>OY982964.1:14254426-15454426 GCA_963890685.1 Plagodis pulveraria | reverse complement strand
AAATGTAAGAAGAACAAAACGTGCAACTCTCCAAGTGGGGAATAGTAGCCTCCACACAGCTAACTAAACAAGGTGGCTTATATTACACAAATGAAACCAATCAAGTATCCATACGTGATGCGTTCAAAAATAAACAAATATTTATGTTATTTTTCAAAGTTACTACATAAACTAGTTGAAAAGTAGCTCATACAAGTCAAGTACATATCACCTAAGTCATTCCCTTATGGTAAGTGATAATGTGTTGGAAGGTGTTCAGAGGCTAAACCTAGGCTAACAAGGCGTGTGAAGAGATGCGAATACTAAGATGGGTGTATGGTGTAGCTGATAAAGATATTTTAACAAGCGTCCAAATAAGTAAAATCTAAAATATTTTGCTAACACTATAAATATGAGCAAGTTGTGTGTATATTCGTATATACCTATGTAAGGTACCTCTTTTCCTACCTCTTTTTCTTTATTACGAAACAATAGAATGCTTACAGTCGAAACCAAAGCGCAAACTACTTAAATATTCATTATTTTACTAATGAATGACATAGAAATATTTTTACATGTGTGACAATGGTATTTATACTATCATTAAATATGTCAACATGCTGGTACTCGTTTGTAAACTCATTTAGTAGTGACAAAGCTGGGCATGTTACTGGCATGCTGCGTTCGAGCTACGGGACACGCAAACATCTGATGCCGTCGGCGATTTCCGGACCGCAGGTAATTATCTGGCACGTACAGACCAATACTGTCCATTATTTGTGAATTATTCACTTTACTGTGCAGTATCAGAATGTAATGCATTATAAGCTGGAATTTCTGTCTTAGCTCCAATGTATCTAGCCCTATCATTCCGGACACTATTTATGTTTGATATTGTCAAGAAAGTTTGTACGTATTATACTATACACTCAGTATACGACAGCAATACAACAAAATAAATGCGTGAATGCAATAATGAAAGCATTTTTAACGTAATCGAATTATCCCAATAAAGTTTTAATGGTCACCTCATAATCGACACTAATTAAAGTTATTATTAGCGATTCCGAATTGAGGCCTCGAAAAGAAACTCAAGTAAGTAAAATGAGGTCTACAGGCTCTTAGTCGCGCAGACTACGTACAATACCTCCTCATTTATTTATGTAGTTACGATTTAAAATAAAACTGACAAATATGTACAAAACAACATTATATTTCCTCATAGTCATACCGATACATTTTGTGTGGTGCGCGAAGGAAGATAAAGAGTATATCGTAGTGGGTGGTGATTTTACTGACATATCGAAGTACCCTCATTCAGCATATATATATACATCGTGTAATGGTCCGTCAGAGTGTGGTGCATCGCTACTCAATCAAGTAATATTCCTCACTGCAGCTCACTGTCTCGATACGTGTATTTTATGGAGGCATTCTAAACACAAAGTTTTAGTTTATATGGGTGCCTCTATAGTAAAACGTGTAAGTGGATATTAAATTAATGGAATTGGCGATTACAAAGCTATAAATCATACATCTAGTAACCGACTAACTAATCTTCCTGTCTCTACTCTTATCCCACGCTATGAGGGGTTACCAAAACATGTCTTCTGCTTCCTTTTCTACAATAGCTCTGTCATGTCATTGCTTACACGTTTTATTCACATAACATTCTTCAGTAACTAATTTACACCTTCGTTGGCCCCTATAAATGAAGATTTGTCAAAATTAATCGAAGACTCGAAATGTTTCATTTACAGTTTGATGATTTTTTTCTGATTTTTTGACGTTTCTTTTCACGTTATCCATTCGATGGCAGCCTCGCTTTTTTACACTTTTACCGAAGTTTATGCAGGCGCTGTCATCGTCATATCCTCAGATTAATAAATAATTTAAAAGATATTACTAATGGTAATATCTTTTAATGGTTTGAGCGATGATATAAAGTGTAGTTATGTATTTACAGATGCACATACATCGTGAAATTGTTCACTTTAAATTACATGAGGATTATAATGAAGAAACTCTGGAAAACGACATCGCCTTGGCCATAGTAAGAAGAGACATTCCTTTAGAGAAAAACGCTAAACGCGTGATCATCCCAAAACGGTTTCCTCATATGTCAATAGCCGTTCACGGATACGTGGCAGGATTTGGAGCTGTGGTAAGTGTGAGTATTATTAGCTTTATTTTAACTTTTGATATTCCACCGTAAACTTGCCGGCTATTCTTCTGCCGAGCGGTATCGCACGTCATGATGGCAAGAGACCTGATGTAATGACCTTAACTCCATGGAGTCATGGAAGGCCATAAGTTTGGGATGCCACTTGCGTCGACACCCTTAGGCTGCTCATTTACCCTCCAATTCCAAGACAGCGGGAGCAGCGGCAGTAACAGCAGAAGGATCCAAAAGGCGAAAATATGAGAGTCTCGGTGACGATTATATATTGCCTTTTGCCTTTGGTCCGTGGGGTCTAAGCGCATGGATTCTATATAAAGATTTGTCTAAGCGGCTGATAGAAAAGGCAAACGACCAAAGGCTGGTTCATACCTCGGCCAGAGAATTATATATAGTATTGCCATCCAACGGGGTATTGCTGCCGGCCTTTTGGGTATCCTATATACCCGTGGACAAGGAACTGAGCTCTGTTTTCTACCTATGATTGCTGTTAAGAAACGGAGCTCACAATTTTTATGTATACCTAACATATTTAGGTCATACATATAGTTATATTATTTAATTATTTTTTTATGCCTGATAGCTTAGCCTTTGACCACTATCTCACCTGATGGTAAGTGATGATGTAGTCTAAGATGTTGTACCAGCTAACCTAGAAGTACTGGCTCTCAAGGACAGCTGCCGGAACACGCCGTTAGGTGCTTGACGACAGATTTTCTACTTGAGGGTGGTAGCTAGCCAGGCGGGCATTCGCAAAATGCCCTACCACCATGCTATAACGACTGCCATCCTAAGACGGCTTAACGTGCCCTCCAAAGCACGGAAGCGCTCAGTAGTAATGTCACTAGCGGTCACCCATCCAACTCATGACCGCGCGCGACGTTGCTTAACTTTGCTGATCGGTTGAGAACAGCTAATTAAACTTCGCTACGAGCGCTTCACAATTATTTTTGTGTTGCTTTTCTTTTTATATGATAAACTACTGAGGTAATTAATTACATTACACTGATAAAGTGATATTATAATACAATGTATATCAACGTTATCATGCATACAATGGCTTCCTTTACCATTACCCCACCGTGGGGTAGCTACATTATTTCTGTAAAATATAAACTGCGCGTTTTCATTTGAAGAGTTCGTAAATTTTTTTAGAACTGTTCCTTAATATGGTAAATGGATGTTCAAAAAATATCACTTACTGACAAGACTTACCTAGTGACATCACAGTTTCAACACTTAGGTAGGTACTAGTTATAAACCAATATGCGTGGAAAATTAAAAAATAACGCACATATTACAATTCTAGCGTAAAAACGGTTAGAACTGAGGTCCTCGCGCTTATTCCGTCAAATACACATATTAATAATAATATAATAATAAAACATTTATTTCAGACTAATGTCCATAGCGTTAGTAACATTTAATACTTATTGCTATGTTAGTTAAATAATAATAATATAATAGTTACAATTTACATAAATAAATGAATTATTTAGTCACCAAACGTGCGATAGGCCTAAGTAATGCCATCCAGTGCCTCATGTAGCTGCAGTACAGATCCTCAGCTACGACGGCCACGATACTGTTGGTACTACTGTAGTGATGCTACCCTTTTCCGCATGATGGCATAGAAGTCATCCGTACGCGCATCCGCGAACATTCCTGATGCTCTACAAAAACGCGGCAACCCCAACAGCATCCTAAAGCCGTTGTTGTATTGGACACGGAGGGCGTTGTAGGATTTCTGTGTATATAGCCCACAGACTGCATGTATAAAAAGACCTACAGTACGATTTGAATATTGTCAACTTCACTGGCGCTGTACATCGAGCAAATCTGCGAGCCAACATATTGCACCTCGCTGACAACGCCCTACGTTCTCTTTCGATGTCCATATCATCTGACATGTCCTCAGTGAGCCAGTGACCCAGGTACTTGAAATGTTTAACCCATTGAAGGCGAGTTAACAAACACATTTTATCCCAAAATTTTTGTTAGGGCTAGCAGAAATCAACCCTAGGAGATTGTTAGCATTTTTCTGATAACCCTGTTTATTGTTTCAGATGTGATAATATCCAGGTCCAAAATAGTGGTTATGATATGAAGCTGAAAGATAATTAAATAAAAAGCGGCAGCGTTATGGTTTTTAGAGGAAATGAAATGTCTGCATCTTGGACCAAGCGTTCTGCGGTATAAAAAGGACTTGCTCATTTCACGAAATATCAAAAGACCTATCGAGTATTTAATCAGCAGTTAAAACATTCTAATCGTTTTTTCTTTACTCGTATGTTTTTTTTTACCACAAGCTCACCTGATGGTAAGTGATGATGTGGTCGAAGGTGTTAACAGGCTTAACCTAGAGTTACTGGTTCTCAAAGACAGCTGCCGGAACACACCGTCAGGTGCTTGGCGACACATATCTACTTGAGGGTGATCGCTAGCTAGGCGGGCATTCGCAAAATGCAATATCACCATGCAGTGAAGCTCGCGTTATTGATAGACTCATTTTACTTTGCAAACATCCATAATTATTAATAACAAATAACAATTTAAAAAATATTTTTTATAACACTACCTTAATATTGTAGAAAAGTATTTATAATAATAATAAATATTATTAATTATTTAATATTTTTACTATTGCAATGACGCAAGCTCCGCGGATTATATTACAAAATTACAATTATAGGAAAAATATAGTCCAGCAGCAAAAATACAGGCATGTGTATTTTTTCCTATAGCTGTAATTTGTATAAGTGTCAATCAAGCCTAAATTTTCTGCTAAGCCAACGTGACGTCATATGGGTACGCCACGTAGCCTATATAACCGGTAGATTATTTGACGCGTTTCGAATCTACACGAAGCACCATCAGGAGGTCTTGACTCTGCGAGCGCACTATCAAGCATTATTTACTTCCTAACTCAATCCAAAATACTTATTAATATAAATATGGAATTTCGCAAATTAACGTCTTAATCAAAATTAATTATTTGCAATATTATAACGAATGCGCTGATGTTTCACAGGGTCCTCATGAGATTGAAATATGGCATTTAAAGCATGTTTACCAAATGCTGAGAAGTAAAAAGGAATGTGCTAGTAAAGAAAGCGCGATGACGGGCAAGTTTTGTGCGGGCAACATTAGAAGAGAATTTGATTATGTGGCGCGGTAAGTAAGAACAATTGATATTGTTTAAAACCTAGTTGTATAAACCAAGCCCGTGGGGTGCCGGACTAGAATGCCACCCCCATCTCTACCCATGGGTGTCTTAAGAGACGACTAAGGGTAACACACCAGAAGGTGGGCAACAGAGCTTTCTCAGGAACTGATATATCTCAGGCTGATACAGTACAGTACAGTACAAAACCTAATGCCCATTTCAATAAAATTACATTACATTAAAACAAAATACGAAGGATTACAGTCAAGTGTTACAATGACTAACCTAGAATTAATATTTAAATATGTGTGAAACTCACGAGAACACCAAACATGGGAATCAAACTTACACGATTTTCGTTTTATTGACCTAGAACTAAATGTTTCCACATATTAAACATTGTTTGCAATAGATTTTTGTTTTGAAATTTTTCTCCGGATAAAGATTTGATTAATGAAAAATTAAATTCTTTTGCGCCTAATATAAAATACTAGCGGCCCGCTCCGGCTCCGCACGGCTATAAAATATATAGCCTATGTCATTCACTGAAAAAATGATTAAAATCGATCCAGTAGTTTTGATTTATTCATTACTGCCCGTGGCCCGCACGCGTTAAATTTAGAGAAAACAATTCATCTTTCTTTTCATGAAGATTTCCTGCTATCTTTGGAATATCTAAATTCATACACTACATATTTACTTATTTACTTTTTACATTTTTACATTACTACACGCTCCCGCCGCCCGGGCCGGCCGAAACCGCCGCAAACGCTACGTCCCACAATTTTAAAATTTTCGAAGTAATATCTTCGAAAATATTCATTTAAATAATATGCTGTAAAGGGCCATATAGATTTATATTAAATCAGCAACGAATTTTAAAGTATTTAGTTAGAGAAGGATTTATGCTATATTGGTTAAAATCGCTTCGAAATTTAGCCATTATTTGTCGTAAAAATTAAATGACAAAAAATATATATTGTGGGATAAGAAATAGACATATACCATAGCGGAGTTTTCTGTAGACCTTTTCAATGTGTACAATACTTAGTACATTATCTTGATAAATCTCGTAGGGTTCAGCCTGCGTTTGCAATGTAAGCGGAAAAAATGTAATTATTTACGACATCACATTAGAAACCTCAAAAATAACAGTATTTCTCTACTATGAAATGGATGTTATTATACATATAAACCTTCCTCTTCAATCACTCTATCTATTAAAAAAAACCGCATCAAAATCCGTTGCTTAGTTTAAAAGATTTAAGCATGTGATGTAGAAAAAAATCGCTTCGACTTTTGTGTTCACATTTTGTCGGAGAAGAAGTTAAAAAAAATTAGTTATGGCTCTAGCAGACTATGACTTTGAATAGATTTTGCCTTTTCGTTCCTAAACTTTACATATCATTTGAAATGTTTTCCGCTGAAACACAAGTCAACTTAGTAAAGGATACATTAGTGTCGGTAATGCATAAGTATTGAGATGGATGATAGGGCTTGGTCTTTGAGTTTAGGAGGCATAAAGAAACTAAATTTCTAGTGTGGCATTACCAACTTCTCCGTAATAAGTACGTACATTTGAATTTAAACCTACTGGAAGCAGACGTAAAGGTAACTTATAGACAACCCATAAATGCAAAAGCCTTCTTAAGAGAATAAGTGTAAACTGTATGGCACCTACATCCTATATTAAAAGTCAATTACCAATTAGATCTCTTTTAACGATAATAAACGGTTCAAAACTGCACTCAATGGACTCTTTGCTGAAAAGCATACTATGACATAAGAGATTATTTGAATGAAAAGAATGTGCATTAATAATTTATATATAACGACTTTTGTAAGGTGTGTAAATAGCCTACACCTATTGTGTACTTGCTAGCCGTTAATTAGATGGGGTCAATGGAGCCAAAAATTATGGATGACCTTTTGAACAAATTAATGAACCTCCCTGAAAACACCAATACATACACAATGCAGTAGTAAATAGCCCACGTACCTTAAGTTATGCCTACAAATCCTTAAAGTTGGGATTTACAGCAGACATCGTTCTAGGCGTTCTTATATGGCGACCGTGGCGCGCGCGGCCAGCAACACACAAATCCCTAATAATCGGGAGAAAGTCTTGCACAAAAGATGTTACACTCACTGCACTGTGACGTCCATACAATATTGATTGTATTGCAATTGTTATTTCTTGCGTCTTCAATTGTTCAGTTATTATTAATAAAATTACAAGGAGCGGCGATGTGCATTTTTTAGCGGAGAGAGAACGAATGAATGGTCCACACATTGCCCTCTATACAAAAATATTTCCTGCGAGCATCTTGTATGCCTTTTGTAGGTAGATTATAACAGCAAATATCTACCGAATCGATACTGCTAACGCCATCTCTGGGATCTGTTGAGCTAAAAACTCAGACAGCATCTGATACGATGGGCTCTGCAGCATATTGGCGCTATCCTGGGGATAAAACTAAGATATATTATATATAAGAAAATTAATAAGGCATTGACGCTTCACCAGACTTTATAAATAATTTTATATTTTCTTTTGTGAGCTTACGACATTACTCGTATTGATTCTTAAATTATTATTGTATAATTTTCGTAATTTATGATCTAATTATTCAGTTTTTATATGTTAATTTAATTATTATTATCTATATTTCATATTTTAATCTCTAATGTAAGTATACAATATGATAGAGGTAATCAGTAGGTACCTACCATAATATGCACCTATGTCTATGTTTCAGGGGTGACTCCGGCAGCGCACTGGTCACTGAGGATAAAAGATATCTCCAAATTGGGATCGTATCACATAGAGTGTTTACTAAAATAGGAATAACTTACTTCACCAACGTCACGTATTTCTATTCTTGGATCCAAAGCAATTCCAAAATTATGTATTGCCAACTTAAGCAAGCAGAAGGAAAATAAAAATTGAGACATTTATACCCAATTTATTTGGTTTGTGGTCACTTTGTTAGATCCATATTTTTAGTAGTAGTTTTTTTTATAAAAAAAAAACCAGTCCGATCGATCCATCCATCCATCGGACAACGTGAACTATTTTTTTCAGTTAGTGCCATCCATCGAACTTGAGGCTTGTAAGAAATCAACATTTATATTAACATTGCAATACTGATTTCAAATTCATTTAAAAATAGATTTGTAAACGTATCGAAAAACCATAGCCCAAGCATGAACATTTCGATAGTCCGTAACGTAAACGTATCGAATTCACCGTACGTTTACGCAGGAGGCGATTGTTGACAGTACGACTCATCGTTTGCTGGCTAACGTGAGCTCGATAGGATTACAAAAGTGACGTCATCCAGCGTAAATCACAATAATTATACCTTCTTTCTAAGAGCTTACAACTCATTCCAAAAGAGGTTTCAATTCTTTTTTAGCTTATAAAATTTCTCTCACTGAGCAAGTAATATTAATAGTTGGCACGACCCTTGTTGATTTGAAACTCAGATTTGAAGTAATTTTATACCAACCCTTACAAATGAAAACAATATTTCCAACACAATAATAGTGACATTTGTGAGTGATGTACTACTGATTCCCTAAAATCGATTAGTTACAATGAAATCGATTCCAATATAATATATATAGGAAAAAATGGTAGGTAGGTTAGGTTTACAAAATATATGTTAACGAAATATAAAATAAAACAAATATTTCACACTCATATTTATTCAAAATCATCAAAATATATTATCGTGCGATATATCTTCGCTAGTATCAAGAACCGTATTATTGAGGTATGTATACATAATTCCAAAGTAATTTGTGTACTAGAACATCGTTACAATACATATTTTTTTAATTTGCATTGTACATAACAGTTTTCCATATATAATACTGATTTTCTAATTGTCGTATATGTAAAGCTAAAAAATACTGTACGTAAGTTGCACTAGTAAACTTGTCATCAACTGTTAACAATTATTATTATTTATAGTTTAATCATAAAATGTAGTTTTTTTTTTTATGCCTTATAGGTTAGCCTTTGATCACTATCTGACCTGATGGTAAGTGATGATGTGGTCGAAGATGTTGTTCAGGCTAACCTAGAATTACTGGCTCTCAAGGACAGCTGCCGGAACACACCGCTAGGTGCTTGGCGACAGATTTTCTACTTGAGGGTGGTAGCTAGCCAGGCGGGCATTCGCAAAATGCCCTACCACCATGCTATAACGACTGCCATCCTAAGACAACAACCGGGACCGACGGCTTAACGTGCCCTCCGAAGCACGGAAGCGCTCAGTAGTAATGTCACAAGCGGTCACCCATCCAACTCATGACCGCCCGCGACGTTGCTTAACTTTGCTGATCGGTTGAGAACAGCTAAGTAAACTTCGCTACGAGCGCTTCAAAAATTATCAGTATTTTTTGACGCACCTTTTTTAATTATATATAGACTGTAGACTAATAAAAACTTTTTTGGTGTAGGTAGTTGAATTATTTAGATATTTAACCGTTGCAGCAATTTAACCACACATGTGTGGTTGTATTGAAAGGTGCATAAAGTCAAAATGACCACACATGTGTGGTTTCATGATCACCAATTGAATTTATATGTTTTGTTCAATTATACAACTAAATTGTGTGTTATTGGCTATGGACAAATTGTAGCGTGTGAAACGCGCTTTATTTTGACGGTTCAATGAGAACAAAATCTATTGTAGTCAGAGAGAACGAACTGAATGAATATGAAAACAAATTTATGCTTTCATTCGGTTTGCGCGCGAAAAACGAAATCTGAAAAAAAGTGTTATGGTGACAGTTTTACATAAATGTGCGTAAAATAATGTTTTGCGTAGTTCTATGGATATTCATACAGTTAATAAATGCGTAAAAGAATTAACATAGTGCTAAATAAGTAACAGTTTTCGGTAAAAACAATAATTATTTACGTGACTAGCATTGTTGATTCGTGTTTCAACAGTGGCTGACATAGTGCCATTGATTGTTATAATTACGAGTATGTACCTAATTTATCCTTGTATGCGTTATTAATCTAACATTTGTCGTAAAGTTTGAGTTTTCATACTAAAATGCAAATTCGAAACGAGCCCATTTGCTATTGAGTTAGACGCCATATGCCAGTATAATTTTTGAAGAGCGCTGTGACATTGTCGATAATACTTTATCGATATTTACATTGATCGGTGAGTTTTAATGGCAATGTCATAACTATCTTTGGTTTTATGCTCTACCAACCACAAAGTTCGATTATTTTTGTAAAAACATATACTTTTGTATATATATATATATATATATATAATTTGTATATATAAATAATTAGTGTAGGTATTTTTACACCGAAAGCAGATCGGAAGACACGATTAATCGCTCTATAAATTTCTAAACGGGATGTTATTGCAAAGCATGTGATAGTACTTACAATCGTAAAAAAAAAATCTCTTAGTGTTATGCTATTTTCATAATAATTGACTTCTGTTTCAGAAGTTCCAATCTTCAACGTTTATCTTTCACTGTATCCACGTGACAATATGATATGGAGTCCACCCCGTATAATTTTAAGAGACGATGACTAAAACGTTGCGTTGAACCTATTGATACACAGGTACCATATTTACAGGTAAATTTTTACTCTATCAAACTGCCAAATTGCCACAGAAAAATGAGCTGTAACGCAAGTTTGCGGTTATTTTTATACGATTTTGACACATTTTTTTTTGTCAAATGAAAAATGCTTCGTTAGGTTGAAGGTTTTTCTGGGTGATAATTATGCAAAATAAATTTTAATACCTATATACAGGGTTATTGGTAAAATGCTAACAACGTCTTAGGGTTTCTTCTGCTAGTCCTAACAAACATTTTGTGAGAAAAAAAGGTTTTTTTTTTTTATATGTATATGACGGAATAAGCACGAGGGCCGCCACCTGATGTTAAAAGTCTCATGTGCCTGTAATGTATTATTTCATATTTTTTTATTACTTTGCTTGATGTAAATATTCAAAACTCTATTCAAAGGTAGCCCGGCGCGGTCCAGTATTGCCGCGGCTGGCGTTCTTAGCTCGGAGTAGGCATTGTCTTTTACTACGTACTACGACACAGAACTTAAAAGTGTTGGACAGTAAAAAAATAGAGTTATGAGTCATTGTCATGTTAGCTCATTCGGCCAGAGCATACCCTAGCTATAGGGTAGATGACGCGGGTTCGAATCCCGCGCATGACTATAATTTTTCCTCACATTCATTGGTTTTTTTTTTTTTCATTGCTGATAGGTTAGCCTTTGACCACTATCTCACCTGATAGTAAGTGATGATGTGGTCGAAGATGTTGTTCTGGCTAACCCAGAAGTACTGGCTCTCAAGGACAGCTGTCGGAACACACCGTTAGGTGCTTGGTGACAGATTTTCTACTTGAGGGTGGTAGCTAGCCAGGCAGGCATTCGCAAAATGCCCTACCACCATGCATTTGTAATCTTATAATGTTATAGCGTACTTGAGATATATAATACGAACTGTAAAACAACAGCTATCAAGGGTGTTAGATTTTCTATTTTTTCTTGTCATTTGTTGTGACAGTTAAGCCATAGAATTGAAAGTATGCCAATGCTTGGTCCAAAATGTGCTCAGAGCGTTTAATGACATGGAGTGCTCACACAGAAAAAAAGGAATACTTGAGCCAACGCAGTGTGTTTTTATTCAAGAATATTTGTGATTCATATATATTGAAAACAATATATTCTTGAAAACAGAACACAATATTCTCAGGAATATATTCTTGAATCAAAGTATATATTGCATTCTTCTTTGGAGAAATCGTTAAAGTGTTTAAATACGAATATGGTTGTTTTTGAATCCAAGAATCTTACCATAAATATTCGTAAGTGAAGCACCTTAATTACATTCAACAAGAATATTTAAAAATATTTCAAGAAAGAATATAGAAATTTTATTTAGAGAATAAAATGTTAACAGAAGAATTCCTATTTTATTGTTAGAAGAATATTTTCGTTATCTTGAAATAATAATTTGAATACTTTATGTGAAGAAATATTTCTTGGGTCAAAACAATATGCCTAAGAATATTCGAGTGTAATATCAAGACTCGATTATTTTTCAGTTCAGAATATATTCTTGTTGTAATACAGCATTGTCTTGAATCTATTAAGACAATGTATATTCTTGGCTAAAGAAGTCTTTTTTTTCTGTGCACGGTGCGCATCCGTGGGGCCGTGAGTACTGTCAGCACTGAGTGGTGACGTCATCGATAATATCACACTTATCAATCATGCAAATTTGGTTTGGGTTTGGTGCCCTTCGTACAAATCGGACTAGCTCTGAGCGTGCTATTGGTACGATTTGCACAAATTAAAACGCACTCCAAAATTGCTCTGCTAAAATTATTAATATAGAAATGAGTTTATCTGGTAATTCATTCCACTATTTGCCTGTTAGTAGTTTTTTGTACAAGGCTAGCCTTTAGTAGGATGATGAACAAGGGACACTTTATCGTGATATACCAGAATGGATTTCTGTATCCCGTTTCAGTAAAACATCACTTTGTTTTTTTACTCAGTAGGATCAAGCTATATGCCTACTTGCTAGCTACTATGTGTACATATAGACATATATGATTTTTATATTACAGATAACTTAGCGACCAAGAACATGAGAAGAAAGAAGATCATGAAAAAAATAAAAGTTTAAAGTTACCATTAAAGTTGTTAAATTACTAAGCAATAGTATTTTTGTGAGATAAGTTTTTGGTTACTCGATTAAATTGTTTGCACGGGAAATGTTTTTGAATGCTTGAAAGGAAACAGTGCATCAAATGTACAAAAACATTATAAATATAACCATACAAAATGCGCGCATTATTCTCGAGAGGTTTTCAGACTCTTATTGATTATTTTATGTTTGGGCTAAGCTTAGTGAAACCCATCATTGATAAGCACCATAATCTCAGCGTGAAGGTACCTATTTACGTATGCGTTCTCGTGCTAATCTGCTTCCTCTAGAGCGCCTCACGGGATGGCATTTTCTTCACCGAATTGAAGTCACCGACGCGATTAGTGAAAAAGTTGCCCACAGAACGAACCTGGGATGACGAAAATGTATATGGTGTACACACTGGGGTTTAAGACAACATTGGTGTACGAAATACGAATGTCCGGACTGTTATGTTCCCTATATTTGTATTGGAGGTTGTTTCAAAGAGTACCATACCATGCAATCATAGCTTTCTTCTCCTAAAATACAACTGCAATTTCGAGTGTTGGTTGATATGCAAACGGACTATAAATGGAAAATACGCGAGAGCCGTTAACCTTGTCTCATTGTGTTGCCAGATGTATGTTTGATTGTATTAATTCCCTCTATATCTCTTAAGAATCTACCGTTGCAGGGCTGCGAAGCAGATTTCAGGAAACACACTTTTGTTATTGACCATGCTTGTACTTTTTTGGATTTGTCATGAAAGTACTAGGTTTTTTATTTATTGAATTAGATATCGTATGACAATTCAGAAAATTGTGATAGAACAGACAAAACCATTTAGTCAATATCAGATGGCGAATGGACACTTATCTTATATACTGTATCTCTTAATGCTGACTTGTATTAATATGCAAGTAGACAGGATTTCTGTTATATTTTATAATGCCAGCTAGAATAAAATTTACGGTAGTGCACATAACTCAATGTATAGGTTTCAACATCACTCTACGCAACATATAAAACCCCATTTATTATTTACATGTGTTTTACAAAACCATGTGATACAACCCTGACAATGTGATGGAGCTGAAGTAATAATGTCGAAAATACAGTTTGGGCTAATTTACGGTATCTCTGTGTTTTACCTAGATATACCTGAAATATATTTACATTTCAGATGACAATGTTTGTACGTCGTTGTTAACAACGTACAAACAGTGTTGGGATTACATGACTTTTGCGTACGGTGCGGTAAATGATAAAATAAGTATTTTTCTGTAACCCCCACTGCTTGTCTAAAAATAAAACTTGTGCATGTATTATTGCATACATAGTTATAAGAAAAGAAAAAAAGTGTTTGCACGTCTGAACGTCATGCGAATGTTCCTAGTAGCAGAAAATCAATTTCACAGAAGGTACAGATTACAATGTAAAGTCATATAAACAAAAAAAGGGTACACGGTCTATTTTACAAATGAAATTTGGAACAAAAAATTACAATACTCAGACATTTACTAAAAATTCAACTTGACCCTTTACGAATTCTGAAGTTTTACGCCTATATCAAATAAACTGACAAAATTGTATTGCTTCCAATGTAACACGTATTTTAACTTGCATGAAAAGCAAGCCTTTGATTACCATCACAGCTTTTTGGATCAATATGAGGTCGAATACGTTGTTCAGGCTAAGCCTATAATGGAAAATTGATCTTAAGGTCCACTGCCGGAACATTGTAATAGAATAGATTTTAGGTCTGGAGTTAGGTGCTTGGCGACAGATTTTCTACTACAGGATTGTAGTTAACCTTTCATAAAATGCCCTGCCACAATGCAGTGAAACTTAAAGCAACTCGCAGAGATATGAACCATGGTACTCCATGCAATAGTTACACATTTTCTATGGTGAGTGCATAATTTTTCATAGTGTCTTGGTTTTGGAGAGATATTTTCCTGTCATAGATAAAAAAGCTAAATCTTAGTATATATCATCGTGATAAAGTAATTATCAATTTATATTTTCCTCTTTATTTTATTTCAATTGGTTTTGTGGATCAAAACATATGGCGTAGAATGTAAAACTAGATAATTTGGTTTCTTGGTCCGCCATGACCTCTGGTGGCAAAGTGTCACATTGCATAATGACATAGCGCGAGCGAGAGGGTTAATTTAATCTCGCAGCTGATCAATTTCATTTGTATTGCAAGAAGCTTCTTCTGCACTGCTTTGTTTTATTTATTGATTCAATTAATATTTTTTGCGTAACATATCCATATCTGAAATTACAAAAAAGTTTATTTAACTGCTCTCGAAAGTTGGTTAATTTTAAAATCAAACAATTTAGAGAATAGTATTATAAGTATTTAAATAAATAGTAATTGGGATTGTATGTTGATACACATGTTGATTTTTATATAGTATTGAGGTGACATAGTACCTTAAATTCCATGCCATAGCGTTATCGATTCAGCATTTACTTTGAAAGTATATAAGCGACGGAGTTTTGTTTAAATGAACTGAAAAAAAAAACAACTCAGATTATTATCACAAGCATAGATATGACGTTATTTACGCTATTTATTATTAATTGTATAATATTTAGGTCGATTTACATATGTTAGATAATAAATATTGCTCTAGCCGTTCAGTTAGCAAGTACTGTGCCAGTTATGTAGAGAATAATTGATAATACCTGGTGTTTCAAAATGCTTTTCTCATAAGGTGGATGAGAACTGGCTAACTTAACAGCTTGAGGTGCAATTTGATTGGATCGTAATTTTTTTTTTATATGACCATCTCTATAATGACACATACCTGTAGCAAGAAATATAGCAATTAAATCCGCAGATGAAGTTTCTTTATAATTTTATTTGGTAAAGGCGAATCGCTCAAACTCATAATAGTCTCAGGCATTGTTTAAAAAAGTTTTCCAAAAACACATTATGAATATCTGAAAAAGAAAGTTATCTAAATACAGGTGAGATGTAAATAACAGTCCCTAAAGTACGTATGTTAAGTTTCGTGGCATAATAAAACATTTCGCATGATGGTTTATGATCACCAGCATCGAATATGATATATCCTAATTTATTGACACTATGAAAACTTGTTCATAGTGTTGATACTACAAAGGTATCGATACTTTCCTTGAGCAACACTAAACTTACTTTACGTTACGTAAATATTTGTAATTTATATACAAATCTATGTAATTACAGCAATTCGGATGATAACACATACATACTTAAATTACAATAAAAACCAAGCGATCATTAGCTCTAAAACAATAATGTAATTTCAATGACATATTTTCATCAACTCACCGGTTCTGGATCTCATGGAAATACATTTTTACTTGTGTTTCGAGACCACAGACTTCGCATTTTCTTTGTGATTTCCGTATTGTATTGATGTTCACAATGAAATATTAACATTTTTGAATAAAATGTATCCGATGTGATATATTTACAAAGCGCCATGACATGCATTATGACATAGAGAAATGATAGATATCGGAAACAATATGATTAGTCTATAGCCATAACAGTCCAGTTGAGTTGTCAAGGTGACAATAACATCGTATTTGGTAATTTTGGACAGAAATCGGTGCACCTGCAATACTTTACCATATTTTAAGGTTGGTGACGCTGGACTGGTTCCTCTATGATTGATATTTGTCAAATTTAGCTTTTTATTTGGTGAAAACCAAACATAATTTTTTCCGGTATATTACTTTTATCTATGCGTAGTAACGCATGCTCCGTGAACCAAATTTTATTGTAACATCTTTAGAGGTATTTGAAATAAAACATTATATATAAATTATGAGCTATAAATTCTCAAGCCTAGAATCTACGCCACTGATAATTTACCTAGCATATGAATTACAAACAGCACTATCAGAATTTACACCTAAACAGAGACAGAGAGGGAGGAGTCTCAAGAAACCCTGAAGGGCCGCCAGCCGGCGTGAAGTGTATTTTGCGCTAAATTTTATGGTGTTCAAGCAGAAAAATATGCTATTGAGTTCAAGCAGTGTATTCTATAAGTTCTAATTGTTCACTAAAGGTGATTCCCGACAGAACTTTCGTCTCCAGCGGTATTTTAACGTCTGTTCTGGTAAAGAAGAATGGTGCGAAAACCTGGAGCGCGTAGTAATGTACCTAACAGTTTTGCAAAGACAAACCACGTAGCATTTCATGAATGCGCCGTTACTACAAATCGGGAGTGCTGTGACTTGTAACAGTCTAGGCTTAGTGTTGTTTTAAGTTCATATTAATTTTAGGATCATAAAAGTGTTTATTTTGTATGAGTCAGCTTGTGGTTAGTTTTTTTTTTTTTGGATTATATGATTGTGTATGTTATTACATTACCAAAAATAAATAAATTACAACTGTTGGTGTAGTTTTGTCTTTTTATTCATCTACTTTCCTTTATTTTTAAGGAATAGTGTGGCAAAAGAGCATGATATTGAACTTTAGGTAAGTTATCAGATCAGAGGGGGAAGAAAAATGCTTCTCACGGCACTGCTATGAGTTCGCCACCCAATAGTCTTTTATGCGCCACCAATAGGAGCACACACTGATCCATCTCATTATCACTGTTGTATGCTCAATGCGTGGCAACATCCCACTCACACCGACCTAAGTAGTGGCATGCTGCCACGAATTTTGTCTTAGTCGCGTTTCACGACATCCAACAAGAGATCTTATTATCCCTAAGCCACGAATTGTTCGGTATATACAAATAAATGAAACGCACAATTGCACTTCGTTTATATTTATTAAGAACCCAAAAGTACAATAACACAGCTTCTACGTTTCACATTAAAATCTTCTTCTTCGTAGTGGTTAGAATGTTGGCGTGAGCATGGTCATCACCTCAGAGTTTGTAGGTAGTTAGTCTGACAATCCGTTGGTATTCCTTTCGCCTTTCGCCTGTGTTCTTCTGGTGCATTTGTTAACAGCTTTGCTTGATCTTGAAATCTTGAATGGATAGGTGATCTTCTATGAGCCTTATTGTTTTCTTTCAATTTCAATTTGACCATGCACAATGAAGAATTTCATAGCAACATTATTGCGCCGCAAGACATATCCAACGAGCGAAATTGGTGTAAATGTGGGCTGGAACGGTGGAATATAGACGCTGTTTGATGCAGAGTTTTGGAAAATGTCCTGAATTGGGTTCATCGTACATTAGCATCACTTCCCTCCAGTGCCATAAATTATACGTACTTTGCGCCTGGTAAACGAAATGGAACACTACTACTTCTAATCTTGCTGCCATGTTTGTAACTCTTTTCATAGGTAAATTATGAATGAACAAACACTGTAAAACAACAGCTATCAAGGGTGTTAGATTTTCTATTTTTTCTTGTCATTTGTTGTGACAGTTAAGCCATAGAATTGAAAGTATGCCAATGCTTGGTCCAAAATGTGCTCAGAGCGTTTAATGACATGGAGTGCTCACGGTGCGCATCCGTGGGGCCGTGAGTACTGTCAGCGCTGAGTGGTGACGTCATCGATAATATCACACTTATCAATCATGCAAATTTGGTTTGGGTTTGGTGCCCTTCGTACAAATCGGACTAGCTCTGAGCGTGCTATTGGTACGATTTGCACAAATTAAAACGCACTCCAAAATTGCTCTGCTAAAATTATTAATATAGAAATGAGTTTATCTGGTAATTCATTCCACTATTTGCCTGTTAGTAGTTTTTTGTACAAGGCTAGCCTTTAGTAGGATGATGAACAAGGGACACTTTATCGTGATATACCAGAATGGATTTCTGTATCCCGTTTCAGTAAAACATCACTTTGTTTTTTTACTCAGTAGGATCAAGCTATATGCCTACTTGCTAGCTACTATGTGTACATATAGACATATATGATTTTTATATTACAGATAACTTAGCGACCAAGAACATGAGAAGAAAGAAGATCATGAAAAAAATAAAAGTTTAAAGTTACCATTAAAGTTGTTAAATTACTAAGCAATAGTATTTTTGTGAGATAAGTTTTTGGTTACTCGATTAAATTGTTTGCACGGGAAATGTTTTTGAATGCTTGAAAGGAAACAGTGCATCAAATGTACAAAAACATTATAAATATAACCATACAAAATGCGCGCATTATTCTCGAGAGGTTTTCAGACTCTTATTGATTATTTTATGTTTGGGCTAAGCTTAGTGAAACCCATCATTGATAAGCACCATAATCTCAGCGTGAAGGTACCTATTTACGTATGCGTTCTCGTGCTAATCTGCTTCCTCTAGAGCGCCTCACGGGATGGCATTTTCTTCACCGAATTGAAGTCACCGACGCGATTAGTGAAAAAGTTGCCCACAGAACGAACCTGGGATGACGAAAATGTATATGGTGTACACACTGGGGTTTAAGACAACATTGGTGTACGAAATACGAATGTCCGGACTGTTATGTTCCCTATATTTGTATTGGAGGTTGTTTCAAAGAGTACCATACCATGCAATCATAGCTTTCTTCTCCTAAAATACAACTGCAATTTCGAGTGTTGGTTGATATGCAAACGGACTATAAATGGAAAATACGCGAGAGCCGTTAACCTTGTCTCATTGTGTTGCCAGATGTATGTTTGATTGTATTAATTCCCTCTATATCTCTTAAGAATCTACCGTTGCAGGGCTGCGAAGCAGATTTCAGGAAACACACTTTTGTTATTGACCATGCTTGTACTTTTTTGGATTTGTCATGAAAGTACTAGGTTTTTTATTTATTGAATTAGATATCGTATGACAATTCAGAAAATTGTGATAGAACAGACAAAACCATTTAGTCAATATCAGATGGCGAATGGACACTTATCTTATATACTGTATCTCTTAATGCTGACTTGTATTAATATGCAAGTAGACAGGATTTCTGTTATATTTTATAATGCCAGCTAGAATAAAATTTACGCTAGTGCACATAACTCAATGTATAGGTTTCAACATCACTCTACGCAACATATAAAACCCCATTTATTATTTACATGTGTTTTACAAAACCATGTGATACAACCCTGACAATGTGATGGAGCTGAAGTAATAATGTCGAAAATACAGTTTGGGCTAATTTACGGTATCTCTGTGTTTTACCTAGATATACCTGAAATATATTTACATTTCAGATGACAATGTTTGTACGTCGTTGTTAACAACGTACAAACAGTGTTGGGATTACATGACTTTTGCGTACGGTGCGGTAAATGATAAAATAAGTATTTTTCTGTAACCCCCACTGCTTGTCTAAAAATAAAACTTGTGCATGTATTATTGCATACATAGTTATAAGAAAAGAAAAAAAGTGTTTGCACGTCTGAACGTCATGCGAATGTTCCTAGTAGCAGAAAATCAATTTCACAGAAGGTACAGATTACAATGTAAAGTCATATAAACAAAAAAAGGGTACACGGTCTATTTTACAAATGAAATTTGGAACAAAAAATTACAATACTCAGACATTTACTAAAAATTCAACTTGACCCTTTACGAATTCTGAAGTTTTACGCCTATATCAAATAAACTGACAAAATGTATTGCTTCCAATGTAACACGTATTTTAACTTGCATGAAAAGCAAGCCTTTGATTACCATCACAGCTTTTTGGATCAATATGAGGTCGAATACGTTGTTCAGGCTAAGCCTATAATGGAAAATTGATCTTAAGGTCCACTGCCGGAACATTGTAATAGAATAGATTTTAGGTCTGGAGTTAGGTGCTTGGCGACAGATTTTCTACTACAGGATTGTAGTTAACCTTTCATAAAATGCCCTGCCACAATGCAGTGAAACTTAAAGCAACTCGCAGAGATATGAACCATGGTACTCCATGCAATAGTTACACATTTTCTATGGTGAGTGCATAATTTTTCATAGTGTCTTGGTTTTGGAGAGATATTTTCCTGTCATAGATAAAAAAGCTAAATCTTAGTATATATCATCGTGATAAAGTAATTATCAATTTATATTTTCCTCTTTATTTTATTTCAATTGGTTTTGTGGATCAAAACATATGGCGTAGAATGTAAAACTAGATAATTTGGTTTCTTGGTCCGCCATGACCTCTGGTGGCAAAGTGTCACATTGCATAATGACATAGCGCGAGCGAGAGGGTTAATTTAATCTCGCAGCTGATCAATTTCATTTGTATTGCAAGAAGCTTCTTCTGCACTGCTTTGTTTTATTTATTGATTCAATTAATATTTTCTGCGTAACATATCCATATCTGAAATTACAAAAAAGTTTATTTAACTGCTCTCGAAAGTTGGTTAATTTTAAAATCAAACAATTTAGAGAATAGTATTATAAGTATTTAAATAAATAGTAATTGGGATTGTATGTTGATACACATGTTGATTTTTATATAGTATTGAGGTGACATAGTACCTAAAATTCCATGCCATAGCGTTATCGATTCAGCATTTACTTTGAAAGTATATAAGCGACGGAGTTTTGTTTAAATGAACTGAAAAAAAAAACAACTCAGATTATTATCACAAGCATAGATATGACGTTATTTACGCTATTTATTATTAATTGTATAATATTTAGGTCGATTTACATATGTTAGATAATAAATATTGCTCTAGCCGTTCAGTTAGCAAGTACTGTGCCAGTTATGTAGAGAATAATTGATAATACCTGGTGTTTCAAAATGCTTTTCTCATAAGGTGGATGAGAACTGGCTAACTTAACAGCTTGAGGTGCAATTTGATTGGATCGTAATTTTTTTTTTATATGACCATCTCTATAATGACACATACCTGTAGCAAGAAATATAGCAATTAAATCCGCAGATGAAGTTTCTTTATAATTTTATTTGGTAAAGGCGAATCGCTCAAACTCATAATAGTCTCAGGCATTGTTTAAAAAAGTTTTCCAAAAACACATTATGAATATCTGAAAAAGAAAGTTATCTAAATACAGGTGAGATGTAAATAACAGTCCCTAAAGTACGTATGTTAAGTTTCGTGGCATAATAAAACATTTCGCATGATGGTTTATGATCACCAGCATCGAATATGATATATCCTAATTTATTGACACTATGAAAACTTGTTCATAGTGTTGATACTACAAAGGTATCGATACTTTCCTTGAGCAACACTAAACTTACTTTACGTTACGTAAATATTTGTAATTTATATACAAATCTATGTAATTACAGCAATTCGGATGATAACACATACATACTTAAATTACAATAAAAACCAAGCGATCATTAGCTCTAAAACAATAATGTAATTTCAATGACATATTTTCATCAACTCACCGGTTCTGGATCTCATGGAAATACATTTTTACTTGTGTTTCGAGACCACAGACTTCGCATTTTCTTTGTGATTTCCGTATTGTATTGATGTTCACAATGAAATATTAACATTTTTGAATAAAATGTATCCGATGTGATATATTTACAAAGCGCCATGACATGCATTATGACATAGAGAAATGATAGATATCGGAAACAATATGATTAGTCTATAGCCATAACAGTCCAGTTGAGTTGTCAAGGTGACAATAACATCGTATTTGGTAATTTTGGACAGAAATCGGTGCACCTGCAATACTTTACCATATTTTAAGGTTGGTGACGCTGGACTGGTTCCTCTATGATTGATATTTGTCAAATTTAGCTTTTTATTTGGTGAAAACCAAACATAATTTTTTCCGGTATATTACTTTTATCTATGCGTAGTAACGCATGCCCCGTGAACCAAATTTTATTGTAACATCTTTAGAGGTATTTGAAATAAAACATTATATATAAATTATGAGCTATAAATTCTCAAGCCTAGAATCTACGCCACTGATAATTTACCTAGCATATGAATTACAAACAGCACTATCAGAATTTACACCTAAACAGAGACAGAGAGGGAGGAGTCTCAAGAAACCCTGAAGGGCCGCCAGCCGGCGTGAAGTGTATTTTGCGCTAAATTTTATGGTGTTCAAGCAGAAAAATATGCTATTGAGTTCAAGCAGTGTATTCTATAAGTTCTAATTGTTCACTAAAGGTGATTCCCGACAGAACTTTCGTCTCCAGCGGTATTTTAACGTCTGTTCTGGTAAAGAAGAATGGTGCGAAAACCTGGAGCGCGTAGTAATGTACCTAACAGTTTTGCAAAGACAAACCACGTAGCATTTCATGAATGCGCCGTTACTACAAATCGGGAGTGCTGTGACTTGTAACAGTCTAGGCTTAGTGTTGTTTTAAGTTCATATTAATTTTAGGATCATAAAAGTGTTTATTTTGTATGAGTCAGCTTGTGGTTAGTTTTTTTTTTTTTTGATTATATGATTGTGTATGTTATTACATTACCAAAAATAAATAAATTACAACTGTTGGTGTAGTTTTGTCTTTTTATTCATCTACTTTCCTTTATTTTTAAGGAATAGTGTGGCAAAAGAGCATGATATTGAACTTTAGGTAAGTTATCAGATCAGAGGGGGAAGAAAAATGCTTCTCACGGCACTGCTATGAGTTCGCCACCCAATAGTCTTTTATGCGCCACCAATAGGAGCACACACTGATCCATCTCATTATCACTGTTGTATGCTCAATGCGTGGCAACATCCCACTCACACCGACCTAAGTAGTGGCATGCTGCCACGAATTTTGTCTTAGTCGCGTTTCACGACATCCAACAAGAGATCTTATTATCCCTAAGCCACGAATTGTTCGGTATATACAAATAAATGAAACGCACAATTGCACTTCGTTTATATTTATTAAGAACCCAAAAGTACAATAACACAGCTTCTACGTTTCACATTAAAATCTTCTTCTTCGTAGTGGTTAGAATGTTGGCGTGAGCATGGTCATCACCTCAGAGTTTGTAGGTAGTTAGTCTGACAATCCGTTGGTATTCCTTTGGTACGCCTTTCGCCTGTGTTCTTCTGGTGCATTTGTTAACAGCTTTGCTTGATCTTGAAATCTTGAATGGATAGGTGATCTTCTATGAGCCTTATTGTTTTCTTTCAATTTCAATTTGACCATGCACAATGAAGAATTTCATAGCAACATTATTGCGCCGCAAGACATATCCAACGAGCGAAATTGGTGTAAATGTGGGCTGGAACGGTGGAATATAGACGCTGTTTGATGCAGAGTTTTGGAAAATGTCCTGAATTGGGTTCATCGTACATTAGCATCACTTCCCTCCAGTGCCATAAATTATACGTACTTTGCGCCTGGTAAACGAAATGGAACACTACTACTTCTAATCTTGCTGCCATGTTTGTAACTCTTTTCATAGGTAAATTATGAATGAACAAACACATTAATAATCTGAATTTTCGTAGTTTTATCACAATTGAATACGTTACGTCAGCCATCTCACTGAAAATTTCTCAGTGACATAATGACATGACATTTGTAGATTTTTGACAGACCCTCGATAGCCAGCATTCGAGCTTACGTTAGTATTAGGTTCGTGCTCGCGTTTTCATACAAAACTTTTTACGTGACAAAGCGTTCACGTTAAAATCTCGACACGCTAGTTGTCAAAACCTTTTTTTCTGCCAAAATTTAGTTCCTTTTACGCACTGTAGAGGCGCTGATCAAATCCTATACAAAATGGTGACATTTCGATACGTTTACGAAACGGTTACGATTTCGCAAATTATTCGTGCTTGGGCTATCCTTGTCATTTGCGTCACAACAGTAAAAGAGGACAAAGTTTCTCGCCATTTTAGTTGTAATAATTACAACTAAAATGGCGGGAAAATTTGTCGGGATTAGGACGATTAAATTCTGGGTTAGACAACCGGGTCAGCCAAGCGTGAGTTGGGCTTCGCTTCGTCGGGATCCGCATTGCAAGAGCCCGTAAAAGAAACATAGTTTTGGTCATAGCTTCAAAACAATATATTAAATATTTCATTATTTGTTAGTTAAATAGAGGAACAAATAGATACCAAAATTACAGATTCCTTACTAGATTAGTTCTTGAGACACCTTGTAACAGAAATGGTCTAAAATTTACCACTTTGATTATATTATAGTATTTTATTATTAACTAAGTACTGTACGCTGATTGGTCAATGGTATTCTATGACGCGATAGGTGATCAATGAGCGTTCAGTATTTAGTCAGTTAATTGAGCAAGACAGACAGGCGTTCTAGAAACAGGAGGCAAAGAACATACACCAGCTGGAGGTTAATGTGCTACGTAAGGAGTGTTGCTACGTATGCTGCTCGTGGACTATCACTGTAAACTATCAATAAAGGTTCCATTCACAAGGGTTAATTATCTTTTTAATGCCCTCACTGCTGCTATATATATAATAATATTTTATTAAGTGGAGACGATTGGCAAAACTTCAATACAATTCTAATTCCCTTAGAGTAATTGTGATATCCTGGATTTTACAATAGCCACACCTAAGTTCATAAAGTTTTTCTGTATTTACTAAGTTATCTAGCTACAATTTTCAGAATGAAGGGGCATTACAGGCTGCCCAATTATCGTAATTAAGTACCTAAAAAGATAGTCAATCAATTAAATTTTCAATCTCTGCTAATTAGCACAGATTGAAAATTTAATTGATTGACAATCAAAATGTACTTGCAATTGCAAGTAACAAATCAATACTGCCAGCATGATAAGAAGGTTCAAACCCACGTGTATTACTAAGCTTATAGACTCCAGTCACACGGATTTAGACTTAAACACACAAGATTTTCTCTTGCTAATTATTACCAAGTTACAAACCACAAAAAACAGTGACGATAATGAACAAAACAACAATCTGTTTTCTCATGGTCGCGCAAATACAATGTTTGTGGTGCTTGGATAAGATCATAGCTCCTATCATAGTAGGTGGAGATTATACTGACATAGCCAAGTACCCCCATGCAGCACATATCTATGCAGCTTGTAAGGTAGAGCCGTCGCAGTGTGGTGCATCACTTATCAATCAAGTAGTACTGCTCACAGCCGCCCACTGCATCAATACTTGCGAAATAAATAAACATTCAGAACATATAATCCTGGCTTTTATGGGTGACTCTATTCTAAAGCATGTAAGTAGGATTGAAATAGAATTTGGTCATTACGTAAATGTACATGTACTTACTTGACTATACTTTTGAAGAAGTGATGGCTCAGTGGCATTGGCTATGGACTGTCGTGCAGCAGGTCCATGGTTCGAATCCCGACGCGGGCTTGAACTTCACCGCATGGTGGAAGGGCATTTTGCGAATGCCCGCCTGGCTAGCGACCACCCTCAAGTAGAACATCTTGCAAATACCTAACAGTGTGTTCCAGCAGCCGTACTTGAGAGCCAGTAAAATTACAGGCACATGAGACCTAAAAACTGTACCTACGTCTCAGTGTGACGGGCACAGTACAATTGGTGGTTGACGAAATGCATCTGTTATAAGCAGAGGTTAGTCCACTTAACGTCCGGCCTCTGGCTCGTTCCGTCACAATAACATAAAAGAAAAAAGATTAGTTTGTGATAGGTACACTTATTCCTAATGGTGTGGAATGTCCACAAATATATCAAACTAACCCAACATATCCTTGTATAGGGTATATAATACCCCTATTGTCACATATATTTGACACCTGGGAGAGTTCACACGCCAGCTATGTTTTGACGTGAATAAGTCTTTAAAATTGCTTCCACAGGGACGTCATAACAAAATCTGAGGATACAGTTTAGTGTTGCAGCTACAATACTATCATCCCCATCTAAATTTCAATTACACCACTGGATAGTTAAAGAATCAAAGAACTTATTACGCTAAGTAAAGATTGTAACACATCGCGCAGCGGAGGTGGGAGCCGCCATTTTGAGACGTATAATACAACAAACAGCCCTGTCCATAGCACATCCACTCCTCATTTTATTGTGATCTTGAGGCATTTGACTGTGTATAACGCCACACACTGATGCGTGAACAACACATTGTATTTCATGGAACACCTCTGAATCATATTGGTTCATGTTTGTCAGCCAAGATTCAGGTTTCAGGTTGGGATAATGGCGTTACATCTTCTAGGTATTTAGTAGAAATAGGAGTTCCACGTGGATTAAGACGTTTTCTGTTTCTGGCGTATATCAATGATTTACCTTACTTGGTCAAAGATCTCTATGATATTGTTTATTTGCAGATGACACCCCTTTTTCAATTAGAATATATATAATACTATCGTAAACTGGTACAAGTAAATAATGTGTTCGCTATATATTAGATCCAAATAGTTCAATGTTAATAATTTAGAATTTCAACAAGACAAAATACACTCGAGAGCAATGAATCCGGGTCACTTAAAGAATGTTAAAAATCTCGGAAACTAAAAATGATAGGTTAATGCAATAAATTGTATTTAATAGACAATGTAATACTCCTTAAATGAAAGTAAAAAAAATATGAGTCACCATACATTTTATTAACACAAAATTACATAAAGAAAAAAACTGCTGATCTCTCCTTAAAACAAAAATAGGAAACATGAAATTTTTGAACTTTATTACGATTTTCTTGAATTTTAATACTTCGTATTGCCTCCTCGTGCTTCCATTACTGCGTTTACGCGGTTTGGCATGCTGTACACCAAGTTCCTTATACGATTTTGGGGAATATTCTCCCATTCCTCTGTGAGAGCAATTTTGAGCTCACGAAGCGTGATTGGGGGAGGGTTTCGTTGTTTTACGCATCTGCCTAGCTCGTCCCAAGCATGCTCGATCGGGTTGATATCCGGGCTGCGCGCTGGCCACTCCATACGAGTAATGTTCATCTCTTGAAGGTAGTCATTCACAATCCTACCTGTATGAGGTCGGGCATTGTCATGCATAAATATAGCATCCTCACCTAAATTGACCATAAATGGACCAACGTGATCATTGAGGATTTCTTCCACATATCTTACGCTAGTTAAAGAGCCGTTTTCTATGATCACCAGCTCTGTGCGACTTTCAGAAGAAATTCCGGCCCACACAAGTACAGACCCACCACCGTAGGCTACTTTTTCTTCGATGCATGCTTGCTTGAATCTTTCTCCTGGTCTTCGATACACTCTGTGTCTTCCATCGTGCTTGTAGAGCATAAATTTTGATTCGTCGGAGAACATAACTTTTGACCAATCTTCAATACTCCAATTTACGTGGCTCTGGGCATATCTTAGTCTCGAAATACGATGCCCACGCTCCAGTTTAGGGCCGTTTGCAGGTCTAAGGGGTTTTAAGTTAGATTCAGCAAGCCGACGTCTTACTGTCCATGCACTTGGGTTACTTCCTCCGAGGCGTCGAAACTGATTGGTGAGTTCAGTTCCTGTGAGAAAGCGATTTCGAAGCATGGTGTTCACCAAGTATCGGTCTTCTCGTGCTGTGGTACACCTGGTTCTGCCCGTTCCTGGTCTGCGTAGGTTAGAACCAGTTTCTTCGTAACGTCGGAGAACTCTTTGTACTGTTGACAGCGACACACCGACAGTCCTGGCTGTATCGCGCTGACTCCGGCCGGTTTCCAGCATTGTAAGTATTCTGGTGCATTCTTCAGGCGTAAGCGACATAATTTCAGCTTGAATAATGAATATAGAGCACTATCAACATGGTTTATGTACCCACATAAATGACAGATTACAAACAAAAGCAAAACCAAATGCTGTAATTTCGTAGTTCCATCTTCGAAAGTGGCCCTTTTTCAAATTTGATTTTTTTATGATATAACTTTACAATAACTAAGAAGTTTTAATACCTTCATTTAAGGAGTATTACATTGTCTATTAAATACAATTTATTGCATTAACCTAGCATTTTTGGTTTCCGAGATTTTTAGGATTCTTTAAGTGACCCGGATTCATTGCTCTCGAGTGTATATAAAGTTTTCTTTGCCTACTATTTAGAACCAAACATAGACTTTGCTTGAACTTAAACTTTTAATAAATAAAGTAACAGTCTTCATGGGACTTTAAATGGATTCAAATTAACATATATATGATCTGTCCGTGAGAATTAGTTCTGCTGCATATGTAGTTAGTAAGTAGTAGACATAGGCTCATCTGCTTTATTTCGCGTATTTTCATAGCATAATGTCGTATGGTGTATTTTTGTGGGAAGTAGATAAAATTAATGTTGTCTTAGGTTTTCGCGATTATAACACATAGTAATTAAACAACTTTCAACGGTTTAAATTGCGTATATTTATCATTATTTTTGTCCCGACAGTGATCGTGGTTTGCAGTGCATTGTACTTGTCAGTCACCCCGTGATCACGATCACTGCAAAGTGTGTTCAGATTCCAGATTGCCCATATGGGTATGTTCAGCAGAGGGCCTTCCACCTGGACAATCTGTATGGAATGCTTAACTTGCCGGCCGTTCGCCGGGCTTAAGTAAGAAGTACAATTAATACATGAAAATTACATATACACGTACCATAATTTTTCGATATTCTTCGTCGACGATCTCACTATCGTCTACCTAAATATTCAGTATTGGCCAATAAAGAATAATTTGGGTTTACTCACGCGTGGGCGAGGAAGCTTCGATGTTGGCGAGATTCTTCACAATATCCATAGTCCGGGCACCATCACAAACTAATTTTAGTAACAAATTTATTCTGCCACGAGTTAGCTATCAATTTTTACAAAACCCTTTTTTTCCAAATTGTTCAGAGTATGTACTCAAAAGTAAAAACCCAAAGACAAAGCGACAATACCAACTTCTACTTTTTTTTACTCAAAATTGTCCATAGACTCAAAGTAGATGACTACCTAGGGAGCGTTCGGAAACTTGCCGCTAAGTTGATCGGTCCGAACAAAGTGTTTGAAACGACGCCGACGGGACAAAAATAATTATAAATATTCGTGATTTAAACCGTTTAAAGTTGTTTAATTACTATAAGTAGATAAAATATTACTTATATAATAAAGATATAGATAACATATTTATCTTGCAAAAGGCGGCAATTCGTGCTGTATATGGAATGGAATCTTGCGAAGATTTGGGGATTCTATTAAGAAAATGTCATTTTAACTTTTCCGAGATGATATAAAAATATAATGTGTTTGAAAAAATCAAAAAGTAAAATTAAATTAAACGATGACATCTTAGATAACAACACTAGGTATAAGGATATAATAGTGGTGCCAGGTTTTAAATTTTTGCCAATGACAAACAAAAAGTCCTTCTTAGGGAATTGTGTGCGATTTCATAATAAATATTATAAAAATATTAGGTATAGTTGAATGAGCTGAGTGAAGATGTAAGCTACATCTAAAACGTATCTTAATTTAAAAAGCGGGCATATTGCCACCGCCAGTACCCTACATAATATAAATAAATCATGTAATAATTTCATAATAGGTATTCGTTGCAAATTGTAAAGACATTTAAAAAGAATGGCCTCATGTTTGGTGCCCGTTCTTCTCGCAGTGGCTGTTAACCGCATTTGCTGAACGCCGCAGTAGAATTAAAAACTTGTAGTTGTCCTTCATAAACGCGTCAGAAACGCATAATTAAATACATTATTTCGATTCTGACATGACAGAAATTTCCTACGATTGACCATCCCATTTTAACCATAATATATAAACCTTTCCACCCACTCAGTTACAGTTACAGTGAAAAAAAGTTATTGTGGCTATTAACCCAGTGTAACTGTAATAGAATGATATTGTTTTTAACCTTATTGGCAAACCCAATGAATGGAACACGTCCATAATAATAATCGTTGCTTTGTAGATGCCCATACAACGAAAGGTCATACAAATCGAGGTACACGAGGACTACGATGAAATAGAACTTGTAAATGATATCGCTTTAGCAATAGTAAGAAGGGATATTCCTTTCGGCTATAATGTGCAACGTGTAGCCATATCAAAACATTTTCCCGATATGTCGATAGCTTCTCATGCATATGTGGCAGGGTTTGGTTCCATAGTAAGTGTATTTAGTATTTATATACTTTATTTATGCGTTAATATGCGAAATGCGTTACGTTTATATTAACTTAAGTCGGCTTGCAACGCTGTATTCTACATAGGGTTGCCAGATCAAGGTTTTTTTTTAATGTTATTTTAACAAGCCCGAGGCCCACCTGATGTTAAGTGGACTAACCTCTGCCTATAACAGACGCATTTCATCAACGACGAATTGCACTGTGCCCGTCACACTGAGACGTCCAGTTGTTAGGTCTCATTAGCCTGTAATTTTTCTGGCTCTCAAGGACTGCTGCCTGAACACACCGTTAGGTGCTTGGCGACAGATTTTCTACTTGAGGGTGGTCGCTAGCCAGGCGGGCATTCGCAAAATGCCCTTCCACCATGCGGTGAAGCTCAAGCTCTGGGCGGGATTCGAACCATGGACCTGCTGCAATGCCACTGAGCCATCACTGCTTCAAGGTATATCAATTCCTAGACATTTCTGGGGTTAGAAAGTTGGTTCGCAAGATTCTTTTTTAATATATATAACCAAACATTTGGCCGTAGTCTTACCTGATGGAAAGTGTTGACGCGGTCGACAGTGGAACATGCTCATATATGCCTAGCAGATACATGTTTTCTCTGTACATGAAAACTTCCAGATTATATCTATCGGGAAATAGAGACACTGGTAGGATATACTATAATTCGTCCGTACACATTATAAGGCTGGATTTAGATCGCTTTGTGCTTTATTTCGGAATATCGACGGCAGAAAAAACTTAAAACCAAATTGAGCCACTCTTTCGCTCTTTGAGGCCTATTAACTAATTATGAAACTATGGGTCAACATTACAAGAAAAATTTTAACCTTTTACTTAACTTTGAAATCACACACACGGCCGGCGTGCTCCTTACCATACGTAGCATAATATTGAAATCCGTTCAGCCGCATCTAAATCCGATATTCCAAAAATAGGCACAATGCATTTTAAATCCAGTTTTAAAATGCGTACGGCCAATGGAACACCCTACCAGTGTCTCTATTTCCCGATAAATATAATCTGGAAGTACTCAAGTACAGTGTAAATAGGTATCTGCTAGGCAAGCATGTTCCACCGTCGACCGCGTCGTCAATTTCATCAGGTGAGACAGCGGTCAAATGCTTGCAATCACAATAAAAAAAACATGCCATTAAAAACTTAGTTTATAAAGCATTAAAATGGTTTAAATTTCGTATATTACTTAACATTACTGTAGGTACATTTCTGTAGGCCACTTTACAGGTTACAATGACCTGTAAAGTGGCCTACAAAAAGCGCAATTCTTGATAATTTTAAAGTTATTAATCATATAGTACATTACTGCAGAATCCAGTAAGTAAGCCTTCCTAGCCAAGTATGAGTTAACCGAGCCGAACCGCAAGTGAGGTCCGGTTAGGTATATACGAGGCCAGGCTGGCTTTCTTACTGGATTCTAAAAGCCTCAACCAGGCTTGTATAATGCTTTTCTCAAAAATGAATGCCTCAGATTTTAAATCTGGAGGAGGGCCGTCTATTTCCGAATCAGATTCGCTTGAACTCATTTTGATATATATTTGGCCTCCGGAGGATGGTTATACTCCTATAACATGGTTATAGGAGTATAACCATGTTATAATGGCTACAATCTAATCTGTGTCTGGTACTACGTTTCTTTTCTAAGCAGATCTAAAGAGGATGACCGAACTGTCCAGTATATAACATGACACTGGCAAATGCACAATACGTGCGAGTCCAAATTACGAGATAGGAAAAATAAAAAACTGTCCAGTAATGAATTTACAGTTCGACCAGCTTATTTGTTCAGGCGGCAGAAAAAAGAACTACAAAATTCCCTCAAACTGTGGCAGTTTGTAGTTGATTTCCTTGACCAATAGCGCCCTCGAGAACTGCACAGTTAAGTTGGTGGTACTATACATATATACTTACAGACCTACCAACTTATCTGTTCAGACGGCAAAAAAAAGAACTACAAAATTCCCTCAAATTGTGACAGTTTGTATTTGATTTCCTTGACCAATAGCGCCCTCGAGAACTGCACAGTTAAGTTGGTGGTACTATACTTACTGGACAGTAGGAGATTACAAATTTAAAATCTCGCTTATTACTGGACAGTTGTGAATAAGTCTCCGGTAGAGTTAACTTTCTGGATACGATTTAGAGATGTTATGCCAACATTACATACCATTACAAAATTACAAATATATAAAATAACGAGTAACAATATAAAAATTACATACCATTTTTGAGAAAAAGTATTTTACTGAATGAATAACTGAAGTGTACTTTATTTCACAGGGTTCAAAAAGGCCTGAAATATGGCATATAAAACATGTGTACCAGAGGCTGAGAAGTAAAAAATATTGTTTTGATAATGACATTCCAACGTTGGGCGTGTTTTGTGCGGGACATATAAAAAAAATTGGTCATTATGCTGCTTTGTAAGTAAAATCAAAGCAAAATCTTTATGTACTGTATCAGACGGATAGTCCACTGCTGAACACAGCCTCCCGCAATATGGAGGTTTGCCACAATCCCCTTGTGCCCCTAAGGCGGCCTGGTGATCGTAGTGTGAGATTTAAGTTACTCAGAAAGTGCTGCTGACCACATTCTGGTGCGTTATCCTTAGTCGCCTTTTACGACACCCACGGGTAGAGATGGGCGGGTGCCATTCTAGCCCAGCGCCCCATGGGGAGAAATTTATATGACAACGGCAATTATACTTAAAAAAACAACTTCCACAACTAAAAAGTATGAATTAATTTGTCTAATTTGGTATTTTATAATAGTATAAAATAATTAGGTATTTTTCCCACAGTTATTTTGGTTTAAAAACCGAACAACTGGCCCATCCCTGAAGTATGGCCTACGAGACATAAAAAAGGATCATAAAAAAAAACATTAAAAAAATTTTGAACCGCCTCCTTTTTTGAACTCTTGTTAAAAACGATAGTCATTTATAGAAATATTTCATTTGGCGGGTGGTACAACCAAAATAAGCCTTAATATCTAACCAGAGTGATTAATCACTCATTCATTCACTGACTCATTCCTGTCCTATAGCAAATTCTTGGAGAAATATAATATTCCAACATTAAATTTTAGACGTATTTATCTAGAAGCAATGGACAAAACGACGCTTTTAATTATTCTAAATAATTTTCCAAAATGTCATCTGATAGTAAAAGTGACGATTTTATAATGATGACGGCACCAGAAATAAGAAATGCAGCTCAAGATTTTATAAAGGACTTACTGCCTGAGAAGTCTCGAGGAAGTACGAGAAAACGTATAATGATTTTACTTTCATCGTAGGTGTAGTATAAATCACTATGTATCACTCGGGAGAAAGTTCTATTTCTGTTCTCGAGTTGCCTTTAAGCCCGTCGGGCTTACACAAACTCTCGAACAGAAATAGATCGTTTTCTGCCCTTGATGTACAATTTACTATTGTTTACCATTGTCACTACATAGTGTAAAACAAACCTCTCGCTGTCTGTTCCTATATATGCATAGATCTTTAAAACTACGCAATGGATTTGATGCTATCTTTTTAAAAGATAGGGTAATTCAAGAGGAAGGTTTATATGTATAATATAAACACTTTTTTAAACTGTCACGGTTTAGTAGATAACTGATATTATTACTTACGGGATTTGTACCGTGGTGATTTTTATTTTTATGTTATTTATACGACAAAAATCAGTGTGAAACGTATAAATTACACCTAAGGTTAGATTATGTGTTGTCCAAGGATGATTTTGAACAGTGTGACCGTGTTACATACCTACAAGCACAACGTTCTGGTGAACCGAGTGCCTTGAAACAACAACATAAATTTGAGAATTGTCTGGAGGACAGCAGCTGTAAGGTTCAGACTGTTATCAATAGGTCAAGTAAAGTGTTGAGTGAAGCTGCTATTGACGTACTAAAGAAAGGCTTAAACTTTGCCCCGGCACCTACTCGTATACCTTTTGAAGATGTTATAGGAAGCATAGAAAAAACTATTTATAAAAATAAATTACCAGTTAATGACGCAGATGCACTGAGGCAAGACGTCGCTACAGTGTTGCGTCATTCAAAACCTCCGTGCAATAACATTACCCGTTCAGCCCTTCGTGAACTACGTGAAGATGTGGATATTTTGGTTTTGAAGGCGGATAAAGGTAATGCGACAGTTGTGTTCAACGAGTCTGAGTATGATGAAAAGATGAAGGGTCTACTCGGTGACAACACAACATATAAACAACTACAATCCAACAGCGAAAGTATCACGGCAAACAATTCAGTAGATCAAAGATTTCCATAACGTGTTTTCAGATGATGTCCTAAACAAACTTCTCAGACCTAGAATGCCTCAGCCACCTAAAATATACGGATTACCCAAGGTTCACAAACACAATGTGCCTGTTCACCCGATAGTAAGTCAAATGCATGGTGGAAGGGCATTTTGCGAATGCCCGCCTGGCTAGCGACCACCCTCAAGTAGAAAATCTGTCGCCAAGCACCTAACGGTGTGTTCCGGCAGCATCCCTTGAGAGCCAGAAAAATGACAGTTTAATGAGACCTAACAACTGGACGTCTCAGTGTGACGGGCACAGTGCAATTCGTCGTTGACGAAATGCGTCTGTTATAGGTAGAGGTTAGTCCACTTAACATCAGGGGGGCCGTGGGTCTCGGGATTGTTCCGCCACAATAACATAAAAAAAAAAAAAAACACTCTTCTACATGTGACTTGGCGCGACAGGTTTCTCACTCGCTCCCGAAACTGGTGGATCTAACCTCTTCTTTTGTTAGAGACTCGAGGCATTTGGTGAGTCTTCTCAAGCAATTCAGGGTCGAGGATAATGAGATAATGGTCAGTTTTGACGTTGAATCCCTTTTTACCAATGCACCGGTACTGGAATGTTTGGAAGTAACAAAGAAGAAACTGTCCGATAACAGTGTCCCGATTGAATATGCCAAACTGCTTGAGCATTGTTTGTCCACCAACTACATTCTACTTTCTATACAGAGGCCAGTTTTATCTGCAGATCGATGGAGTAGCTATGGGTAGTCCAGTGGCTCCTGTAGTGGCTAATCTGTGGATGGAACATTTAGAAGAACAAGCTATCTCCACGTGTCCTGTCACAATTACTCTAGAGGAGACAAATTCAGGTTTGAAATATAGTCTTCAGCGTGTACAGTAATTTGCGTTTCTGCTACTATGCGAAGAAATCGCTTCGCCACACATTCGGTTTCTCTCTGTTTGGTGTGAAGTAGTTTGGCCTGAGTAATGACTACTGATTACCTATGTCATAAATGGTCTGTCAATATGCAAAAAAGAAGCAATATGCCAAAAAGTCAGATAAATTAAAAAACATTTATGGTCTCCATAATGGAACCGGGACCGACGGCTTAACGTGCTCTCCGAAGCACGGAAACGCTCAGTAGTAATGTAACTAGCGGTCACTGATCCAACTCATGACCGCGAGCGATGTTGCTTAACTTTGCTGATCGCTTGAGAACAGCTAAGTAAACTTCGCTACAAGCGCTTCAAAAACAAATAAAAGGTAATTTAAGGTAATTGTGTACGGTTTTATAATAAAGTTCCGAAACATATTACAACGCTCACAGAAGGGAAATTCAAGTTGCACGTGAAAAACACATTAATTAAGAAATGCTACTACACAGTTTCTGATATATCATAAATGGTCTGTCAATATGCAAAAAAGAAGCAATATGCCAAAAAGTCAGATAAACTAAAAAAACATTTATGGTCTCCATAAAGGAACAGATGTGTTCTTGTTTTAACCGAAATCATTATGTTAGGTCCTTACATATGAAATTGGCGTTTTGAATGGGAGGAACAAAAAGTCGAATATTTTTTAATATAATATATTTAATTAATCAAAGTATGAACCATTATTTTCTATGCACTTTTGCCATCTCATAGGTAGTTCATTGATCCCTTTACTAAAAAAACCAGTCGGACGGGAATCAATAAAATCTTTGAAGGCGATTTGGACTGCCCCATCGGAGTTGAATTTTTTCCCTTGCAAGAAGTTATCCAAATTTCGAAAAAAATGGTAATCTGTTGGAGCAAGGTCCGGGGAGTACGGAGGATGTCTTAGACTTTCCAATTGAAGCTCTTCTAATTTAGTAGCCGTCTGTAGCGCAGTGTGTGGTCTAGCGTTGTCGTGAAGCAGCAGTGGCGTGGAGCGATTGACCAGCCTAGGTTGTTTAGCCGCTAGCTTTTCCATCATGGTTTGCAATTCCTGACAATAGACATCAGCCGTAATAGTCTGGCCAGATTTTAAAAAACTGTAATGAACAATACCGGCACTAGTCCACCAAACGCTTACAAGTAACTTTTTTGGGGTTAATTTTCGCTTGGGGCAGGATTTGGCTGGCTGGCCAGGATCTAAGCATTGCGCTGAGCGCTTCCGATTATCGTAAAGAACCCATTTTTCATCACAGGTAATGATTCGGTTTAAAATACCTTCATTATTGTGCCGGTTTAGTAATGTAACGCAGCAGTCGACGCGCGTTTGCCGGTTTGTTTCAGTCAATTCGTGAGGTACCCACCTTTCAAGCTTTTTAATCTTCCCAATTTGCTTCAAGTGAATTAAAACAGTTTTATCACTAACATCGCAGCCTGCAGCTAACTCGGACGTGGTTTGCGATGGATCCGCTTCCACAATAGCTTTCAACTCTTCATTATCAACTTGAGTCTCAGGCCGTCCACGGGGCTTGTTCTGCAGGTCGAAATTTCCAGAACGAAAACGTTGGAACCAAAAACGAACTGTGTTTTCTTTTGCAACACGACCGCCATACACATCATTCACCCTTCGAGTTGTTTCCGCAGCACTAGTGCCACGGCGGAACTCGTACTCGTAAATAATGCGATATTTAAGGTTTTCCATTTTGTAAAATGAGTGACGCAAACAGAAAAAAACAGAAGAAAAAAAACAAATGAATGACGATCATCGAAGCACAAATACATGAGTCTATAGCTGTACAAATTTGAATTTGGAATTCCTTACCAAAGAGGAGAAATTCGTGATTAAAGTGGCCAGTACGAAAAACGCCAATTTCATATGTAAGGACCTAATAATAAACTTATATTATATATATATTTTCAGGGGTGATTCTGGCAGTGCACTAGTCGTCGAGAGTAAGCGATACCTTCAAATCGGAATAGTCTCGTATGGGATGTCATATTATCATCCAGCGATAACCTACTACACTAACGTCTCCTATCATTATTCATGGATTGCATACAATGCCAAAACAATGTATTGTAACAAGAATAATATATAAAAATAGAAACAAAAAACTCAAACAAAAATGTAAAATAACAATATAACAGTGGAAACTTCTTTCCAAAAAATGGCAAGAAATGTATATACAAATTCCACTAGCTATATATTCCATGACATTTTCTATTAATACGTCAATTATTGTACTTTTGCTGTTTGACTTCATTTACCTTATATATTTTTTTATTACACAATTAAGGAATGTCATGAAAGTCAATAAGTACTTACTTAGTCTTAACCGCATTGTCCACTAATCTTACTTTCAATTCATATACATTTGTTATCATATAGATGCTATGAATATAGAAAATTATTGAAATAGTGGTCTCGAAGTCAACATTTCTTTAATGTTGACTTCGAGACCACTAATTCAATAATTTCGTCATTCGCAAGCGTTATACGAATATGCATTTTAAAATAAACAGAATAAGATCTACCCTAATTTACATATAAAATTATCTATATCTCTATAAAATAATTTGTATAGAATCGACACCACCATTTCTTATTTTTTACTATAGATACAAGATGTAGCTCGTAGCTGTCAATGGTCTTATACCCCCTGTAATGTGGGAAGCATTTGTTAACCGATTGTTGAACCTGCCTCTCCATGTTGTTGACGATGTGATTTAAATTTCAGGATGGATGCAAGCTTTTTGTATCGAGGAATCTGATGTTAAGTAGGTACTCACATCACAATGTATCTCTTAATGTCATGCGTATCTTGCGATACTGTCAGTTGTAGTTATCCTTACCCTATTCTGTAACTTGCGATACTGCGTGACGTTTGGCAAACCGTGTATTGACGTGTGAGTGAGATTGACTGTCCTCACTCATATACAGCGTAGAATAAAATCACATATAATGTAAAACAATATATTCCAGCTTTAGAAACACGATATTAAAATATAAAATTAGTGCAAAGATATTTTTCACTAGACATTCTTTTCTTGACAGTTTGTCAACTCTAACACAAATTACTGTGATGACAATAATATGAGAGTATAAAAACTCTTTGCTCTCACAACGTGTCATAAAGCAGTGAAAAAGGATATCTATAAATAAGAGAGCAAGTGTTTAAGGCATGAATGTCCTCGAGCCTAATATTTAAAATTCTACTATGGTTTGCTAGTTTTCCGTAAAATTATTTTATATCAAAATTATTCGATTTTGTATCATAATTGGTATTTTTCCCTATAGAGATAAAATTAATAAAACTAAAAACTAGCAAACCAGAAGCATTGATATTAGGCCCAAGGATATGCATGCAAAATTTCATCTAGTTTGAACACTTGGAAGCTACTTACTAAAATCTCTTCTACAGAAAATAAATCGGTCCACCCGCTAGCTTGGAACACTGATTCCATTTTCTCAAAAAATATAGGTAAAACTTACAACTATCAAAGTATCAAATGAGCAAAAAGCCAGGCTTACGGTCGTCTAACTGAGATGATGAAGAAAATGTATAATCGGTGTGAAACATGTACTTTACTGGTGTTAATTATTGTAAGTTTTCAAATAATTATTATTATTTACTTTTGATATAATATAGTATGTACTTATTATTATTTATTTTATTTTTTAAAGCAAGTGGGTATTTAATGGTAGTCCTTGTATTTACCGACCAAACGAAGATTCGGTTTCAGTTTCGGTAGAAATTTACCAAATCTTCGGCTGCACCGAAACTCTGCGATCGTGAAATAATGGGCGCCACGTGGTTCGTGCCTCGTTTCATGTGATCGCCATCGTCAGCTGTAAGATTACCGGCCGGTCTGACGTGATTGTGTATACAAATGTGTTTCAAAAATTTTTCTTGACTAGGCGTTCATTTTCGTTATTAATATACAATTTCAGTTTGAAGCAGTGATGGCTCAGTGAAGCAGTGATGGCTCAATTGAAGCAGTGATGGCTCAGTGGCATTGGCTATGGACTGCCGCGCAGCAGGTCCATGGTTCGAATCCCGCCACGGGCTTGAGCTTCACTGCATGGTGGAAGGGCATTGTGCGTTTGCCCGCCTGGCTAGCTACCACCCTCAAGTAGAAAATCTGACGCCAAGCCAAGTGTTCCGGCAGCAGTCTTTGAGAGCCAGTGAAATTACTGGCACATGAGACCTTAACAACTATGTCTCAACTTGACGCAGTGCAATTCGTGACTTGTGAAATGCATCTGTTATAGGCAGAGGTTAGTCCGCTTAACATCAGGTGGACCTCGAGCTTGTTCCGTCACAATAACATAAAAAAAAATTAAGTAAGTGTTTATTTTATCCAACACATTTTATTAGATTTTATTAAGGTAATCGTCTTCATAGCCCTTTCTATACTAACTGATTTCCGTCAGATTTTGATTGCCATGTCTTCAAACTCAGTAAAATTTGCATGCATATCCTTGAGCTTAATATCTATACTTCTATGGTTTGCCAGATTTCCATAAAATAACGTATTCTAATAAAAAGTATAAAAGCTCGTGTTGTATGGGAATCCTTATTTTAAAATAAATATATAACAAAACGAGGAACCGGCCAAAGAGCTATGCATGCAAAATTTCAGGGTTTCAACTCTTGGTATTTACAATATGACGAAACTAGTGATGACTTATGGCACTGAGACGTGGTCCTTAACTGTGGCCCTTATAGACAAGCTCAGAGTCGCTCAACGAGCTATGGCGAGAGAGGCTCGGAGTTTCTTTGCGCGATAAAATCCGGACCGTGGATATTCGCCAAAGAACCAAAGTCACCGACATAGCTCTCAGAATTAGCAAGTTGAAGTGGCGATGGGCGGGCGACATTGCTGACGAACTGATAACCGATGGGGAAGAAAGGTTCTCGAGTGGTTACCACACTACACCGGAAGACGTAGAGTTGGTAGGCCCCCCACCAGGTGGACTGACGACATCGTGAAAGTCGCGGGTAGCCAGTGGTTACAAGTGGCTAATAGCCGTTCTTTGTATATGGGGGAGGCTTTTGTTCAACAGTGGACGTCTTCTGGCTGATGATGATGATAATTAGTTCATGGCTAACATGTGCGCCAAGCCGAAATCAAAAACTAAAACAAGTATTTTATTGGAAAATTTGAATAAATCCCCAATATAAAATCCCAAACCCTGTCTTGCAATATCCCATTGAGGGGTCCGCGTTATGTCCAATATGTCTAAAAGCCATTGAAATTAAAAAACAACAATTAACAAATCTACGATAAAGGCCGTAACTGCCATCTCTTTTTTACCCACGAGGTTAAAAAGTGTTACCAAGATCGATTATTAACTTTAATGCCCCTAATGAAAACTTCTATTAGTCGTTAATAATTTAATGTCTCTATGATAAGAAAATTGCATAAGCCTGTACAAATTACGAAATAACGTACGAGGGTACTATAAAGCCTAAACGAAAACAAATTGACTTCCCCGTACTTGCTATTTGCTTGTGACAGCAAAAATGGACACAACAATATTATGTTTCCTCATTATTTCGCCTATTCAAATTTTACTGAGTAGGAATGTGGAAACTGATTATTTAATTGTAGGTGGTGAATATGTTGAAATATCCGAGTACCCTCACTCTGCTCTTCTCAAAGTTTATTGTAATGGAATGTGGATGTGCGGCTCGTCAGTACTCAACCAAGTAATACTGCTCACAGCCGCTCACTGCGTAGACATGTGCAACCTAAATAAGCGATCAGATTCAGTGGAAGTCTATTTTGGTGGGTCAAATCTGCGATATGTAAGTAACACTAATCACATAAACACGATTACAACACTAGGAATAAAGATAAAATAGCGGTGCCAGGTTTTAGATTAGCAAAGACAAATAAAAGGTCCTTATTAGGTAATTATGTACGGTTTTATAATAAAGTTCCCAAACATATAACAACGCTCACAGAAGGGAAATTCAAAACACATTGATTAAGAAATCCTACTACACAGTTTGTGATTACTTAAACGATAAAAATACCTGGACAATTCCGCCTCTGCCAAGCTATCGCCTTTCACCTACGTAATTTAAACAAATATTGTAATAACTTTATTATATAGTAAGTATGTAACACATTATTAAAAGACGTTTAAAAGAATGGCCCCGAGTTTCTTGCCCGTTCTTCTTGCAGTGGATCTATACAATATTTTGCTGAATGTGGCAGTACAATGTAGAATATTTCAATACTGAAATTTGTAATTGACCTTCATAAGAGCGTCGTAGACGCCTAAATTGAATAAATGATTGTGACTTTTGAATCAAAAAGTACAAACTCAGATGACACGGCAATGGTTCGTCGAGCCATTTTTATCATGAGTGGGAATAGTAGGTATAGGTAGATAGCTCTGCCGAGAGAAATTGAGAGAAAGTCAATAACTTATTAATTTTTATGAGATTGTGGCGGTACAAGCACGAGGGTGAAAATCTCTGCCTGAAACAGATGTGACGAACTGCGATGCGCCTGTCACATTGAGACATAGCTACAGTTGTTAAGTCTCATGTGCTTGTAATTTTACTAGCTTATAAAGGACTGCTTCCGGAACACACATTTAGGTGCTTAGCGACAGATTTTCTACTTGAGGGTGGTAGCTAGCTAGGCAAGCTTTCACAAAATGCTGTACCACCAAGCGGTCAAGCTCAAACCAGTGGTGGTGATCGAACTATGGGCCTGCAGCATGGTAGTCCATACCGCCGCTTTCAAGTTCACCTCAACAACAGTAAGAGTAGATGGTGCCGTCAAAAAAACAGTCTCGCCCAAGGTAGCGTGCTGACCCGGTTTTATTTAAAATTTACACAAATGACCAACCTTGCTCCCCTCAAACACAGCGCTTCCTGTACGCAGATGACCTCGCATTAGCTGTTCAAACCCCAAGCTACAAGGAGGCTGAAGAACGTCTGACGATGGCATTAAAGGAACTCTACGATGAAAATGCTCTCCGGTCCAACCCATTTCCAATACTCCCCAGTGTCTTCCACCTCTGCAACCATCAGGCTTACCGACCTCTCAACATTGTTTGGCGAGGCATGAAGAAAAAGCACTGCCCCAAACCATGTTACTTAGACATAACCCTAACAGGTCTCTGACATACAAACACCACTGTCATAAAACAACAAAAAGTAAATGCAAGAAATAGTCTGCTTCTTCCACCACCTGGGCAGCAACCCCACACGTCCTTCGCAGAACTGGTCTGTACCTTTCATTCTCTGCAGGAGAGTTTGCTTGTCCCATGTGGCACCGTTCCACTCCTGCTAAAGGGGTTGAAGTAGCTTTGAAAGATACCCTCCGCACCATTACATGGTGCCTTAAGCTTACTTCCCTGAAGCTAATGTATCCTTTTGCAGGTATTGCCCCACCAGATACCTGACGTGAGGTAGCCTATTACGAAGAAAAAAAACCGCTATCTTTCTTTAAATACTCGTAGATAGCATAAATTATTCCCAAAATTGACTAACAATCTATTTCTAGATGAAAGCAAGAAGGGATATCATTCAGATAAAAATGCATGAGTATTATGTAAGAAAAGCTTTGAGGAACGATATAGCCCTGGTTAAATTAATAAAGAGTGTTCCTTTTGGACCACAAGTGAAGCGTGTAGCCATTCCGAGAATATTTCCACATTTCATAGCTGATGGGTTCATGGCTGGATGGGGTGTTACTTCTGTAAGTGTGAGTATATTTTGATCCAAACTTATTGTACTCGTACTCTTGAACAAGCAAGTCTGAGCACTAATTGTATTACTGTATCAGGAGGATTGTCCACTGCTGGACACAGACTCCCCCATTAATAAGTTGGCATCATCAGGACCACTATGTCATAGTTATGAATGAAATTCTATTGTTATCATTATTGCCGATGGCAATGGGTTAAAGGGGGGTTTGCCATAATACCCTATATTAGATAGCAGTTCCTCAGTAGGCGCTCTTGCTCAACTTTCGGTATTTTACCCTTAATGACCTCTTACGACACCCATGGGAAGAGATGGAAGGGTGACATTCTAGCCCGGCACCCAAAGGGTACCTAATTGTACTTTAGGTACTAATTGTACCACGGGTCAGGCCGTAGATTTTGCCTTTCGTGACATAAGTATGATTTTTTTACGTTACAATAAAAATGTAACAAATAGCGTAAGGCGTAGATATCACTAATACGTTATCTTTGAAACATTGTGGAGTAGGTACTTATTAATTACCATATTTTATAAAATAAACACCTACTACAAAACAATTAATGAAATCAAATACTACCTACTTACTAATTATATAATAGGCTATCTAAAAATCTCCAGTAGAGATATTCTTAAACATTGATACGGGCGATGATACTTCAATTTCACTAATCTACCCTTAGGCTTACCCCCACGTAAAGGTAAGTGAAAATGAGGGTATAGGTACCTAAAGTAAAGGTTAAATACTACTTTAATGCTTGGATACTATAATACTATTTGGATGTACTTTCTTAGAAATTTTACTATAAATAAAACACCTACCCAATGCTAAACTAAAGTCATAATGGGATTAACGTGGGCATGATCTACTTTTCAAATATCACATAATGTGTTTGCTCCTTCCTTTTTTATAATACAAGATAATCACATAATTTGATTTAACAAGCATATTCGATATGATCCATTGTGTAGACAAGGCTTTATGTCTACTTTATGTAACGCTACGTACAATGTTTGTAAAATTTTACGTAAGTGATTATGTAAATTTATATGACATTATTAAACATAAGTTTTACGTAAATCCGTATTGAAACAACCATAACTCACTAAATCTGTACTAGCTCCTGTATAAATTAAGTACTGGTTGGTTACTGATGATTAAATGTAGTGTAATGTGTATATGTGTATAAGAATTTGTTATATGAAAAATATATTTGGACTTCAAGAAACACATTTCAGTAGGGAAAAGATGTGACAAAGTTACTCTGTACCCAGAAAACACCAACTGCTCAAAATATGGCAATTTTTACCTTCTTTGTCCTTTCTCTGTCCCTATGTCCATCCACATTGAAATTCAAACTCGGTAAGTCAATATATCGTTATACTCCGCCTCAGGCATTAACATATTAATAATACACAAAAACTTTTCTTGCAACACCGATTTCAAGCTTTAACTAATATGAAAACATTTTATTTCAGATAATAGTCAGTTTTGAAAGCAATGGACTTGAGTGAAAATGGAAACTTTTTTGCGTTTCCAAAAAGAGACGTCGACGTAGACGACACTGGACAAGCAATAAACAAAGAAATGGGAAAGGAAGTAAGAATAGGGTTGCTTTTTAAGTATCTATCTGACCAGTTAAAGCACGGCTGAGCAAACTTCGCTACGAGCGCTTCAAAGTAGACATAGCCTTATTCTTATTATTCTGTGACATAGCTTACTTAGGACTAAGAGGATAAAGAGTCCTACATCACGGAAGACATTTTGAGTCCCGATCGTAAGAAAGTATTCTAGACTTATTAGTTAAATCTTGAGCTTAACGCGATGATCTTTCTAATAGATCTTTTTGGTGTAATCTCAGCTGTGAAAGTTGTCACACAAATTATGAGGTTCCAAATTCAAATATCATCCATGACCTGGATGAATAGGGATACATTTCGGTGAATGTGCACAAGAACTGCACGACTTAGTTCCGCCCTCCCACTTCTTCCATCGGACGTCCAGAGAAACGGAGAGGCGCCATCTGTACATGATTGATATTCCCAGTCCCAGGACTCGTACGAAGCCCTTCGCTTCCACTTCTCTCGTGCGTACTGCGAAAGAGTCGAACTCCTTACCGTGGGCAGTTTTTCCCAATGAATACAACATGGATGTCTTCAAATCGAGAGTAAATAGGTTTTTTTCTAGGTAGGCGTGATCCATCTTAGACCATATCAATGCTCAACATCATAAGGGTATGGTCAAACGCGAACCTATTTTGAATTATTTTTTATTTTACCATCGGCATAATAGCTATAATCTATACGAATAAATAATGTATATTCGTAGAGGTATCTAATAAAATCTAATATAACACAATAATGTAAGACATGAGAAATTTTTGAGGCTGTCGCAAATAAAAATATTTTGTATCATGTCAAGTTATGTGCTAAAATAACTGTCTAAACTAAAGGCTGATTTACACTTCAATAAGTGCATTAGCGAGTTAACTTGTTACATACTGCATCAGCCGGATTGTCAGTCCTAGCGAGTTATAATGCTCAGAAGACGCCTAAAACTTTCTTCAACTGCCAAAAGCCTGTTCTGACCAAGGTTAGTTATTGTTTCATTCATCAATTGTTCACACCATTTGAAAAATCTAAAATTAGAATTTTCAATTCTAATTTTCATTAACATTGTGACGTAAATACGTCACAGTGCTAATGACGGAATTTATTTTTTACAGGACGATCCAACCAGGCAACAAGTGAGTTTATTTTTAAAACACGTGTACCGAGAAATAAGGAATTTCAAATTATGTAGCAAAGTCAGTAAGATTCAAAGGGGAGTGTTTTGTGCAGGAAGCCTCAATAATAGAGTCAGTCATCCTGCGCTGTAAGTCATTTTTTAAATTACTTGTAGGCTATCCTGTGACCACTATTTCAACTGTTGCTAAACAATAATATGTTTTTTATAATAACAGGCTAAATCAAGAATGGGAATTGGACCTCAAATCTGCTACCGAGACACTGTAAGGTGTATGGCAACAGATTTTATTTCTTAGGCGTGATAGCTACCCGGCCAACATGCAAAATTGCCTACCACCATGCTATGAAGCTTCTTATTTGCATTGTATGCGAGGTCATCTATTACACGGAAATTGTTTGTCTATACAGGGTTATTGGTAAAATGATAACAACCTCTTAGGGTTGAGTTCTGCTAGTCTTATAAAACAATTTGAGATGTTTTTTTGCTTTGAAAAAAAATTTTTTTTTCAATTACTTTTAAATTTTTTATGTGTTTTATTGCCTACTCCGAGCCTAGAGCGCCGCCGCCGCTGGGACTCGCCGCGGCAACACTGGACCGCGCCGTGGTCCCTTTGAAATTGAATAGAGTTTGAATATTTGCATCGAGTAAAGTAATAAAAATAGGAAATAAAACATTACAGGCATAAGAGACTTTTGACATCAGGTGATCCGCGCGCTTATTCAGTCAAAACCATATAAAAAAAAAAAAAAAAAAAAAAAAACATATATAATTTCGTAAAATGTTTCTTAGGACTAGCAGAAGTCAACCCGAAGAGGTTGTTAGCATTTTACCAATAACCCTGTATATTGGAATAAGAATATTATGCTGTTATTCAATATAGATTAACGTTCTTTCGTTGGACCCCTGTGTCCTAAAATTGCATGATATTGCATTAATAAAAAGAAGACAATGCTGCCAGCGTGCTGGGCACGCTGCCAACTGGTAGTGGGCAAGAGCATTTGGACTGCCTATGAGTCTGCAATGACTTATAGGGATCTAAATGCTTTTATTGTAATAGCTGTAGTGTTGTATTTACAAGACGACCAAACAGAGTGAAATCTATTTTTTTTTTAATTTTGGAGTCTGTCCGGTGTTTACAAATTCGAACTACACCCATGAGGTGATGAAGTAGCTACTCAAATAACTTAGTCATAATTTTTTAATTTTCTAACATTAGTGTTGCCAAAATAAAGAGATTTTGGTCTTGGTCTAGCACAAATGCAAGAACAAGACCAAGACCGTTTTAGGGCAACACTAGTATTGTCCAGGCAAGCTTGTTCCACGGTTCACCGTCCACCGCATCATCACTCTCCATCAAGAGAGACTGCAGACAAATGGTTACTTAACAAATTTAAGAAAAACGCAAATGTAGTTGATTATAAAATTGTATAATTAGGTATCAATATGTACATCCTTGAATTTCATTGAATCCATAAAAAAAAAATAACAATTTAGGTATCTTACTATTTTTTCTAAGAGTATGGGTAATTATGACAGAAATGGAAGATCTACCCATAGGTAGATAGATACACACCTTATACTTATACTTAGTTTTAGAATTGGGCATGTTGAACACACGGAATCCCGAATACTTAATTGATACAAAGGTGAACTGCCAGCAAGGTCCACTTTGTGGTCTTAAGGTCTTTTATTTCCAATGATCACAAGCACTACCCTACACCACGTGCTTAGCGAAAATCACATATAGAAATTTTTTAAAGCACAAACTTTTCTACCAGATGGAGTCTAGTATAAAATATAAAATTTTTCATTAATATTTTTTTAATTTTGCAGTGGTGATTCTGGCAGTGCTCTGGTCACAAGCCGTAGGAGATATCTCCAAATCGGAATAGCCTCATATCGCGAATGGGAATATCCAGCATTAACTTTCTATACGAATGTCTCGTATTTCTATCCTTGGATCAAATTCAATGCAGAATCTATGTATTGTAAACTTAAAAAATGAACAAATAAAGTACAAACCAATATTTTGGTTTTTTGATTGTAATGTGTTTTCTTTTATCTTATTTTTTCAACATTATGTATTTTATTAGTTATATTAGTACCTTTTGACTGTAAGTACCTAGGTACCTTACCTATTAAGGTAATACATATTTACTGTTTTTAATTAGCTACTCATATACCCAGGTATTATACAAGCATAAACAAAAAAAAAATATCTAAATGTTAGTCACAATCGAACATAGATCCAATTGTTTTGTATACAACTAAAAAAAGCAGTAAATACCTACATACTATTGCATATAGGTATTCTTAGGTGCTCTAGAAATAAGACTAGGGCGCAAGCCGTTTCTGGCACAGCTTCATACTCCGGACCGCTCCTGGGAAGAACTTAGTTAGAAAATCTCAATACTGTCCAAAGAATCGAATCCAAGAAAGTGGATAGAACAAAGTTGGGTTGACCTTACAATATTTGCCCGTGAATGGCTATACTCACATGATGAGCGTTAGAGTGTGCTAATACCAGTCTTATAACGTATCAACTGAATTAGACATGGAAACAAATATACTACAATCTCAACTCTTAAACATTCTCCGCCAGCCACATACCTCCTCCACACAGATAATATATACACTCCCCACACTAACACTTTCTCCCTCTTCAGTTCCATTACTACAGGGTTTTTCAGTAGGGACCGAGTATATTTAAATTAAAATACAAACAAATGGATTGTTTTTTATTAGAATATATTTTCTTATGATGAACCCTTAGTCTACGGCATTATGTATGGAATACCACATAATTTAAATAACAACCTCGGCTTCGTATGGTAGCGTGAATACGAGAGGTCCAATTTCTATCACTTTTCAACATAATAGCACCTCTATTTCATTGATGACGAGTAACATAAGTCTTCGACAGTTCTTGGATTAATCGCATATACCAGGGTGTTCACATGACCTCACAGAAAATAATCAAATGGCGTTAAATCACATGATCTTGGAGGTCCTGCCCCCCCCTGTCCCCGAATCTTGAGATCAGACACCCGTTCAGTTTCATTTTCAATATATTCACTGATTCTCTGGCGTTATGATAGGTGGCGTCCTGATGAAACCTGAGGTCTGCACATCCATTTTTCCACTTATATTTATTTAATGTCAACTATAATTATCAACTTTTTCGCAAAATTCGTCATGTTGAAGTCTAAGACAGGCCGTCGTGGAATTCATAAGTTTAGGGTTTCTCTCAGACTTTCAGCTAGCAATTCGATATTCTCGTGGTTCCAAAAATGTCGGGTGGTAGGAAGTGGATCTCCACCGAGCCAGTGGTTTCGTAATTTTTCTTCGCTTATGTTGTCCACATATTTCTAGTAACGCACGAAACGTTAGACGAATTGTCAATAGAACTGCCGTTTTTATAATACATTTTAATCATTTCAACGCACTGTTCAACTTTATAGCGACTCATCGTGATAAATGCCGAATATATAATAACTCATCTATCAAAAAAAATTACCAATAGACAATCTAACATGGCCGCTATCGGCTGTCAAAGATACCTTGTCCCTATTGAAAAACCCTTTACTAGAGCCATTAGAACTACAAGATGAATTCTAAACAAAGAATTAAAATTAAATTGCGAAGAATGAGGATGTAGAATTATCAATTCCTCAAGGACTCCCATGGGGTGCCGGGCTAGAATGTCACCCCTCCCCATCTCAACCCGTGGGTTTCGTAAGAAGCGACTAAGGGTAACGCACCAGAAGGTGGGCAGCAGCACTTTCTGAGGAACTGCTATCTCACACTGGAATCCCCAAGTTACCTGCGAAGCGTGGGGATTATGGCAAACCCCCCGTAATGCTGTGTTCAGCAGTGGACAATCTGGCTGATACAGTAAATAAGGACTACCAAGATACCGGCTGCGGCTATTTTGGAACCCAGTATTATGAACAGTTTATAAATGAGAAATAAACAATAATAATAATTTATTTATTTTAGCATTTGTGAAGTTTTAAAATAAATTATCTTGATCTTACATGCTTGTAGCTGAACTAACCTAGACTTAGATGGATGACCGCTAGTAGCATTACCTATTGCTCTAATATATTAGATACTATACAAAATTCCGAAACACGCTTAGTAATTTTTGTATGCATATTAAGCGATCAGAGTTGTTGTCTTACGATAGCAGTCGTTAGACTATGTCGGAGGTATTCGAACGGCCTGAAAGAAAACTCCGGTACCTTGCAAAGATGTAGTGGGATTGTTTTCCGAATGCTCGCTTGGATAGCTATCAATCTCTCGTCTTCTTTTTCGCGCGGAATATGTGTTCCGCACGGACGCGGTATCGGGCATTGAGAGCCCCTGCCCGCGGTAGTCCTGCGCCGACTGTTAATTGAGCAGTCGGGTCGTGGGGGTGTGATGTCAGTGTTGTACTGGCATCCTCTTCATGTTTGAGGTGTATGGTCATATCCGGGTTCTTCTGTCTCCCTAGTCAACCTCAGCCCACCGGGTGAATCCCTCTTCCGGGAAGCCCAGTGAGCGAGTCGTTCGGGAGACGAGAGAAGGGCGCGCCCTAGCAGGCCCTGTAGCCGGGGCGTCGCGGCAGCGCTGAGGGTTCAGTTAGTGCTTCCTAGCGGCAGGAAAGGAGCTTGCCCACCCCCGCTAGTACTAGCGGGATAGGGTCGGCTCCCTCCCTGAGTGCCTGGAGCACATCCTGGAGGATGCAGAGGGCGGACTCGATGATCTCGAGTTCCGCCGCCGTCCTTGTCGTCTTCTTTGTTGTTGTCTCGCTCTCGCGTGGGAGCGAGACAAAAGTTGGTGGCTTTCTAGTGCGCGCTGGAAGCTCACGTGGCATGGTTTCCGCGCGTTTGGATTGGGCGGCTGAAGCTTGGGCGGGCGGTTGAGCGTTGCTCTGCCGCGGGGCCCTCTTCTTCTTCTTCTTTTTCTTTTTCTTCTTAGTCCCTTCCGGGCCGGCACCGTGGGCTGGCGGAGCGTTGGCGGCGGCCGTGAGGGATGTGTTGGTTCTCTTGGTCTTGGTTACGGCTGTCTGTGAGGGCGTGGTTGCGCGCTCACATGTGGTTGCTATCTTGGTTGTGGTGGTGGTGACTGCTGTTGTGCCCGCGCGCCGGTTCCGCGCCTCCTCGCGGAACACAGCGCAGCGGGGGTTATTTGCGGTATGCGCGCCGCCACAATTTGCGCATGTCGCCGGTTCGTCTAGGGGTCTGGGGCAGTCGCGCGCGAAGTGCTCGCCCCCGCACCGCACGCACGCCTGCCGTCGAAAGCAGTTGTGGGAGGAGTGCCTAAATGCCTGGCATCTGTGGCATTGTGCTGGGCCCCTCCTCCCACGCCAGTGTTCAAGCTTCACCCCAGGCATGCACAGCAGCTCGTCCACTTCATATATGCCTGGGGTAAGGCCGGCCGTCCTCTTCATTTGTGCAAAGAAGATGCAGCCTGGCCTGCCTCTTCTTGCGGCAATCTTTTTAACGTGCTCGGGTTCAAAACCGAGCTCCGTAAGGTCCGTCTTGATGTCCTCCGGTTTGGTGTCTACCGGAAGACCTCTGATGGCGATCTTTAGGCTTCGCTCCTTGGGTAAGGAGTACGAGAACCAAGTCAGCTGGTCCTCCTCGTCCAGGTTGCTGAGGTAGGATTGGATGGCTCGGTACTCGTCTCCGTCTGATGGGGTGAAACGCACGCCCTTGTTATAAGGGCGTACGGACGGTGGTCTTCCCAGCTTCGCCTTCAGCGCCCGGAGGTGTTTGGTGCTGTTGACGAAGCTTTCCACGATTATAGGCGGGTACCTCTCCTTCTTTGTCGCGTCCGGTGGGTTGGCGGCGTTGGTCGCCGCTGTGGTGGCAGTCAGTGTGGTGTCCGCCCACTCGTTCGATGCCTGCTCGGGTGGGCGGGGACTGGCTACATATGTGGTCTTTGGTGCTGTGGCCGACGCGGGAACGTGTGCGGCCGTGGTTACGGCGGCGTAGGTCCGTTGCGTCGGGCCGGTGGTAGCAGTTGGGGTCGGGGCCGCAGCGCGGCGGGGGTCGCGGGGATGGGGCGTGGGCGGCTCAGTGCCAGAGGCACGAGCGCACGCATGTTTGTTTTCTTCCTCGGCGTCCTCCTCGCTACGCTTGCGGCGCAGGCCCGGGACCGGGTGTTCATGGGGGATTGGCTCTGGTGGCGGGGATGGTGAATCTTGCGAGATTAGAGATATCACTGGTACATCGTCGTCCAGTGGCTCAACTCGCCACTGTTGCAACTCCCGACGGGCGGCTTCTGCGGTGCTTTGCACCGAAAGTCGAAATTTACGGAAGCTTTCGCGGCGGCATCAATTGGGACCCTCCGTTTGGACAGAGATCTGTCGCGCGCGAAGGGTTTCGATGAGCGTGGCTTCCTGGGTGCGTCGGGGCACTCGCTGCTGGATGCAGCGTGCACCTGGCGCTTCCCTGAGCTCATGTTGTTGCACTGCGTCGCGTGAATTCAAAAACTAGCGGGCTAGTTTGGCTGTCTTTGAGTGTAGGCGGTCTCCGCCCTCTACATAGAGGGGTGAAGTTCGGAGGGCGTTTTCAACAAAACGCCCCCGAGTTCCGCGGTTAAACTTTGGTGGAATTCCGTACGCGATTATAGGACTCTAGCGCAGAGCAAGACTTTCCTATCAATCTCTAAAACAAAATCTGTCACTAAGCACCTTACGGTGTGTCCCGGAAGCTGTCAATGACAGCCAGCTCCAATCATAGGTTAAGCTTACTTAGTTTACTTACCATCTTAGACCACATTATCACTTACCATCAAGTGAGGATTTATTGAAAGGCCAGCCTATCGACAGTTAATATAACTTATTTTAGCCTTTATATCTCTCCTGATGGTAAATAATGATGTGGTCGAAGGTATTGTTCGGGCTGACCTAGTGTTACTGGCTCGTAAAACAGTTGCCAAAATACCATTAGGTGCTTGGCGGCAGATTTTCTACATGACGGTGTAGGCTAAGCAAGCTAACCAGGCGGGCATTCGCAAATACACCATGGTGTAAAGACAGCCATCCAAGGATAACCCACCGGGACCGACGGCAACGCGGCGACGACGCGAAGGCTTAACGTGACCTCCGAAGCACGGAATCACTAGTAAATGTCAATAGCGGTCACCCATCAAATCTGATGACTGAAGCGGACGTTGGTCAGCCTAGTTGATCGAAAAATTAAGAACAACTAGGCAAGCTCCACTTTAAGTGCTTCAAAACTAAATATAACACAGATAGAAACAACTAAATATACATATACATATGTTATATATGGCCAATTTTCTATTCGATGACCTCTCTAATACGTCCATTATTGGTTATTTATAGGTCGGTACTTTTTATTATCAGTATTTTTCATTACATTTATCATTGACGTTGTTTGGACACAAAATATCCAATTGTCAGTAATGTAATACATTGTCTTTACGATCTCAAAGCCTGTGACACAAAGTGAAAGAATAGCGTATGACATAAATAAAAAATTTCGAAATTTTCGTTATTAACTTTACGTTATATAGGTACATCTTTTCGCTAATTTCGTCAGGCGCTGACAAGCTTTACTTGAACAGATTTTTATCAAAATGGATTTAGTTTATGGCAATAAGAAAATTATATATTAATCTTGATCACATTATCTAAGGCCAGGAAAAGTCCGTAACACGTTTACTTAAAATTTTCTCGATAGAATAAAATTGCAAAGTTGGCTCTAAATTAAGCTTGTAACGTAAATATCTTAATTATTTACGTATTTATGTGTATGAAACTATATTAATAAAATAGGAAAACTTTATCAAAAGGGACAAGAAAAGTTACATTTACGACTTACGTTACTAGTTTTGTGTTATCAAACTTACTTTCGGATTTTACCTAAACTGATCGCGATTTTACCATCGCTGCCTCTCTTTCACTCCTACGTAGCCCGACCGATGATGGTGACAAAAGTTCAGCATTTGACAGCGTCTTAATTCTCAGATAAATTTAAGAGGGAAAGGATAATACGTCACATCTCAATTTTATTGTAGAGCGATCTTGTGCGTGATTTGCATGAAATGTTAAGCGCGACGATATGTTAATTAGTTTTTGTAAAAAATCCTGCGTATGTGTGCCGTATTGACGTTTTTATTTTAGTTTGCAGGTTATTATTTATTACTTTATTTATGTAGTTTATTTCGGAAAGTTCCAGAAGCTAAAAATGTATTATTAAGTCCAATAGTTAAAATAAATTCACAGAGCATAAAAGCAGTAAATATAGTTTTCCAAACTACTTTCACGGCTTTAAAAGTCATTCTATTCCCTTCCTGATATAAAGGTAAAAAAACGTTAATCTGTAAAATCTTATATTTTGAGTCAGGTTATCATAGTCGCAAGCAAGCGACATGTTATAAACTAAATGTAAAAGAATGCCCCATGAGGTGCCGTGCTCAAATTTACCTACCTGTGGGTGTCGTAAGAGGCGACTAAAGGTAAAATACCGGAAGGTAGGTAGCAGCGTCTTCTGAGAAACTGGTCTCAAAGACGCCTGGTAAGGTAAGCGTAGGGATCATGGCAAACCCCCCTTAATAGGGGACAACCGGCAGATGTTGTACATAAAATTACATAAGTAAAATGTACAGAAATTTATATAATTATCGTCCCATCTCAAAATTGTGTCATTTTAGTAAAATCTTGGAAAAAATTGTAACTACCCAATTGTCATCAGCAGTTCGCCAACACATATCTCCCTCTCAACATGGCTTTTGTAAAGGCCGTAGTGTAGAAAGCAATTTATTAGTATATACAGAGTTTATTCTCAACAGCATGGACAAAAATTGTCAAGTTGATGCGATCTATACCGATTTTTCTAAGGCCTTTGACAAAATTTGTCACGATACCTTACTCATGAAACTTTTACAACTAGGTATCCATGGGGATCTCTTCCGGTGGATTAAATCGTACGTTGAAAACAGAAGCCAAGCTGTTGTAGTAGGTGGGTACACATCAGACTGGAAAGACATCACATCTGGTGTACCGCAAGGTTCCCACTTAGGACCCTTGCTATTTATTCTGTACATTAACGATTTGTCGAGTTCACTATGTAACTCAAACACATTACTATATGCGGATGATACAAAAATCTTTCGGATTATACGTGATGTACTTAAATGATTCTATCATATTACAAAATGACTTGACTATTTTCGAGGAATTTTGTAAAACTAATAGCTTAGTTTTAAACCCCGATAAATGTTTTGTAATAAGTTTTACTAGACAGAAATCCCCCATTAATTTTTCTTACAAATTATGCAACAAAACCTTGGCTAGAGTTTCAGAAGTTCGTGATCTGGGAGTTATAATGGATTCAAAGTTAACTTTTGTGCCGCATTTAGATACTATTATTAATAAGGCTTTTAAACGGCTTGGTTTTATTTTGCGTATTTCGAAGCCGTTTAAAGAGTCTTTTACCTATAAAGTTCTCTATCACAGTTATGTTCGTAGTATATTAGAGTTCGCCTCCGTAGTTTGGAATCCATTCTACAAAATACATATAAACAGAATAGAAAATGTCCAAAAGAAATTCATGAAAGCTTTAGAGTTCAGGATAGGTAATCCATATTCCTATGAAATATCATTAAGCAGACATAAAATGTTAACGTTGCAACACCGTCGAAACTGTGCTGATGTATTTTATTTATACAAAGTTATCAATTGTAAGGTCGATGTCCCTGCGCTTCTGCAAAACATTTCATTTAGGGTTCCAGGTAGCCGTGAACGAACTTGCCGTTGTAAACATGTTTTTGTAATAGCAAGATGTAAAAATTGTTATGTAAGAAATAGTTATGTTAGACGTGCCTGTACTTTTTATAATTGCAAGCTCTGCGAAATAGATATTTTTCATTTATCTTATAGTAATCTTAGGAATAAGTGTATATCAATATTTAAGTAGTTTTTGTATTTATTAATTAAGAAGCGGGTTATAAATTGCTTGTATTTTCTAAAACTTTTTGGGTATAACTGTACTTTTTGCAAATTATGGAACTTTAAGTCTAGCTTTAGTTCAATTTTATACATATTTTGTAACATTATATGACTGTTTGTTTCCTGAATAAAATAAAATAAAAATAAATATATGTATGATAATTAGTCACAAAATAGGTAAAAACTTTTGCATAGAAACCATTTATAAGCTCTCTAATTCTCACACTTATTACGTGTACACCCAGATTGGCTGTGCAAATTAACTCGAAGGGATACTATTGTATTATTGCACCAAGATAAAAAATCAGAACAGATTGGTATACATTATATGGGAAAAGCATACACAACATCATAGTACACAGTAAATATTGGACACAATTCCCAGACCTACCTACATTTTGAAGTGTGCGCGAATATACACAAGTGCATATATATATATAGCTATTATAGCTATAGACTGCCATACTGTAAGTCCATGGTCTAATACTACAGCTAGCTTAAGCTTCACGACATGGTGGTGCATTTTTCAAACACTCGCCTGACTAGCTACCAGCTTCAAGTAAAAAATCTGTTGCCAAACATCTAACAGCGTGTTCTAGCTACAGTCCTTGAGAGCACTATATATTATTCTTTATTAATACTCTATATATTATCTGTATATTATATATATTCTGTTTATCATCTTAGACCACAACATCACTTACCAACAGGTGAGTTAGTGGGTCAAGGGCTAGCCTAACAGATGTAAAAATTTGTAAATTCTGATTTACTTTTAGTATATCTCATTAGTTAAAGTAAAGCTTTAACAGAAGAAATTTCAATTACAGATTGTGGAGCATTTAAACAGGTCTTGTATATTTAGAACTAAAGTATATACTACTCTGAACCGAGATCCTCTAATGATATAAAGTGGTTGTTCACCATTCAAGGTCCATAGCTCGAAAAAAAAATACTTCGTTCAGTTTTGTAAGAGGTGTAAAAGTCCAAATCAAACAGGTTAGAAAAACTAAAAGAGGGTAAATGTCATTTTGCGAATGCCTGCCTGGGTAGCGACCACCCTCAAGTAGAAAATCTGACGCTAAGCATGGTGAGTTACCGCAGCTGTCCAGAGAGCCAGTAATTCTAGTTAACACCTTCCTCCACCGACCACATCATTACATACCATTAGGTGAGATTATGGGCAAAACAAAAAATTCTACAAAAAAAAATGGGATTATTGAGAAAATCCCACCAGCTGCTACAAATTTAATTTTCATTCACACATTGGAGCGGAAATATTATTTAACCACCCACAGCACTGACCATTAATAAAATGAAAAAATATACAGAATAAAAAATATACAATTTATTTATACCTAATATTAATAACTATCAGAATTTTATACAATCAAACTGTTACCAATGTTTAAGTACTTTTAGAAGTAGACCCTGATGCAGCATGTTCCTTCTCCATTGCATGAGATGGGGGATGTTCTAAGACATTGTCAATAAGACCAAATAACTTTGCCTCTGATGGAGACATAAAGTGGTCCCTTTCCATTGAGTTCTGAACTTTTTCTATTGGCAATCCAGTATGCCTTACATACAAATTGTTGATTTGAGCTTTAAGTTTCAGTATCTCCTCTGCTTGGATTTGAATATCTGTTGCTTGACCTCTGACACCTCCAGATGGCTGATGAATCATAATGCGAGCATTTGGAAGAGCATGTCTCATACCAGGGGCTCCTGCTGCCAGCAACAATGATGCCATGCTACATGCTTGCCCGACACACCATGTTGCCACTGGTGGTGTTATATATTGCATTGTGTCGTAAATACCGAGTCCAGCAGTCACATTTCCACCAGGAGAGTTGATGTACAAGTGTACGGGTTTCTTACTGGATTCTGACTGAAGGAAAAGCAGTTGAGCGACGACTAAAGAGCTTATATCGTCATTGATTGGCCCCATCAGGCAAATGATTCGTTCACGTAACAATCTGGAGTATATATCGTAAGCTCGCTCACCTCTGCCGGTTTGTTCTACCACGATAGGTATCATACCGAGATGGAGAGGGGTAGTGGTGCATAGCTTCCTGCGGGTTACTTGAGGTATCTGTACAGTCAATGTACGAGTCGTCCGGATAATTTGCCGAATGTAGCCCAGAGTCATATTGATAAGTTTTTAATTTCTCATCAATCGAAATGCAGTATGATTGAAATAGCACCTACAGAGAAAATTTAGTGGTTCTATTTCTATAGTTCTATTTGTTATCAAATCTGGTCTTGTTTTACAATTTCGACTCCAACATTGTTTGGGTTCACTGTCCTTCAATTTTTGTGATTAGAGAATAATTATTGTCCCTCACTCAGGGCAGGGTCGGATTCAGACCCTTAAAAAATATTGGTACATGGAAAATAAAATTATACTATTTGTCCAAAATTATACTACATTTGACGTTACTCGTTTTTTTTCATATCGTAAAACGTTTAGTTTTTCGGCATTTATGTTTTGAATTATGGCGAAAATTGACAGTCTTTGGCAGGTTTTTTTTTTTTGATAAAGCTTTTATATATTGTACCAGATCGCGTGAAACGCTAAATTCGGAGAAGAGCTTTTACAATATTTAATACATTTCTGCAATACTTATTGAATATACCATTATCATCATATATACAATTTGTCAAGAGTAAGCGTAATTATTAATATTTTTGACCGTATTGGTGTCCAATAACTGTTCAAGATAATACGATAATACTATTTAAAACTTGTGCATACCATAATCATGTAGAATGGGTTCGAAACATAGATAAAATCGTGAAAAATTTGTTTTTTATTTGATTTCCCGCCACAGTGTGTATTTTCACCAAATAAAATGCATTCGTAGTTCGTAAAGGTACAAGCTGGTAGCGGACGACATGAAGCTGCAGCAAACGACGTGTCGCAGCGACACTACTGGTTTCTACGTATTTCTATGAAATTCCCTGCGTAGTTAGCGACATGAAGCGATGCGTCGTCGAGCAGCAGACGGTCGTCCGACCTCAGATCTGTAGTGCCGCTGACACCGGAGCAACAACACGTCGAGCGTGTTTCTTCTCAAAATGGATTTCTTTCATATCGCTTTTCAAATGGTTTTTGATCAGTTTTGAATAAGTTCCCTCACTTGCTCTGCATTTAAGCATATAAGACGTGTGGCTTTCGTCTTTTTCAGTATAATAAAAACAAGTCATCATCGTCTTCTTCCTCTTCTAATAAAATATATAAAAAATGCGATCACTATTCTCGAACACGTTAGACATCTTGTTTGACGGAGCACTCAAAATCAACTGGTTGCCATGCTGTTGCCGTCTGCAGTCGGGTTCGAAATCATAACTGCAACGACATGACGCAACGACGTATCATAATGATATGAAGCGCGGACATTTCGTCTGCTGCTGCTGCTGCGTGCAGTCGGCTACCAACTCGTACCTTTAGTAATAGTATTTTATGCTGTCGAGACAAAAATATTCACATAATCCTATAGACATGTTATCAGTCAAGTTCCGGCAAGTGGACGTCGATCTCGGCTAACTCGCCAATCGGAAATTCATCCTTACCATTGAGACGACGTAACATCTTGTCTGACGGTTGTAACCGATCTAAAAATATCGGTTAACTTAATAATTAAAAATTTCACTAAATACTAATTTAAATCAGCGCGCCATCTGTAGGCAAACGACCAAACGTCTATCTAAATTCCATATGAAGTTAGAAAAGACCTATAAAGCGATAAGCTTAAATACCTTTGCCGAGCGCTGAGGTAGTTCAACGACTCGCCAATAGGGGTCGCGTATAGAATCAACAATGATACTCTCGTTCTTATAATACCGTCTTCTTCTTCCCGTATCTCCGGTCAATTCGACTTTTATATTGACAGTTTAAACAAATGTCAATCCAGTCTGTCAGAAAATACCATGATGGTGGTTTTTGAGTTCCGCTAGAGGAACGTTGCATTTTAAATATTTTCAAAATCAAGTGCAGTCATTGGCTTTGCGACGACAACGGTTTTGAGGCCTTTTGCATTACCATATATGGTAGCGAAATGCGCCTCGAACATCCGCCATTTTGATGTCTTTCCTCGAAGAGGAATCGGCATCACTTCGCCACCAGCCACCGACTGTTCAACTCGCATTAAATCTCTACGTTTGAAAGTTGTTACTAAGACTTAATTAAAATATAACATTAATCTTCAGAATCCCCAGACACTGGGTAAGTTTGTGTTTTGAAGTGAAAGTGTACTTGACCACCCAAAATTCTAACCTTATTTTTCAACATTGGTATGTACTCTCATCGTAATTTTCTGTATATTTTATTAGGTGTCTTACATGCTAACTCTCTTGTGTAACCTTTGTATATTTTTCTGTGATTTTATGTGCTTTTCTACTTGTGTTCTCTTTTTACGCCCTTCTGGCAAACTTCAAAGGGTGTTGCTGGTAGCTCGCAATTCACGAGGTACCTAGGCTAGTCCCTTTTGCTCGGTAGTGAACGGACCTCGTGGATTGTGCGCATCTTTACCAGCAACATACCTACTTGGCCCTTCTGGCATTCTGAGCGGCTGGTGGTTCGCATCCGCGAAGGGCCTAGCTAGTCCCTTTATGCTCGGTAGCGGAAGCCTTAGCGGATGCGAATTCTTCACCAGCAGCACTACTCTTTGGCCCTTATGGCACAACTCTGTTTGCTGGCGGGCCACATCCCTAAAGGCCCTCTGCGAGTCCCTAATATGCTCAGTAGCAGAGGGACAGTGGACCCACCAGCTCAGCATCTCACTGGACCCATTGTGACCGGAAACATCTTATTCCAGGGTTCAAGTACAAGGCTGAAGTTCAAGTACAAGGCTGAAGTTCAAGTACAAGGCTGAACTTCAAGTACAAGGCTGAACTTCGAGTACGAGGCTGACCTATTAGCAGGACACAACCGCTGAACTCCGGCCGTCCTCTGACCTCCAGCACCGACCGCGGCCAAAACGTCTCTACAGCACCTAGCTGGGACAATTCTACCGGCGCGGCGGTGTGGAGCCGAGCCCTGCACGGCAGACCTGCTGCTGAGCATCAACTCGGATACTAGCGGACCGGAGCTAAGTCCTTAACAAGGAAGCTTGCCAAAAATTGCCATACCTGTCTGAGATCCACGACCCTTTCTCTTGATTATACTTTATACTGTACTCTCTCTTCTTTCTCTTATGCTCCCTTCTACCCTGAGTAGGTAGGTAGGTGACATTGGCGCCCATACAAATTAGGATCAGACAGGTTGGTTTGGCAAACTTTCTTGGGTGTGGCTCTGCCATACTTGCTTTGTAATTTTTATACTGTGTCTTATTGTGTTCCTTTTGTGTGTGTTATTTATAAGTTGTGATTGGCCCTGTGCTGGCCCGGGGCCTGAGAATAAGCCGGCTGCAGCTCTGCATGTCGTAAGAGGCGACTAAAAGACAATCGGGTTATACCCAGGTGGTAGGAAATCCACCCATTATCGTCTTCAACGAACTTGTTGTTTTTCTAAAATTAAATTTTAGTTTTTTTTTACAACATTACAATTTTTAATTAATTTTTCTTAAATAATATCTAATATTCTGTTTCATAACCTCTCTTCAGCTTATAAATAGCACACACCTCAATTTTAATTCTACCCACGTGTTTTTTTCATCTGGAAAAAATTGTACCCTCTAAAATATTTTTTTATTTGACCTTGTATGACACTGTTGTCATTAGGTATATAGGTCAAGTATACTTTCATTACTTCAAACATGAGTCTACAACTTAACTTTTTATCTATGCAAATAGCTGGATTTGCATATGAAGTGGCACTACATAATAACTTATTATTTTCTATAAACTTGCAACGGAGAATACCATTCTCCAAAGTTCAACTGAACTCTAAATTTTTCAAATGTCGTTTTAAATCTTATCTTTTACTGCTATTCTATGAACTTATTGTTATGCATAGGCTATACTTATGACATATCAAAGTTCTTTTAGTTAATACTTATCTCAGTATTAACTTCTTTTATTTTTAACGACTGACTATATGAAAAATGTTCAACTGAATATCTAAAATTCAACTAAATTGAATTAAATATATTATAGAAATCTACCTTAATACTATGACTTACTATCACAATAATATAAATAATAGGTTTTCTGAAAAACTTGTCACTAAAAACTTAAAATGTCACATTTATACTTAATTGACTTTTCTTGTATATGACTTAACTGAAATTTTTTTTTTTGATCCTTAGTTTTTGCCTGCATAATATACTGCTCTTGGCATATCTAAGATTTTAAATTAAGTAATTACATATACTAGTAATTATTTCACTTTCTTAACAATTGCAAATCTTTGTACTGAATAACTTGTTGTCGACTTAAAATATATAGAAATTCTCAAATAAAACCAAATTCATACTATGAATTAATTTATTAAAGCTTTAAATATACAATCTTACAACTAAAACGCATATTCTATGTATCTTAAATAACTAAAATATATTGGTAAATAAAACCAAACTCATAGAGTGCAACTTTTTAATAATCTCTTAAAATATTCTTATCTATATAGGAAAAATAAATCCTTATATACAACTAATCTTATAGGTAACAGTATCTTATATACTTCTTGAATTCTAATAACTTGTGATCCTTGCTAATATTGATCATTATTTATATCTTATATACAACGATGGCATAAGATATATTATAACTTAACTACAATACATACATTGTACTACAAACTATACATCTTAACTTATATACTGAATTAATTTAACTTCCTTAAATACTCTTTGTCACTCTCCACTTTCAAGGGAATAGTGTTATAACATGCTAAAATCATTCTTTTACGTGCCAGATGGTAACTCTTCAAATAGAGTGCGGTTGTACAAACACTTTAAAAACAAGCCTATTGTACTGAGCGGTGGATAACTCACTAAACAAGCCATTATCTAGAGCGGGTTACAGACTCTTAAAAGAAGCCTAATGTAAAATTTCCTTTTGTTTAACTTCTCTGTCTTAAAATTTAATTTAACTTAGGCAATTATGGAACTTATATTTAAAAAAATAATCCATGAATGTCTACTATAAGTACTTAACTTGACTATGTTCTAGTGTGTTATTCATACCTATAATGTAGCTAGCTGTTCATAGAAGTTAACTTCTGCAGCCTACAAATTCCATTCCTCTCAATATATTGCTGTCAATAATCGTTTCTTGGGATATCTAATCCAAACGATGGAGGGGAATTCTAGGAAATACTTAGGTGTGTATCTACACATAGACATAGTTAATAACTTAAGATCATATACTGGAGTTTCTGTAGCTTATATAAGATACTCAAAGTTAGGTCTTAAGTGAAGTATTTTTTTTTCTTAGAACTGCTCAAGGCTAGTGAATTTTTTTTTCTATTAAAAAAAATTCTTTCTTGGGTGGGGAGATATGTAACCGATCTAAAAATATCGGTTAACTTAATAATTAAAAATTTCACTAAATACTAATTTAAATCAGCGCGCCATCTGTAGGCAAACGACCAAACGTCTATCTAAATTCCATATGAAGTTAGAAAAGACCTATAAAGCGATAAGCTTAAATACCTTTGCCGAGCGCTGAGGTAGTTCAACGACTCGCCAATAGGGGTCGCGTATACAATCAACAATGATACTCTCGTTCTTATAATACCGTCTTCTTCTTCCCGTATCTCCGGTCAATTCGACTTTTATATTGACAGTTAAAACAAATGTCAATCCAGTCTGTCAGAAAATACCATGATGGTGGTTTTTGAGTTCCGCTAGAGGAACGTTGCATTTTAAATATTTTCAAAATCAAGTGCAGTCATTGGCTTTGCGACGACAACGGTTTTGAGGCCTTTTGCATTACCATATATGGTAGCGAAATGCGCCTCGAACATTCGCCCAATTTGATGTCTTTCCTCGAAGAGGAATCGGCATCACTTCGCCACCAGCCACCGACTGTTCAACTCGCATTAAATCTCTACGTTTGAAAGTTGTTACTAAGACTTAATTAAAATATAACATTAATCTTCAGAATCCCCAGACACTGGGTAAGTTTGTGTTTTGAAGTGAAAGTGTACTTGACCACCCAAAATTCTAACCTTATTTTTCAACATTGGTATGTACTCTCATCGTAATTTTCTGTATATTTTATTAGGTGTCTTACATGCTAACTCTCTTGTGTAACCTTTGTATATTTTTCTGTGATTTTATGTGCTTTTCTACTTGTGTTCTCTTTTTACGCCCTTCTGGCAAACTTCAAAGGGTGTTGCTGGTAGCTCGCAATTCACGAGGTACCTAGGCTAGTCCCTTTTGCTCGGTAGTGAACGGACCTCGTGGATTGTGCGCATCTTTACCAGCAACATACCTACTTGGCCCTTCTGGCATTCTGAGCGGCTGGTGGTTCGCATCCGCGAAGGGCCTAGCTAGTCCCTTTATGCTCGGTAGCGGAAGCCTTAGCGGATGCGAATTCTTCACCAGCAGCACTACTCTTTGGCCCTTATGGCACAACTCTGTTTGCTGGCGGGCCACATCCCTAAAGGCCCTCTGCGAGTCCCTAATATGCTCAGTAGCAGAGGGACAGTGGACCCACCAGCTCAGCATCTCACTGGACCCATTGTGACCGGAAACATCTAATTCCAGGGTTCAAGTACAAGGCTGAAGTTCAAGTACAAGGCTGAAGTTCAAGTACAAGGCTGAACTTCAAGTACAAGGCTGAACTTCGAGTACGAGGCTGACCTATTAGCAGGACACAACCGCTGAACTCCGGCCGTCCTCTGACCTCCAGCACCGACCGCGGCCAAAACGTCTCTACAGCACCTAGCTGGGACAATTCTACCGGCGCGGCGGTGTGGAGCCGAGCCCTGCACGGCAGACCTGCTGCTGAGCATCAACTCGGATACTAGCGGACCGGAGCTAAGTCCTTAACAAGGAAGCTTGCCAAAAATTGCCATACCTGTCTGAGATCCACGACCCTTTCTCTTGATTATACTTTATACTGTACTCTCTCTTCTTTCTCTTATGCTCTCTTCTACCCTGAGTAGGTAGGTAGGTGACACGGTATAAATTCTATGCAGTTATTGGATTTACTTGCTCTTACTGCATCGCAAGAAAGTAACAGGGAGTTAATGTAGTGAGTTGTAAAGTCATTATTTAATTTGGTTTTTGCTATATTAACTTTGTTCAACACTCTTTCACAATCAGCAAGAGATAGTTTTCAGACATATTAACCCAAGATCTTAGTAGATGTTGCCGTACATACAGAAAATCCCGATATTGTAGGGTAAATATTAAAAAGTAATAGGGTTTACGAATAATAAAAGTCGACCTGAAGACAAAATTATGGTATTTTCGCCTAGTATAGTGACATTACGATACTACATACTAAACACTATGAAATTATGGAACAAATAGTATAAATATACTACGAAATCCAACACTGCACTCACTTGACAAGGACTGTGACTGACATTGACAAATTACATCGCAATATGCATTATTTCCGGGCCGTTCGTTTTGGGACTTCGTGAGCAAAAATATCGTTTTCGCTCACCGTTCGGATAGCTTTGAAAACGCTACAAATGACAGAGAAAAGTGATAATTTTGACCCATGTCTTGCCGTGGGATCGTTGTGATCGTTTTTTGACAACTGCTGTTTTGACAGTTGTATTTGGCGCGATTGAAGAGTTTCACAAGTTTTTTATTTATGTAACTATCAGAAGCCATTAACAAAGAAATAATAATAATATAGGTACCTACTTTTTGTTAATTTTAGAGATTGATTCCATGTTTCGTACTGTGCAAAATTGTTAAAATATTGGCGGTTGTCAAAGTATGTTTTAAGCCGTTCGGATAGCATGCAGTAATTGGTGGTCAAAAATAGCAAAAGCTTCTATCCGAACGCTAAAACACAAATGCCACTTTTGAAACTGCTACAAACGCAATCGAGCCAAAACGAACGCCCCTTTCGTTGACTTGACAATTGACATTGAAAACGTAATGAAATAAAGAAACTGACATTTGACGTTGACAAAAATAGTTTTTTGTTTAATTTAGATTCGTGTGATTTCTACATTACAGACTCACCAACTTATCTGTTCAGGTGGCAGAAAAAAGAACTACAATATTCCTTCAAATTGTGACAGTTTGTAGTTGATTTCCTTGATCAGCAGCGCCCTCGCCAACTGCACAGTTAAGTTGGTGGTACTATACTCATTCGGGATTATTATTTTTTGTTCGCAGGGTGGTTGTGAGGCTGCTGTACATTCATTTCGCAAGATATTATCTTGATCAAAATTGTGGACATGTGCTTTTAAGGGTGCATGATAAAATGTTTTCAACTCCTTATATATCGCACCCTTCTGACTCAAGTGAAAGATAAAATTCCAGAATGAATTGCATATATTTTGGAAACATTAAATTTATTTTCATAATAGGTACTTACATTTAAAAAATATATCTAGTGACAATTCCGCCTAATTTACCTGTTAACGCCACGCAGCCAAACTGGAAGAATTTTCGACGCGTGTCGCTTCTACACGAAGCATCCTCAGGAGGTCTTGACTCATCGAGCGCACGATCGAGAATTTTTTTATACGATACGATAACTATTTATTGCATACCCCCAAGAAAAGAAAAATTTGGACAATACGTTAACAAAAAATATGAATTAACATATAAAGCAATGGGAGTTAAATATAAGTGTTAATTTACAAATGTATTACTTTTAATTTAATATGTAAAATGGCAATACAATCGGCGGTCTTATCGCTAAAGTAATCTCTTACAGACAACCTTTGGATGGACAGGACAACGAAAACTTGTGAACGGTAGTGTGCAACAAAGAAATCATAAACTTTAAAATAAAATCAATACGCATTATACTTACATAGAATACTTACATAGAATATATATAATAAAATACATATACCTTAATAAATACCTACATTAATGCAAATTTATAGTAAGTTGAACTATAGGTTTCGCTCCATTCCCATACGATGGTTGAAGAACGAGAGCAAGAATTAGAGTTATGAGTCATACTGTCATGTTAGCTCAGTCGGTCAGAGCATACCCCGGCTATAGGGGTGGATGGACGCGGGTTCAAATCCCGCACATGACTATTTTATATCTGTTTGAAAATACGTTTTAAACAGATGCGACAAAAAACTTGCCCCAATCTTTCCTATTGTGGGATCTCGAAAACAGATTAAAATACTAGGTACTTAGATGACTGTGATTTTTAGAACCGTTTAATATTTATTGTATTGGGTCAGGGCTACGAACTTCTCAGGATGAGGGCCAAGAACACGGCACCCGGGCCTGATGGCATACCGGGTCGCGCGTGGGCGCTCTCCTTCGAGCATCTGGGGCCCTCCCTGAAATCCCTGTTTGAAAGGTGCCTCAGAGAGGGCAAATTCCCCAAGCGGTGGAAGAGGGGCAAGCTCATCCTCCTAAGGAAAGAGGGCCGTCCCGCGGATGAGCCCTCGGGCTATCGTCCCATCGTGTTGCTTGATGAGGTGGGCAAGTTGTTGGAGCGTGTTGTCGCTGCCCGCCTTGTCAAGCACCTAGAGACGACAGGACCCGATCTGGCACCCACCCAATTCGGGTTCCGGAGGGGTCGCTCGACGCTGGATGCCATTTCCTGCGTCCGCGACCTCTCCGAGGAGGCGTGCTCCAGTGGTGGCGTGTTGCTTGCCGTGTCGTTGGACATAGCCAACGCCTTCAACACGCTGCCCTGGACCACGATACTCGGGGGACTGGAGCACCACAGAGTGCCCCAGTACCTTCGAAGACTTGTCGGGGACTATCTCTCCGACAGAGAGGTAGTCTACCCGACGACTAATGGGGAGGGACGTAGTCCCATGACGCGCGGCGTTCCGCAGGGGTCGGTTCTAGGCCCACTCCTGTGGAACGTCGGGTATGATTGGGTTCTTCGTGGTGCTAACCTCCGTGGCGTCAGCGTCGTTTGCTACGCTGACGACACATTGGTTACCGCCAGAGGAGGGGACTACAGGGAGGCGGCGATTCTGGCCACGGCCGGTGTCGCGACGATCGTGGGCAGAATCCGGGCGCTGGGCCTGGAGGTGGCACTCCATAAATCTGAGGCCATATATTTTTATGGCCGACGACGGGCGCCACCTGCAGGTTCCACCATTGTGGTGGGTGGAACCTCCATTCCGGTTGGGTCGACGCTGAAATATCTCGGCGTCGTCCTCGACAGTAAATGGAGGTTCGAGGCACATATGCGACAGCTGTCCCCCAAACTCCTGGGGACAGCTGGCGCATTGAGTCGCCTCCTTCCGAATACCAGCGGAGGAGGGGGGAGCTGCCGCCGCCTCTATACAGCGGTGGTCAGCGCCATGGCCCTGTATGGCGCCCCGATATGGGCAGGTTCCCTCCGCCGTGAGGGTACCTCTGCCCTACTCGCAGCGCAAAGGGTCATGGCAGTGAGAGTGTGTCGGGGATACCGCACACTCTCCTGTGAGGTGGCATGCGTCCTCGCCGGACTGCTCCCGTGGGACCTTGAGGCAGTAGTTCTAGCCTCGGTCTACCAGCGCAAAACGCAGGCTCGGGAGCGGAACGAGCGACCGGCGTCGCGGGAGGTGGCACGCTGGCGCGATGACGCTAGAGTGTCAGCTCTCGCCATGTGGGGCGAGAGGCTCCTCGCAGGACCCACACAGAGGGGGGCTGGCGCTCGACGACTCCTCGAAGCAATCCGGCCCGTACTCGGGGAGTGGGTACAAAGACGGCATGGGAGGCTCTCTTTCAGATTGACACAGGTTCTCACGGGACATGGCTGTTTCGGGAGATACCTGTGTAACGTCGCACGAAGGGAGCCTTCCCCGGCCTGCCACCAGTGCAGCTGCGTGGAAGACACCGCCCAGCATGCACTGGAGGCATGCCCAGGAGGAGCGGGACCGCGGCGATCTCTGATCGCGGTTGTGGGGTCCAACCTCTCCTTGCCGGCCATCATAGCAAAGATGGTCGGTGACGAGAGGTCGTGGGAGGCGGTGGCCTCGTTTTGCGAGACTATTGTCTCACAGAGGGAGGCGGAGGAGCGGGAAAGGGAGAGAGATCCTCTCTCTCTTCCGCTCCGCAGAGCGCGGACACGGAGGCGAGCCGATCGTGCTCGCACTCCGTCTCCGCTCAGAGGACCTGGGGTGTCGGCCGTGGGGACAGCCGGCACCCCCCATCAGGGTTAGGTCCTCGTGAGGTGTGGATGCCCTCGTGTTCCGGGGCATCCCACGAGGTGGCATTGGGGGATGGGGAGCAATTCCCAGAGGCTGGGCCCGTTTAAGCGGGCAGCGACGTCGGTGGGGGCTGCGGATGAGAGCGCGAGTGACCCCGCGGCCCCTGCCACTAGTCGAACACGACGGAACACCATGAGGTTTTTAGTCGGTAGTGGGGTCCCTATTGACCCTGAGCCCGACATAACCACCTGCTCCCCGGCGGGTGTGTATGCGTAAATGCATTTTCCTCATGACAATAAAAAAAAAAAAAAAAAAAAATGGCTACGAACTTCGAATAAATATTACGTAGGTACCTATTTATTCCTAAGTCTATGATGTGCTTGTATGCACGCACATCTCAGATTCGCACGTGTCTAACCTCCGAGATCCTGGGTTCGATTTCCGGGCTCGACAAAATATTATCCGATTATCTGGATAGGGTTATGCAAGCACTTAGTTTTTCGTACAAGACATTTTCGAAGCTCTGCCTATAGTATAAATAAGTAACAGTGTAGGTAAGGTCAACCGGGGCTATTGCGTTACAATACTTTTTACGGCATTTTTAACTGGTTATAGCAAGTTAATGGTTGAACTTGTAAGACTGTAACCTACAACTCAAAATAGAATATTTTATCTAATTTTATACTTTAATTTTATTTCTTGACATTTTGAATCCTTGTTGTATGAAAATAATTAATTATTAAAAGCAGAGATTTTTAGATGCAATAGCCCCACGTGGGGCGATGGCGTCTTTGTTTAGCATCACATAACTGGAAGAGTTATCAACAAAGTTAATCATGAAACTATGTAAAAGCACTAGAGATCAAGTTAGTTATTATATCATGAGCTAAATTCTGGGCATGATCTCTCATTACGGGTGACACAAAAATGTTCGGGGCTATAGCGTCTAATTTATACTTTCTCTTGTAGACGCATTCGCCCCATCCTAGATTCCAGGAGTAACAAACAATTTTCTTCTCAAAGGTTAAGTATTAATTAATAGTGGGAATAGAGATTCTTCCGAAGTAGAACTTTGCAGTTTTGCATAGAAATGTACTTGCAACCCTCTATTCTATGTGTTAATATAGAAATTAATAAAAACATACTACCAACAACACTGAAATTAGGTAAATAATATTTTATAAGGATATGGTGTTTCCTTTTACATGTTTTAACCATATAAGGTGTATGGACAGGGGCCTAAGGACGTAATAAACACAAAGAAAAAAAAAACAGCAGTAAACGTTAATAATCTAACCTGGTTCGCAAGTCTTCCAAAGGCAAACAAAGGTAAACAAACACGAGTTTCCAAGCCTTTAAACCGAAAACCAAACTCGTCAATAATAACGTAACTTAAATATCGTACGAAGGTAGGCGATTAGTTAACACATAATGTTGCATCATGCAAATAGTTCCGAACAAATAGCAAACCTAGTGAAATAGTTTGCCTACCTATTTATAACTTTGTATAATCTGCTGGGCCCAATTAATTTATTTTATTTTAAAACGACCGCGTTTCCACTATCTGTCTATACAGCATAGATATACATACATATACCTCAATCACTGTTATCATAAAATTAAAAGGTTTAGGACCTCAGACAATGGGGCTATTGCGTTACATAAGACGCAATCACCCCAACGGGACAGACGCGATAGCCCCAATGCAAAAATATAACCTACAATATTTTTATTGCACGTGGACTACAAATCTTAAGTAATGTCCTTAAAGTAATTAGAACAACACGTAAACAAATTCATATTACAAAGTATTCACCGTTAAAAATTAACGACCATCTTCAAAACATTGGGATTTCAGGATATTTATATATCACATGTCACTTACGTGAGGTTCCGAAAAAAATGTCATATTCAAGATGGCGGAAATTTAAACAAAAATGAGGCCTATTGCGACCTCTACCGATCAAATAATGTGGTTTTAGTATCAAACACGTTCAAAAGATGGCGGAAGTAGTTCTAGATTTTGTGTTTCGTATTATAATTGGATTAGATGCCTTAACCCCATAGACGCGTTAGCCCCGGTTGACCTTACTGATTGAGATATTATTTGTTAGATCGTATTTCTTGATTAGGACTTTCGTAAAAGGTAAGCATAAGTTCAATAATGCAACAAATAACTTTTGTCCTGGATTGACATAATAGTATGGGTACATTGTTGTGTGTACATGTACATTACTTTTTTTTTAATAGCAGATATGCTAGCCTTTTGTCACTATCTCACCTGATAGTAAGTGATGATGTGATCAAAGATGTTGTTCAGGCTAAGCTAGAATTACTGGCGCTCAAGGACAGCTGCCGGAACACACCAATAGGTGCTTGGCGACAGATTTTCTACTTAAAGGTTGTGGCTAGCCAGGCGGACATTATCGAAATGGCCTACCACTATGCAGTAACGACTGCTATCGTAAAACATCAACCGGGACCGACGACGGCGCCCTCGGAAGCACGGAAGCGCTCAGTATTATTGTCACTAGCGGTCACCCATTCAAGCCATGACGGCGGCGGACATTGCTTAACTTAGCTGATCGGTTAAAAACGTCTAAGCAAACTTTGCTACGAGCGCTTCGAAAACTTGAACTGGAGCTGGGTATTTGTTCGGTAGTACATGGAAATGATTAGTTGGAGGAAGTTTCCAGGCTCTCATGTAGAGCCTACTACATAAGCTCTTAGTGGTTAAAGAAATGTTTATCTATTACCATACGTGGAGTAGATAAACCTCGATGGTTCAACAAAAATTAGATCCTAATTTATTATGACAACCAAGAAGCGAATATCGGATTATGTCTTCTGTAAGGTGAATAACGATCACCGTATCGTTAGATGCTCATAGAATATCAATGTAAAGCTTGTGAGGTCGCGTCTAATAAACTCTACGCGTCGTCCCGTTTGATAACTTCCAGCCTCCCGAACAAGCCGGTTTCCAAAAAGGCTCTAGCACCATAGACCACATCCATACGCTCCGCCAGATTCTCGTCGAACATCCCAAGCCCTGAGGACCTATGTCTTCAACTAGTGTGTAGTACTAGTGATGACTTTTATGTTACTAAGACGTGGTCCTTTACTGTGGCCTTATGGAACTCAGTCGCTCTACGAGGTATGCTTGGAGTTTCTTTGCGCTGTAGAATCCGAAACGAGGATATTCTTCTAAGAACCAAACACGCCCAACATAGCTTTCAGAATTTGCAAATTTAAGTGGCAATTGCTCAACGAACTGATAACCGATGGGGAAGAAAGGTTTTAGTGTGGTTACAAATTACACCGGAAGACAGAGTTGGTAGGCCCCCCTGGTAGGCCACTAGGTGGACTGACGACATCGTAAGTCACGGGTATGCGATGTTTACAGTAGCTAATAGCCGATAATTGTGGCATTCTTTTCAAAAGTGTATATCTGATGATGTTGATGAATAATGTTTTTTCGTCAGTACATAATCATTTATTACAAAATCTTGATATCACATCAACTTAACAGGCACATTCACCAATATAAAACATTACTATAAAATATAAATATCAAACAGCGCTTACAATAACTAGGACTTCTTCAAGCAACATTCACAATCTTTTCTAATATTGTTATGTTTACGCCTGCTCGACGGATTACATTAAAAAATTACAAATTTACGAGAGAAAAGTTATAGTCATATGCGGGATTCGAACCCGCGTTCATCCACCCCTATAGCCGGGGTATGCTCCGGCTCCTGCTACCAATACGATAATTAAAGAACGAGAGGAAGAATTTGAGTTATGAGTCATTGTCATGTTAGCTCAACCGGTCAGAGCATACCCCGGCTGTATGGGTGGATCGACACGGGTTCTAATCACGCACATGACTCTAATTTTTTCTCTCGTAAATATCCGCAATTTTTTTACAAAACTAATAAAGCAGTAAGTAAGACTGCTAATATACCGAGTATGCATCTATCTCATTGTTTTATATACTTATATGTACCTTAATTTGCTATCACCTTTTATAAAATGTATCTGAGACTGTATGAGGTAACTATTGACATGGCAAACAAGGAGGGCAGATCAAGTTGCAGGTAAACGACTGTGGTAGGCACTGGAGATGGCGACAAAGTGCATCTATTAGGGGTAAGTAACATTTGGCGTTAAATTCGCCAAAAACGATAAAAACGATCACACTCCCAAAACAGTTGTTCCACATGGGTCTTGGCGTTATTTTCGCCATAAACGCTATGAAGCTACTGGAACAGTTTGAATTACCTACAGCTTATGTCAAAAGTGGCAAATTTTAGTGGCATTCTTAGCGTTCTTATACTAAATGGAAAAGGGGAGAACAGTTACAAACGATCACAGTGACCACATTCATAGACGCAGAATGTGATCAAAATTATCAAAAATAACGAAATTAGCGTCAAATGGAATAGACCCTAGGAAGACCACTGAAGTCAAAATTTGCTATAGGTTTACAGTTACATTTTACTAATCATTTTCTTTAAATTTTTTCATAACTATTCATCGTTAATTACACATTTATCAAACACCCAATATTATGTAACCATTAGCCCAATTATGTATGTGATCACCTAGATGCAAGTCTCGTTAGTGGCATAAGCTTAGTATTGAAAATCAAGGTTGCTTTTCAATATTAAACTTATTGTGGGCCACAATAAGCTTAATATTGAAAAGTGGTGTTTCTTTTCAATATTAAGCTTATTGGTTACCAGGAGTGTTAGATCGCCGAGTAGTTTAGCAATAGGATTTTTATGACACAGTATGTCGTTAGCAGTCCTGAGGCTGAAATTATAGATGGTAATACGCTAGCCACCTAATACATGGGAGCAAAACATATCAGGGTGGGTGTTTCGAAACTTTTGCTTACCACTTCGAGTTTATATGTTAGCGATACGTTTAAATATTTTATCACCTACATACTCAATAGAAAACCTATGTACAGAATTAAATATCTCTCTTACATGACAAACATTTAAACTGATGATAATCATGAATAAACATTCCTTGAGCGTTAGTCCAATTTTATAAAAAAATCTTGATTGTTTATTTATTTTGAGGTTGCCGGCGTCGTAACTTCATCAAGGCTTCTTGTCTTTTTTTCTCAATTAACTGTTTTAGGTCAACTGCATTATTGCTTGTTTGCTTACATTCACTAATAGTAGATAAATGGTTATTGTTATTTAAATGACTAACGGAGCTGGCAATCTTTGGCTGAAATTGTGTCTTCTTAGGTGCAATCGCTTGAGTGAATTGGGTAGGTAAAGACTGGGTCTGCTGTGATGTGAAAGGCAGCAACCGTTTAGCCATAAGCTTTTCTCTGGCAAGCTGATGTTTCTTTTTAATTTCTTCAGGTGTACACCGTATAGGAGAATCTCCAAGTACTGAAATCATAGGAAAGTAAAATATTAAATTACATTTCATTTACATGAATAAACCAGACAAATTACAATCACATTTTTTGAAATACAATCATTTTTCTGTTTTCTCCTGACTCTGAGGTACAGTTGGTACAATATGTCTTTTGATAGCCAATGCATTTATATTATTCTTATTCTGTTTGGAGGCAATAAATCCTGCACTTGCTAAGAAGACACATTATACTGTGTACTGCCCAATGCCTGTCAGATCTGGGCACTCACAAAAGTTCAACTTGACAAATTAACAACCTGTCAGCATTTAAAGAAACATGTTAGGAATACAGAGAAAACATTAAATACGGAACTCATACATCTGAGATATAACTAATGTCACAGAAATAAATAAAAAAATCTTAAATGGAGTTGGATAGGTCACAAGGATTATATATTATATACGTGTATTGGAAGGCCTTCAATGCTAAATGTCCGTAGCATAATGTGGTCCACTAGACACAAAGTCCAATATGACTTCAGTGGAAAACAGCTTTGGACCAAATCATCCTCTATTTAAAAAGTCATAAAAGCAAATGGCTTTTCATGAAATCTGTCATGAAAACAAATTTTCCTGAATGTATATTGGTGGTGAATTCTTAATGCCCTTGATGATATCAAATTCACAGATTAGTAAAAGATGTGCCAGTAGTTTGAAATAACACCTAATCTAATCAAGTATACTTAAATATCACATAAGCACTTTAAGAGTATCAACCTAAATGCACACATTTTATAGGCTTATATTTAAAAAGGAAAAGGGGCAGACAGCATAAAAGATGGGACTATAAAATAGTGTAGGCAGCTGGTTAGCAGTGGATAAGACAAGCTTAGGAAAGTAGGAGACTGGAATCTTCCAGTCTCGTACTTTCCTAAGCCCCCCTACATCTGTAGGGGGGGGGTGGCATCAGCCAAATGGCAAGTATTTTGTGAATTTTCCCGTGCCAGCTTCTACCCAAGCCACTTCAATTCCTCAAAAGTAGTGATGTACTTTAGGTCAAACTTAAGATATTGTCACAAATAAATAATATGATATTGTACAGGTATGGCTAGCAGGCTTTTAGTTGCCAACAGAAAAAAATACTTTAATAGTATTATGATCTTAGCAGTGCATAAGTAACATTGACATGATCCAAACTATATGGCAATATACAAAGTAATGACAGGAACATGTTGATAGAAATTTTATATTTGGTGTTAACTTGAATTGATGCATAGTAAATATAGCACATTCATGAACTTATATGGGCTATCACAAATTTTTCTCACTGCAATTGCAGTTGATGACCACTACACAGAGAAATGAGAATTCACACACCATTGAACATAAATCTAATACCGTATCTAACCCGCAAGCTCAATCTATAGAGGTTAAGCCACTTGACTGTACTAGCAGGTCTTATTTTCTGAAATTCTGGATCTCATAAATACCATTTCTGCAGTTTTTTTATTTAATTTACTCTACAATGAAATCAAATTTTATTTAAATATCCATTACCTTAGGAAAAAGCAAATAAATAGGTCAGTTGTCTAAAAGAATTACCTGTTGAATTTTCAGCTTCATTATTAAAAGGCATGGAATTGTATCTCCCGAAGGCCATACCACTTGTAGATGGTTTATTCAAGTCTGGTACAGATGGAGATTCAGGCATAGAGTTGTGTCGGCCGAAATATAGTTTTGAAGGTGGACTACTGTCATGGACCATCAACTCTTTTACTGACCAGTCTTTAGACTTCACATTAGATTTGTTTTTAGATAGATCTGTTTTTATAGGCATTTGAGTTAACTGTTCCAACGCACTGTCATTTAAATTCCCAACTAGGCTGTCAAAAGAGTCATTGTTCAAACAAGGAGAGCCATATTGCTTAACTTTACTTAGTACTGGTGAATCTAACCTAATATTGCTGATTATGGCATCCATTGAGACATGTTCCATATTGAGATTTGTATCTGCCTTAAAAATTGGTTTACGGTGCTCATATTTTGTTCTTTTTGCAGGGATAGTTTCATTAATTAAAATCTTCTCTTCTATGATTTGACTGGCTTTTAATAAACACTCATTCATGGAGTCATCAGATTCTAATGCTGTTTCAGGGTCTGGTCTGCCAAAATTGGAACTAAGAACATTTTTCCTTAAGCAGCGAGAATTATTTTTTGGTACACATTTGGGAGAACAATCTAAACTCTCACTGAAGATATCATCTTCACTACCAGACTGAGGTTTTTCAGGTGCGCAACTGTTTTGTTTTTTAGCCATCAATTCATGTAAATTTTGATTTAACTCAAACAGTTCTTGAAACAGTTCAGCCTTTTTCTGAGATGGTTTGACGGGTTTTCGTTTAGGTATTTGTTTTTCAGTGGTTTTGGGTCTAAGAGATCTTTTTGATCTTCGGCTAAGCGGCGTCGAGTTTTTGGCTCTTGAATTGGCTGTAATTTCAGATTTTGGAGTATAGAAGTTCCAGACAACGTCTGTTTCTCCTTCAGCACCATCCTGTGTGCATAGAAAAGGCACTGGGCTGGCTGCTTCAGAATCACTATCCCTTGAAGAGGAGTCTCGACGATGTTCTGGAGTAGAACATGAAAGAACTGAAAAAAAAATATATATTTTTTTTAACTAAACATTATTAGTAATTTCACTGTGTAATAAAGGCGGTGTCCTGATATTTGCTGTCTATGAGCTTCCCATATTTTGACGCAGATGTAAACGCCGCTAGCACAGGAGAAAACATAAATCATGGACTTTATCCATTGAGAACAACTAACAAAATAATATGTATTGAAAGTGAGATTTAATGAGATGATAACTTTGAGAACTTCTCATGGCTCCTGCGGCGTTGTTCTCGATTTTTCAAAGCCTTACTACATTTGAGAATTACATTGGTAAAAGTGGTTGAAAGATACCTTTATTTTTTGTTGACACCATTTCTTTGGAGTTACATAAATTCATGTATAATTATTTCATTAAACAGGCAAAATTTAAAATAAGAACTTAATTTTCAAAGATATATAAGTAAATTCACAAATCCAAGATTGTAGCAAAATAATACCAATCCATTCTCATCATAACGATTTGACATTTATTTTTGTTGACCACTGTGACTGACAAAAGATAATATGAAGGCTGCGTTCGGAAACACGTGATTTTTCACCAGTGGGTATATTCCATTTGTCGCTAAGAACGTTATTTTCGATAATTTTGATCACATTTGCGTCTATGGTTGTGATCACTGTGATCGTTTGTAACTGTCATACCCTGTTCCATTTAGGATAAGAACGCTAAGAATGCCACTAAAATTTGTCACTTCTATCACTTTTGACATTAGATGTAGCGTTTATGGCGAAAGTAACGCCAAGACCCATGTGGAACAACTTTTTGGGAGTGTGATCGTTTTTAGCGTTTTTAGCGAATCTAACTTCAAATGGTAAGCACCCTTTTATAGTGTTTGCTTAAATTAATCATGTGAACCTGTTTTGCGGAATTAACATTCTTTCCAAGTTTTTAATGATTAATTTGTCGTTAAAAATGCATTGAGACAAGAAATAATAATTATTAAAAGTCCTAGTTAGTCATGGGTCTTACTTTAAAATTGATTCTCGCGCATGTATTTCAACCTAAGGGTGCGTTTCATTTGAGTGAGATTCGCTAAAAACGCTAAAAACGATCACACTCCCAAAAAGTTTTCCACATGGGTCTTGGCGTTATTTTCGCCTTAAACGCTACATCTAATGTCAAAAGTGACAGAAGTTGCAAGTTTTAGTGGCATTCTTAGCGTTCTTATCCAAAAATGGAACGGGGATGACAGTTACAAACGATCACGTGATCACAACCACAGACGCAGAATGTGATCAAAATTATCGAAATTTACGTTCTTAGCGACTAATGGAACAGGCCCTTAGTCAGATACACCTAATGGTGGTAATCTTAGTATGAAAAAAAAGGTTCTGTTTAAATCTTATAAAGTCATTTAATACATTTGGGGATCTACAACGCTCTTTGAAAGTAAAGTTTGTAATGGACAAAGATATTAAATGGGTCGAAAATTTTGTTAATAGTTCTGAAGTAGTCCCGAATTAAGCTCATATTCGGTGTGTTTATGCTTCTGTAGTGTAGCATAAGTTTAGCGTAGTGGTTGAATTCTCTTTGCCATGGGACGTGTCACCATGGACTATGGGCCTATTCCATTTGACGCTAATTTCGTTATATTCGATAATTTTGATCACATTATACACACAGTGGTCACAACCATAGACGCATCTATGGTTGTGACCACTGTGATCGTTTGTTACTGCTCTCCCCTGTTCCATTTAGAAAAAGAAAGCTAAGAATGCCACTAAAATTTTCCACTTCTGTCACTTTTGACATTAGATCTTGGTAATTCAAACTATTCCAGTAGCTTCATAGCGTTTATGGCGAAAATAATGTCAAGACCCATCTGGAACAACTTTTTGGGAGGATGATCGTTTTTGGCGAATTTAACTCCAAATGGTACTTACCCTTTATAGATCAATGCGTGTTGCCAGTATTGAATACTTACCAAAGATTACAATACTTTACTTTGGTTTGGGGGGACTTAGTAATCTTTGCAATACTACTATACTCTTTTCGATGTTTTTGTTTGTGTAAAATAAACAAGCAAACCGTTTATTTTCCAACAACTTACACATTATAAAGAGAAAACAAAGAAATGGAAATAGTATAAATATAAAATATATTTTGTGTTGAGAATAGTCGACTTGACAAGTCATCTGTTTCTACACTGGAATTGAATAATAAACATCAATGTTTTCATTGGTTACTACTTCTTCTCTTCAATATATACTTTGTGTGGGTAAAGGCGGGACGGAGGTACGAGTTGCCAAGGGGCAATGAATGATAGGGTATTTTTTTTATTATTTTAGTGATGCTGAGTGAATAGCTTGATTAACGAGCCAATTAAGACGAGAGTCGGCTGCAGTTCCGCGTCAGACTCCGATTTTGCTTTGCTGCGCTGCCGCCTGCCTGCCTCGCGCCTCACCACTCACCCACCAGCAGGGTTGCCAACTCGATACCAGAGATGGGTGCTATAAGACATCTCAAATAGTGCTAGATTGCCATATATTTACAAAAATAGTGCTAACTGTATTATCCTTGAAATAATATGACAACATCAAATAAAACGTTTTTTTTTTAACTATATCCAGTCATCCAGCATCCTTACTGTCATCGGTCTCTTCTGCTGTAGGTATTTATTTCTCCCTGTACCGTTGAAGTGGATGGCGGTTCACTTTCAGACGATTTTTCCAATATTAACACTCCGTTACACGCGGTCTTATTTATCACGTCATTAAACGCGCGAGGCACCACTGTGCCCCTTTTTTAAATGAGGATTATTTATATAATAGAATATTAATGTAAAATATTATTAGTGCTTTCAAAATCAGTGTTTATTAATGTTTAGAACCGTAACAAAGAAAGTAAATTTTTTGTCGCAAAATATATAAAAATAAAACAATGTATAGTACCCCACACATTCACTTGTAGTGTTGTTTTGGTTGAATGATCGCTTTATCTATTCAAAATGTAGGAAATAAGGGAACTCTAGTATGACTAATGTGTTGATAAAAAATAAACCCGTGCACTGTCGTTGTTATCAGGGTATAGGGGACAGCTATTTAAGAAGATGACATTTAGGGGCCATTTAATTTGAAATAACAAGCTAATAATTATAACGTAGTGTTAATAAGTACCTACATATCTTTCTTTCCTACTTTTTTATCCTGTGAGACAAACATATCCTTGCTAACTTGTCTTTTTCTTTATTGGTGCCGGTAAATACCCAACGAAAGTATAGCAACGCGTGGCTGTTTTGAACTTCGGTTACCAGAATATTTCAAGCATAATTGCTATTTAGTGCTAGATTTAGTGCTAGGTGCTATATGTTAGATTTGAGTGCTAGACTTATGAAAATAGTGCTAAATCTAGCACCGAAAGTGCTAAGTTGGTAACATTAACATTGCCCACCAGTCACCTCTGGCCTCCGGCCTCCGGCTAACTTCCCTCCGTTCAGTCCGCGCCGGCCGCAGTAGTCTGCGTGAATTGGCCATCGGCGTTAGTTGCCGTTTGATATTCACGTCAGACGCACGTATATCTTTGTCACCTTCATTGTAACGCGATGTGCCTTCGGAAGTGACATTACCGTGTAAAGTGAACAATAAATCGTGAAAAATGCTAGCAGATGGCGAGGTGGTCGGCGATGGGTCGTGGAACCTCACGATCTACGTTACCGACTTGAACGAAAAACGGACCATGGTCGTAAAAGGCGACATGCACATTGGCGGGGTTATGCTCAAGTTGACTGAGAGCTTTGGTGAGTACTTACATGTATCCATAGATTTGAGAAGTTGGTAAACAGAGCATGCTTATTAAATATGACAGCTGACAAATACACTGAATCACTAGTGGTTTGTATATGTTTGAATTCAGTAAATCTAAATTCATACATTACATAAATTTTAGATGTTATTAGATTAACAAGCCCATAAATATTTATAGGATACACAATCTCGTACAATATTAATCCTTTGGCATGGAAGTTAACATCCATGCGGATATCAATGCTTTAAAAAGTAATCCTATCCTACCTTATTTTAAATCTGAAAGCCTGTGTCTTTGTTTCTTACTACTTATCTTTAAAATGGCTGAATGAATTTGATGATATTTTGTACATAGACTGTACAGGTCCTTGACATTGTTATCTTGATTCCCTGAGTAGCTTTAGAGAAAAACTTAAATGAACCACAGGCATGAAACTAGTCATACCATAATTTATCAGAAATGTTGCGACTGTTATATCAATACAGTCATATATTACCATCATGGGCAAGTGTATTATAAGAAAAAAAATGTTATGATAAAGTAATAATCAGTGTTTTTTTGTGATAACACTGTAAAACATTGATAAGAGTTTTGACAACTTCAGTAGCATAATAGTATCACATTACGCAGTACATATTTTACTACTTTCTATGAATATTAGACAATAAACTCAAACAACTTGTAACTCATCTTGAAAATTAATTTTCACCTGTGTGACACGTTTTCAAACTGTGCTATGTTATGGCAGTACTTTTATGCATATTGGTGTCCTTAGTTTTCTTATTTATAGATGAGTTTAAAATGTAGTATATGTCATTATCTTATTAAACACACATATTATCATCAGACTAATATTTTCATGATATTATTGATCATGAGTAGGCAATATGCAGTAAAATATATGGACCAAGTAAAAAATACTGTATATTCTGTAAATAATGTTTTATGACAGATGAACAACTAATATTTTTTGAGTATGAGTAGTAATACTTATTACCTTATAGTATTATCTCCGCACTCTATCTCAAATACAGTTAAGCATGTAAAATAATGTTTGAAACAAAATTTGTAGATAATTTTATGGTCTATATGATATGTGCAAATATAAATTACAACTTTAGGAAGCAAGATAATTGCAAAAAAAAAAACAATTTTTAGACCACCTTGGATATCTCATCAAGCAGATACAAGATTTTATGAGACTTTGAGACAACTGTTAGAATGCCAAAACAAAGGTTTATATACAAGTTTACAGATGTTTGATTCTGAGGTTGACCCTATTTTTGGCTTAATGACTGGCTATAAGGTAGTGCTGCTGCTAACCATATCCTACTACAATATCCTACCTTTCCTGTAGGTATTATTAGCACATACAGTTTATTCAGTTGTATACCCTGCTACAACAAGGAATTTAGTTCTAACTTTTTGTTTTTTATTGGTTTTGTCATAAAATGAAAAGTACATAGTACATACTACTACATCTTTCCATCAGTGTGCATTATGATGTTTAGATGATTAAACTCATAGAAACAGAAAAATGGGTTTCTAAAAGTATATAGCAATAATAGAATAATCTATGTTAGATTTTAATTAAGAAAAGTGCTACAGCTCTTCTCCCTACCCTTTTCTATTCATATCTTCTCTAACAAAACAACAACAATAGAAAATATTTAAACTATGTTTTCGCTTATAAATACACAAACATGATTCAACCTCATTATGAATTGTCTCATTGGTTGTACCTGCTACCAATCAGGCAAGAAACCCTGAATTATAAACCTAGTGTGCAGCAACACCCAACTCACATTAATAAGAGTGGTTGCATGCTAGACAAGTTACATTTTTCCGTGTGATCTTTTACTACATCCAGCTTTACATCCAACTTGAGGTTATCTCTCTTTGTACTTTTGGACCGGGAACTGTATGGCCACAATAGCCATAAAATATATTTTTAACCTATGTCAATAAATAAATTCTGTCTGCTTATGGTATTTAAAATATATTTTTTATAATAAATTTATTTGCTGCGTAGTTTCGAAATGTGGACTCAATAAAATTTAAATAAGTCTTGTTTATTAATTTGTTTTTCCAAAATGTAAGTACAATTTTACCACTTAAGTAGTATTTTCAATAAAGTAAGTTAGTATTTATTATTGATCTCGTATATTCCTACTTCTAGGTTAGCCTGAACAACATCTTCGACCACATCATCACTTACCATCAGGTGAGATAGTGGTCTAAGGCTACCATATAAGGCATAAAAAAAACAATATTATCTATTACTAATTATATTTTATAATTATGTAAATTTATACTGATAGTCTAGCAGGTGCTTACTGGAAAATGTAACACCATTTCATGTGTTCATGTGTCAAATAATAGATTACTTTATAGATGGATGGGTTAGCTTCATGCAGTTTTTAGTTAACACTTCGTAAAAAGTTCAAATAAATTAAACACAGACAAATCAATTTTAATGCTGCTTCAGAGCCCTTATGCTTGTGTAGATGTATAGTATTGTTAAATTTCCCAAAATATGGGAATAATATGAAGGCATAGACTTAAAAACGTATATATATTCCAAGTTTCATTCAAATTGGTTTAACTGTTCAGTGTGAAACAGTAACAAACATACACTCACATCCTCACTCACTCATAACTAGAGAGCATATTCCCTCCTCAAAGGCCGGCAATGCATCCTCGAGACCTCTGGTGTTGCGGATGTTTGTGGGCGACGGTAATCACTTACCACCAGGTGAGCCGCCTGCTCGTTTGCCTTCCTATCCCATAAAAAGAAAAACTACCGCATTTACAATAATGTGAATAACACAGAATCATCCTTTCAATTAAATATTAAAGAAAACACTCAAAAGCTTTTGTCACTGTCATTTATTTCATTGTTTTTAAAGAAGATAACATACAAGTATTTAATTAAAAGTGGAATAAATCTATTTATTTTTCCCAAAAAAAATATACATTATGAATGAACTATATTACACACCTATGATGTGTAACCATTGATAAAAACTAAAAATAAAATGCTTCAGTTGGTGGACTGACGACATCGTAAAAGTCTCGGGTAGCCAATGAGTACATGTGGCTAGTAGACGATCATTGTGGCGTTATATGGGGGAGGTGTTTGTCTTCGGGCTGATGATGGTGATGAATCTTTTTTATTTCTGTACTAACATACACAACCAACCAACCAACATACGCGTAATAAATGATTTGAATTTGAACATTTTTATGTAGATTACATCAGTCATGCAAGATATACCTTAGTAATTACCTACTTACAATATGAATAGAGATCCATTATAATAAGCTTACCTTCTGATTACGTATTCTGCCTCTAATAACATACGAACACCATGTACAAAATAATATGAAAATTACAAAACGTCTTAAGGTATCCAGCTAAGCACCAAGCTAGAATTGGCTTGCGAAATTTGCATTCCATTAATATTCAAAATATTCATCATGCCTTCAGAAGCCAGTTTCGTTTGTTAACTGGTTCTGGAATAAAGCAATACCTGCTTGATTAAAGATCGATAGAGAGAGACGGCTTTATTAGCGAGAAAGGGACAGTGGATGCGCGTACGCAGCTACGCAGGCATCAAGGCATGCGTCCTTCGCGGCCGATTATGCCGAACGGAACGGGCCGAGTTTTTGCTTACAAGCTACACAGGTGAACTACCGATCAGATATGTGTTGAAATTCTTAAAATAAGAACAGAAATACATTGTATTGTGTTGAAGAGAATAGAATAGTTTTTATTGTCTTAGAAGTGTTCTAAGAATCTGTAGAGTTCCCAGCTTAACAATATAAGAACACCTTCTCCTATTGGATGGCGTAAGAATATAGATGGCCATCTAAGGAAATAGCGCCTAATGAGAAGCATGTTGCACGTTAAGCCTAAAATAGGGTTCCTTCTAGCTGAAAGGTAGCGAGTACCAAGAGCATTCCCAAAGATGGTCGGCGTCAAGCAGGCGGCTGGCCTGACAATCGAAGCCAAAACTTAATGATAATGATAATGATAATTTATTTGCAAGAAATATGGTACAATAAAGGTCTTAGTTACTAATAAGATTGTCCTAGCATACTTCGTCAATCTGACATGCAAATATTTTTTTGTTCTTTATTGCTTCTAATAAATATTCAATTAAAGTAAATTAACAAGTTCATTAACGTATAATATAATAAAAAGAAAATCGATAACATAATTGGTATTGAATTCTAATATTAATTCGAAATTCTAGCATTATAATCGTAATAAAAATCGTATTTTTTTCAATAATAAAATAATAATACTATTACAAATTTTAAAGAATAATTCATAAATGTCAATAAAACTATAACAATCTTATGTCAATAACACTAATAACAATCTTATGTCAATGACACTATAAAATAAATACAATATTTAGTTTCAATTAATTAAAATTTGGCATCAAAATATTCAGTCATATTATAAAAACAGCCACAGAGCAACAAAATACGTAACTCACGTTTAAAGGAGGGTAGTGAGAGATTCGTTATTCTTAAGGGCAATTTATTATAAATTTTTACACACATTGGGAAACAACTACTTCTGTATGATTGTGTCCTGATTTGTATTGGAATTCTCATTCGATTAGGGTAACGTGAATTAAAATTAGAATATGTGCAAGACTCAAATAAATATGGGCGTGTTTTTACAAACAGACATACATTCCAGATATACATACTGGGAACAGTGAGCAACTGTAGATCCTTAAAAAGAGGTCTGCATGAGATCCAAAAAGGTACATTACAGATAGAACGCAGGCATTGCTTCTGAGATATTAAAACTCTCTCGATATGGCACGAATTTCCCCATAACAAAATGCCATAATTGAGAATTGACGATACGTAACCATGGTAAGCCTGTAAGGCTACTGCTTTACTTACGGTCTGCCCCAGTCGCCACAATGCATAAGAAAAACTATTAATTTTTGCGCATAATTTTTGGATGTGTGGTTCCCATGAACATCGTTGATCCAGTACAAAACCTAGAAATGTTACCTCACTTAATTCACTTAAAGGTATACCATCAATGTTTAAATTGAGTGTTTTACAGGATGAAATTTTATTACAAAATTGTATAAATTTGGTCTTTTTTAAGTTTACTGTCAGTTTATTTGATTCTAACCAGTTTATGATTGTGACAATAGTGTCAGATAGTTCAATATTGTGACGATCTGAGTCCCTGTTGGGTACTAAAACAGTCAAATCGTCTGCATATAAAACACATTTATGTTGTGTTATATTTGGAAGGTCGTTAATATAGATAATAAATAACAAAGGCCCCAAAATGCTGCCTTGAGGGACGCCTCGCTCATTTATTATCGATGTAGACCTAAACGTTTGTTTGGATTTATTGTTAAGTAGCTTAGTGATTTCAACACACTGGCGCCTATTCCTAAGATAACTGCTTATCCACTTTAAAGCAGGTCCTCTGATTCCATACGTCTCACACTTTTTAATGAGGATATTATGGGATACAGAGTCAAATGCTTTGGACATATCAAAAAGGATTCCAGTTATGAGCGTACTACAATTTAAGTTCTGCATAACAGTATTAACCAACTGATATGCTGCAGTGGTGGTCGATTTGCCCTTCTTATCTCAAATGATTCCTTTGTGGTGTCCTATGTTTTGTTATCCTATGTATGTATGTATGTTAGAGAATAGTAAAGAGTACTATGTGTCACCACTCATATCGACGTGAGAATTGGCGCGTTATCTCCCTTAGTCGCTTTTTAAGACACCCAACAAAAGAATATTTTATATTAGATACTAACGTACTTGAAGAAAAATTGCATCTACTCAAAATCATCGAAAATATTATTGCAAACAACAATAAAACGCTTTTGGTAGTGAGGTAATGTTTTTATGTTATTGTGACAAAATAAGCTCGAGGCCGTTAAGCGGAAAACCACTGCCTATTACAGATACATTTCGTCACAAGTTACGAATTGCATTGCGCCTGTCACCTGGAGACATAGTTGTTAAGTCTCATGTGCCCGTAATTTATCTGCCTCTCAAGGACTGCTGCCGGAACACATCGTTAGGTGATTGGCGACAGATTTTCTACTTGAGGGTGGTCGCTAGCCAGGCGGGCATTCGCAAAATGCTCTTCCACCATGCGGTGAAGCTCAAGCGCGCGGCGGGATTCGAACCATGGACCTGCTGCGTGGCAGTCCATAGCCAATGCCACTAAGCCATCACTGCTTCATGTTCAATCAAACCTATTTTATTATATGTTTGATATAATGTACATACATTACAGCATGGGGTCACAAATCCAATCAATAATGAAGCTGGTCAAAAAGTGTAAAGCATTCGATCTCCAATATCTGTTGTCAGTTTTGGGAATACAGCCAACAGCTATATTTATTTTACATATACAAAAGGTACCCATAATAGGCTTGTGTTCTTTACTAATATTATGTTTTCGCGTAGCGGTAATGACCAAATCCAAGTAGCCACACCAAATTGCTTTAGGGCAGATATGTAGAAACACGCTTTTCGCTACGGAAACAACACCACATGAAAATTTATTTTAAAGCAAAAATAATACCGTTTTAAGTACTTCCTTCTACTGGAGTAGTAATAATGAAAATTTTATATATAAGTATATTTCACATACTTATTAATATTTTGTAATGAATTTCTCGCAACTCTCACACATATTCACGCATTGATGATGAGAATCTGATATGCTCGAAACCCGGGGCGCCGTATACGATCCATAATTTGAGTGTTTCACCGGTTAATTTATAATAATAAGTTATGTATTCCTCTACTTTATTTTATTTTGAATGTGGTAGATAATTAGTGGAGTAAGAGTCCACAGTGAAAGCCTCGTGCTCTTCCCAGGTGAAGAACCTAGCTGGAGCACGGAGCCATACCCATAAAATAAAATAATAAGAAGAAATAATCAGGCCATTACAAAGTAGAATTAAAAGGAATGTGAACTGAGGTGATGACAAGGTAAAGGAATCCTGGCTCTTACTTCAGCAACGATACAAGATATAAAAAAATAAAACTGCATCGTCTCCTACATGCCAGCAAGTAATCCTGCCCAAACGCACTCCCAACTGCTTGAAGAATTGTTCCTACCAGCTATTGTATTGGTAATCTGTTTTATAGTATAGAAAATTTATTTTAACCTAGGAAACTACACAATCACGTAAACAATTCTGATATTATCTCGCACCTACGCGAAAATGAGTCTATAGGTTTCAAAATGGCCGCTGATTTTCGCCCACTTACGTGCCCAAAACATGTCTCAATTCTCGATTCATATGTATTATTCAAGACCTCGCCTTGCTCCCGTTCGATAACCAAATGTAAACACAGTTTTACAATAACAACATTGTATCTCTGTGCGTCTACAATAATCTTTATATCTATACCGAAAAGTAGACGTCTTGAAGCAACTCTACATGGTAGATCCTACTCATGAACTATAATCTAGATTTTGAATTCATCTAGTAGCTAGATGAATCTCAAATAAGTTACATCAAATATATCGTTAAATCGAGATATTTTTAACAATCATAAGTCATCTCGAGATATGACTATCGAAACGATTGATTACTAAGTGCCTAACCATGGATAGAGTATATAGAGTTTTGATTTTACATGATTCATCTTTATGACTACCTATCTTATCAGCTCTTATTTTAACCTTAATTTCTTGTTTCATTTTCAAGCTGTCATATGGCTCTCTATACTCAATCGCTCGCTATACTCAATCTAGAAACGTTTCAATAAATCTGTTATTTATTGTACCTTTTCTGAGCGTAAGCCATTGTTTGATTCTCCTAATATTATTCACATCGATATCTCGCGGTCAGTCTTTTCTCTCTATTATGTTTACGTCATCAATATATAACGCCATGAGCGACCATGAAGTTCCTAAACATGAAATTTAATAATGATTTGTTTAGAATATAATTTACCGTTAGCGGCCGTTGTCAAGAGCTGTTAAGTAAAAGCGATGAACCTTATACAAATGTCCTTAACACATAGTATGTTTCAGCAAACTGTAAAATGTGACATTATCATTCATTACACTATCTACACTATTATCTTCCTCGTTTGTAAGAAACGTGGCTAAATCGTGACCAGGTTACACAACTAATTCTTAACATTGAACGTTCTGCAGATTATCATTGATAATATGCTTCGTAAATAAAACATTAGCTTGTACTCAGCTATATACACTTGCGTAATCCGTTATACCTTGAGATAAGATAATGAATACAGGAATTACATAAATAGTAGAAATTCTTCAGATAGTCTCGACAAAATCTAAAGCGATTGGCAAAGCCTCATTTCGTTTTCAAGGACTACTATTTTCTAAAGTGTATTTTTCGGCTTGGATTCTTTTCAATTTCCCTTTTAAAGCAATTCAGTGGCTGTTTTAAACACTAAATAATTCATACTTTGGTTTTTAGTTACTCCTAGCGCGCTCCATCCAATTTTTTTTAATGTTGTTATTTAAATGAAAGAAATCTTAAGTATATTTTAGGTTTATCATTGTATCTTATTGAATTTACTTTTTTAATCATCTTATAATAAGATTGTTTAACGAAATGAAACCTTCTTGTGGAAATATCCTCTTAAGCTAAATCCATATCCTGGATGCCGTAACGGTACAATAGCAAAAACAGATTTGTTCTTCTTGTTTACATAATTTTCTTGGTGTCTGAGACGGATGCCCGTACGTTCCGAGAAGCCGCCATGTAGAGTCGCGTGTTTCCGGCGACCCTCCCTTCACCTCGTATCCTCCCTTTGGGCCAGAGATAACGCCTTATCATCCGCTCATTGTTCCTCTATGCTCGTGAAGTACTTGACAAATCACACAGTAGCTAAGGGCGTTGACTTTTCCGATACTTTTAGCGAGACAAGTAAACATTTCGAGACGCTATTATAGCTAAAAAGTCTAGCTCCAAACGTAGATATATTCTGAATGGGCGCTACACCCTTTAACCTCTTTGAACTTGAGGTACCCGCTTTTTCATTATGGTTAAAATACCTCGTTATACTGCTATAGTTTAATTATGTTTCTAAATTAATAGACTGCCTGTTAAGGAAAATCCCGCCTATTGTGTTGGATATATCCAGGAAATTGCTACCGGCTCCTAATATAGATGATTAGGTACGGCAACACCGGGTAAATTCCACGAGGAGTCCATTTACGCGTGTGCATTTTTATCAAAACATGTCGATACGAAGAGGGGGCGTGTTATCTGGTGCGATAGATATACGACATCCTAGCTGTTAACAATAAAGCCCTTGTGTCAACGTGTCCTGCGGGCAGATACGCCCGCATCACGTCTTATCTAATTGATGAAAAGCCCGTTGTCAGACTAAGTGATGCTTTCACTATCTAGTAATAACTACATCAATCAGTGTATGGACGGATATAGAAGCATCATCATGGCTAGTTCATATACTAACCTACTCCTACTACTTAGTCCTAACAGCGATAAATCTAAATGCAATTCAATATTGTACCAGAAGCCAATGACCCGAACAAATCATACTCGATCTAAATGTCATCAATGCACATAAAAGTGGCTAGTGACGAGAGGTTGTGGAAGGAGTGCCACCAACTATGGCTCGAGCCGGACGCTAACGGTCGCGCGCATTCCACCCCTGGCTTCAGCTCATTGGCCAATTGAAATATTACTGCGTGCGACACTTCGGGGACTGGATAATGAATTAGGAACTAAATGTCAAAAAACCCCAAACAATAGCTTTCACTCTCGAAAATCTTCGACAAATTGATGACATAAATCTGTCTAACAAAACGATGCATTGACAACTTCCCAGCTAGACTTGAAGTAACTACTTATATAAGTCTACATCCCTATTGAGAGTGTTCTAAATAACACAACCATAATATATTGTATGCTTGTCTTATTGTCACGTTCGCAGGTCCACTTGCAACACTGCAATTGCATGCTTATTTGCAATGTACAGGAGGCTTATTATAACATGAGTTGGGACGTGTGTTATCATAACATATTCTGCCCATTTATCCGTTCAACGGACCGGTCAAAACAATTCATGTGTCACAATTACCGAATTATATTCAAGTACATTCAGCCACAGACACGTAATGTGTGTCGAAACGTCCAATTAGAAATAAACACCAGAGTCTATGGCCGTTAATGGCCAGTTGCAGGCAAAGATAATCGTAAATTACTACTAGTGCAATGTTTAAAGGCTGATTGAGCCTGCAGACTAGGACCGTGTAACCAGCGTCAGATCGTAATGGGCGAAGAAAAAACAAGACAAGTTGGTTAGATACTTGTAAACGGATAATAGAAATTGCTGTGAAATAGGGGAACCTTAGTTACTTAATAAATGTCAAGTCAATATCAATGTTTTCCCTCCCAAGCATTGGCAAAACGGAACAAGAGAAGCATTGTTCGCTATTGTTATGCAAAACTGACACGCGCTCTGTAGTTTACCCGTCAATCCAATATGACACATAATATAAACCACTAGCACTACTGTGACGCCTTCTGAATAACAAATACTTTAAACAAAACATTTTTCTTTGCTTGAGTTATGAACCAATTTTGAGAAATCTCTCAGACTCTCACTTTTAGCCTTTTGGGACTAAAAATTGTTTCTGAATTGTGCGCTATCAATTAAAATGTTACATTAATAACTGTTACAAATTCTCTTCATCGCATGCCGTCGGTTAAATCGAAATGAATATGACATACTACTTAAGACAGTCAGTACGTTGCCAATGCCAACGTGATTCAAGATAGCGGATGACTCTACATCGCATCGGTCAGGCATGATGCCGACCGGTTTTTCTGCGGACTGAGACGTGACGTCATCTCAAGAAATCGAGAGAACAACCAATACTTATACGGCAATAAAGTTGAAGTTGTTTAATTTCTCAATGTCTTACTATCCTCGGGGAACTAGAGGCACGTACGTGCTCTTGTAAAAATGTGAAACGTATTGACACGGAAACGTGAATGAAAGTAAATACTACATGCATCGATATTTACTGAGAAATTTGTTTAAAGTTTAAAGAAGTATAAAAAAATATTGTGTTTGGTTTTGGATGATGTATGAGATGTAAAGTAAATCCGTCAGCCAGCGTAAAGGTATCTTTTCACTTGAGTCTTTAGATTTCTATACTAGTCTTGCGATACGGACATGCCAAGACAAATTATTATAATGCTTCAATTCACCATTCATTACTAAGATAAATATGAAAGGAATCTATTGTCAAGCTTTTTGATACCCTGGGACCTCAATCCAATAAAAATATACGTTCTGCCTGCGCATTGTTCTTTTCATTTCGCAATCACAACTTGCCCGGTACATCCAGTGTTTTATTTCGAGGCATATTGAGGCTGTAAATCTTGGATCGTGCCGTAAAAATTAAACACCAATACTCGTTTCGTGTTGGATTTCTATTTTTGTCCGTCTGACTTCATCTCAGTGTGTGTACGTTAGGAACACGCTGTGTTTTCGTCTTCGCCGGTCTCGTTGAAATTATGCCAAAAATATAATCTTCATGGTATGTAATTTGGTGGTTCATCTGTGATGTGACCGTTTAAATAAATTGCTGTAATGTCGATATTATTCATTCAGTAAGAATATTGCAAATAAAGTGTAACTTTTATAGATAACTCATATAGTTTTTACTCAATTGAGACAATATATAAAGTAAACAGGAAATCATGTAAACGGGCGTCATATCTAAAAGCAATGTCATTAAATCACCATTAGGGTAAATTGCTTGATAAACGCCACGCTTCACAAAACGAGTATATTGTAACGTTGAATATTTTTCAAGGCATTCTAGTTTTGTACGACCACGACCTTATCGTCCGTCCTTTGTATTTGCCTTCTCTAATGTCTTCAGAACAAATGTTAGTCTTTTCCAGCTACTGCGTAATTAGTTATCATTCAGCGGCTGTGACGAAGTATTACTGTTGTTTTCTAACTCCATCAGGTCAAGGTCTGTCCATGGGTTGGTCGGCACTCCCATATTTACTGTTCCATTAAAAGCAAATGTTCTTTTCTCTGTTTTTGTAGCTTGTTATTTTGCATTAAGTGCTTAATTATTCAATGTTTCATTATAGCCACGCCTTTAGTCTATGTAATGTTACTTTGTGTGAATTCAAATGTATTTTTTATATATATTTTTTATTTTGTTATCTTAATTGAGTTGCCTTAATTAGACCATAACAGAAACCGAACTATTACGTGGTTGGGTAGTTGTATATTAATTACTATAATCTGTAGTTTGAACAAAAACTATAACACCCAACTAATACATGCTAATACTTAAACTTCCTCTTAAGCATCTTCAGAAACTGTATTCGTCCTTCATGGTACATTATCCGACTTCAAGTTTAACATCTAATATTTTTTGTTTTAATTAAGTACATTATATTTTTACACCTCAAACCTCGGAAAGGTGTTGTTTATCATTCGAATTCTGAGTGTTTTTTATTCGCAAGCGTGGAAAAGGTTTTTTAAATTAGAACCTTGTTTATAGTTCAAGTAAAATAAATTTACTTTCAATATTACCAATTGTAGTATTGTTACTCTTAATTTTATAGAAATTAACATTAATTTACTATATATTATCCAGCATTTTTCTCGCTGTCCGTAGGTGAAAAATTGTGCGAGTAGCAAAGTTACCTTGCGTCACAGTCTCCTTCGAAACCTTTACTACGCTCAGGATTCTAATCCTGGAATCCTGCGCTTCCTCAGGTTTAATAAAAGAAATCGCGCCACATAACAATATTGTACCCTTGCATAAAATAACTATTATATAATATGCACCGCCCTGCTCTAATCAATTCTCAAGAAGTAAAGTATTTCTACTCTGAGATCCATCTTCAGAAACTGTTTCCTTTTTCATCGTATGATCTAGCCGCAAGGAATGATCATGAGGTATTTTGAAACGATATGTTGCTGATAAAGCGGTTGTAGGTTTCAATTTCAATCTTTCCGCGGGCTTGTGCCGCTTAGCATGATAGACATTTGCCTTAGTACCAAACTAGCCTAGCCAGCTTCATCAATGTCTTCAGCAGTTTTCAGAGCTAGTTTCCAATTTTGCAATCTTTTGATAACATTTTCGACCACTCTTCGAGACTCTTCTTCATTTTTGAAACTATCTTTGGGTGCCTAATTTATAACTGATGAAATAACAGTTAAAGGAAAAACTAAATATAATTAACAATAATTCGAAGCGCTCGTAGCGAAGTTTACTTAGCCGTTCCAGCTAAGTTAAGCAAAGTCCGCCGTGGTCATGACTTGGGTGGGTGACCGCTAGTGACATTACTACTGAGCGCTTCCGTGCTTCGGAGGGCACGTAAAGCCGTCGGTCCCGATTGTTATCCTAAGATGGCAGTCGATATAGCATGGTAGTATGGCATTTTGCGCATGCCCGCCTGGCTAGCGACCACCTCAAGTAGAAATTCTGTCGCCAAGCACCTTACGGTTTGTTCCAGCAGCTGTCCATAGCGAGTAATTCTAAGTTAGCCTGAACAACATCTTCTACCACATCATTACTTACCACCTACCAACAGGTGAGATAGTGGTCAAAGGTTACTCTATCACGTACAAAAAAAAATTGGTAATTATGTTTTTTTTTTAATTCATAGACACGCGTAGCTCTATTCCTGTTAGTGTCAATGTTAATAAAACTCGCAGTTTAATTAACATTCACAGTTTCTCTAATTTACCTTATATTTAGTTGGTAAAAACATTTATAGTATGATGCGTCAAATGTGTGACCTCTGTAATAATATACATCGTTCGTTTTAATAAACGTGACATCATTTCTGGTTTTAACATTGTTCTGGGCCAAGGCTACTAGTCGTCGAGTGAAAATATGTTTGCAACTGTAAACACCTATATATTCTGCTACTAGCGGCCCGCCGCAGCTTTGCACGGGTATTTATTAAAAATTATAATTTGAAAAACATAAAAAGTATTTTTGAAATGAAAATCTCTTGATTTTCACACTAAACTATTTAAATATTATAAATGAAACCGAGAGCTTGTTGTGAGACGCAGCTGCGCACTCGCCCTGATGATGAGCATCTGATATGCTCGAAACCCGGGTCGACGTATGCGATACCCAATTGAGTGTTCTTGCCGGTTTAATTTTTAATAAAAATAAAAAGTATTACTGTGACATAACTGTAATAGTTAGACATATGGTTCTGCGGACTTCTTTCTAGATATTGATGTCCTCTATAAAATTGTAGTACATCATTTTGCTCTGTTGTCAACAATTTTAGCAGCGTACGCGGTATAACGATTTTTTGTTTTTTTTTCACACTACCGTCACGTAGTTTTCATACGGCCTATGTTCATCGGAGATATTGTAGGGTGCTAATAGTGAAATAATTTATCAAATCGGTCCAGTAGTATATTAAGTTTATTCGTTACAGACAAGAATACAAATCTTTTTCCTCTTTATAATACAAGGCTTTCATTAAGAACGCTAGAATTTAAAAAAAAAAAAACCTGTTTAAATGATATTGCCACAATTTTTATTTTATATTAAAGGATATTTGCTGACATTATGTATGGAATACAAATTCAGCCAAATGGCCGCCGCGACTCCTCTGTAGGTAGTGTATCCTGGTGGACCAATTTTGGATGACATTTTCAAATAAATGGGGCTCGATTTCACGAAGAGCGCGGGTTATGTTGGCCTTCAGGGCTATAATTGACTGTAGTTTGTCTGCATAGACCACATTAAAAAATTTTGCTACTTCAGACCAAATTACATTCACTGTTGCTATAATTTACCACAGAATATGAGAAATGCTGAAATTACATTACTATCAGACTGAGTACCTATCTACAAGCTGGCTAGCTACCACCCTCAAGTAGAAAGTCTGACGCCATTCTCCTAACATTTTGTTCTGGCAGCAGTCCTTGCTAGCCATTAAATAACAGGCACATGAGACGTAACGACTGTTTGTCTCAGAGTGATGGGCGCAGTGCAGTTCGTCACTTGTTTTGAAATGCTGCTTACTGATTAGGTGGACCTCGTGCATGTTCCGTTACAATCCCATGATATATATGTATGGCTATTCTTTAGTTTTTCCCTCAATTGAGGGTATCCGCAGCTGTTGACAATTACAATAGAAAATAAATTGAATAAGCAGTTGCTGTACAAAATATTCGTAATATATTTTCAATATTAAATTCAACAACTCCGTTTTGTCTTTTACGCGTGGGTTGCAGTCAACCTAGAAATACCCATAATAAGTAAGCGATTGCCATTGAAATAACCATTTTTGGAAGTTTATAAATGGCGCAAGTTTGAAATTAATGCAAAAGTGACCAAACATTGGATTGGCTGTTTATATGCTTTGCAAATATCACTTTTAGTGACAGTCTTATACATATATATATATATATATATATATATGTTCTTATTCATACTCTTATACCTCGTAAGTGGTGTCGGTTGTTAACGCAAGTACATATTAAAAAGTATATTTTTCACCAACAATACGACTATACTATTCTGTATGTTTTAACCTACTCCGCCAATTATGACCTAATTTTGATGATCCTTTTTAGTTCGATAGAGTATACTTCCAAGTTGGTCCAATTTATATTTGATCAAAATCGATTGAGTAGTTTTAAGTTATAATGGATTAACTGAAAAATGCCAATAGCATACCTGGATGATTTAATGATAATTACATCTCTTGTTGGAGACACTGAAAAGTATGAAACTACTTGTGGAAGTTGGACCGTGATAACGTGAGATCAGTGTATTGAATCAGCATGGTACCGATTTCATCAAGTTATTTCATACGTCTTTCAGTTTTGATAGTATTTATTTTTGAATACTTTTTTTATGAAGTAACGAGACGGACAATTCACACGCCAGATTATAAGGGTTACGCCTGTCTATTACACTTGCACCCGCCTTGTTCTGCATGAAACTACTGCGCTCCTCACTCCGAACGTTACTTTGTATTTCTTGTTCTCCCATTAATTGCACCTTCTGCAGTGCCATTCACGCCTTACCACAGTAGTGATTGCACACTACTGCTTCGAGAATCAACATCTGACACTGCAGTGGTAAACACAAAGACAGACTCTCGCTAAAGAGACCTACCATATTTAAAAGTTTAATTGTGGATTCATCAAGAAATATTTCATGCCAAGTCAAAGGTTATACATTGAAAATGGAACACCTATATATAATTAATATATACACCGTGTCCCAAAATTCAACGATAAGCCGGCATCGGTGCATGGACCTACTCATGACTCCTCGGAAAAAAATAAAAAAAAAATTATAACTGTTTTTTTTTATTAATTACAGAGACTTTTATAAATTTCATCGATATTCGATACCCATTATGCTATTTTCAACTACCATGACCACAATTTTTGACATATTTTTGATATTTTTTGTGCATTAGCAACCTAAGAAGGACGGCTATCTACCACAATCCTTTAAAATTACAGAAAGTCTGTAGTTATTTTACAAAAAAACAGTAAAAAAAAATTTTTTTATTATAATTTTCATAGATTTTAACATTCTATGCACTTTCTATAGTCTGGGTTAAAAAAAAAAGTATGTGGACACTACCATGGCAAGTTTTATTAAAAGTTGGCGCAACTTTATAAAAGTCTCTGTAATTAAAAAAAAAAAGAGTTATAATTTTTTTTTTATTTTTTACCGAGTAGTCATGAGTAGGTCCATGCACCGATGCCGGCTTATCGTTGAATTTTGGGACACGGTGTATATATATATTTTTTTTTAACGGCGGTATGCCTTTATAAACCAAATACTACAAACTATATACAACACTACAGCTACTACAATAAAAGCATTTGGACTCATAGGCAGTCCAAATGCTCTAGCCCACTATCAGTTGGCAGCGTGACCAGCATGCTGGCAGCATTGCCCTGTTGAATTGCAATGCTTATTCTTTGAGCCAAATAGGTGCCAGCATTTTGATCACGCGTCGCATCGACCAAGCGCTCTGATAAATTTTGGAAAATACGATGAGCTCCCGGTCCCCACGGACCCAACGTATATTAGATTAGTGTCATGCTTGAAATAAAATAAATTTTATTATAGTGACGATGAACAATATACTCGTAGTCAGCGGTCTATTTCTATACTAAATATACCCAATAATTACCTACCTTTAGTACTGCGAACTGCTTCCACAATGTGTTCCAGTTCTAACTCCGGATCCATAGCTGATCGAATTATGACCGAGGAGTGAAACGAGAGCGCCTGGACGTACCTAAGGGGGCACACTACACTCCTTTACAGTTTCAATGAAATTAAAGACTATATAATAAAGTACTATTTGTTATATTCTACCTATTCTATATAGCATTTGTAAGTACCCATATCGTTTAACAAGTGACTAATACACGGCAACTATACATCTATTATACTTTCACATGCTGCTATTCCAATAGAACGAGCTTCGTATTTATTTTCTTACTCAATTAAACTGATTTCTCTGTATCTCGAACTAACAGTGACTGTTATTAGGGAACAAACTTTGCCCCTTTTGTAAAGCCTAACTACGTCCTCGTCACAGTTGTGCAACTGCTACTGGCTTCCAGATGGTGATGGAATTAGACGGCGGTAACTGAAATGTTTACGGTGCCACGTAATAGTTTACCTGATCAGGTTACGACCCTATGTTTGGAGATACGCAAGTTATATTACCATCTTAAAGAATGCTTCATAAATAAAACCATTGTCTAAAAATATATGGATCCATGATATCATGTAGAAGGCCTAAAAAGGCCATGTAAACAGAACAGGTTCTACTACAGACAGTTGTGGAACTTGAAATAGAATAGTATTATTTAGTAATAGATACTATCAAAAGAATAGTATTTTTGCTTATTATCCTATCAAAAATACTGATGCACATAAATTCTAAATCACAAATGAAAATGAAGTCGCAAAAAGAGCACGTATACGGAACAGGTTCTACTAGAATCAGTTGTAGAACTTGAAATAGGATAGAATTATTTAGTAATAGAGACCTAAAGAATAGTATTTTTGCTTATTATCCTATCAAACATACTGATGCACATAAATTCAAAATCACAAATGAAAATGAATTAAATGTAAATTTACTCAAAGAACAAATCAAAGATACTAACTGAAAATTAAAATACTATTTTCACGTTATTTCCTTATCTTTTCAATGTATTTAATCTCTCGCGCTGTGATCACTAGTAATTTGCTCGTAACGCTCCTCTTCGCGTCGCTTGTTATAAGATTTTGCGCTAGACTAGTCAATCAAGGCAAGCAGTGATAGCTCAGTGGCATTGGCTATGGACTGCCGCACAGCAGGTCCATGGTTCGAGTCCCGCCCAGAGCTTGAGCTTCACCGCATGGTGGAAGAGCATTTTGCGAATGCCCGCCTGGCTAGCGACCACCCTCAAGTAGGAAATCTGTCGCCAAGCACTTAACGGTGTGTTCCGGCAGCAGTCCTTGAGAGGCAGATAAATTACAGGCACATGAGACTTAAAAACTATGTCTCCAGGTGACAGGCGCAATGCAATTCGTGACTTGTGACGAAATGTATCTGTAATAGGCAGAGGTTTTCCGCTTAACGGCCTCGAGCTTGTTTTGTCACAATAACATAAAAAAATAATGCCATCAGGATTCGATATGCACTTGTTTTTTATTATGTGCACTTAGTGTTTCCTCGACAAAAACCAGCTAACCGGAACGTGAAGGAAATGATAAATGAAGTGTGGATGAAATAGCGACATGAATCTGACTGAGGAATCATCGAATGTTCATGGAGCTCATAAGGAAAACTAAAAGACCTTTATTAGAGTATGACAAAAAAGACAGATTAAAGAAGAGATCATAAGGCAGAGATTTAAATGTTAAAATAGATGTGTGGTGTATGTAATGTAACTAGAATGGAGAAGATAACGATTAAGCATACCAGACGAAACTCAACGATATCACCACCGAAGCTCAACAAGAGCATGATTGAAAAGTTCACGAGTAATGAAGTAGAGTTTGCTTAGCATGGACATGCTATGAAAATGGATGAGCAAATGAATGTGAAAAGATACAGGGGTGGAGAAAGGCCAAAAGATACAAAAGGAGTGACCGCTGAGCAACGTGGAAACAGAATACGCATTTGACAGACCTCATTTTAACGAAGCAAAAGGGCAAGAGATAGAATATGAAAATTTTAATAGTTAGAAAATTGGATTGCCAGCAATATCATCCAACTTATCTAACTGGGAAAGACTTGATGTATGCCTAGGTTAGCAGACGCACATTATTCAGAACACACGACAAGGTTTTTCTAGTTTGATTGAACAACATTGAGTCTAATTTGATAAATTTATTGAGGAAATTTTATTAGACTGAATTTGTGATTGTTTTATGCGATGTATGTGGAGAGTGTGCGCATCAATTGAATAAATAATTCAACAAGACTGCTCCAATATCCACACACAATCTTACATAAGTTTAATCAGATGCTTATGATTCCAATGCAGGAAACGCACACCGAATGTGATGCAGTTATTTCGGTTCATTTCGTGTTTTTGTTCTGTTTTCATTTCCTGTGGAATGTTTATCCATTACATTAAACAATGTGAATGTTTTGTGCAAACGCGCGTTTTGTATAATTTGAATCATATTACGAAATCAACAATATCTTAAAGGAAAACATTTATATTATGAAGCAATTTTCTTCTCTGGTTACTTGCTTCTGCAATAGGCAATACGAGTACTATAATATTTCAATCAACATTATAAGACGCTTTGATTGTCTTTAACCAATCTTTGGTATAACTTAACATTTATATTACTCGAATTACATAAACATTCCGAAAATGTTCTTGAAAGAGTTCCAAGAATTTGACAGCTGGTACTTTGTGTGAAGGGCTTAAAGGGCATTGCCACTGAAGGGCGTTCAAAGACGCCGCCCGCCCTGACCAGACGTAACCAACAGCCGTACAAACAATAATTTCATTTGTATTCCAATCGGCTTATGGCATACATTTTGGTTAGTAAGTAAAACTAATTCTAAGTAATCTTTTCATGAGTATTTAGTAGTCGTTTTCGTTTCACAATATAAGCACTTGTTGAGGTATTTTGATATTGTTGGAATAAAGCAGTAGCACCCAGCTACTGAAACTGTAATTCTAATAATATCAATCACCGCATTTGGCTTTTCTAGTTTTTTATTTTATTTTGTCATCTTCATCTGTTTTACGTAGTCCTCTTCGTTTTAATCTGTTAGCCTGAGCGCTTGCAAATTATAAATTACGATGTCAATGTTTTAAAGCTATTGTGGAGATAGGTTAAAATCGGTTGTACCGGTTTACGGTTAAAGCTCATTTTATATAACTTATTATTATATTAAAGGTGTCTGATCAGATTATCTGACGTATTATATCTGCGAGTGGCTTATCTAGAAATCGTTAAGGTGAAGTCGTCTTTCGGAGAGAGAGAGAGAGAAATATACCTCGTAACGCATGCGAGTGAGCGAAACATAACTACGCAATATTTAATGGCGTGAGTTAATTTTGTTAAATAAGTTAATATAAATACGTGCATTTAAAAAAATATATTTTAGGTTTATATCAAATGGTTACTGTACTGTGTGCAATGGTGCATATTAGGTACGTAAATGTTTGAATGTTGTAAGCAAACCTCTGAGAAAATGACGTACTAATTACCTCTCGCTAGTCTGTGGTTTCCTGCCGTTGATTACATTCTTGACTAGAGTTTTAAATCAAAGACTTGTTTATTTGAAACTTTCTTGTTTATTATGTGTCATCATCATCAGCCGGAAGACGTCCACTGTTGAACAAAGACCTCCCCCATAGAGCGCCACAAAGAACGGCTATTAGCCGCTTGTAACCATTGGCTACCCGCGACTTTCACGATGTCGTCAGTCCACCTAGTGGGGGGCTTACCAACTCTACGTCTTCCGGTGTAGTGTGGTAACCACTCGAGAACCTTTCTTCCCCATCGGTTATCAGTTCGTCGAGTAATGTGGCCCGCCCATTGCCACTTCTACTTGCAAATTCTGAGAGATATGTCGGTGACCTTGGTTCTACGGCGAATATCCTTGTTCCGGATTTTATCGCGCAAAGAAACTCCGAGCATAGCTCTCTCCATAGCTCGTTGAGTGACTCTGAGCTTGTCCATAAGGGCCACAGTTAGGGACCACGTCTCAGTGCCATAAGTCACACTGGCAACACACACTGGTTGAAGACTTTGGTCTTCAGATTTGTGACATTCTAGCCCGGCACGGGGAAGCACATAGTTGCTCCATTATAACTAGAAATTTGATTTGATACGATTTATATAGACACAAAACTTGATAATGCTAAATTTTAGAGTGGTATTAATGTTTTTTGTCTATCTAAATAAATATATGGAATGGTGTTTTCGGGTGAGACATAGTATATTTTGTCATATCCTAGTTGGAAAAACTTGAATCAAACAAATTATTCGCTGAATTGCTACATAATATGTATTTCAATTTTGATTCGTTTCTCTATGCTTCCGATTGCAGTTCGTTATGATCGTAAAATATATTTCATACATACATACAAAACATCACGCCTCTTTCCCGTAAGGGTAGGCAGAGACAACAGACTTCCACTTACTACGATCCTTACATATCTCTTTCGCTTCATCTACACTCATCAATCCTTTCATACATAAGCGTCGATTAGGGTGCTTCTGACCTGGAATTTTCGAAAAAGATATCTCAATAATGTATAATTCAGTAATTGGGTGTCTTATCGATACGATCGTCACTTCAAAACTGCAAAGTTCTTGGGGATTACGAGGTTTAGACAGGATTCTGGAGTTGGAGAAGTGGACAACAATACTTACAATCTTGTAGTGTATTTCCTTGATTTCTTTTTTACTCATTTTGGGTATACGTACATCTAACACGCTTAAATTTAAGTAAGAGCATGTTGAGTCTCCGTTTTACGATCATACGACAAAGCGCTTTATTGTTGAAATTGAATCGAGATTAACCCTATCTGGGACCACCCGCATACAACACATCATTGTTACACTCATAATCAACTTAGTGACCGACCATGACTTTTAAATCTCCCATAATAACCCAATTTCCATGCTAATTACCCCCATCGACTGCATTCATCCTAATCAAATATTGAATTATGGTAAGTTTAGGACACGCTTACTTAATCTATCAGCTTTGATATTTACACTTCACGGTGGTCTCTACAGCTATTAAAATATGGTTTATCTTTCATCAAAGTTATTGAAGTAACACCGTGTTTTTGTGTGTTTTACTTATTTTTCCAACAAACGTAAAGGTTCGAAGAAACCGAAAGTTGTTAGACCGGTGGCTGAGCAGACGTGCTAATATCAGTCTCTGGGAATGAGCCGCTGTCGCTACTGAAATCCCATCAAATGTATGCATATGCATTTCACTATGGTTATTCAATTTTAGTTCTTACACTCTCAAAGATAAAGATGAATAAATATTTGTACGTTGTCAAACTAAAACATGAATTGGTGTTCAGAGTGTGTTCCCACGCGAAAAGTACTCGTTGGTGGCAAGTGTAGAAATAAATATTTGTAAACTTCTTTGACCGTGAGTCCCTGACCTTGCCACGGCACTCTGGTTGGCCGTTTGTATTTACTTCTAAATTTAAATAGCATATTTTATTTTGATTTCTAGACTCAATTTTTTGTTCGTCTTTAAATAATTTGAGTCAAGATTGATCATGAATATATTGATTGAGTTAATCAGAATTAATAATAACAAATATTTTAAAAGTATCATACTAAAAAACTAAATCTATCGAAAAATATCTTAAACAGGAAAATTAGGCGCAATTGTCACTAGTTTTTTTTTATAAATATTTTTAAGTATTTTATTAAAATATTGATTTCGTTTTTTATTATGATACTTTTAAAATATTTGTTATTATTAAATATGAATTTCCGCGAAGTAACGCCTGAATCTATCCATCATCTTAATCAGAATTCCATACTTGGACAGGATAACCTTCCTTGTCAAATTTGTTTAAATTTCATAACCATAATCGATGTCACAGTTTGTATGAGTCAAACCTTTCTTCGTCAGTGGTGTGTGACTCATGAATGCCCTCAAATACGTGAATGTAGTTATAAAGGCCCTTTTCGTACGTGACTCGATATGCGAAGAATTTAATTAATTTAAACTAGCAAGAGTTCCAGACGACGGTGTTAAGGCACATGGCGGGCGCCTGGGTGCTGCGGCTCGACGAAAATAGACTATCGGCTATTTATATAGTACGCGTATCCGCTCTGCGCACGCGCACTGCCCGACATGCGCCGGCGCAATGAAAACTATCGCTACAATATGGCGCCAGCTCAGTTCCTTTCAAGGATCATAGGATAGGACTCGATACGCGTACCTAACAATCGATCTAGAAAGCACTTAATAAATTCTGAACCTTATTCCACTGAAATAAATGCGTCCAAGAAGCGAAATAATAATTATAATACTGTGTATACTCATTAACTCGGCATGCTTAGGATATAATACAACTTCCGCCCATAAGTAACTAAATAGGCCTATACGGTTCCGCTCGAAGCGTCTTTGATATTAATATTCTTGTCAAATTTATCCGGAATTATAGTAACACTTAGCTGCATTCGAACAATGTATTATCAAAGGTATATATTATATAATATAGGTAATATTCTATATAATTCAATGCAATTGGATGAAATCGGGTTTGAAATCTTGGGAGACGTATTTCGTAGCCCAACTGGAATAATTTTAGACGCGTTTCGATTCTACACGAAGTGTCATCAGGAGGTTTTGGTAGTAGGTACAAGCGTACGATTGAAAAATCCAGCCAGTAATTCTAGGTTAAGCCTGTTAACACCTTCGACCACATCATCACTTACCATCAGGTGAGATCGTGGTCAAAGGCTTACATATCAGCAATAAAAAAAAACTTAATTGAAAAACAATGACGCGCTAAATCCTAGCTCAACGTCACAAGATAAATTCAGGCTAAATATTTTCAGGCCGCTACGTAAACTACCCCTCATTTTGCGCTGGCTTTTGGGACAAGACTGAGGGACAGCTTCCCCCTTTAGAACCCAACTGCAATCTTGCAGTATAGATGCAGTCCGTCTGTCTAGATCCTTAAAATCATCGCTTCACTCGTTTTAATAATTATTAAATATTATTAATAAGTTAGTTAAAAATCCAACACCTTGAAAGTCATAAAAACACGTATCGAAAGAGCCACGGCCTGCACCGGAACCGGTAATGGTTCATCAATCATTATTGAGCTAAAAGCTGGCACGAGTTGGAGCTTTGGAGGTAAAGGGGTGCGACCTGGCCTAAGCTGTTAGTAGAATAGAAACAGTGGCCGATCGATAGCTAGATCGGAACAAGCTTAATAACATAATGATTAATTTTATAGCATCTTAGCATGATTTAAACAAATATACGGGCACCGTGTGGAGGGAATGGGTATCTACTGTCTATACCTACATGTAATGTTTATATAGATACTATTAAGATTACAAAGCAATGAAACGTGTTGGATTCTAGAATGTTCTCTTTGTGTTTCTCTGTCAAATCAGTACTTTTTTATACCTGAGCTAGCCTTTGACCACTATCTTACCTGATAGTGATGATGCAGTTGAAGACGTTGTTTAAGCTAACCTAGAATTATTGGCTCTAAAGGATATCTGCCGGAACCCACCGTAAGGTGCAGTTTTCTACTTGAAGATAGGAGCTAGAAATTTGGGCATTCGCAAACCGCTCAGTTGGAACGAAATATATTTGTTTGAACAACAGATTAAACCTTGGTACTGGCCAGGTTTCTGCCATAAGAAAATTACGAGAGGAGAAATTATAGTCATGTCAGGGATTCGGACTCGCGCCATCTACCCCTATATCCGGGGTATGCTCTGACCGTTAAGCTAACAAGACATATGACTCATAACTCTAATTTGTCCTCGTGTTCTTTGACCATCGTATGAGGAAGGTTTTTGACAGTTGAAGTGTTTACTTAACTATCAAGCTAAGCGAGATTGAATTTTCCGTAAGCATTTAATTTCATGCTGCTGATTGTCAATAAGTTCTTCCAAATTCAATGTTTATAAAATATACGCAGACAAACTAAAATGCATTTCTTAATTGATCTGCGGATGTCTCAATTCTCAATTGTTTATTGCAACATATGTAGCTACATGCAGGTCTTATTTAACATGTTTGTGTGTGTTATACATATGACCCTATAAGGGTATGGCAATGGTAGTAACGGAACGATCTATTTATATATCATTGAATTTATCGTTGAAGAATTCGTCTAAGGTATAGTAACATTTAGATTCAAGTAAAGATTTTAGGTTTTTTATAAAACATTCTACCTTTTCAATGTCTTTTAGCGTATTAGGCAGCTTATTATATATATCTATAGCCATTGAATTAGGGCCGGATCTGTACATTTCTAGATTGGACTTTGGTTTTATCAATTTATGCCTATATTGAGATCGAATATCACGTCGTTGATCGGTATATTTTTGGAATAGTGATGGGTATTTTTTTACAAATTTGCAAATTTCTAGAATATAAATAGATACTAAGGATAGAATTTTAAATTTAATAAAATATGGTTTGTGAAAATTTGGTGTATTGATGTTAGGTGCTTTTATATTGGCAATGTAAGCAAGAGAAGATTTCCTTGACAATGAAATTGTTCGTGAGTTAACATTAATAGAGTGGATTGTATTCAACTTATTGCTGAGATAACAGCAAAGTCGCACCCAGGCGTGATGTAATAACTGACGTGACGGTATCTGTCCAAACTATTTATAAATCCGTCGAGATTGGTTTATATTGATGTCCAGCATTGAGAATGCTCCATGTGCTTATCGATTTAAATTTTATGTTTATCCAATAACGTTCTCATTTTGCAAATAAAATAGAGCCACGGGCTTGATTCTGCTACATTGAACAGTCTCTATCGCAGTTAAGTTGATTAAAAACATTGTACATAAATTGAAGTTCCAATATATATTTGCTTAGAACCCGCTAATAATTCGCAATGATAAAATATACTTTGCAAAATGCAGTAGTAGAATAAAAAAAATATTAATTGACCGTCACAAGAACGTCGTAGTCGCCTTCGACAGTCTTTTGTCAAAGGTAGACGCCAAAATTTTATAAATGTTTATGGCTGACGAAATTTTAGATATATTATTATGCTATGGATACATACATACGAATGTATCCATACTTAATAGTGTATTGTGCACCAAATTTGATAAAGCAATGTTTCATATCACAAACGGCACAATCATCCATCAAATATGAAGACAGAGACATCCTTAGCGTAACGAAAGATTCTAGAGCTAACGTAAATTTAGCGAGGGGATATAATATTAGAATGCCGAATGCAGCGAGGGATCCAATTCCACACTAGCCCTAGACGAAGACAACTATCCCGAAGTAAAATACTCTAATCTCTACATCTTTGAGACAATAATGCTACGTTGCTGTTAGAGAAACAAATAATGTTATTATAGTTCAACACCAAAAAATAGTAATTAAGCAAAATTTACTAGATGATCTTTATTTTATGAGATGTTGTGGATGTAACTTTTCTGGGATTATAGACGTCTAACTACAGATTGAAATATTTCTTATCATAACATTTTTAATAGATTTTGCAATATTATAATACCTTACTGTGAGAGTGTTTTCATATACATTCGCTTGCGGTTTTTATCTTAAATGTTATTTTCTTGGCATGGAGGTTGTATATTCATTATTACTGTACGTTTTTAATTTAGATGCTGCATCTATAGTATGTCGCGGTGGCTATAACCAGCTAGGTTTCATAATAATTTTAGTGACTTTGTAATCTATGGAAATATATATAACATATTGTATGGTTTCAATACAGAGCAATGATAGGCTGTAACAAAATCCAGGGAATCTCTTTTTCAGCTAAGCCCATAGCCCTATAATGACGTTTATGTTAGGTTTGCTTGAAACTTCATGTGATACTCGTAGTTTCTAGACATTGACGTGATACTTAATTACAAATTAGATAATGTCGACCAGGTGGTGTAAAAATAAAAAAATCCGGCCAAGCGCGAGTTGGACAAGCGCATCGAAGGTTCCGTACAAACCTGTTGGTATATAAGTAAAAGTTACGGTATTTCTTATTCCAAATGAAATCCATAACATTTTAAAATTATTAAAAATATTTTTATTATAATAGGATGTAACTAAAAATGTATGCTTTACGCAACTTTTCCTTTATCTGTGCTATAAGACGTTCCTTCGTAACAAATTTCAAGATTCTGACATCACGGGTTTACCCTGTAAGTTTTGATTCCCTTGCGAGTGTCGAAAATTTACGGCATAAACTGCTGTATCTTTTGATTGCGTTGGCTTAGAAGTTTGATTGTTAGTAGACCTGAGTATTTGATATGAATTTCAGCTTGATGCCTTCACGCATTCCTAAGAAAAAGGGTCTTGACAGACAGGCAGACGACAATCCTGCGAGGGTTTTTCCTTTTGAAGTAGGGAACCCTAAAAGTTAACCTCAAATAAACGTGAACATGAAAAAATACTTAATATAAGACAAAGTTCTGCATAATGGACGTGAAAACAGTGCTTGATCATGCATCCAATAATAAAACGCGAAGTAGGTCATGGCATCTCGCAAAGGTTGGATGATCTCAATATCATATACAGAATAAACTCTGCGTAATGCTTTCCTTAAATTGTGTCCAAATGCTCTTCAAAGGATAATTCTCACATATTTAGGGTCACAAACGATGTTTCAGTGTGTGTTTTCAATGTAAACCGTTCAATATCTCTGTCGCCTATTTGGGAGGCAGATAATACGTGTACAATAAACAAACGACAAACGGTAAAGTTGGTTGTAAATATCTCAGATAACAGATGAAGATAAGTAGGACGATGGTCGTCGTAAACGAACCTAGTTTGGAACTGGAATGAGTGCAAATTACTACGTCTTTATCGTACCTATGAGGTTAATACTACAGTGAACGGGACAGTTTCGCTTCAAATTGTGTCTTTGTCTCTTAATGGCATGGGCCTTATTTTCTGATGGCATGAACAATCAATTTATATTCATGCACTCAATGTCTTCTAAATGACAAAGCAATCGTCATGCTCTACTTGTTGTCTAGTTTGGACTCTAATTGTTTTTAGACGTAGGTTTGGCTAGCGATTTCGTCAGAAGCGTTTGAAAACGAAAACTTGGTGAAGCTACATCGTAAAGCAGTTGTGCTAAAATGGACAATTATAGTTAAGTATTTTCCCAAGACATCTAAGGTGCCGATATACGCTACATGTGCGTTTAAAGTTTCTCTCAGAGATTTGCGATGTTGTTATTCACCATAAATTATGTTTGATGTATAAAGAACATGTCAACCTTTCCATCGCTCAACTAAACTGTGAAAGTTGATACAGCGACGCGAATTTTAGTGCTTATTATTGAACTCTAGGATTTCTTCTGATGCCGATAATGATATTAAAGCCACGTGTACCGTAAATAATAGTCAGTCGATGTAAATCACTGTCAACTGCAATTAACGACATCATTGAATGCCTTGATAAAGCACAAGTACGTCGTACGCCTCATTCAGATGGCGCCTGCATTACAACAATTAATTTACGTTACCGTAGGGAACCACAATAGCAGATGGCTAAACAGCTTGTGACCATATTGGGTTTGGCATTGTAAAGATTTGACGTCATAGAGCTTAGTACGTAAGTGCACTGGATAATACTGCATCCGCAGAACAGTGACACATGTTAAGGATAAATAAGGCAACGCACCCTTCAGTGTACAAGATGTGCCCAATCAAGCCCGAGTTTAATGACGCATGAAACATAAAAGGAGTCGGTTTGCTTTAAATTTTTGAATGTCTGCTTTCGGTTTTAAGATGTTTACAAAGGAACAGTGCCTACTATAAAGCGTCCAGTCAGAGGTTAACGATTTGATTGGCCAAGATGGCGATTTGCGATGTGCTAAGTGGATGATGACGGCTCGCTAAACCTCCGACTATTTTAAGAGAAGACGAATAGTTACACCCACTTACCATGGGGAGCTAAGGAAATCGTCTTCCTTGAAGAGATATATCATCATGATAATGTAATGCATCGTGGATAGTATTGGCTAGCCGTGAGAAAACTATCGATACTGAAAAGGGAAGGAACAGATAAGATAGACAAGTTGTATCGTCAACATGTCTCAGTGCTACTTTCTACCCACGCCTCGTGTTAAGTGTTTTATCATCTGTCAAACATTTGCTTAGCCGAGATTTCATCTAATATTGCATACTACGAGTAGACTGGGCAAATGAGCTGGGTATATAATCACAAGTTATGAGTTTATTGCTCTCGATCTCCCCAAAGATGAGTCTGTGTTTGGTTCGTTCTAGATCATTGTTTAGATACTATTCGATAATTTGATTTATGGGTATAATTGTTTAGTTATTTACAAGCAGAGAGTTGAAATACATAGAGTAGTTATATTCGAACACCGCTGCTCCAAAAACTAACTAGAATTTACGTATCTACATACTTATGCACATGTATATGTAGTATATAATGACAAGGAAAAAATATATGCAATCAAATATTATGCGTCATATCTGTTGTTAGAAAGAGATGTGCTGGATATGGGGACAGGATAAAGAAAAACCAGTGTGCTCGGTTCGATGGTAGTTTAATGAATTAATATATTTTCACCAAGAGTAAACGAACAGCGAACGAAAGTATGAACGATTGAATGTCAGAGTGATTGAGTGAAGTTTCATTTGAGTATTGCAAGGATTGAATATTTGCCATATACCAATAGTCCCCCTCAAATATGCAAGTATACATAAAACTTATATAAATATAGCAACGGGGTTTGCAACACAAGAATTATTCAAGTAATTACAATTACTAAATCAATCTTATATTAATACAATAGAATCTTATATTAAGTTCAATATTCATCTTAATTCCAGGAACTTTGTTGTTGTTACCATTTTCGTAAATATGTCAGCCAGTTGATTTCCTGTGGAAACATACTCTAGCTTCATAACGTTATTAGCAATTTGTTCTCGTGTAAAATGGTATTTAATATCGATATGTTTCGACCTTTTGTGATTTGTGGGGTTATTGGCAATGCTTATACAACTGTTATTGTCTTCAAAAATAATTATTGGTTGCTGTATTTGAATTGAAATACTTGATAATAATGATCTTAACCAGATGGCTTCCCTAGCAGCCTCAAATAAAGCCATATATTCTGCCTCTGTTGAGGAAGCTGCAACTGTGGTTTGTTTTCTAGTATTCCACGAAATTGTACAATTATCGAACACTTTGAAAACGTGCCCTGTTGTACTTTTTCTATGAACTAAGTCTCCTCCCCAGTCGGAGTCAGCATAGCCAGTAATCAGTTGTTTATAATCACATTTTTCATAGGTCAATTTCAAATTAATTGTTCCTTTTATATACCTTCGCTTAACTTTCTCTTACTTCGCTGAACTTTTATACCTAGGAACAACTTTATCTCTTTTAAATCAGTCATTTGAAATTCTTGCATTAATCTACTTTTATATAATTGTCATTTTTGCAAATCTTTTGCACACACAATTAAAACATCTACATATAACACTATATATGCATTTTTATCTATACAACCTTTGTCCAAAACATATAAACATGGGTCGACTTGTGAGTTCTTATAACCAATTTCCTTAAGAGCACGATCGAAAACGTTCAAACCAACATCTAGACGATTGCTTTAAGGCATACAGTGTTTTGTTTAATTTACAAACTTGATTTGCCTCAGCTGATACGCCCTCTGGTACTTCCATATATATGTCTTCTTTAAGAACGCCATTCAAAAAAACGTTTTCACGTCCATATGATGTGCGTGTAGATCATATTGATTCGCTAGCGCTAAGATAAGACGTAAGGTTGATATTCGCGTAACTGGTGCAAACGTTTCGTCGTAGTCTTGTAGGTATTGTTGTGTGAAGCCTCGTGCGACTAGTCACGCTTTATAACGCGTAGACTCACCTAATTTATTATTTTTAATCGTAAAAATCCATTTTGATGAAACTATATTCACATTATCAGGTTTATTAACAAGGCTCCAAGTTTGATTGCTATGAAGTGACTTAATCTCACTGTCTATGGCTTTTAACCATTTATTAGTATCGCTTCTATTGAAAATTTCATTGTAAGAATTTGGTAAAGATTGAAATGTAATAAGTGATAAATAATAATCAGGATCACTCATTGTTTGGTAATCCATTGCGGGCTTATTCAGAATTCTTTCACTACGCCTCAGTTTGCTAGATGAAGGTCCAGCTTCTGAGTTATCGTTAGGAAGAGGTTTGTGTTTGGTGCCTATTAATTTTGTCAATTTATCATCGAGCTTATTAATTTCGGCGGGAACTTTGACGGGATTATTTTTATAATTTTCAACTGGCCTAGAAAATTCAAAATTTAACTCGGCAAATATAATATATATAATAATGTCTCGAGCGATTAAAAACTGTTTATTTTCTACGTTAAACAATTTATAACCATTTTGATCATATCCGACTAGTATGGTTTTTAATGATTTTTCGTAAAATTTTGAACTTTTAGTTTTATCATGGACATAAGCCGTTGAACCAAATACCTTTAAATGGCTTATTTTCGGTTTTTTTTAATGCCACATTTCATATGGTGTTTTATCATTTGCGAGTGCTTTTGTGGGTAGTCTATTTGTTAAGTACGTAGCCGTTAAGATAGCTTCACCCCAAAAAGATTTATCTAACTTCGCACTTGTAACCAATGTTCTAGCCATTTCGGTTAACGTACGATTCATGCGCTCGGCAACACCATTTTGTTGAGGCGTATAAGGTACCGTCAGATGGTAGGTTATTCCCTTACAAACACAAAACTCTTTGAATTCGTTAATGAAATATTCTCGCCCGTTATCGCAGTACAGATTGGTCACTTTTGTGAACAGATTTTCACTTTTAGCTACAAAATCTTGAAAACATTTTAATACTTCAGATTTGGAATTCATTAGATATGTAACCGTGTAGTGTGTAAAATCGTCAATGAAATTAACAAAATAATTTTTATCATCAATAGTTGTAGGTTTTATCGGGCCGCATACATCAGAATGAACAATAAATAGGGGTCGGTTATTTTTGTTGCATTTGTCTTTTGATTTTTGAAATGGCAATCGTGATTGTTTACCAAGAATACAAGGTTCACATAAATCGTCGGTAGATACAACATTATCGATGATTTTACTGTCGGAGAGTCAATAAAATTTTTTGTGCAAATTAAATTTTTGTTTATTTAAGTGACCAAGTCGATCATGCCATAATTTGTAAACATCTTGGTGGGTTTTACAACTATTTTGATTATGAACAACATTTAATTTACACCGCAATCTATCGATTTCAAAAGTGATACTAAAAAGATTGTTAGTATTTTCACCGGTCATTTGTTATTTTTATATACTTGAACACCATTATTACCAAAAATAACCGACATACCTGTCTGTTGTATGCGATTTACCGATAGTAAATTATACCGAGCCTCTGGCGAATATAATACATCGTCAATTGATCCCTGAATACCCAAGTTTGTCGTTAGCTCAATCCTTCCTTTACCAAATGCAAGGATGGAGGTCCCATTCTTTGCAACGCCGATCTTTAGAGGTGTCGGTAGTTCAATATATGTAGTAAAAACCTCCCGATTGTTAACAATGTGGTCAGTCGCCCCGGAATCTAAAAGAAAACAAATTTAATTGTTAGCTAACCGATTATCAGCGGCATTAGGTAACTTACATTTTGAGAACATAAAAGCAAAACCGTCCTCGTCATTGTTGCTGGCTTGAACGTTATTGGCTACCCTCTTGTAATTTGATGATTGTTCGCCTTGCTGTTGATTTTTGTAGAAACGGCAGTCTCTTTTAATGTGATTTCGTCGTCCACAATGGTCGCAATACATTTTTGAAAACTTGTAGGTAGAATTTCCAGTTTGATCGTTTCCTTTATTCTGTGGCTAGACTTTATTTTTTCTTATTAGGTACTGGCGAATCTTGGGTATTGAAACGTTTGATACCAGTATGTAGGGCATTAAGTTCCGTCGTAGTTTCAGCCTTTAACTTTATTTCGTGATCTAATAAACGTGTTTTCACGAAAACTAAATTCAAGTGATCTTCACCGAGCGTTTCTAATGCAGTTGTGACGCCATTATAAGATGTGGGTAGCGTGAGCAGAAGATGAGCAATTTTATCCATTTCGTCTAGTTTTGCGCCTGCAGAAAACAGTTCTGTGACTAAGTTATCAAACTGCGTAAAAAGTTGCAGTAATATCTCATCGGGCTATAATTTTTAGATTTAACAACTGTTTTCGTAACGTCAATTGTGATGCCAGACTTCATCGCTCGTATATTTTGTCAAGATTTTCTATAATGGATTTGGCGGTAGCGGAATCTTTAGCGAAATTTAAAAACGAGTCGCTCAAATATTCAACAATCGTACCTTTGGCAATTATGTTTTTCTTCTGCCATTCAGCGTCAGGGTCCTCTGGTGTGGCATCTTCAACAACACTGAGTACTTGAAGTTCTTCTAACAGTGATTTTATTCGAAACTTCCACGTGCTATACCTCTCACCATTAAACTGTTGGATATTTCTTTTGCTCCGTGAATCCATCTTGAGAATATGGTAATTACTCGAACTAGACTTTATATACTTTATTTTGTGCAGTAGAAAACGCGGCCTGAGCCCATAACCTGCTGGATATGGGGACAGGATAAAGAAAAACCAGTGTGCTCGGTTCGATGGTAGTTTAATGAATTAATATATTTTCACCAAGAGTAAACGAACAGCGAACGAAAGTATGAACGATTGAATGTCAGAGTGATTGAGTGAAGTTTCATTTGAGTATTGCAAGGATTGAATATTTGCCATATACCAATAAGATGAATAAGCAATTTGTGTTACCACAGCACCGCCACGAAACGTTCCGAATAGTTCCGATCACCATTACGCTGCTATCTCTTTCACTCTCACACAAAACGATCCTACATCTCGCTCATTCCTTTCATTGTGACAACAATCGCCTATATAAAACAAAATGACGATATTTTCTATTTCAATAATAATAGCAATACTTACGCGTGAAATGAAAACAATTTCTTATCTCACACAGTGCCTGTATAAATAGTGCAGTGTTTAAAGTCACAGAAAGTCATATTGTCCATAACTGTTTCCTAAAAACACACGATTAGCGGCAACGTATTTACCGGACGCTCGGAAGTGCAAGACTGGTAACGACTACGGCGATTACCTTGCGTTCGTCTAGTAAATCTGGGGAGTTCACAACTCATCTACAGGTAAAAACATCTTAGTTTACAGGCTACTTGTTGTTTCGGTTCGTACCATAGTCTGACCTCAGACGTGCGAATGGGGAAATTCTTCGCAACAAACCCGGTTACAGTAGCCACTATGCAGAATGTAGAGCAAATTATAGGCTATCTATATTGACAGATTGTTCTTAATGCCTAGAATCGAGTCCAGTTACAGTACCATGCACCTTGTAATTTTATGTTAACGTTGGAGAAATTGTTGTTCAGGAATTAGTAATGACATAAATATGTAAATGATGTAGTATTTTCCTCTCTGTACACTTTTACTGACATTTTTTAACTGACTTCAAAAAAGGAGAAGGTTCTCAATTCGTATATTGTTGTTTTTTTTACGTTTGTTACTTTTATTTTTCTTTCTAACTTCTATGTTTCTTTTTTTATTTGATAGCTGATGCTTGCCGTGTGGTCCCATTTAAATTTGATCAAAATCGGTCAAGCCCTTTTGGAGTTCATCTAATAACCGTTTTTTTTTTCATATCTTGATGTCATTGCCAGTGAATGACAATCGATCCCGTAAGTAGCAAGGGACACTAAAAAGCGAGAAAGCATTTTTTTTACTTGAAAATTGAATTTTTATTAAATCTATTTCAGCTAAATAGACCTTATGAATCCAATAGTAACTGCCAAGTTTTTGCTGTTCGAGTTAGTATGCGAGTATACGCCCACACGTTTGTCGTCGTATTGTATGGTATTGTATTAGACAGACACAGATTTCTCAAGCTAAGGATATCTTCTATGTTGATACCGGTATTACCTGTGGCATTTATGTCCGTTTACGTTTATTTATTTTCTTCCATTTAGTACCTTTAATAGAGTTTATGTTGAATTTAATGCGTCACTTCGCATTTATGCAGTTCAATTGTCTGGCTATCGATTCCATCTATTGAGTATTATAAATCTTATACTTTATCCTTACGTTGGAAACTACAAACCGAAGTAGGTTGATATATCCTTTAAAATGTATATATAGTTGTATGTTTTCGCGATTATTACACGTAGTAATTAAACAACTTGAAACGGTTTAAATCGCGTATATTTATCATTATTTTTGGACCGACGTTTCAAACACTTTGCAGTGATCGTGGTCACGGGGTTTCTCTGTGGGTGAAAAATAATGATATATATACGCGAAACCGTTTAAAGATGTTTAATTACTATATGCATTTATAGATTTGAGTAGAATCATTTTGTACTGCTTCTTAAGTTTTCATTCAGTGGAAGAAAAAAAAGTGGAGAAAGTGGTAGTCTATCATCCATCCACATTTCATCATACGTCACAATTCTGTCCTAAATGCCTTCATTTCTGTACCTTTTTAAGAAAGGCAAGCGTCAACGCGCGCTGCTCTCTGCATATCAGTCATATCGTAAGGCACCAATTTTTCAACTTTTTTATTTTATTTGACCGATTTGCCGCAATTGTGTTAATATTGTGGGTACGCTTACGTCAAACCATCCACGGTTCGGCATCCACAGTCCCCTTCAATTCATAGTTGTTTACCTTATTGGCTAGTCTTCCTCGTACTTCTCGAAGTTTCCTCTTTGAAAGCAGTTACACACAATCCGTTCATTAGCCGCATCCTCTCCAAACACAGCATTGATACTACAAACAGTTTCTGCTGCGTTAGTCCCACCACGTCCGAACTTATATTCGATTACTCTGATTTTAGGTGTATCAATCTTCACATTGAAATTTGAATTTAAAAAGAGTTGAAAGGCACATAAATCAAATGTCAATATTTTAAATTAAGAATGTTGGAAAAAAGTTTCACTCTGAAGTCCAACAATATGCATGTTTATTTCTTTTTCAATGTGGCCAATGCGTTAAAACGTCACTGTACTTCTTAACTTTATGTCGTGAAGTTACCGTTTTGATTGTTTAAACCCCTAATTTGTTATGATTGTAGACATTGGCTTTTTTATCGTTCCTGTCTTTGGTTTACCTATGTCTATTTTCCCACATGCAATATTCCACACCATTTACAGTAAGCAGTAGGTATCCCAAAGTAAATACTGCTAACTATAAACGTGTTCGTCATTGCGAGATCAGCAGATATTTATGCGTGCTCATATTTCAAGTGTTATGCATTAATTTCTTTTATTTGTCTTGTTGACAACTTTCACTATCCATTCGTCAACAAATTATTCCATAGTGGGCGAAAGGGAAAGTATATGTTAATGTTATCGCGGATAATAGTCGTCTAAAATACGGGTGTTTCCTGTTTTCCAACCTTATACCTTCTGCGGAAGCATTATAATTGCTGTTCTAATGTTACTTTCTTTCTTTTACAGGTAAAGGTGAGTGTCCGTTCAGTTCTAAACAGCCTCAATGAGATTTGACGAAGAGTAAGGTAAAATATGTATATGATATGTTTATATATAGTCACCCCGTGACCACGATCACTGCAAAGTGTTTGAAACGTCGGGACAAAAATAATGATAAATTTACGCGATTAAAACCGTTTAATTTCTATAAAATATGTATTCTTTATTTCCATTTGCCTTGAGTTACAAAATTAAAATTTACAGTGACCTAAGATTATTACCTGCTAAGAATCTGTTTATAGCTATATTATTTTAACTTAATAACTATATGATGTAGCATAATATATTTGATTAAAAAAATCCGGACCCTAAATTAAACATTTTTAAATCAGATTAAAGAAAGGGCTGCCCGTAATCAAATTATGTAAAAAGATGCTACATATTTTATATAGTAGAAGACAAACATGCTTTTCTCTATAAACAAAAAAAAAATATATAAAAACATTTTATTACGTTCGTGTTAGTAAAAAGAACTAAAATAACTCTTCAAGACGATTCAAATGAGCCCAAACTCGATGAGGTTGTGTTGTTTCATTGCAAAGTTCCTTTGGCCACCTTCCTGCTCTATCAGCAGATCAGAACAATGTCGTCAATGAATCAAATTTAATTTGCAAGATTTGATGAAAAACATCGGGACAGGTGAAATTAAATAAAAGCTTGTAAATATAAATTATTCCTTTATGCCTATGTCTATGGATGTTTTCTGCCTACATTTTTGACAGTTTTTATATTCTAATGTATGTAAGAGGCAGCGTCTTTTTTTTACATTATTTAGCCGCAGAACAGGCATTCCTACGATTCAAAATGTGTTATTTAAGGTATATATACAAAAATCATTAAATATGTTATGATCAATTCGCCATTAGAAATCGTTCATATTATATCTACTGTATAATATGTCCCCTTATTGTATTTTACAAAACTTGTACTTACACACTTTATACAATAGGTACATACGAGTACATAAACAGACATTTATATATTTAATTGTTGGCGTACTAAACAAGTTTTAAATACGCATCATGGTTATTAATAAATCAATAAAATAACAAGATATTTTTTCCTGCAACGAAGCATTTTAACGAAGCAGGATAAAGTGGAGAACAAAATTTTGTTATGCGTGAAATATATTGTCACATGAGTTGTATCGGCTTGTATCTTGTTCGTGTAAACGAATATGATATGCAACATTAACTTACTTCTAGAATATTCGATACCTGCCCACAAACCCAGTGTATTTTGTGCATAATCTTTACATACCAAAACCATTTTCGTTAAAAAGTTCTACTGAAATGGCTTCTGGCATCATCCCACATAATTTGATATTAAATTAATATGATTCGTTTGCTATAAATTCAACTGCCTATAAATTTTTTATGCCTTTTAATAAAGTGTTGAGGCGTGATATTGTTATATTATTATCATAAAACCACATTATCATAGAACATATAGAACTACAGAGTAAAAGATAAGTTTAGTAGACACAACCAGCTAATGCATACATTTTATGAATAGAAGACTGGGTCATTCGAAAACGAAATCTAAGATATAAAAGAAAGCTTGGAACGGTCCAAGGTAAATAAAGCAATAAGATTGTTATCTAATCTTTTATAGTACGACTAGAACGGCACGCATACTACTCGTACAAACAGTTGTGATTTGTCAATGAATAGCGTTCAATGAATGGGCCCTTCTATTCGGCCCTCGATAATTCACACCGCGTGGGTTCCACCAAACTTACTCTTGATACTTGCTTTTTAATTCGACCACACAATCCAAAACACCGTCAATTTTAACATACAGATTGTAATCATAATCATTTTGAATTGTTGCCAGTTCTTTTGTTTGTTCACAAAACGTTAACTATGTTTATATGACATGCTTAAATGTAATTATTCCTTGATGTTGACATGCCGTGTCATGGTAGAGTTACACTCCTTCATATAGCGTTGCATGTTATATGTAACATTCCCTAGACAGATGTAATCTGATCACGCGAAGCTTTACTAAACAGTGGTATCCTGTTGTTTCAGATGACTATACCATCTCTAATGATGACTTAGCTACCTAAATTATGTATTTTTTCTATTGCAACACGCACCACGTGTTCAATTGTTCTCTCATTTCTCATTGTTTCGTAATCTTTGATTGTGTTCCACGCTTTCTTTCTACTGTATATATTTGACGTAATATCTTTGATATTGAAGTCTATTGCTTTAATGATTGGTCAATTTACGGTGCGAATAATTGGTCTCGTAGGTTGGTCTACTTATTGTTGAAGTGGGTCAACTGAACCCATACAATTTAATCAAATCATTGAGACCGATTTGGTATATTGTACCTTTTCCGTTGAGTGTTGCAACCCGTTTATATTGTCACGCGCAATAATAGCCCTTTGCTTCGTAAAAGTCGTATTAATATCTGCCTTTTCACCAAGTTCATGGTATCACCGTATGTGTCCACAATTAGTTTTACATCGCGTAGGGATAAGATCTTTTCTCACGTTGCTGATGCCAGCTATCTTTATGGATGATGTACAATAATATTTATTTTTCACTTTTTCTGTTGTGGTTGTACCATTTGTGTATAAATTGCTCCATTCCATGTTATCATAATTAGGGTTGATAAAGTTCGCACTTGATGAATAGAAGAGGGCTTCTTTTTATACATAAAAAGGTAAGTTTTCACCAAATGTAGTAAATTTTTTTTTTGTATAAGATAAAAATAAAAAACCAATAACTTTGTTATTTTAATTTTACACATAAATTTTGTGGTTAAGTAAAAAACGTGTTATAACAAAAATTCAAGATCTTTTTTTACCTACAACATTGTCATATATTTTTTTCCATAGGACTTGTAGTTTTGCCGGAAATCGAGATAATCCGTTATTTACCCTTAAAAACTCCTTTCCACTTCCCGTACTCAGATGGCACGTAAATTATTTTTCCTTTCACTTTTGTTATATGATCTTCCTTTTTCAACGAGTTGTTTTTTTCTTTTCACTTTTTAGTAAAAAGTTTTTACCATTTTCAAAGGCCCTGGCCATGGTCTAAAATGCGTATTTTATGTATAAAGTCGGTTGTTTTTTGTTAAATATTTTTGATTATCTTCATTGTTACAAAGGTTGAGCCCTGCATGTATATATAAGTATACCGCTTAACAATGGTATTGGAAAAACTAAAATAATGTATAGTGATTTGTGGTAATAGATATCATAAACGTTTACAGGAAGTAGATATGTATGACTAATTTCCTCCTATCAGTTTGTTATTATAATGAGACGATTCATATGCATCCATGAATCTGTCATCTATTAATTTGAATTCAAAAGCAAACTCTTGTAGAATTTGAGATATAAGCATGCTTTGCGTCCCAAATCCCTATCTTTGATCTCAAATACTTTGTAGAACTGCTTTGCTTACTTCTTTAGCAATAAGTTATCAACTGTGGAATTCAAACGACGTCATCCCTTTGACAATTATGTTCTAGAGAAATATGAAATAGTTCCAGTTAATAGTGCCTATTAGGTGTTATTAACGTGCCAGTATAAGGAAGAACAGTACATTCTGCTTTATGTTTAGTTATTATATAAACCGAATGGAGATGTAACAACGATGTACCCAGTCGAAGCTAGCTAAAGTCGCCTTATCTAATAGTAACAATGAGTAATAGATTTGAATGCGCGCGGTATGCAGCCATTTATATATTGTGAGTTTGATGAAGATTGAGCTCTGACGCAAACTAGTTTGTGTGGTTAACAGTTACGTCAAAAATTTAAATTATATGAGACAAATAATGAGGAGTTTATAATATATTGACCAGGCTTATTTTATTTTAAAGTATGTTTTGTTGACGTATGTCGGACAAAGTGCCATTTTGTTAGTCAGACTTCATGGTGGTTACAAACTTTATGGTATTTTTGCCAATTTTCTATATTACATACTGCATGGAGCTATGATGATATTGATTACTTCACCTAATTTTTATTTTTATTGCTGATTGGTTAGCCTTTGACCTCAATCTCACCTGATGGTAAGTGATGATGTGGTCGAAGGTGTTAACAGGCTTAACCTAGACTTACTGCCTCTCAAGGAGTGCTGCCGGAAGCCACCGTTCCGTGCTTGGCGATATATTTTCTACTTGAGGGTGGTCGCTAGCCAGGCGGATATGCTCAAAATGCCTTTCCACCATGCGGTTAAGCTCAAGCCCGCGGCGGGATTCGAACCATGGACCTGCTGCATCACTGCTTCAAAATTTAATTAATATTTAGATGATAGTGATAACCCCCTACTTTAAATATTTGTAAAATAAAGACGCCTGTATTTCTTCAATTCAAAATTACTAACTACCTATCACAACTGTCTACTAAATTAAGAGTGTATAAAATGTTGCGTGTTATATGCTCGTCTTATTGTATCCGTAGACACCTTATTAGACCATTATTGAACTCTGGTCGATTCCATTTCATGTTTCAATACCGTTCGTTACCTTTCAAAGAAATAGAACTACTCTCGTTGTGTACACCCACATGAACATGTTTCGTCTATCAATCATAGAGCAATCAACGCCCGTATTCGTTAAGCAAGTTTGCTACTGCCTCTTGCAGTTCGATCCTTGGCATTTAATTAATCACATCAGTCTAAGCATTATTTTCCAGTGTTTTCTTTTCAACATCTGTTTATATTTTGAGCTATTCAATCATATAGGTCTTTGTAGTCAACATTATGATATTTGTATCGTATATTATTTGGTTTTGCGACACCGCGAAATGATTGCCGTTGTATCCGTTTAATTTTAATAGATAATCTTTAGTCTATTGCCTCACAATGATCAGGTGCTGTAACGCCGCCTCCGCGACGGAAGCGGTGGGCGGCGACCTGGGGCGTCGCCTACGCACCCATGATTATGTCACCTATACCTCTTCATCAAATAAGGATCGCCACGCGGAATCCCAACACTACTATTATAGTAACGGGCTTCATTCCATTCTATTTCCTCTTAGCCCACCTAATACCGTCTTCTCGGAAGCCGACAGTAACTGTTCAAAGTTTATTTACGCCCTAATATACTAATCATTTCCTTGAAAAACCGAAACTATCTTTAATGACTGGCAATTAAACTCGTTTTCAAGCCATAGTGATTAACGACGTAGTAAGTAATCGGTGAAAGGAATCTAGAGTTGCTTCACCTGCTGACACTCAGGACACGTGTTTTCCATGGGGGATAGCGCGAAGTACGAACACGAACAGCTATTTATATGCATCAGCCGAATGGCTGCGTATCATCCATTAACCAACAGTAGCGGTGTGTAGTAAACAAGTACCGGTAGAAACTTTGGACTTATCTTAAGCTTTTGATATTGTTCTTCGTAGCTCTTTACTCAAAAGCCTAAGGTTCACTATCAATTATACTCGTCAGTATACAATCTGTTCCCTGTAGTCATATGAAATGCCTATATTATGTATAATCTCGAAGGGGATCTGTCATGTGTACAAGTAGAACTTCAAAAGGAGTACCGCAAGTACTGCCCTAGTTCCACTATTGTATTTTGTTACCACGACCACCTTGACCGGTAGATTGTATCTTATAAATACAGTTAATTACACGCGCAGAGTTTAAACTGTAATGACAATCCAGAAGTTTCTTCGTAGAGTAAAAAAGCAAATATTTGTCTAACGACCACATTACACATTCCGCTGGTGATATTATCGGTCGCGGCAAAGTAAATCTTTCAATATAAACAGAGACACGATCCACGAGTGTGCTGCGCTACGCTCACTGTATTTGCCCCTGTTTGTTTTACGAGTCTCTTCTTTGAGATTTATTTACTATTAGCCAAGATAACGGTGGCTTTAATTACTTAGGTTGTTTTATGTTTATTCATCTTCACGTGAGCATTAAGCTCTCGTGCAAGTAATCGAAGATTAACTTTGGAAGTCCGTAAGTCTCGTTTATTGCGAGGTGCAGTACGATTGGTAGTAAATACGATGACCCGGTTGGGTGCGCCAACTTCCTCCTAAGTATGCTGCTCGGTACATTGGATCTAAATAGGTCAGCCCACATGCATTTGCCGATTGACATCGCGTACTGTGCGCAGTTGCTTAAACCAATGGATATTATCCCGACCCGGTTGTATATCATCTATGTAAACATAAAACATAACCGAACGGGCTGGCTATAAGAAAATATGGTTTATCTTTTGAAATAAATTGTAAACTGTCAGAGTCATTCATCAAAGTAAGCTAGTTTGAGGCATATAAACATAATCCAAGTGCAAGTAGTGGTACTATTTATTATGGCTTCAGGCTTGCACCAAGAGTTTTGATTTTTGAAACCGCTTTGATAAGCTATCAGTGTATTACGCCATGCGTTTGAGTATGCTATATAAATTCTATTTGCGAAACACTAGGTCAAGTGAAATAAACACAGATTGAACCATTCAAACATTCGTTCGTATATTTTCTAACATGTAGGTCAGTATTAAAGGCAATGAATTGAACCATAGCATAGGAATTTTCAATCGTCCTATATTAATAATTTATTATTGGATAGTAATCTAGATTCGGAATTAGACGTAATCACGTGAACCAATTTACAATGCATCTCTACTGAATTATATTTATAATAGAAACATACTTCTTAGGAATTTTGCATTTACGGTTGTTATTTATAAAGCCGTCATCTTTGAATTATTGTTTGACCTTTTAAGTTTACTGTGTCACCTTTATCGTACATTGTTTTTTTTTTCAATATCTATATTTCTATTTACTATCATTATTTGGTTTTAGATGAGCATGTTTTAAACTTTTTGCGATTCCTATAAATTAACAATGTATAATCGTAAATGTAATCTCGTCTGATCTGGCCCAAAAAGTTCAGTTTATTAAATTAACACTTTGAAACTAGTCTCCAGTTCCTAATTTAAAACGTAACTAATATAAAATTTATGGCGTTTAGTGAAATTAGTTCAGTGGAATACATTCGTTGACCAATGTAATATCTTTTGCTCTTTCAAATTATATTAATGCATTAAGCTAAAACATACGCTCAGGCCATATGAGAAACAAATGAAATTCAACTATTTAACACAATTATTCAACGTTAACATTATGATGATGTTGACATTTGTTAGAAATGTATTCGTTTAAATAATTTTTCTTATCGGTATCGTACCAAAAGACGTTAATCATCTCGTTGCAAGTAAATAAAGCAGAGCTGTCAGCACATTACACTGTCTCGCCGTCGTCGGTGTCGTAGGAACTGTCTGCCGCCAGAAATAAACAATCTTGTCCCACATAACTGTCGATAACAGAGTATATTTCTATGTCCACAATTAGAAGGAGGCGCTTGCGAAACATCGTCGCCTTGAAGAATAACGAACTCACGTTGAAAGATGTTGCGACACGCTATAACACATGCATAATAGAAATATTGTACATCACACTTGTTGTACATGACATCCAACTTTGCTATATTGAAATGCCTGAGACAAAAAGTGTGAGATGTATATATATCCTATGCGAGGTACATTTTAGTTCCTCTTTCTCTTAGTCTGTAATAATGTGTTATCGTTCTCTCAGTCGCCGTCGAGCAGTATTGATTTACAATCGATATACACATTGTGATCTAAATCGAGTTAGGGTGCTATACTATAAAAGTATCGCATTGGCGCCTCGACATTGGCCACAATCGTCCATATATGGGCCAGTGTTGGTATCTGTTGGAATAAACAATCTTTAATGTCCTCCAAGGCTGAATACGATTACATGAGTGATCATTAAAATATCTTGAAATAATTATACTACGAGTACATGATCTGATCTTTGTCGAGTGCCTGCATTTATGTTTAATTTAACCTTTTTGTTATTTTGCTATCGGGCTTATCGTGTACTGACTTTATCTTAATGTGGATAACTACATCGTATTAAAGGCCATTAGCAAAGGACACCTCTTTGCCCTCCATTTATTTTAATAGAACTTTGGCAAAGTCACACTTAGCATCATGAGACATGTTTCCAACAATGGTATTTTAGAATCTCATGGTATTTCTCTTGAGAGAAATCGCTATACGTGATGTGGTTTGTAAATTTGCGAAAGCAGCGGATGCCAAACGCGTCTATCCAAGTTATTCGGTGCTAATATGGGCATGGTCACCGCGAGAACTTCTACAAATGTTGATCGTATATTATTTATATTTACGTGATTGTATTGAGAATCTGTGATACTGATCATATCATGATTTATAAGCTTGGTTGGCATCTTGATTTAAAATCTGAATAAACGTTATACGTACAATACAACGTGTATGCTAGAGTTCCTACGTTTCACAGTTCTCACACTGGGAGCTCCAAGGAGCAAGACTATAGGAGAATAGCTTTTTGTATTCGATTTAAAGTATGTGTTCATATATAAAGTATGTATTTATCAGATATTTATGTAACCAGTCATTACACTATAATATTCCTAAGAATAATATGTAATGCCTACAATCGATAGGAAATGTAGAAATACATTTATTACGCCAGTGATGTCAGAATTCTTGTGAATTGTTTATCAAACACTCTCAAAACTTCACATTAACCTTGAGCACCAATTCTTATTTAAAACAGTTGGTATAGTGTTTGTGACCTTTGAGATAATTTTACAGATACAGTGAAGTTACAGACATTTCGGTAGTCATGCATGACTCATACTGGATTGCAAGCCGGTGCACGGTCGATGTTATGACGTCATGGTATTCATAGTTTTTAGAAGTTTCCTTAGGTTAAGAATGTTTTTTTTTCTCGTTTTTTTTAATGAAGGTAAAACGCGAGGCCCACCTGATGTTAAGTGGTATCCTCTGCCTATAACAAATGCATTTCATCACCAGTGACGAACTGCACTGCGCCCATCACCGTGAGACATACCTGTTAGGTCTCATTTTTGCCTGTTATTTCACTGGCTCTCAAGAACTGCTGCCGGAACACACCGTTAAGTGCTTGGCGACAGATTTTCTACATGAGGGTGGTCGCTAGCCAGGCGGGCATTCGCAAAATGCCCTTCCACCATGCGGTGAAGCTCAAGCTCTGTGCGGGATTCGAACCATAGACCTGCTGCGCGGCAGTCCATAGCCAATGCCACTGAGCCATCACTGCTTCAAAAGAAAAATGTTTAAATAAATGTCAGACAAAAAAGAGTGGAAATGGAGATTATATACCATCCAGAGAATTTGACTTGAACCGTGTCTATTTTAATAATATTCACCTTAAGTTGTTACACTAACAATTTTTTATCATTTCTTGTTGATGCTCACACAGACATAATGTAATGGAGTAATTAAGAGGCCTTTTACATTTTGCAGCCCTCTCCCTCGCACTTTTAAAGATTATTTCAAATAGCAACAATATGGTTTATATTTTTTAAAATGTAGTCAATCATTATTTCGCTGCATGCAACAATAGATGTTCTCAACATATTTTTACTTTGTTACATGTTGAGTCCAATTAGAATTAGAGGCCCAAAATTTAAAATAACTAAATTACGCGTTTTGAATCCACCATAACAGATATCAAAATGAAAATTAGTAGAGAACATCTATAGTTGCATGCAGCAAAATAATGATTGACCACATTTTAAAAAATATAAACCATATTGTTGCTATTTGAAATTATCTTTAAAAGTGCGAGTGAGAAGGCTGCAAAATGTAAAAGGGCTCTTAATAATTTACAGCATTACTTAATAAACGTTCCTATTTAATAACAAGTATTTTATTAAATTTCACTAAATATCTTCTCGATCGGACGCTTGAAGAGTCAAGACCTCCTGAAGACGCTTCGTGTAGAATCTGAACACGTCAAAAAACTTTACGCGGTACGCGAGGTTTTCTGACGTTAGCAGGTAATATTGACACAATTATTGCTAATTATATGTTTTGAAATATTGGTATTGTGTCTTTGTTTGGGACAAACTAGCAATTCTGGAAAAAAATTGTCCGATTTTAAAACTAGCCCACTACCACATTCTAGATTTTGCATTTGCCCTTTTATAAAATCAATTTGAAACCCTTGCATTAGAATAATGATAATAATTATGGTGGGCAATTGAATCATCCTCGTCTGCAATGAGGTTATGGTATCGCCACGGTTAGAAATATAAAAGTAGAGTGAACGGAGCGCTTGCCATACAAACGTAAATTCGTCATATTTAAAATAACAAGTGTACAAACTCTTGAATTTTTGTATGCGTATTCATATATAATATAACCAGAAGTATAGATATTAGGCTCAAGGACATACATGCAAAGTTTCACCGAGTTTGAAAACTTAGTAAATGTTTAAAATATGACGAAACTACGTACGTCTGTATGGAAAGCGCCACGTTAAGCGCCCATATGTTAGTCTTTTTTTGGAAACAGTCCAATAAAACTGTCACAGAATCATTGTTACGACGAAAATCACTTGTCTAGTCACACCTTTCGTATGTACAATTTCTTCCATAAGTACTTCAAAGGTCTCATTTCAATAACAATACCTTTTGTAAGTAAGCACAAAACAGTTTGGACCGACCGGCGACCTGCTACTATAGTATAAAAGTGTACCTATGTTGAAATGTGCTCAAAATCTCTCATTAAAAGAACTATTCTACCGCGTCCGTGGGTGACGAGAGGAGTGTAAAGTTCAAACATTCTTTGCGTTGGTGGTCTCCGCCAACATACCAATCTTTTGTTTATTATTGTGAAAGTGCTGTCTCGAAGTGTCGGATCTGTTTTTGTGTCACGTGGCGTTCTTAGTTCTCAGTGTCAGCGTCTGCATATCTGTGCGCAATTTCAACTGAGGCATCTTCAAATGTTGGTAGTTAAATTACCTATTGAAGTAGCTTAGTTATATGACGCATAAGGTAAATTGTTAGGGAGGAAAAAGGATGAAATAAACTCAATGAGGACAAAGGAATTTTACGTTAATATCAGGCTTCATAGTTTTGGGTTACGTCACAGAAAGAATACGTTTTGTATAGGTAATGCAAAGAATACGATATCATAGAGGTAATGGGAAAGATGGACTGCGTAATAGGAGTAAAAGACAGGCAGCGATGGTGAAATCACTATCCGATTTGATGAGAAACTAAAATAACCTTAGTTAATAATAACAAATATTTTTAAAGTATTTTAAGAAAACATCAAATTAATTCTTTAATAAACACTTAAAAATCTTTATAAAAAATATATATATCTAGTGACAATTCCGCCTAATTTTCCTATTAAACCGACGTGACGTCACAAATGCCACGCAGCCAAACCGGAAGAGTATTCGACGCGTTTCGCTTCTAAACGAAGCATCCTCAGGAGGTCTTGACTCTACGAGCGCACGACCTTAGTTAAACTTAACATATTATTTTTACTAAAATTGAAAATGTGAATTAATTTGTCCCTCTTTGCTATTTTATTGTTATATTTTTTATTTGTTCGTTACAAGCATAATTTAGAGTTGAATTTGCAATTTTATTCCATTGCTTTTTTTTAAAGAGATGTGTTTTAGGATAAAATGTATGATCAAGATCATATATACTATTCTTACTGGTATAAACTGAATGAATTTTGCCAAAATCGGGTTCAAGTAAAGGTATTTAGCACTTCAGGTAACTACTTATAATATTAAGTTTATTTTTCTTACGCATTGTGACGATGTACACATGAGTTGATAAGTATGGTCAGTAAGAAAAGCTTCTGATAATTAATGAAACTGAAAGAAACAGATTTGAAAACAAGGACAACCGTGTTTGTCTACGTTCATTATTATATTTTCGTGATTGTGGCTACAGTAACTTTATTTAAAAACATTTTTGAAGTGAAAACTTCTTTAGCGGCGTTGAGCACTTTTTGTGTAATGGGTATAAAATCTTAAATATCTGTTTATAGGTTGTTCTCGTCATCCTTATTCCAAATATGAAATTTTTATTTCGATGACGTCTGCCAAGTAAAAAAAGTTACTCCGATTTGGCTGAAACTCGATATTTATGTGGTTCTGGACGTCTTTATTCTAAATCATTTTTTTTTGTTTCGATGACGTCTGCCAAGTAAAAAAAAATACTCCGATTTGGCTGAAACTCGATATTTAGGTGGTTCTGGGTGTCCTTATCACAAATCTAATTTTTTTTTTCGATGACGTCTGCCAAGTAAAAAAAAGTACTCCGATTTGGTTTAAATTTTATATCTAGGTTGTTCTGGACGTCCTTATTCCAAATATGAATTTTTTTTTTCGATGACGTCTGCCAAGTGCAAATAAATCACGTATCTCGAAAACGGTAAGAGATAGGTAGGGAGTGCTTGACCAAATGTCATAGGGAATCGGGAGAGCAGTCGAATGACATCTGTCAAAAATCCAAAATGGCGGATTTCAAGATGGCCGCCATACAAAGTGCTCATTTTTCGACCGTATTAGGAGTTTTTGTGGGATTTTGGACTGAATTTGAAATTATTGTCCTATGATAGTGTTTAGCAAGCCCAAAGGGCGAGCTCCTGGTGAGGCCAAAGGCCGAATTTTCGGCTCGCGAGGCCGAAGGCCGAGCGCATGGTGCGTGAGCCCGAAGGGCGAGCGCTTGGCGAGGCCGCAGGCCGAGCCATGTTAGTAATTTGCGAGGCCGAAGGCCGAGCTCCGACTCAAGAGTATTTTCCACGTCACCGACTGGTCTCCATGGCAACTGCCCGCGGTAACCGAAGCACCTACGAGTGGGGTTCCTAAACAAAAGTGACTCAGAATCTTGGTCCCATTCTGCCCGTACCACCTTTTTATGGCAGTAGGGTGAATTTGCTTTTGTGGCTACAGTATGGTTCTTTATTGTATTGAGAGTTTATATGGGATTTCATACTTCTATTGGAGTTTTGAAATATTTTTATTTTAATGTAAAAGGTGTTTTGATAGTGTTTAAAATAAAATTAATAATTAGTTCACGAATAATAAGGTTAATGAATACAACAGTACAATTTTGAACAGTTTTGAAAATAAAATTGTTTCATTGGCTACGGATGTTTTCGTTGGTTGTCATAATGCAGAACAAGAAAATTTTGTAAGGCAAAAGTTACATAAAATGAAACCTGACGAGACTGGTGGATTACTTTATGAACTAGTTCTAGTTCCTAACCGACCCTATATGATAACCATAAACATAGATGTCGCTGATGGTTTATCTAATGGCACTGTAGGAAAATTACTACTCATAGAATCTGATAAAAATGATGAAATCACACACAAGACTTTGGTTCAAATTCTCAAAATCCATTGGTCAAAAACGTGCAACAAAATTTAGAAGCGACATTGCACGCTTGAAAATCGACAAAGACGCTGTTCCAATTTCTTTACAATCATCGTCAATACCACTCAACAGAAATAAAACTATAGTGGCAAAAAGAAAACATTTTCCACTGATTTCGGCTTTGGCGATGACAATTCATAAATCCCAAGGAGGTACGTTTGATGCTATCGTTTATGAATACAATCGTTCTCATTCAAGAGAATTGGTGTACGTTGCGCTATCAAGAGTAACTAGTATAGAAGGTTTGTTCTTAGTCACTGAAGACGACACAAGGGCGAGCTGGAAATTTCATCATGGCAGAGTAGGAAACGCACAGGTGGAAGATTCAAACGCAACAAAAAATCAAAAGAGATCAACAACTCATCGAGAAGATTTATCAATTGAATTGAAACGTTTACGTGAAAATCCTTTGCAAACCATCACCAAAACACTTGTAGATTTTATTTCTAAGAATAATAGATTGTCTATTTTTTCATTCAATTGTCAGAGTTTACGTGCGCATGTAGATGATCTAGCAATTGACGCTCTTGTTAAAAAGATGAATGTGTTAATTTTATCAGAAACTCATATGGGTAACAATGAAATAATTGACATTCCGAATTTCAACTTTGTTGCGAGTTTCAGAAGAAATAATCGTCCCGCGGGAGGAGTAGCTATTTATCAAAATATGAACACAGTTCATTATTGCACAAATTATATGGATGTGCATGTGAAATACAACAGCATGTTTAATGCCACTGTTTCTGATATCGGTGATATTTGTATAAGTCGTTGCCACTCTGGTGATAATCAGTTCATAATTATGGTTGCCGTTTACATCTCTCCAGATAAGTCATTGCGTGCTATACGAGACTTCTTGTATGAAAATTTATTCATTTATTCTCATGATGCGTCTGCATTGCTTAAAAAAAAATTGGAAAAAGCTTTGATGAATTGCCAATGATTTTGAGTGGAGATTTCAACATAAACTTCGCAGACGATAAAAATCAACTATTAATTGAATTTTTAAATAATGAATTTGGTTTAACTATGTAGAATGATCGCAATCTTAGCACAACGAAATACAAAACTACTATTGATGCGGTCTTTATTAGACATTTAAATAGGTTCGAATCAAAACTGTTCGTTTCTTACTTCAGCTACCATAAACCTATCGTATCAGTTTTAGAGATTGGCGATGATAGTTCTGGTAATGATGATGGTGAAAAAGTCGTTGAAATTATGGATGAAAGTTGATTTTTCGGAGAGATAAACTTTTTATTGTAAAATAATTGTAATAGTTTTAAAGTGTTAAATTTTTAATGTAATATAAATTGTCATGTTTGTGTACGATAGCGCAATAAATGAATATTGTATTCTACCACATAAATGATAGTACTTTTATACTGATAAAGCAATTGGTGCAAAATTATTCCCTAACCATTCCAAAATATCAAACATGCTCAACGTTAATTAATAATCAAGTTTTCACTTCTGCCGGCACTCCCGGAGTGCAACCCTTCTTTTTTTTTATATGAAAACACTTGACTACCAGTGATGTAACTGAATGATTTTTGCTAAAATCCGGTTCAATTTAGCATTTGTCACGTAACTATTTATAATATTAAGTAGATATATTTTTCTTTCGCATTACATCGTCACATGAGTTCATAAGTATGGTCAGCAAGAAAAGCTATTAATAATTAATGAAACTGTAAGAAACATATTTGAAAACAAGGACAACAGTGTTTGACTACAGTTCATTATTATATTTTCTTGATTATGGCTTCAGTAACTTTTTTAAATATATTTTTTTTATATGCAAACACTTGTTTACCAGAGATGTGTCACAAAGACCGCAATTATTGTACGTAATTGCGGTTCTTCTATTACATCATCGAACTATCGTTTCTTGGCAAACATGAATGAATTGAATACACTAATTCTTGCGTATTTACTTCATTCATAAGATATTCTTACGCACGTATTTCAACATAGGTACATGTTGTTTTCCATTAATCCAACAACAAGCTTATTTTGAAATGTTTGAAAACGGGAAAACCAGATCACTTTTCATTGATGAGTGATGCGGTCAGATGACTGTCCTTTATTCATCACTGGTTAGTGATTACTGCTGGGTACCTCATAGGTACTATAGTACCACCAACTTAACTGTGCAGTTGGCGAAGGCGCTGCTGATCAAGGAAATCAACTACAAACTGTCACAATTTGAAGGAATGTTGTAGTTCTTTTTTCTGCCACCTGAACAGATAAGTTGATGGGTCTGTACATACCGTACCCAGTGGTGCCAACTTAGGGTAATTCACCGTAGATTTAAAGTATAAAAAGTGCTGGGTCACTTTTTATACTTTAAATATATGGATTACCCATTATTGTGAGGTAAAAATGTAGTTGTGGTATTTTTAAGGGTAGGGATATTTACGAATGATGAAATATATATCATGAATGGAGAGAGGAATGATGTACAATTTTGCGGACTATATCATATGGTGCGATTTGGGTTTTGTTTGACATGTGACATGGGTAGATGCTGGTGGTGATATAGAATTTTGAAATACTACAAAATTGGCTGTCTTTTGTATCAAGTTCTTGTTGTATCGAATGCATCTGTCAGATGAGCCTTTTCATTGAACTGTGTGTATATTAAAACTAAGTGAAAAGAAATGTTACCATTTGATATTATACAGAGCATTGCCTTTTAAGACCAAAGGATAATTTGAGTCTGCTATTTCTTCATGTTGGATGTGCTTTTACTAAGGTTGGATTTAACTGTTTTTTTTTCTACTGACTCATGTAATACTAACAAATTGTTAACTAATCCAAATCAAAGTTTCACTAATTATTACCTGTTAATAAGCAGTTTCTTTTCATAACGTAGTGTGACTCACTAACGCAATTAGACGTTACATTTTATATGAGTTGAGTATACGTTACCTCAAACCAGCTTCGCGGTGACTCACGCTTCGGAAGCAGAGTACACGACCACGGCTGCAGATAACCACACTAATTTGACCCCCCATCCTATCCCCCTTCAATATAGTCTGAATTGAGGGAATGGAACATGTAGAAATTATTAGAGCTCTGTATAAATTGGTATACGTTTTCTTACTACGTCATATATTTCTGAGATATTAAGAATGACGCAGACTTTTGAAGTGACGCTTTTGCGTTGTGATCTCAACTCAACCTAGACTATTGGTAGAACTTCTAATCCAAACTATTTCATAGCAAAAAAGACATTTACACGCTTTTCGTGAGACTGTGGAGCGTATATACATGAATCGTTCCGCATCATAGATAACGAGAAAAATAGAAATTCGTTTATAAAACAACCGATCGGTCCTTCAATGATGTTGAAAGGTACTACGTTTTGACGGGTTTGGCCTTGGAATGCTATTCTTTCCCAGTATTTTATTTATATTCCCCAGTATTGACTACAATGCTGTTTTCCAAATTGTGAGACAAAGTTATCTAGAAAATTATCAATATCAATGCATTGAAGATATCCATTTCATTACCGACGTACGTGTTATCACGTACCTTTAATTCTGTCGTATTTGGCCCAATGTAAAAAGGGACACAGTCTTCTATCAGACAGGGTTTTAAACTCTAGACGGCTCCTGAAAATTTCTTCGTCCAAAAACTCATTAACTGGCCGACCAGGAAATCAAACCGAGGGCTCGTAATCTCGAAGCGAGCGAGACGTTTAGCCAAAACTCGACTGGCTCGATAGGTAGGTCTTTGTCCACAATCTCACCTATTGGGAAGTGATTAAATGGTCGAAGATGTTGTTAACATTGCAGGACAGCTGCCTGAACACACCGTTACATGCTTGGTGGCAGATTTTCTACTTGAAGGTAGTAGCTAGCCTGGTGGTAATCTCAAAATGACCTACCATCATAGATAGCTCTCATCTCATCTTACGCGGCACGTACTGTATAATCATCCTATCTAGACTGATACGCCGATTTACCTGTTGTACCTAAATTGCAGAGTGAGCCAGGCATGGCAGAGGTCACTGCTTAACATCAGGTGGAACTCGTGCACGTTCCGTCACAATTCCATGACAAAAAATGGCCGCAGCGCAAGTTGCTTAATCTAATTCATCGATCAAAAACGACTAGTATGCTTCGCTACGAACTATTCAACTAGTTTTATTGCTCCCTTGTAAAAAAAACTGAATCGAAACGTACAGTTAACTTTTTACTTTGATGAGTCGTCACTCGTCACGCCACTGAGTGAATGATGGCTGTTTTTACATCACTTGCCTAATGGTGGTTATCTGACCGTGACGGGGAGGGTGGGCGACGAAGCGCACTTTGTCGCTTCCACTTTTTAATTCAAACGACATTTACAAGTCAAATAGCTTAATAAATAGCTCAATGTAGAATATATATATGTATATAATATGTACCGAAAGCCTTTATGCTGAACCGGCTAAAGCGTCACTTTGTACTATCGAGGTACCGATTCGATCAACGGTCGGTAAGTTATTGGCTTTTCCTTAATAAATCTTTGAACAGCTCTCGTATCGAATTGCCGTCCTTAACCGATCAGCTAAGTTATTTGTGCTAGCTAGATTGTTTTGCAGAAACGGTAATTCACGGTTAGTCTGAACAACATCTTCATCTGCATCAGCACTTATCATCAGGTGAGACAGTAGTCAAAGGCTAGCAATAAAAAATAAACTGTATCCGTCAGATGAGTTCCTGGTATGGCAATAAGCTAAGAATCATTAGCCCTATTACATGGGACCCAAACTATTACTGAAACGAGGAGGCTTAGAAACTTCTGTTACTCCGTCGGGGCGGAATTAAATGGTTATTTTAAAACTCAATACCATTTCAATCATTCCATACTATCCTTCAATTGAAAGACGAACGCTGAAATCTTTTGACACGAAATCCTCACACACACACCGCGATGACTGCAAAACAAATCATATTGAAGAGGTTGCGTGTATTGCGTCGGTACACTATTTTGCATGTTTGGGTAAATACATTTTGAACTGAAAGATATCTACTGCTAGTAAAAATGATGGTAATGAACTTTCACAAAGTCATTCATGCAATATATTAACATCACGAAATAGCTTCTGGGTGAAAAATGTTTGGTTCCCACAACTGATACAACCCAACTACACAATATTATGAAGATGATGTGCATCCTCCTGTTGAATGTCGTAAAAGGAAACTATTGATAAGAATTCGCCACATGAGCAGCTCCACGCCACTACGATATGAGGTTCCCAAATACATGGTATCGGGCTAGAAATTAATAGTTGAAGAAGCTAGAAACAGTGTTGCTTTAAATGGTTGTGGCACTATTTTTGAGTCTGAATAAATGTGGTAATCGAAACCTTATGTTATCAATATTTTATGATTGCAACATGTATGAGTGTTTTATTATCCAACCATAAACATAGCTGTCGGAACTGTTAATTGACTATAATTGCGATGCCCTTGCGTAACTCGCGTAATCGAGCCCAAAATATATCTTTGGTAGCCTCTGTGCCTCTGTATTGTGGTTTATTGACTCAATATACTCAAAGGTCAACACGATTACAAAACAAAGTAAAGCCATCTTCGTTGGTTGAAGACGTTTTATGAGACGTGAACGAACATAAAAGCAATTATAATATGTGGAGTTTGTCTGAACAGGAAGCAGACACCCACTCGAGAAGAAGTGATCTTATTCCGATGATTTTTGCGTCTGTAAGGTCTCAGTTTAACATCTAGACAAAAAAGAATATCCGTGACAAAATGTTCAGCAAATTACTCATAAAATATTAATTGGTCTTTTATGTCCTCTTTTCAGACTTCAAAAAAGACTGGTCGGACCACGCCCTGTGGTGGCCCACGAGGAACAAATGGCTCGCCCGTCCCAAGCACACACTGGACCAATACGGTGTTCACGCCGATGCAGCGCTGCACTTCACACCGATGCACAAGCCCTTGAGGATTCAACTGCCTGACTTGAGATACGTTGACTGCAAGATTGACTTCTCTATCGACACGTTCAGTGCAGTGGTTCATCTTTGTAAAAGCCTTGGTGAGTTAAATTTAAGTCGTGATCGTGTATTATTTTTCCATTGGTTGTAATTTCATAAACTCTCTTTGTATCCAATTTTCTCTCAAACGAAAAGAATCATTTTATTCTCCAATTCGAGTCAGTTCTTTTACAAACCCTTATTTAAAAACATTTTTACACAAATTCTTGTATCTAAGTAATGTAACGAGTAAGAAGAACCATACTTTTTAAGGACATTTTCTTCAAGAGGTTCCTAGTATTTCTCTAATCCATGCAAGAATAAGTAAAAATGGGACGAAAATGTTGCTGCAAGCCGCATTTATTAATCATATTGACCGATTTTTTTCTATTTAGCAAAAGAACAAGGGGAAAAAAAATTATAGGGTCTTTGATGAATGATGAATTCCGCGAACAAATGATTGTTGTGACATTCACTAACAGAAACAATAGTTTTACAAGTATCCCAAGACCTTCTCTAATTGACAACCAATGGTTTTGGCCGAAGGAGTAAAACCGTGAACCGTGAAAGGTTGCACGGGAGTTTTTTCGCTCTTTATCTATAGTACTTGCCTATTTTACGACTTAGTTTACGTGTTACACAAAAGAGTCTTAGTGCTAGTCACTCCTACTCGTCCGTCTATCAGTTTTATTACAAACTTCTCCGTCAAAACTGTCGTAAATTCTAAACATGAGCAGTTAAGATTTAAGTGTCCTCTTTATGTTATCTTACAAGAGGAAAGTATTTCTCGTCTCATCAGTAAACAAAGCCTGGTTATACGTGATGAAGACCATTATATAATTTAGACGTATGTACGAGTACCAGCCAGTAGCTGCTAAGTAAACCAGAATTTAGCAGTTAGTATCATCTAACTTCTACCCATTATCACTAACTTTACACACATAATACTTACCTGTGACCATTGTCTTTACACTTCCGTCCACACCCTCACCAGATCCAATATCATTAATACATCGAACACCTGGAATCAGAGAACTGAAATCTCCAAATTGTGATCATCCTTTAAATAGCTATAATTTAGACGTAAACAATTTCCTTTCTCCAGGAATAAGGCATCCAGAAGAACTCTCCCTGTGCTATCCATTGGAACCGTCTCATCTGAAACAGAATTACCAGAACTTGAAGGAAGCCAAACGGATAAAGAACACACACCCAGCAGATACCAATACTTTTCTAGCTGCCACAAGAGGATCTTCGAATAGCCTGGATAGGTCTAACGGTCATTGTCCGGCCACGCCACCACCGCCCAGGTCGCTGTCAGCTACGCCTGTGGCTTCACAACAGGTAAGCCTTAGGGTATTCGCAAACAGCATAAGTTCTGCTTTCGCGTTAGGAAATTCGAATCAGCTCATACTTCAGAATGCCTGCTGTATACAATGCAATGCAAATAACGAAGAACACGGATGCAGAACTCATGAATGTTTTCTGTCTGTACCAACTTTATTCCAACACGCTTAAAGTTATAGGCAAGAGTGCTCTCCCATTGTACTAGCAACTTCTAGATAAGCGTCTTACATCATCACTAGGTGAGATAGAGATCAAAAGTCGATAGGTTACTATCGTTTTTCGAACTCAGTTCTCTCTCTTCAGAACTCACCTCTCCAAGTTATAAGTACACTTATCACACCTATAAAAAAAAATCACGGAACGCAGGTGGTTGATCATGTATAGAAGCGTTATGAACTTTGTTGTTTTTTTTTTTGCAACCTCGCAAGCCTGGAGTATAAATACTTAATTTCTTATCTTTTATATGGAAATTAAAGTGTAAATCATAAGGGGTTTAGGTGTGCGGCAGAGGAAATATTTTATAACACTATTTCTTTAGGCAGCATACAGTTTTATTGATAAGTAAAAGACATTACTTATCAGTTAGTCAGAGGAGGCCCAATTCCCGCCTACTAAAAACTATTAGGGAAAATGAACGTCTTTGTTTCAAGCTTAATATATGAATACCTGTATTCCTACCATGACCGTCATCCTACGAATGATTCTTCGTAGCCGTCATGAAACAATAATGTTCATATACCGCTATCTCTATCGCAAACATTACTTGATCCAATGCGTGCGGCCTGCTCTCACGATAAAGTTCTAATGTAAGTTCATTTTAATGATATTTGGCAGTGCGAAATAAAATTGTCAATGTAAGATTTAAAATAAGACTGAATGAAGAGGTCGTAGTACTCGTAGTTGGCCCCCAGAGTAATGTTTAAAGTTATGCTATATTATCATCATTATGCATCTGCTTCTTGTCTGTCTTTTGGTAGGCATGTTTACATTAAACTTGCTTTCTTTATCATGTTTGTTGAGTGTACACGTGTTTGAATATTATACAAGTTTAAAACAAGATTAACACGCTTATGCATTCGGTGAAAGATGAAAAACTGCCCAATTGCAAATAGGGCCTCTCTCTATTAGAGTCTCACATCGCAACTACTCGTGAAAGGAAAAAAAAATGGTTTTGATTACAGCTTAAAAACTACTTAATAAACCGGCATTTTCAGTACTTGTTGAAAATTCTGCACCGTGGGTTATCGGGCTAGAATCTCATCCCTCCATTGCTATCTGTGGGTGTCGTTAGAGGCGACTAAAGATAAAATACCGGAAAGTGGGCAGCAGCGCCTTCTGAGAAACTGATATTTTAAACTGCAATCCCGAAGACGGCTTCCAAGCTTGGGGATTATAACAGAAAGAGAGACGTCTTGTAGGTGAATATAAATATTAAGTACTCCGTGCTTTGAGAGCTGAAGTGCTCCTTAATGCTTTGTAGTCGAAGTCTCTTATTTATTGGAATAGCTTTGCGGTATGATCCTTCTGGTCTTTTTTATTCTGTGTCTGTGATCAAACAGGATCAAACCACAAAACATTTCTCTTATACGGGCTCTTGCAATGTGGGAGGACCCTAAAAAGGCGAGGCTTGACTAGCACCTTACTAGTTTTTTGTTTCTGCCAAAATTAAAGTAAACTTACCTAATAATTTGATGGAAACTTTTTTTTATGTTATTGTGACGGATCTAGCACGAGGCCCACCTGATGTTAAGCGGCCTAACCTCTGCCTATAACAGATGCATTTCGTCACAAGTCACGAATTGCACTGCGCTCGTCACCTTGAGACATAGTTGTTAAGTCTCATGTGCCTGTAATTTTACTGGCTCTCAAAGACTGCTGCCGGAACACCTCGTTAGGCGCTTGACGACAGATTTTCTACTTAAGGGTGGTCGCTAGCCAGGCGGGCATTCGCAAAATGCCCTTCCACCATGCGGTGAAGCTCAAGCCCGCGGCGGGATTCGATCCATGGACCTGCTGCGCGGCAATCCATAGCCAATGCCACTGAGCCATCACTGCTTCGAACTTACGATACTTTAATTAAGATTCACGCACATAGTACAATAGAAAAACAGTCAGTCGATATCATATTACAGCCTTTCTTTGTCATTTTGCGTTTGCGAATAATTGCTTAACTGATTATTTACAATCGTATGACTATGTGGAAATCTGGCATTACACACGAAACCATCAAATCAATGCGTATTTATGAACAAAATGTAAATTAGCCTATAAGTAGTGTGTTCGCTTTGTTTCTTACAAAAGTGTTTGTAGCTGTTTTAAAATCGGCATTCGTGTCAAGGCGTTTGTATAGCAATTTATTATATAATTGCTATTTTTGTCACCAATCATTCTCTTCATATTGAACTACAGATAACTTTGTCAATAGCTGTCACTCTCAAAGGAAAACTTGTGCGTATTTTGATGTGATGTATGAAAATATTCAAATGCAGCTTTGGATGCAAACAAAGTAAATATAAATTCTATGTAGCATACAAAATTCGAAAATCCATTACGCATAACCCTATAAAATGTATGATAAGTGATAAATTCTTCAATATACCCAGGGTGTCCACTTCCTGGAATGTCAGGAAAGCTCATGGCGGTTAGGGAAAATCAATGAAATCTAGAGTCACCAAGACACAAGGTATTCTTTTTAGTCCATCAATTGTAAAAGAGCAGTGTTTTAATTCCCAGTGACTGTAATATTACGGATACATTTCGAGCCCTAGGCTGACCCTTATTAAACAGGCTAGAAGCACTCAGTTTTCATTTATTAATTCATTAGTATTAGTTGGCTTATTATATAGTTATTGTAATTGGCTTTTTATTTCAATGATTGGTCAGGAAAAGTCAGAGAATTTATTTTGGCATTCTGAGTGGACACCCTGATTCCGAAGTTTAACTGTCTCAGTCGTAGTTTTCAGAAGGCCTCTGCTCGAACACGGATCAAAAATAGCATTTTCTCGATTACATTTGTGGCTGTTTTCAAAGCGATCCGAACAATGCACGTAAACTTTCAAGTCTATTTTTGCCTACCACGTCTCAAAACGAACGCCCAATGTGAAAATTTTTCGAATTTTTGGATGTAATTTTTCCAAACAGTGGGCTATCGGAACACCCTAGAAGTCCCGTAACAATGAAATACCATCCTACCTAACCATATTAATTTGAAATCCTTGTTAAAAGTACATGTTCCGTTAATCTAATATGACATCCATCAAACTCTACTCGCGTTCACAATAACTTATATATAAAAAATCTGCGTTCGTTAACCTCTACACATATTAAATTTGCTACCGCTACTTGCCAAGCCTCAATCATTATAAAAAACGTACACGTGCCTCTAAAAACGGGACTTGACTCGATTATCTATAAATAACCATTTATGTTGGACAATTGAAAGATTTCAATCTGAAGTGTATTAAATTTGTAGTAGTACATATTAGATATCAAGTATAGCCTAATCTAACTTTGAAATCAAATTACAAAGACTGGATTAATTTTACCTATCAAATATATAATTTATTGAGTGTTTTTATGGCCTATTAATAATAATTGCTAATATAATTTGACCACGATCTGAACTGATGGAGACCTAGTCTAAGATGGTAAACAGGCTTAACCGAAGATAGGGAGTCCAGAATACATCGTTATGTGCTTGGCAACAGATTATGCTAGCCAAGCCCAGAATCCGTGAAATGTCCTACCATTAGCATAGTAGAAAGAGAGGAAGTAGGGCATCTCCGGCCCAATCCGCGATATAATTATCTACCACACTTGTCTGTCTCAGGGTTGTCACTTTTAGCAAAATTTTAATTCATTGCCTAGAAATTGGCAACGGCCGGGAAGATGTGTTTTTTACTTATGTTGTGTGGGTTCAGGGTAAGTGAGGTCGGTTTTACCTAAACGTGATGAAGCCTTTCACGATGATAGAAAGAGCGACAGAAGATACCTATGTGGTTGCGGGGCCAGAGACGGGCGACGCGGGGCGGTGATGTGTACGAGTACCTACGGTAGTTTACGTGAGTTTACTGATAGTACTGTCAACCAATTCACTAGTTTAAAGCCCGGCCCTTGCCAAAGATGACACATCTCTGTATGTATAGCTAATTTAGTGATTCAATAAAGTTCAACAATAGTTTTCCTAACAAATACAGAAATGTATTCAAGATTCAGAACAGTACTATTTATAAAAAAAAGCGCCGTTTCGGACACGCCCATATGTAAGGTTTCGTAGTTCATGTGTAGTTATTGCGTTAGTTTTTTATTGTTTGTAAGTTTTGTTTGTTTTCGCATACATTTTATATGCAAAAACCAAAATAACTTTGCTTCTGTAATTTGATGCTAAATACCTTTATATTTCGAAAACTATAACTTACATTTTTAAAAGTTGTACTATGGGAGTTATTGGTGGAACTAAAAATATGTCAAAAATGGGGCTTTGATAGCAATATCTCGAGACAGACACATTCAATTAACTTTGTTTCAATCTTACTTACTACTACCTACCTACAATAATGAGAAATCGGCATGACTAAATGTAAACAAAACAATAGCGGCATATCAATTGACAGATCAAATATACCTAGGTAATACATTGTAGTGGGAAAGTAGGCCTGCCTACTTCGTCTGCCTGATAGAAAACTACCAAATAAAATCTATAGGTATCTCACTCATCATCAATTAAAAATTGTAGGTATGCTAGAATAACTTGCTTACCTTTCCTGTTCAGTAGGTAATCTGAACAGAGACAACTCTGAAATAGATGAACTGTTTAAACAGCCAAACACAGCAATAAGTTCTCCTGCGATTATCACACATTTTTAATTTATTTAGAGGTGCCGAAAAGCCGTGACGCTCAAACTTTGTGCGATGTTAGCCCCGACTGGCGCACGGTCGAAACGGGCCGAGATTTTGTTAGAGTGTGCGTGCGGGACGCATAGATATTATGGCGCACACATACAAGCCGCGCGCGGTGCGTTTGTATGAAGATAACTTACTTCCCACTCTTTCTACTATGCCATGAGTAGGTAGGCCATTTCACAAACTAAAAATATCAAGATTTAATGAGGGAATGGCTCTTTTTTCCTGACATGAACCGTTTCCCGACCAAGTAGCAATAAGTAGTAGGTATAGGCTGAACTTTACTAAACACGTACATGTATGTTTACTTTGTATTATTTCATCAGTAATTGGGCTTTGCGTGGTCACAGTTTATGACAGAGTAGTTACTACTATAACTGAGCTCGCTATCTGCCAAAAGAGGATAGTCATCTAGCGTATCTTTAACTTTACCTTCAGTCCATTACCTACATAAGGAAAGTTTAAAACTATAACTTTCTTTCCCCAGAATGGCACACTCCGTCGGTACGGCAACCACATCTACAGCACACAAAGCGACGGCTCCAGCGATGGAGGTTACTGTGGGACACCACCTAGAGCTGCGTCCATGGATGCTCTGGACTCTTTGGCGGAGTTGTCCTTGGCAGACTCGCCTTTAGAGCCTGATAGCCAGTCTAGGGAGTCCCTGCTCACGCCAAAATCGCTCATGGAACGTGCGAGAATGAATGTTGGGTAAGTCGTCACTTGAGCCACGTCAAGTATAAAAAGTTTGCAGTATCAAATCAAAAGCAATGAAGGTTGCTCTGGTATCCCTTATAAAGCCTCTTCCTTATGGAAAGTAGTGTCTTTGGATTATTCTAGAAATGTCTTTGGCGGACTCCCCTCTAGACCTTCATAGCCCATTACAAGAAGTCCTTGCTCACGCTTAAATCTTTCATAGAACGCGCGAGAATTATTGTTGTGTAGGTTGCTCTGGTATCCCTTCTAAAGCCTCTTCCTTTTGGCAAGTAGTGTCTTTGGATTAGTCAAGAAATGTCTTTGGTGGACTCCCCTCTAGACCTTTATACCGGTACAAGAAGTCCCTGCTCACGCTTGAAGCGTTCATAGAACGCGCGAGAAAGATTGTTTTGTAAGACGTCACTTTTGAATCACGTGAAGTACACAACATTGCAGTTATTACTAAAATTAACGGAGGTTGCTCTGGTATCCCTTTCTTGTGCTGTGCCTCTGGATTCTACCAGAAACATCATCGGCGGTCTCCTCTCTTAAAAATTAAATTGCTTAAAATCTAAAGCCGCTTCCTTGAGTCCCCTGGACTTTACTGTCCGTAGCAGACCCTTCTTGATATTATTTATAGCCCAGTTCAAGAAGTCCCTGCTCAGTGATCCTGTCAAAGTCGCTCATAGGATCAACTAAGATGAATATTGGGTAAAACGACACTTTTACATTCACCTTATTATGTGTGTTAGTACGAAAACCTTGGTTTAAGTGCGCATCTAACTCGTGGGTTCGATCTCGTGGGTTAACTTAAAAAGATTATTAACCTTCCGTGTTTTGGGACTTTACAGCCGTGCTATATACTTTTTAGTGTGCGACCGAAACAGAATTTTCAGCCGGAATCGAAATGGAACATTCGGCCTTGGTCTCAGTTTCGACCGAAGCCGAACTTATTGCACACTTTGTAAAATTTGTTTTGTATACTAAAATCTAATTATCAGTCGAAACAAATATTACCTACAATATATTGTGCGACAGTCAAGTACTTAATAAAAAATACATTAAACTCGATGTAATGCGGAGGGTTCGTCCGATTTTTTGCTATAACCGAAACTGTTGCCAAACAGTTTTTTTTAGCCGAAACCGAACCTTCGCTTGTTCATTACTTCTTCTGCTGTGAGCCATACAATAATTTGCTCAAATAAAAGAAATAATATATGTTATTATGCTCATATTACTACCTATTTTTTTTCAGCTGGTTGGACTCATCCCTCTCCATAATGGAACAGTGGGTCCGTGAATGGGATACGCTCCAGCTAAGATTCAAGTTCTACTCGTTCTTCGACCTCACCCCCCGCGCCGCGGACGCTCCCCGCCTCAACCAGCTCTATCAGCAGGCTCGCTGGCAGATCCTTAATCAAGAGCTGCATTGCACTGAAGAAGAGATGCTGCTTTTCGCAGCTTTGCAGGTACTTGCCCTTCATCAGCCAAGTTACATCGGTCCTGTAGTATTAAAAATGCTTTTTAAAATCAATCCATACAGAAATCTTGTTTCCGGTCAAATAAAACGCATTTCTTAGGATGTATTTTAGAGTTCCGTACCAAATGGGCAAAATGGAGCCCTAATAATAAGACTCTACCGATTGTCCGTTGTCGTTGGTAATTCATAGGCAAGAGAAAGTTCTTTGTTCACGGATTTCTAGTTCGATTGAGTTATAAAGCTGTTTTTAATGCTATCGTGATGGAATAAACACGAGGCCCACCTGATTAGGTGGTAATCTCTGCCTAATACAGATGCAGTTCTTCACAAGTGGAAAGCTGCACTGCGCCCATCACCTGAGATATAAAGTTGTTAAGTCTCATGTGCCTGTAATTTCACCGGCACCCATACCTTGTAAACTGAAACACAGTAATGTGAACATTACTGCTGGCGGTAGATTTAGCTATGGTGGTAGTAATTCCCCGGGGAAACTCACACAAAGAGTTCTACTGCTACTGATATATATATCATGTGTAGAGCGTTGACCCAAAGATGAATGTCTGATTTAAATTCAAATAAGACACCTGAAAAATTATGTATTTGATATTCAAATAAATTATTTTTCAGGTGTCCTCCATTAGGTACATGAGAAGATAGAATAAAAAAAACAATACATTTGCAGCATACTATCATCAGCAAGCTCATTGAGTGTAGTACAAATATAATAATTATATTTTTTTTATATGATAATTATTTTCGTTTATATGATTTTTTTTACCGGCTGCCTTTATTAACAAAATCCTACGAACTATATACAACACTACAGCTATTACAATAAAAGCATTTAGATACCCATAAATCATTGCAGACTCACAGGCAGCCCAAATGCCTCAGCCCAATACCAGTTGGCAGCATGCTGGCAGAATTGCCCTGTTTAATTGCAATGCTTTTTCGTTGAGCCAAATAGGTGCCAGCATTTAGACCACGCGTCGCATCGACTAAGCGCTCTTATAAGTTTTGGAAAATATGATGAGCTCCCGGTCCCCACGGACCCAACGTCTCTACACCAAACTGCTCAAATATGTAACCCATACCGGGATTAGCATACTTGCGCCGCTAGTTGCTCCGCCGAAGTTGCCGCGGCGCCAGCCCTAACGTTGGTTTTTTTTTTTATGATAATTATATTCGTTTATATGATAAATATATTTTACCTTTATAAAATGGGCAGCCATTAAATTTGTTAAATTAGACCATTTTTGCTACGGGGCCTATCTTTAAAAATAGTTAGTTATCGTATTATACACGTTAAGCATCTGTAATTATGACTGAATTGAAATTTCTGTGTCAGAACATCATCTCAATTACAATCCGACCCGGGATCGTACTCAGAACTTTAAGATTCCAAGCTACTTTATCCGTCAACCGACCAACAACGTAGATATAGAGGAAGAATATTTTAAACCTCCAATTGATCCCATGTTCTATGTCCATTGGCAGCTACAAATCGAGCTGCAAACCCTTGCCGGCGGCAGCGTGGACGCTGCAGACGGTTCTGCTGGCAACACCAGCTCTGCCTCAGCGCCGGAAGACGAAATAGACGCGGCGCTGTGCGAACTGCAAGCTCAGCTGGAGGGCGGCCCGCCAGCTCGCCCTGACATCACGCATGTCCCGGAACTGGCCGGATATCTTAAGTACCTTAGGTGAGAATATGCCTTTACCTTCATCACCTTAATATAAACATCAACAAATAGAATAGGTACTAAATTCGTCCTTACTGTATCAGCCGGATTGTCCACTGCTGAACACAGTCCCTCCAATTAAGGGGTGTTTGTCGTAATCCCTTCTAGTAACTAATTCTAATAACCTTCCAGTATTATACCTTTAGTCGCCTCTTACGACACCCTCATGTAACAATGGGAGGTGACACTAGCCCGGTACCCCACAGGCCTCAAATTCGTCCTTATTAGCCGCTAAATGTGAAGTACCAGTGTCTGTTTCACGGAGCCTTCAGGTGCTTGGCGACAGATTTTATACTCTTTGGACAGAACGATGCTTGCGAGGAATGCGAAGAACCTTCACGAAATCGACATTTCGTTTTCTTCTCCGAAACTGAGACGATTCAATGATTTTTTGGCATATTTTTTTTTAAATAGTATATTCTAGGCTACTGTAATTTTCTTAAAACGATAATAATATAGTTTGAATTTGTCTGGTGGTTCATGACGGTTTCTTCAATGATTTTCAGGATCATATTTTCTTTTGTAGATGTGTATTTTCTTAGTTATTCTTTTTAGATATCATTCATAGTAACATTAACAACAACACAATCGTTATTGAAATAGAAATAATGTGAGTCTTTTTCTTCAATACAGCCGGGTTCGAATCCCGAATTGAGGACAAGGCTCTTTTTTATCTATTACAGTTTATCTTCTAACTATAATCCATGACATGGATCCTAAGAAGAGATCTTCGTATGTCTATGGTTTCAGACGTGCCTTAAATATTGCAATATAATATTTAGATATATTGTAAAAATATTTTTAATATCTATAGATAATGATATTATAATATATGTATCATAGTGGCCTATTATTTTATTACCACATGTACCATATAAGACTTGTTTGATTTTTTGTGCTCAAGGGTTTCTCAACAAGAACTTTGTTTTCTAAAACAAAATAAAACAAAGAATTTAGATGAAGATGATTAAAATTTGTAATGTATTACGAAGAGAAAAGTTTGGCAATTATGAATGAAAAATGATATCTGTCAAATTTCCACCACAAGCACGCTGACAGATGTCGATTCTTTCATCAAAGTTTAAAATCACTTATTGGCAAAATAGCGCGTCTATTTCGTTAATCACATGACTGATTTTGAGTTTTAAGGCTGCAATCGATTCGATTGAGTCCGTATAGACTCTGTCCTTAACATAGCCCCACAAAAAATAATCCAGTGGTGTTAAAACATACGATCTGGCTGCCTACTACAACCGCTGAATTTTATAGCAATTATATATGATTATTTTTCAATATATGTGACTGTACTGTTATATCTATTTATTAATTATACATTATTTTAATATTCATGTAATAAATTATTTCTTCTTTCATCGCTGTTCGCCGTTCAGCAAATGTAACAACGAATTCTGCTCAGTTGCGTAAGATTCTCTCATTACCCTTAAATTTTAAATAACTTAAACACCTAGAATTCACATAATTAATATAACAATTGAATGTAATTTTTAACTTTCCTCACTATGTACTGTATTTTAAAGTAGTACCTACAATTCCAATAATTTACTCATTTTTAATCAATTTTAATCAGCCTACTGACAAATTATAAATAATTATTTCTTTGTGTCCTTAATCATTGAATAATTAGTATTGTAGAAGTTAGTTTATTAATCATTTTAAGAGTAACTTAAGCATTTCTCGTTATGTATCGTATTTTAAAGTAGAACCTAAGTTTCCTTTTATTTACTCAATATTAATTACATGTAATTAGCCTCTGACAAGTTATAAATAATTATTTCTCCTTGTATATTAATATCTAATAATTTCATATAATAATTATTTAACTAAAATAACTTAAACACTAGGTTTATAATGTTTTATTTATCATTTTATAAATCACTTTATGTCATTGAATAATTACACTATTTATAAAACCACTTTTCTGTGAGCATATTGTGAACCGACAGTTTACACGAAATAGCGCTTTTTGTATGATTTGAACCAATCTGTCCATATCAAATACCACAGTCCAAAATAAAATTTGGACCGTTTCGTCGTTCCAAGCCGCGTTCTCTTTTCCAAATAACACAAAACTCTGTATGTCCTGCATTTGTCCCTCTATCTCTCTCCACTTATATAATACTTACAATACATCTCGTTTTCAGGCCAAAACGCTTTACGCTGAAGGCGTATAAACGCGGTTGGATGTCATGCCGCGATGGCGTATTACGCATTCATTCATCGAGAGATGCGGCCGCTAAGGGCGAACCTCCATCCTACTCCGTCGAACTGAGAGGCGCTGAGGTAACTATTTATTTTTCGCAAAATGCCCTACCGTCATGTAGACGACATATCGTAACAAATGCCGTTCTAAAGACAGGCTGGGACCGACGGTTGCTGGCCGACGCTGACATAAGCTACCCAATAATAAACAATCTTTAAAAAAATCTTATAATTCTGTGATTTAGCAATTAACAGCGCAACATTGCAATTTTATCCTGGCCATTTTAATGAAACTTATTTTGGAATCAACTTGACGTATAGAATAGGATCAAGATAAACTTTTTGGCTAATGTTGAGCTTACTCCTACCAACTTAATATGTTTTGCTACAAACTTTTTCAAGTTAAGCTATGTAGCACTGCAAACATTGCTTAAAATAATTGATGGGTTAAAAAAATACACCTCAAGCTGGATTGGAATAGTACTTGTATTTTTTTATGTTATATGTCGGGACAAGCTCGAGGCCCACTTGATGTTAAGCGGACTTACCTCTGCCTATAACAGATGCATTTCATCACAAGTCACGAATTGCACTGCGCCGGTCACCTTGAGACAGCTGTTTAGTCTCGTGTGCCTGTAATTTTACTGGCTCTCAAGGACTGTTGCCAGAACACACCGTTAGGTACTTGGCGACAGATTTTCGACTTGAGGGTAGGTAGCTAACCAGCGGTGGAGCTCAAACCCGCGGCGGGATTCGAACCATGGACCTGCAAAGCTCTTTATATTTATAAATATGGAAATGTAGCGACATCGTTACGATTGAGTGTTTGAAAAGGCACTTCTATCGGTCAGATGAAGTCTATCAGTCTGCTTGATGGTCTATGACAGTTAAATGTAATACAATTAGAACAAATAATTCGGCTCAGTCGAGCCTTCCTCGATAGCCCAGTGGTTAAGGCACCCGGTGCGTAAAAATTGCGGAAATTGTAAATATGATTTTCGCTAGAACGCAATAGTTTTTGTAATATTATTAAGAATCAACTAATATAAATGAAAATCAGGTGACACCGGACGCCCATCCCGCTTCGGGTCGCTACAGCATCAAGTTGGAAGTACCTGCGGAAGACGCCATGCACGAGATGTGGCTCAAATGTGAAAATGTAAGTGGAATTATTATTTGACAACTCAAACTAAAATAGGATTTATTTTAAACTCTAAGTCCCCATTCATCCAATCTAAAGTTAACAATATAGGGTTTTTAACTCATTTTAATATGCGGATAACTTTGTCAAACCATCAAAATGGGATAGAAGACCATCATGGAACGGCAAACCTAATAGCAGATTTTATATTTTGTTGGGTTCCTGTCGTGGATAAAAAGAAAACTTCTTGGCTTGGACTTTTACCACATATGACAGCAGCGTGAACATAAAAATAGTTTGTTTTATCAGCAGTATGAATGTGACTATATTTGTTTATGAAATAAATATACCGGCTAGCACTCACGGTGTTTAGTCGAAATCCCCGTCTCCGTCTCATCTCCGTCATCAATAAAGATGGTTCGAGCAGTAAAGATTACGGTCATTCTCAAGGAATGCATTCCTTGAGAATGACCGTAATCTTTACTGCTCGAACACCGGTCGGAGATTTCGACTAAACACCGTGAGTTCTAGTCGGTATATTTATTTCATAATTATGTCAACTCACGTTAGTTTATATGACAATATATTTGTTTAGTTTATGAAGCTATATTGCCAAATTAAAATTGTATAATTTTTAAGCTGGATAAAGTTTTTTCCTTTGTTACCGCCCGCGCCGTCAGCTTGATGTCAAATTACATAAAAGGCAATTTTTTGGAACAAAGGTCAATCATATTTAGTAGAAATGGTATATACACTACTACAGATAGTTAAGAGCTGTTTGGACATACCTCATGAGAAATCTGGAGAGCAGTCACACTTATTGCCACTTATTGTCAAAAATCCAAGATGGCCTGCATGTAATATATTCCGGTACTTCAAAAGCGAGACCGTACTAAATACATAAAAATCATTTATTTTCTTTTAAATGTAAGGAAAATGCTTGTAAAGAGTTTATAAAGCAATTTTTTGATAATTTTGCTAAAGATTGCACTAATGATTTGCTCCAAACGAGAACATACAAAAGCACCTCACTATATATTGAAATATGCGCGCGTATCGTATCATTATTTGAAGAAATATTTCCTTGTTAAAATTACTTTAGAACAGATGCGATGCGAATATTCTTTATCTTCGTTCAAACCACGGATATCGGGGTATATAGCATGGGAGCGTGGCACTTGTCGCTAGCTTGCGGTCAAACTGACCCTATACATGAGCGGCGGCTATTCCCTCCGTTTAGTGTTATCAGATGCCGAGTGCTATAATAATAAAAAGATACTTTAGTAAAATACCTAAGTGGTCAGCGGAAGTCTGCAAAATAAGGACGATCACAACAAATCCTAATTTAGACAATATTTTTTATATCCGTGTGAGCAAATTAGGTGAGAAAAAGAGGCGTTACTGGAATACGGAAATATGACTTAGTGAGTATTGCACTTGACGCCACTATCGTTATTTTCGATAATTTTGACCACATTTTGCGTCTATATTTATAACATAGGCATGGTGGAAGGGCATTTTGTGAATGCACGCCTGGCTAGCGACCACCGTCAAGTAGAAAATCTGTCGCCATGCACCTAACGGTGTGTTCCGGCAGCTGTCCTTGAGAGCCAGTAATTCTAGGTTAGCCTGAACAACATCTCCGACCACATCATCAGTTACCATCAGGTGAGATAGTGGTCAAAGGCTAACTTATCAATTATAAAAAATAAATTTAAAAAAAACCCTTAGTGAATAATTGGGCTATATTCCACTTGACGCCACTATCGTTATTTTCGATAATTTTGACCACATTTTGTGTATACGGTTCATATTAAATGTTATAACCATAGACGCAAAATGTAGTCAAAATTATCGAAAATAACGATAGTGGCGTCAAATGGAAATTGGAATACGGCCCAATTATTCACTAAGTAATTTTGCGTATTCCAATGTCGCCTCTTTTTCACACCTAATTTGCTCTTGGTGACGGCATATTTTTCGGGTAGTTGTGGTTCAAACAGTGTGCTTTGTGTTCAGGAGGAGCAATACGCGGAGTGGGTGGCGGCATGCCGGCTGGGGTCACGCGGCAGGTCGCTGGCCGACGCTGGGTTCGCGACGGAGGCGGCCGCCGTGAGGACGCTACTGGCGCTGCAGCGCCCTCAGCCCTCAGCAGCGCTGCATCAGCACAGCGTGCCTCATCTCGACCATCTGCAGCCGGAGAACTACCTCGCGCCAAGGTTCCTCAAGAAGCTCAAGGGGAAGGTACGTATCATCATATTTTTTTTATTTCTGGTAGGCTTTTTTTTATGTTATTGTGACGGAACAAGCCCGAGTCCCATCTGATGTTAAGTGGACTAACCTCTGCCTATGACAGATGCATTTCTACAACGACGAATTGCACTGTGCCCGTCACACTTAGACGTACAGTTGTTAGGTCTCATGTGCCTGTAATTTTTCTGGCTCTCAAGGACAGCTGCCGCAACATACCGTTACTACGTTCTTGGCGACAGATTTTCTACTTGAGGGTTTTTTTTTTTATTTATACTTTTACACTACAGACTCTGGGTCCGTACTCTTTTGAGATCTTCCTTTTCCTTATCATATTAATACATTTTATTAAGTAATCGTTGTCTCCAATACATCAGTCTTCCTGAAGGGAAGGGTGTTAGTTTGTTATAGTTGACAGCTACTTGAGGGTTGTAGATAGCCAGATTATTTTTATTATTATTATTAGCTAATGTACCTCTTTTATTTAAAAAAAAAACCTATCTACTCGTCGTTCTACTCTTATTAGTTTCACCCGGACCACGGTAAATTTTTGTTACCTAGAAAATGGTTACTTTTTTTTATTGCTGATAGTTAAGCCTTTGACCTCAATCTCACCTGGTGGTAAGTGACGATGTGGTTAACACCTTCAAGTTAACAGGCTTCACCTAGAATTATTGGCTCTCGCGGACAGCTGCCGGTATACACCGTTAGGTGCTTGGCGACAGATTTTCTACTTGAGGGTGGTAGCTAGCCAGATTATTTTTATTTATATTATAATTACTATTCGTTAATGTGCCTGTTTTATTTTTAAAAAAATACCTGTGTCAGGGATCTACTCATTAGTTTCAAAGCGCATCGTCCATCTGCCTTAAATGGTGTGGTGAAGCTCAAGCCGACAATAACCTGCGGCACGGCTATTGCTATCATTACTGCGGACCCACGGTAATCCGACAAAAGTTTTGCAAGGCGGTGTCGGAAAATCTAACTTTTGACACGACATAGCTGCAACTTTGACAGAGACGAAGGCAATTCATGACTGGCAAGGCTTTGGGACCCCCACAGACTCATAAAGGAAATGACATCTAAGGTCAAGATAATCAAAAGTCAGTTAGCGGCCTTAAAAGAGAACGAAAGGGCAGTAGACCTTGCGCCTCTGTTTAGCTAGTAGCCGCTGTCACTAGTTAAAAGTTTTAACAATGTATTGAAGAATATTTCCGTTATACATTTTCTTTGTATGTACTGTTATGAGCATGTCGGATTATAGGGCGTACCAGATTAAGCAGGGGCCGGATTACCGCGAGGCAACTGTATGTAAATAACCTACCAACATGCAGGAACAGTTAAATAAAACAGCTCTGGCATTTACATACCATTTATATACGACGGATAATATTATGTAATACAACACCAATAATGATGAAATGCACTACAATAGATTCATAGAATTTATATTTTATGTCTCCCCGCTATATCCAGTTTTAAAATCACCTGCTACATAAAATGATTCCTTGTGTATAGGAATGTTACGAATAACTTATGGCATTAGTATACATGTATATTAATCAAATATGTTCTTGTGAGATCTACTTATATACATTGAATAAACATAAATAATAACAACCAAATACCTATGCTAACTTGACACTTAATTCATTTTTTATTTCTTCAGAATGTAAACTATTTTAAGTAAAGGTACAGAGATAACTCTGCAGTTACGCACTATTTGCGAACTTAGAGTATATTAGTTACAACAATAATTAAAGTGACAAAATTTACAAACTTAAACATAAACAAAAAATAAACAACGAAACATAAAACTATGGCAATCAATAGTAAATAAACACTATATTTTCCTTTTTTACAGTTCACCCAGCGAGTGCTCGAAAGTCATGCCAACGTGAAAGACCTCCCACTTCTAGAGGCTAAGCTGCAATACATAAAGACCTGGCAGAACCTTCCAGACTATGGACAGACCCTGTTTGTGGTTCGATTTATGGGGCATAAGAAGGATGAGATCATCAGCATTGCCAACAACCGAATCATGAGGCTCGACCCCAACACAGGAGACCATATCAAGACCTGGCGGTTTAGCACTATGAAAGTAAGTGATGCCTTAAAACAAGTGATTTTATGCACTGCTACCATAACTGCTTAATTAATACCCTAAAATAAATATAATTAAAATAAACATAGTCATTTTCATGTTACCCGAAGAAGTAGACAGAGATGTCTAAAAACACTTGTAATTGAATCTGAACCATGCATATTTCCTGAATGTTTTTCTATAAAAACCTAATATTTATACCAGATATTTATATGTATATTGATTGAAACCAGATTTGAAACCAGAACCTCTTTATTCCGAATTGATGCATTTGCCACAAAGCAGTAAAATTAAAATATAAGAAAATAACATAAATCTACCTTAGAGATCCTTATCCATAAAAGAATACCTAACTATAACACTATCTCTTATACTATGAAAAAATGTCCTTAAGAGACTAAACATGGTTATCTTTATAGTAATACTATGTGAATAATAATATATAATACATTTCTTTGTCCAGTTCACTCTCAACTATTTTGTAGAGCCTATGTAGTAGGTACATCTTTGAATATTTCAAAGATATATCTAATATCAATTTACCCTTGAGATCCGAAATTACTAAAGTTAGTTTCCTTATCTTGCAAATAAGACAGTAATACGATACTTATGCGATTATTACATACAAATTAAAAATACATTTAACTGATATAAACTTAACTTACTTAAACCACGTAAATGTACGCGATTTTGTATCTGCACATTAAAAATACATTTAACTGATATAATCTTAACTCACTTGAACCACGTAAATGTACGCGATTTTGTATCGGTCGAATTTGCTACCGCTAAAATCATTAAATGTATCTTAGTTACGTTTCTTAAATTTTAACTTAGAGCTACCTTACATACTACTTAAACTAATGACTTTTTTTTTAATTCCAGGCATGGAATGTAAACTGGGAAATCAAACATATGATGGTGCAGTTTGAAGAGGGCAACATTATATTCTCCGTTCAATCAGCTGACTGCAAAGTTGTCCATGAATTCATTGGAGGTTACATATTCCTCTCAATGCGCTCGAAGGACGCGAATCAGAATTTGGATGAAGAAATGTTCCACAAATTGACTGGAGGCTGGACGTAGAGACTATGTTAGTGTAAATTTATGTTTGGATATAGGCTGTTTTGTAAATGGTACCAAGGAATTTATAATCTGCAATATTGTACAATAAAGTTAGTGCCCCTACAAAAATACATCTTAAGTCTTTTCTGGAACATTCAGCCAAAAAAGGTCCAGCTCTTAAATGCTTTGACTAAAAATGATTTTAGTATAATTTTATATTTGCTGTAGGACTCTTGTCAGTTCACCAAGTAAATTTCTATATACAATTTGTAATTACATACTATAAAAGAATGAAATGTTTTTAACAGAGAAATATTTGAAATGCCTTTAACTGTGCCTTGGAGTAACTTCTGATACATTTAAAGTGGCAATTGATATTTTAGGTTGCCTTTTTATATAATATATTCATATTTAAAAAGATAATTTATATTAAGTAAAATCATTTTTCTCTAATTAGTGCTTCCATTTACTATTCTTATTTATCTCTTGTATGAAAGCCAAATGGATGATCTACATAAAAATTGCTCCATACTTCTAACCATACATCACTGTAGTGTTAAGTGAATAGATATGGATACAAACTTTTAATAGGTTATAATTTTTAAATGTTATCTTCGTAACAGGTATAACAAAAGATCCTTTATAAGTGCCATTATAAAACATGGTGCTTTATTAAAATGAGAGCGATAAATACTAGAGTGGCCTTAACATTAGAATGTAATATATAATATTTTTTACTCATTGTAAATAACATTTTGATAGATGGATGACTTAGGTTAATTTCACCAGTGTTATAATGCTTCGATCATTGTTTAACTAAAATCAAAAATCGTATTTTATCACTGTTGACTCCTAGTCTTAATGAGATCGCATAAAATGCTATCACGTTTATTTAAGAAGAAAATTTTTACAATGTACGAGTATTAACAATTTTGTCTTAAATTTCATGAATTATTGTACAAATTGTATGTACGCAATAATTTAGTATATTTGTAAATGAATGTTTAAAATAAATGTAAATTGATAACAGCTGGATGTTTTATTTATCCGTAGGTGACATACCCATACATGGATACGAGTCTCCTGTGGTACTCTGAGATCCTATAACGTAGTCTTAGTTTGTCCATTACTAAAGCGCATCCACCCGCGACATCATTGACGGTTATGTTGGGGGTTTTATCAAGCATTATGACTTCAGGGCCGCAGCCCAGCCTGTCTCCTGGGGTGCATGGAGCTTGTTCACATTTGCACGGTCCACGGAATTCCTCCACACGCAACTGTTCTGCTTGGTGACCACACATTGTTCTAGTGAATACCAAGAGGCGGTCACCTGCAAAATATCAACATTGACAATTGACTTCTTAAATAGGAGGAGCTTATCAATTTCAGACTAAGGATTCTGTAAAAACGGGGACTGTATTACTAAGCCTCTAGTGTCCAACCTATGAAAAGCGTGTATCATTTAAACTGTAGTTTTTTTGTTTTTTTTTAATTCCTGATAGTTTAGCCTTTGACCACTAACTCACCTGACGGTAAGTGATGATGTGGTTGAAGATGTTGTTCAGGCTAACCTAGAAGTACTGGCTCTCAAGGACAGCTGCCGGAACACACCATTAGGTGCTTGGTGACAGATTTTCTACTTGAGGGTTACCACCCTCAAGCTACTACCGCTAGCCAGGCGGTCATTCGCAAAATACCCTACCACCATGCTGTAACGACTGCCATCCTAAGACGACAACCGGGACCGACGGCTTAACGTGCCCTCCGAAGCACGGAAACGCTGAGTAGGAATGTCACTAGCGGTCACCCATCCAAGTCATGACCGCGGGCGACGTTGCTTAACTTTGCTGATCGGTTGAGAACAGCTAAGTAAACTTTGCTACGAGCGCTTCAAAAGTAGTAGTAGGTTCAATAGGGATTTCGTTGGTATATCCCTTGCTCAAACTTCTACAGATAAATTAACCACATAACCGTTTTTGGTTTATTCATTTGTTAGTTTTTATGTGTAATCTTTAGGTATGTTTTTTTTCGCACGGTACAGTAAGTTCTTTAAATAATATGCGTTTTAGGTTTTTCGAGTATACATCATCATGTCTGGTCTGAACGACGAAACAGATTCTTTCAGGAATTTTGTAGTGATTCTCATACCCATACGTGTCCATCAATAGAGTCCAATCGAAAGCTGCGCCTAAGATGGATTTACATTTTATAGATGACCCTTGTTTTACAAAATTGACGTGTCGTTTGTTCCTGGTCAAACCTGTTTTTGCTCTAGCTACCGAGAGGCTCGCCTTCTCCTATGATTTCGAGGACTATCATGGCGACGTGAATAATGACCCCAATCAAGAAGCACCTTGCATCATAACGATAAGGGCCTTGATGTACCTATGGCCTCCCGAAAAAACCGTAAGATTTTCCATCATCTTACTAAGTTACTTTGGTCTGGGAGGGTCATCTGAAAGGCGTTTAGATATAAATTAAAAAAAGGCAGGTGACCAATCGTATATCGAGGTATACTGAACTGGTCCGAATCTATTTTCACTTAAAAGTACTTTGTTCTGTTTATACGTTCAGTTCCAACATCGACCACCTTAATATTCTCAATTTCTTTTAACGATTCCTTATAACATCTTAACCGTCGGAAACTTGTTCGGGATAAGGTTTCATTCATATATTTTCAAGAGAGTTTAAATAGCAACGGCTGCTATTGTCTCCATATTCATTTCTAGCGGCACGAGTTGAATCTTTCGAGGTTGAACACAGGCTGAATGACTCACGGACGTGTGGACGGATCGCAAATTTATCCGCAGATACGCATATAAATATACTCTGTTGATATTTTTGCCGATGCACCTGTCAATGTGTAGAGGAGGCAAAACAGGTAGCCAATTGAATTTTAGATAATATGCAGTATTACGGCACATTGCTTAATAAGTAAAATAAAAAAGTACAAGTTGATATGGTTAATATCACAATTCATGTTATGATCATGACTTCAGTTTATTCTTCCTATCACCAACCAATCTGTATCGTTTAATGTCTACTATACTTACTACGCGACATTGGCGATATTTTGGCAATGCTGCAGAAGCCATTAAATGAAAAGTGTATGTTGACAAATTATCCTTGAATATAATTTATAATCCAGAATCACCTTTAGTATCTTTTAATCTCTAATAGTACCGTTGTGCTGTCACTAAACTACTGAGATGAAACATTCTCTATATTCTTTAGTCTAACTAATAAGTACAGATACAAGGCAGTATATTTGTACTTAACTGTTTCACCCGGATCGTCTACTCCTTGGCAGTCGTCTTCGGGATCGCAGTGTGAGATGGCAGTTCTTTAGAAGGCGCTGCTGCCTACCTTCCAGTATTTTTTCCTTAGTCGCCTTTTACGACACCCACGGGATGACATGGGCAGGTGCAATTCTAACCCGGCAGCCCACGGCCTAATTAACACCAATAAGAAATTCCTTCTTGGGACTTTTTGATTCTCGTGACATCTTGTAGGTTTAGTAGTGGAAAAAAAACATGCTATCAGACTTACCAAGATTTGAAAAAGCAACTGGTGGGGCGGTGAACTGTGTAACCAATTGCAAACTTGTATCAATGCCAGGTCTGAATCTATACAGCTGACTGAAATAGCTCTGTGTACAGTATATGTAGTCTCCAAATGAAACCATACGATTTGGCCGAATCTGTGCTGTCAAAACTTTTATCCATTGATCTGTTTCACCAAGGTCTTCATACTTGTATATGTCTTTGTGACCAGCTGCATACACTGTGTCATAATGTGTGCATACTGCTGGACTTTGAATAGCTTCTGGGAAGTTAACAACATTCCTGTGTGTTCTCTGTTTTAAATCGTAAACTACTGCTGACTTCTCAGTCACCCTGCAATAAAGATAAAGATACCATTTCTGTAATACTTAAAATGCATTGAAGGATAAATAAATAATTATAAATAGAGATAGAGATAAATAGATATCGTAAGTAGATTCAATTTTGTGACAATCTTGAGATGACTTATTATAAATTCTGCATCTAAAAATTGCTTTCAACTTTGCCAGCGCGGGATATGTTTATATTATTAAATAAACGCTACAGATTATCACTTTATTACATGACATCAAATAGTAAAACATCAGTTCTAGATTTAGAAATCTCTGTTTACTCTTTCGGGGATATACAAGCAACATGATATTATAAAGATATATTGTTTTATATGTTCAAATCGTTGTAATACCCTAGGTGACATAGAACCTGCTGCTACCCAGTCCATGGACATAAACCGCTTATTCAACACTTCAGAGATACTAGTCAGTCCATCAAAATTCAAGTATTTGGAGTGTTTGCCATTGAAGCTGACCAATGACAAAAAGTCTTCATCAATTACTCTGTCACTGACAGAAATAGTCGTAAAAATGTTCCATAGGAAAAGCAGAGGCCATACTGAAGAAGATAAGTCATAACATCCCAAAAAAAGTTGATCACCACACTACCAAAATTTTGTGAACTGAATTTATGTACTTCATTTCATAGAAATACCTACAACCGTTGTAGCATGAGGAGACGAAAAACACACACCAATAAACTGATGATCCATAAAAAATATATGATAATAGTTATAGTATAATGCTTACCTAAAACCTCCAATACCCCCTATGATAAACAAGGAATCACCACAAACTGTCACTCCAGGATGCCTTCTAGGTGGTAGTGTGACTCCATGCTGTGTCCAATTCTTTTTCAGTGCATCATATACCCTGATATCTCTCATAAACTTCCCCGTTCCACGGCCATGTTCACCTCCCACCACCACCAGTCTAAGTGGACCCCAGTTAGTGATATTCCAACCCCAAACATTTTTCTCAGCAACTTCTAACCACTTTTCAAAACCAACTGCATTTGAATATTTATACATGTAATGTGGTGCTACCTCCATTTTCCCTTCATTTAATGTCCAAATAGGTACCAATGGTGTGAACACCAACTTCCGAGTTGTTGTCTCTCTGATAATGTGGTATACTTCGTTGTATACACTAGTGCTAAAAGTCGCACACAATTCTTTCCTATACCATACCAAAATCGAAAGGTGTATCTGTAGTTTGTCATCAAGAAGCATCTTCAGGCATTCAACCACTTCAGTAGCAAAGCTGTTTTCAGAATCTTTCATCAAAAGTGATATTTCTTTGAGATCTTGAATAGTAAGTTTATTCACATCTAAGCAACCAACGATTAGAAGTAAGATATCAGCCAAGCCACAGTAGTCTGATCTATTTGGATTAAAAACCCAATTCATACCAAATCTGAAAACATCTGCTTCAACGTTTGTATTCAAAGCTGGGTGAGATAGATACCAGAATAGTCTTGGTAATGTTGGAATATATTGAGGTTTCATGTCTTTGAAAGACAGTAAGCCAAAGGTTGCTGCTAGCTGTTCCAACTCAGTATATGCTGCGTTTTCAGCTATTGTTAAAATTTCTACCCAATTTGAGATAGAAATTTGAATCTCAAGGCAATACTGTATCTGCTTTATAAGTTCAGTTATCTGTAGAAAATTGGATGCCATTGCCAGCTTTCCAATAACTGGTATTGTATGCTCTGACAGATCTATTAAACCTAAATCCATGTATCTTAGTATAATATTCATTGTTGGTGCATCCACAACCTGAAAATGTATACATTTCTGAATTTTAAAACTTAGTAAAAATAAATCAAGGTTTTACTTTAATTTAATGGGAAAAACAATTATGTGTTGGAAAATTTGAAATATAGGGATAGAACCTTTGTTGCATTTACCAACCACCATTTTGATTCATATTCAAAATTTCCATGCAATATGAAAGTAATATAAATAGGTAGAGAATTTTTTTTATACAAAACATGGTTTGTAACATGGTACCCTAAAATGTCACTGTGATGAGTTGTTTCATGCATATGATTGGAATGATATGTAATAAAGAGTTATATCAACATAGGCACTAACATATGAATACAATGGAATATGTATACAGTTATATACTTTACACAACTGATTAATGCATTTTTAATAATTTTGATTGTTCTTATAAGTCAATCTTTACCTCCAAATAATTCGGTTATTTTCAAGTTTAAAGCTAATTGCAAAAATTTGCCTTGTTTATGTTATAACATAAGTTGAACTATAGGTGTTCGCTCCATTCCCATACGATGGTTAAAAAGAGAGAAAGAGAGGGCAAATTAGAGTTATGAGTTATGTTGGCTTAGCGGTCAGAGCATGCCTCGGCTATAGGGGTGGATGGCGCGGGTGACGATTCGAATCCCGCACATGACTATAATTTTTCCTCTTGTAATTTTGCAATATGTAATGCTGAATAGGAGGTGTAGATTATGTTTTTTTTATGTATAATAGCTGGAGACAAGCTCCAAGTACATAATAACACAATGTACTTCACCTAAGTGAAATTATGAATAAGAAGCTTATTTTACAAACACTGTTGTCTACTGTGTTGAAAATTGCATAGCAAGTTATCACCCTCCTACCTAATTATGTGGTAGCCAATAGAGCACATTGGCAAGAAAATTATTCTAGAACACTAACAACACTGCACACTGACATGCTTTGGAACCGACCGGATGTGATGTGACTGGGACACAAGCATACCTAATTTGAGGAAATTGGGGGGCAGTAAAATAACTGTTTGCGACTGGTGAACGCCATATGGAGGAACTACTTTTGAAAATGGAGCGAGTGAGCCTCGAGTTTGGATTGAAGATTAATCGCAATAAAACCAAGGTGATGATTGTGGACCGCGCTAACTATAACTCGCCTGAAGTGACTAAGATTGCGAACTGCGAAGTTGTCCACTCTTACGTTTATCTAGGAACATTAATCTCGAATAACGGCGGATGCATCGACTAGGTCAAACGACGTATGGCGATAACCAGGACCTCAATGGACAAGATGAGGAAAATATGGAGGAACAGAAATATCACCAAAGCCACAAAGATCCGACTAGTGCGAACTCTTATTTTCCCCATATTTCTTTACGCTGCAGAGACGTAGACCCTGCGAGAGATCGAAAGAAAGAAAATAGATGCTCTTGAGATGTGGTGCTGGAGAAAAATGCTTGGAGTGTCGTGGACCGAGTTTCGCACAAACGTCTCGATACTTCAAGAACTCGGCATTAAGCAGCGTCTTTCAGCTATAGTGCAATCGCGGATCCTCGCATTCTTTGGGCATGTTTTGAGGCAAGGTAGCCAGTCCATTGAGCGTCTTGTCGTTGAAGGCAAGGTATAGGGCACTAGACCGCGCGGGAGGTCACCCATGCGATGGACTGACCAAATTAAATCTGCGCTGGGCGGTCCCTTGCATGAGTGCACCAGGATGACCGCGAATAGAAGGCGATGGCGTGACATTGTGAGGCGCATTACATCTGCCCCCACTACAACTACATGACGACCACGACCGCTCTGTCAAGAGCGTAACGACTGAGAAGAAAATAACAGTTATTAGATTTTAACTTTTATTAAATAAAAATTATGTCAAGTAAGAAGACATTTAGTTTACATAGATGATTCTTGAATTGATTTAATTATTGTTATCAAGTTAATACAGAGTAAGGGCAAACAGCATTTAAGATTCAATTACTGGGGAAACATTATTTAATCCCGCACATGACTTAGATTTTTCCTATCGTATATTTGTGATTTTGTAATGTAATCCTCATAGCAGGCGTTATTGCACACCTAACAATATTAAAACATTATTTAAGTTTCAATTAGCCATTGATATGAATGAAAACAGGGTGTTTAACTGTTTATAAAGTTTTATTTTTGGTTGATGCTACTATGCAATGAAGTAAGTGGTTCTATGCCAAAGAAGTAAACACAGTTATCTGTATTTGGTGTGCAGTTTCCCTTCAAAGAAAGCTAGATGATTACAATATCGGAAGTAGCAACTAATTACTTAGGTATGTTATAAAACCAAACATATTTTACATAACATACCATATTTAATAGTTATTTGAGGTCCACAATAGCAAAGCAATTTTTCGGCTACAGACTCTTTGGCAGGAAATGAAAAAAACCTGAATTCACTTCCTTTTCTTCTTTTACACTTACAGTTCCAAATAGAACAAAGAACAATTTTTATGTTTTTTTTTACTTCTAGCTAACAGAAATGAGCACTACATGTCCCGACCACAACAGTTTGAGAATCACTGCGCATATGAGCGAGAGCGAAATAGATGCAAATCATATACATGCGACAGAGATGGCAATAATTGACAAAATAGTGGAACTTTAGGGAGACAGGAGTGAGATAACTTTTTACATACTTACCAATTTCTTTGATTCATGTATTACATTCAATAAGACGTTTGAAATAATTTATTAATATTTTAAAACAAAACATTCACAGAAAATAGTACCACAATGTTGTATTCTGCTGCAATCATGCGGTAATAAAGAGCTAATTAGATTGTGACATATGCTTCTGTTTCTTTGGGAGTAAAAGACCTTGTTTTCTTGGATATGGCCACCCCATACATAGTGAAGTCAACTTCAACTTCTTTTTTGGGTGGCTTCTGTGGTGTTGCCACAATTTCGCCAATGACGAGTCGCACGGATCGAGTGGAAACAAACATAGTGAAGTCTGTTGAGAAAGAACTATCAGCATAACATGTATGTCGTGCCGACAGTTCTTTTTCCACTCAATCACCTGCTTGACATCATAAAAGTATTGGTATAAACTACTGTTAACATAAATAACACCCATTAATCAACCATGTATTGTGTAGTAAATATTAACAAAATTAAATTGTAAATATTGTTTGATACATTATTATATAGCCTAATCTACTAGTAATAAGTATTTCAGAGTTTATTTTAGTTATATTATCTTTGTTTGAGACAAATCATCATGGTTTTCGAAAGTCTAGTCATTACTTCATTCTAAACATTCTAAATTAAAGTAATAACTCCATGTGACTTATGCAACTAGCATACAAATACAAATATTTGCATTGATTTTTTTTACTAGCATGAATACACATTGGCAGAATTGTGGTAATATTAAAGTGCAGAAGCCATTAACAAAGAAATAATAATAATAAATAACACCTACAAAAAGTAAAAATTAAAAAGGTGTTGTTTTGGAATGTTCTAGACAAAAATATTATTTTGAATGTTTTCTAACACCACCTGATGTTTTTGCAGTAAAATGTATTGAAAACCTAGTTTTGTATGTTACATAGTTTTTATATTTGCCTTGTTTGCATTGACTGCTTTATAATGGTATCATAATTCAAAACAAATTAAGCATGCATGTTAGCCTTCCAAATGCTTAGACACAAGTGCCAATATTGAAACAGCAAAAATGCTATTGTCTCTACATGAATGCACAATATAATACTCATTATGGCTCAGTTTTCCATTGACTGACGTCGGGTTGAGGGTTGATATTTTTTTCACAGAAAGGTTACATTATTATAAGCACACACGCAAAGTTTCAAAATCAGAAAATGCGTAGTTTTTGAGAAAAAAAATATTGAAAATTAATTATTATGCAATATTAATGCTAATCCATAGGGATTGACAAATCTGTGGTTGCCTGACGTCGGGTTGAGGGTTGATATTTTTTTCACAGAAAGGTTACATTATTATAAGCACACACGCAAAGTTTCAAAATCAGAAAATGCGTAGTTTTTGAGAAAAAAAATATTGAAAATTAATTATTTTGCAATATTAATGCTAAATAATATAGAATTCTCGCCAATGAACGTTTCGTTTTATGAACGGTTAAAGGCGTATTCCACTTGACGCTAATTTCGATATTGTCGATAATTTTGCGTCTATGGTTCCACATTTAAAATGAACCATAGATACAAAATGTGGTAAAAATTATCGAAAATAACGGCGATAATAATTGGCGTCAAGTGGAATACGTTTGGTAACGTTTTATATTAAAAAAACAGGTTAGGTTAGGTTGAAACTGCAACAACACAACGCGCGAGCCGAGCGAGCGCAGCGAGCGTGCCGCGGCAGCGGCAGGCGAAGCGCTAAAAAATCTGTTACACATCCAACAAAACAATAAATTTGATCTTTGAAGTGTTACAAAAAGTGAGGTGATGATTTTACAAATATATGCATAACTCGAAAACTATGCATTACCTTGTAATAAAAGTGGTGGGAAACGGAAGAGATGACCCTCCCCTTCCACTGCCCTCCTTAATGGCAATCGATTTTAAAATTATTATTTAAATTTTAATCCAGAAAATGAGGAAAATTTAAAATAAGTAAAAAAGGGGGGGATGCGGGGCTTTTCCTTTGAAGAGGGGGGAGTGGTACCCCTCCCCCCCTCTCCCCACCCCCTCTACCCCCTGGATTCGACGGACATCAATGGAAAGTCGTACCATTTCTGTATGTAACAAAAAACCTTAAAAATTAACTAGACCATTTTGAAAAAATCTTTCACATTATAATCCTACACTATCCCTGATAAACATAGGTTACAGAATATTTTCAAAAACTTAGGGATCCATATGAAAACTTTGACAATGTAATCCAACATGTGAAAAAATTAGCAAAAACAAAACATTGTATTGCATATGCTGAGGAAATTGTTTTCAAATAGAGCAAAGTGATGGACTACAATTTTAAAGAGAACATCAATATCTACAAATAGTTTACAATACCAGGTATAACTATTAGAATTATGTAATAATACTTTTAATGTGTTTTAATTTACAATTTTTGTTAAATACCCATGCAAAGCCTAAGCAAGCCGCTAGTATTATATAAAATGCAATAAAGAACTTGATATTTAAATAATTTCAGTTCATTAAAATCGTTAAAGGTTTGATTTACATGGTGTACAAGATGTGTAAACACCTGACGAACTAAATGACTATGGACTATACACAGAAAATCAAATCTTCTAATGGAATGGATATTCATTGTAAATTTGACAATCACAGCATTCATGAACACGGTAAAAATGTGTTTTACTTACATCAATAGCAATCACGATATCGTGCTTTTCTTGTTCAATATAATTACCGCTGAACATTGCGCGAAAGTAGTCACTGTGCTCACAAATAACATTTTTTTTAACAGGAAAGACTTGATCGTCAATATGCAGACAGATTTCTTCATTATCTGATTCCATTGTGTGATAAGAAAACGTACACCACAGAAGACTCTTATTCCTATGTTGCTGACTCTCCCACCGAGCAATAGTCTCTCCTTTCTCACAGATTTTTCAAAATTTTTAGATTTTGTTTTCTTTAATCGGCAGGTGAAAAAACCATAAAGTAACTTTGGGTACGTACCATTTGAGTGAGATTCGCTAAAAACGCTAAAAACGATCACAATCCCAAAAAGTTTTCCACATGGGTCTTGGCGTTATTTTCGCCTTAAACGCTACATCTAATGTCAAAGTGACAGAAGTGGCAAATTTTAGTGGCATTCTTAGCGTTCTTATCAAAAAATGGAACGGGGATGACAGTTACAAACGATCACGTGATCACAACCACAGACGCAAATGTGATCAAAATTATCGAAATTTAAGTTCTTAGCGACTAATGGAACATACCCAAATGTATATACTGAAAACCACAGACAGGGCCGCGTTCCAAGCCTCAGAGTGCAGTTGTCGGTTGCTTACTCGAAGGTTTGGAACGACTCGGTTGTTTTATAACCTCAAATATCGATTTTTAGCGGGGAACTAGCAAAATATATAGGAGTTTTATGATGTTTGAAAAGCAATAACTACCGTTACCTGTAAAATACATAAGAGTGACTATAATTCTCTCATCAAGAAATGTCAAGGTCATGTCAGTTAAAGATTCAATATTTTAACGACCGTTTTTGGTAGTTAAAAATTTTCGCTCTACTCGAAGGTTGTGAACGATGTTAGAGTGAAAAGTTGAGCTCCGAGTGCACTCCAATATGATTAATCTGTGGTGCACTCCGAGTGCGCTCTAACCGAGGTTCCGAACGACCCCCAGGGTGCAATTCTCAAAATTAGGATAAATTTATCGATTCTCGATATTTATCCCGTGTCACCTATAGACTATTAATATCCCAAAAATATCGACTTTTCACAAAAATGCTATTCTCGCGAGTGGTAGATATGAAAATATGTCCACAGATGAAGCTGTGTTCATGTGTATAGAAAGTATAATAATAATCCCGATATCGCAATGTTGCGTGTCAATCGCTAGGGCTTGATATTTATCGATAGTGATATTGCTAGAATAACACAAAACTACACAACTCGATATTCGCCATGTTTTCTCGATATTTATCTACTATGATATTCATATCACTGCACGAGAATCGCCGTCGTTCAGGGCCGCGTTCCAAGCCTCAGAGTGTAGTTGTCGGTTGCTTTAACTTACTCGAAGGTTTGTAACGACTCGGTTGTTTTATAATCTCAAATATCGATTTTTGGCGGGAACTAGAAATATATATAGAAGTTTTATGATGTTTGAAAAGCATAACTACCGTTACCTGCAAAATAGAACAGAGTGCTTAAAATTCTCTCATCAAGAAAGGTCAAGTTCATGTCAGTTAAAGATTCAACATTTAAACGACCGTTTTTGACAGTTAAAAAGTTGCGGTCTACTCGAAGGTTGTGAACGATGTTACAGTGAAAAGTTTGTTCGTGTCACAAGTCATGAATCGCACTATAGTCCAGTAGCAGTACGTTAAAATTGCATGCTAACTTTACTACTACTAGTTACTAAGCTTTTTCCAAAAAGTTAGAAAATTTTGACCGATGCATTTGGTATTATTTAGGTATTTGTAAAAAACCTACAAAAAATCGTGAATATAAAATTAGAATTAAAAATTCTGATTGTATATGACTTAGGACATTGCTATCTTGTGTTTATTAACTTATTAGAAATATTAGAGACTTGGAACTTAGGTAAACTAAAAATTTTAAACCCTGCTTTCAATAAAATATTAGAATGGCTGGAAATCAGTTTAATGATATTTTTATGTATATTGTAACATGCTGAAAAAAGATTAAAAAATATACAATGTGCTTCCCGACTTATTTAGTTTTTCTTTAATAGCGTAAGTAATATAACATTAGAGTCCAGAAGTTAGTGGCTACTGGATAATAATGATATACTCCATCGTCATACAAAAGATTAGAAAAAAAAGTTTATGGTTTTAGAAAATAGAACAAAACTTCTAGCCTCAGTACTAAAATCCGCGCAGGAAGGCCGCGGGCGGCCCTGCGCCGCGTGGTCGCTACAGAGCGCGGAGCGATGCGAATGCAAGTACGAACCTACTGCTATTTATCTGTGTCCCACCCAACACAGATATGCCAACTGCTCTTTGAGCGCGGGCACTTTTATGCAGTTTGAAGTTTTAGATATTAGTTTGTTTTAGAAGCCTTATCATCGCGATTCAGTAGCACAGATGACAGACTACCTATCTTATCCTTCCACTGTTTTCTAAATCCTACCGACCATGGTAGGATTTATCTTCCTCTAAAAAGGTGTTGGTAGATAAAGCCTATTTAGAGGAGTTGCTAACATTAACACTTAAACAATGTAGGTACAGCTACCTAAATATATTATATTAATTCAACAAATCATTTCTCTATTTATAGCTTTAATATTCTATTTTGGGTTGTGTAATTGAATTATAAAAAACATACACATTTTTTTATTGAATACAAAAGACAAAAAAAAATATAGAATTTTACCTCCTTTGATGCCAGTTTTCGTCAGGTCTAACTAGTTTTCGTCGAGTTAGAATTGTGATCTTAAATTGTTTTTACATTTAGGGTTATAACATATTATAACACAAGTGACAAAACGAGAACATTTTAAGAAATATGTTTTCCGCCCCTAGCACATAATGGTTAATGGACGTAATGAGGATCACTTAACACGATTTAAATGATTTCAAACAATTAAGAAATGACGAAGTTAAAGTTTTCTTTTTAGTTCGGCTATTTCAAAACCTCCGCTCGGAGCATCGGTTGTATGATGACGTCAGGCATCGCGTCTCTCGCCCTCCGCTCCGCCCGTACAAAATCAATGGTTCGGTTCAGATAATTCAACGTTCCGCTCATGTCGCGGCGTGGAATGTTTTTTTTGTTTGGTTTTTTATTATAATAATGTTGATGTTATGCGCTAAGTTATTAATTTAATACAATCGAATAATATTGATAGTGTGAGTTTTCATTCCAAAATTCAATTTATTGGAGGTCGGTTTTGTGAAAGCTCAGTCTAATATAACCAAAAGTAGATTCTTTTATGGTGGCCTAGTTATAAAGGATCCGTAAACAAACGGCAAAACGAATCCTATTAATGACTGAAGTCTCATTAATAGGATTCGTTTTGCCGTTTATTCTCTGATTGTGATCTGCATGTCCTTTCATCCGTCCGTACGTCACGAGGCACTAGCTCGTAAACTGAAAGAAATTACAAACCTGAAATTTTAGTGTATAACGTTGATCCATAAAAGTGAGAGACTTGACTCGCAGTAGTTAAACCTACCTATTGTTACATCATGCATTGTAACTGCATACCTGCCTACTTAAACTGTGTACTTTGAAGAAGGAAATTTTGTGGACTATTTAAAACTTTCTGGATTAAATAATCTATTCATTGAACTTTTATATACCATTCAAATATAATTTTGATTAGATACGAACCCAACTACTTACCTATATATGTTCACTTGAATAGTCGGTAATAATTACTGCTTTTTGCCAGGCTAGTACCTACAAATATCTACTATTTCAATGTGTTATCGCAACACACTTATATAATTAGTGCGAAAGTATGTAAGAGCTCGATCGGTCGGCTCGACCTATTTCGGTAAAACATAAAATATAGTTCATTTAAGTCCTGGATTAACACTTAATACTTTTTATTATCATCATCACGTTATAATATTGCCCATATAACTATTAAATTAATTAATCAAAGCTAGTTAGATAGTTACATATATAGCTGTAGCTCATTGTAATTTATAGTAAGTACTATATTATTATGTACCCTTTTGTATGTTTCCATTGGAAAGGATTTAATTAAAAGGCCCGGATCAATAAAGGAAGTCAACAGTATATAAACCACTTTGGCTTGACAGAGGAGTTTTGTCATCTCTCCTCGTAACTTTACTCCACTTTATTTTTTTATTTGTGCATATTTTGGCAATGTTTAAAACAGTTTAGCACAATGTAATATTTATCAGATTCATTATCACCACCAAAAAATATATAAAAGAAACATAATATGCAATGTCGTGAGGATTACGGCTTATTGAGCTGGCGCGCCGGCGCACAGTGGGCTGGGATTACAAGGTTGGGTCTTAAGAACTAAAATGTATTGTTTTAGTATCTAGACATAAATTTAAAAAGTTTTTACTCATTGACATTTTTTAATTGGACTCGTACTTTCGGAGATATAGCCATATCAAATTTGTATGAAGAGTCATGAAAATTTAGTTTAGCAATTTTTTCCAATTTATTTGAAATTGAAAATAATGTACACCAAACGGCCTGAAGTACTTCAATACTTACTTAATACTTTAAATAAATAAAAATTGTTCGACATTTTCTACCACCATAGGTAATATAGGTAGGTATGGTGATTTCTGATTCTTCTGATTTCATTTCTGGCAGACCTGCACATGACAGCAGTCCGAGTACATGTGCACATGTTATATTATTTTAATACTTTTAATTTTAAGATACCATTGTTTTTTTTAATGTTATAATTTATTTGATGTTGTTGTGTGCAGTTATGTCTGGAATAAATACATTTTCATTTTTTCATTTTTCATTTTGTATGACGTAATTTGTTTTGGCACTTATTTCCGGGAAACAAGAGATAGAAATGCACGACCGCAACATCAAGTTATGACACGTGTCGTTACCTGATTGGTGCAACGATAATAGGGCACAAAATTTACTATTGCATTCAAACGTACTTCAGTGTTCTATTACCCACCATAATAGACGCACTACCCTAACATATTTATTACATAAACAAATAAGTGAAGTGAGTGTGAGTTATTTTGTGTTTGTGAAGATGTTTGAATATTTGGTGACCAACCTTGACCTTTTTATTATTTTAAAAAACAGTGGCAGTATTGAAAACGACCAAATCGCAGAAAATCGCAAACTGAGAATAGGTGCTAAAATAGGACAAAAATACGTACTATACTACGACTAAGTTCCAAGACTCAAATATTTCTAATAAGTTAATAAACCAAAGATAACAATGTCCTAAGTCAAATACAATCAGAATTTTTAATTCTTATTTTATATTCACGATTTTATGTAGTTTTTTTACAAATACCTAAATAATTCCAAATGCATTGGTCAAAATTTTCTAACATTTTCAAAAAACCTTTGTAAACATGTAACTAATAAACTGTGAAAAATTGGTTGAATCTTATATTTTCATAAGTTACGATCGTACTGCTACTGGACTACTGCGCCCGCCACCGAGTTTTAAACTTTTTGTGATAATTGTACCTATAATTAGGTACAATTATCAATCAATAGGATATAGTTTAATACTGCATAATGATGTCATTTGCCAACTGAAGTTGCTCCAATTTGTCTGAAAATGAAAATCTAGGTTGTTCTGGACGTCCTCATTCCGAATTAGGAACTTTATTTTGATGACATCTGCCGAGTGAAAAAGTTACTCCGATTTGGCTGAAAATCGATATCTAGGTGGTTCTGGATGTTCTTATTCTAAATTTGGACTTTTTTCACGATGACGTCTGCCAAGTAAAAAGAATTACCCCAATTTGGATGAAAGTCGATATCTAGGTTGTTCTGGACATCCTTATTCCGAATTTACAATTTATTTTTCGATGATGTCTGCTAAGTGAAACAAGTTACTCCGATTTGGCTAAAAATCGATATCTAGGTTGTTCTGGACGTCTTCATTCCGGATTCGGATCTTTTTATCGATGACGTCTGCCAAGTGAAAAATGATACTCCGATTTGGCTGGAAATCGATATCTAGGTTGTTCTGGACATCCTTATTCCGATTTTGAAATTTATTCTTTGACGACGTCTGCAAAGTGAAACAAGCTACCCCGATTTGGCTAAAAATCAATATCGGTAGGTAGTTCTGGACGTCCATATTACGAATTTCGAATTAGTTTTTCGATGACGTCTGCCAAGTGAAAAAATTTACCCCCATTTGTCTGAAAATCTATATCTAGGTTGTCATGGACGTCGATGATATTCAGAATAACTGAATATGTAATTTTTTATTTATTATCTCTGCCAAGTGAAGACAAATGACGTATCTCGAAAACAGTAAGAGATAGGTAAGGGAGATTTGAACACCTATCGTAGAGAATTGGAAAAGCATTCGAATGATATGTGTTAAAAATCCAAAATGTCGGAATTTCAAGATGGCCGCCATAGAAAGCCAACAGGACGGCGATTCTCGTGTATATGAATGATATGAATCAAATCAAATCAAATCAGATCAGATCGGATTGGATCGGATCGGATCGGATCGGATCGGATCGGATCGGACCGGACCGGACCGGACCGGACCGGACCGGACCGGACCGGACGTGACCGGACCGGACGTGACCGGACCGGACCGGACCGGACCGGACCGGACCGGACCTGACCGGACCGGACCGGACCGGACCAGACCAGACCAGACCAGACCAGACCAGACCAGACCAGACCAGACCCGACCCGACCCGACCCGACCAGACCCGACCCGACCCGACCCGACCCGACCCGACCCGACCCGACCCGACCAGACCAGACCAGACCAGACCAGACCAGACCAGACCAGACCAGACCAGACCAGACCAGACCAGACCAGACCAGACCAGACCAGACCAGACCAGACCAGACCAGACCAGACCAGACCAGACCAGACCAGACCAGACCAGACCAGACCAGACCAGACCAGACCAGACCAGACCAGACCAGACCAGACCAGACCAGACCAGACCAGACCAGACCAGACCAGACCAGACCAGACCAGACCAGACCAGACCAGACCAGACCAGACCAGACCAGACCAGACCAGACCAGACCAGACCAGACCAGACCAGACCAGACCAGACCAGACCAGACCAGACCAGACCAGACCAATCCAATCAAACGAAACCGATCTAATCCAATCCAATCAAACGAAACGAAACGAAACCAAACCAAACATACTGTACACGCAGCAAACAAATTTATACAATAAGAGAATACGTAAAAAGATAGATAAAATAGAAATAAATGACAAATTATAATAATGTATTTAGTATAATAAAATTATAAAAACATGGTATTAGGTAATGTCAAGTCAAATTTCATATAGGTAAAATAATCATTCATTGTCGCTAATTGCGGGATTACCCGTATTGACCCATTGGTATCTCATGCTTTCACAATACGTTAGTACTGCAGAAACTATGGTAGGCCACTTGTCCAAAGAAATGTCAAATTCAGTGTTGGCGTCCCGTGACCTGTGTCAGGATGGAAAAGGTTGTGTTGCCTACAGTGACCGCGCCTATTTACCGGGATCTCGCATTCATTTGGGATGAATATCACACACAGTAGATTGTGTAAATTTAAGGGTGAACTGGCCGGACGGTTCTCCATACAAACGCCGTTGGGTGATCACTCCCTTATTTGAGGGTTTAGGTCCAAAATAAAGCATAATACCGATTGATCTCGTCATTATCTAGGCTTGATGATGTCGAAATTTCAATAAAATAATTAACCTGAGAATTATGAGCCTCGAAACATTTTCATATAAAGTTTTCGAGGCTCATAACTTACAACTTAATTATCTTTTTTAAATTTTGGCATCATACAAGCCTAGATTATGACGACATCAATCGGTATTATGCTTTATTTTGGATCTAAATCCTCAAATAAGGGAGTGATCACCCAACGGCGTTTGTATGGAGAACCGTCCGGCCAGTTCACCCTTAAACAATCAACTGCGCCCCTCAGAAAACGACGGTAAGTCTCTTTGGCCAGATTAGCTATGTGATCATGAAAGGTTAAGGTGCGATCAAAAGTTACTCCCAAGTCCTTCATGCAATTCATTCTGTTAATACATAAGCCTTGCAAATAATAATTGAAATAAATTGTTTTTTTTTGCGATAAAAAGTCATAATATTACATATACTCATATTGAATTTCATTTTATTAGTCAAACTCCATTTATAAATTAGGTCAATGTCATTTTGTAAACTAAGGCAGTCACTAGGAGATTTTATTTCCATAAAGAGCTTAAGATCGTCAGCATATAGAAGACACCTTGCGGCAGTCAAAACTTTTGGTAAGTCACGGATCTTAATAAGAAAAAGAAGTGGGCCTAGGACTGAGCCTTGGCTAACACCGGATCTTGTGTGATATGGTCTAGATTCGTATGTACCATGCCTTACATATTGAAGCCGGTCCCGCATATAATCAGAGAAAAATTCTAGAAGTCCGGAAGTAAATCCTATGTCTGAAAGTTTGTGTAATAAACATTCAGACATAGGATTTACTTCCGGTGTGAATATCATAGTAGATAAATATTGAGAAAACATGGCGAATATCGAGTTGTGTATAGTAATTAAACAACTTTAAACGGTTTAAATCGCGTATATTTATCATTATCTTTGTCCCGACGTTTCAAACACTTTGCAGTGATCGTGGTCACGGGGTGACTGTCAGTCACACGTTTAAAGTTGTTTAATTACTATGTGTAATAATCGCGAAAACCTAAGACAACATTATCGAGTTGTGTAGTTTTGTGTTATTCTCGCAATATCACTATCGATAAACATCAAGCCCTAGCGATCGACACGCAACATTGCAATATCGGGATTATCATTATACTTTTTATACACATGAACACATGTTCATCTGTGGACATATTTTTATATCTACCACTCGCGATAATAGCATTTTTATGAAAAGTCAATATTTATGGGATATTATTAGTCAATAGGTGACACGGGATAAATATCGAGAATCGATAACTTTATCCCAATTTTGAGAATTGCCCCCCAGCTGCCACTTCGACATCTGTCATGTCTGCCCATCATTCTGTCCATTCATTTTCTCGTATGTGCTGATTGCTGAATCCCAACCGGCACTTGCCCAGTTTTTAATTTCCCATGTACATGTGACAGCCCTACAAAAAAGGTTAGAATTTTGGACTTTGGAAGCTTTCCTTCTGTACGGTTATATATTCATGTGCCTACGTGCCGTCTTGTTTTTAGCTTAAACGCACTATCGCATTCGCATTACCGACTCTTTCTGGCTGGAGGTCCAGGGAAAAGAGTCGGTAATGCGTTCCGCAACACGAAGAAAGTCAGTTTTGTTAGGGCTTCCCATTTCGGCCGTATAATTTCATACAAATGTTATTTGGCTTTGAAATAGCTGCCGTAAGCCGTATTTTTGATGATTTACGCGCCCGAAAGCCGTATAATAAATACGGCAATAGCCGTATCCGGAACATCACTGGACCATGAAAGTAATAAGTACTACGTACAACAGGAATTAGCTGTTGTCGCAAAATTGAAGCCGAACGAGAGCTCAGTAACTGTACCTCTTATCCCTCTCTGGCGATGATGACTATATTGAAATATGATTTAAGGACAATAATTAATAAAACATATTTGTGATCTGATGTGAGCAGATCATTGCTTCAGATGGATTTTAATCGAAGGTGCTAATGATAAACTTGCCCTTTGCGGTACTATACATTTCCTGTATTTGGTTGCTTTTCACACTCGCGTCATATAGGTAGGTACTTACCTACTGGTCCTGTAGGATGTGGGACACGACATGCAGTTGGCCTGAGATTAAATTACGATAAGCTACCTATTGTGGTATATTTAATTAATTAGGTAAGAAAATAAACATTTAAGTTTAATTCTAAATCAAACATTGCTAAATAAAACAGTCTTGTGAAGTTTCTGCCGCAAACCCAGCTTGTTCCTTGAATTATAATATTTATCTATATTTCTCTAATAACAGGTGTCCGTATTTCATACAAATAAAAGAAAACATGAACGACAAACGCAAAAGTTTTGCGTTAATAAGACTTTACACGTAATAGCAACAAATAATATTGCTTTAACATGTCGGTAATTAATTAATGTTTATATTTAGAAACATTTTAAAAGTTAATGTTTTTACTTCATTACATTACATCAATCGCATATTTTTCTACAAACATCGAAAGGATTGAAATTAACTGAACTCTGGCAACTCTGAGAAGTCAGAGATCTAACGTAAAGATACTTAAACTCTGTTAGAACGGGACACAGGATTCAGTGGTTGCCGTCGCACTTGGCTTCATTTTCATTTTGCGCGCAACAAGACTCTTACGTCCTTAGCATAATGTTTTATTTTCTTTATTTTAGCTGCAAGATACACAGATAGAGCTCATTCCTGTTGTACAATGCGATTAAAATAAGAATAGGACGGGCTCTCGGCTAACTTCACTCATATTGACTCTAATAAGTACGATCAGCAGAACAAACTTAAAAATAGTGCAGTGCCATATATTTATACGTAATTTTAAATGAGTGACCCGAAATTGTTAATTATAATAAATTCATATTTTTAAGGTCAACAGCACAGACGCCATCTTGGTTTGATGACAAAGAGGGCGTCAGGGTCTTATTTCTCCTACAGTGTACTACTACGCGACATGTTTCCGAGTGTTTATTGATCATCTCGATTAATATTTTTTTTACTGTTTAATTTGTTGTTGTTGACTGTTTAATATGTTTTTGGTGATTGTTATATTTGTTTTTGTTACCCGTTACGATGAGTCTGACTCAGTTGGATCAGAACATGCGGCATCGAAGAGCTAAGCGATTTAAATTAAGATACCTAAGTACAAAATATTGCTAACAACTAAAATCAGTTCAAATTATTTCTGTGTTTGCTGTACCTACAGTCACCTACAACTTCGTTTACCCACCTATGACTACTTGTTTTTTTACACGACTACACACATAAACGTGTGTTAAGTTTTCAGGTTTGTATGATGTATGTATATGTGTTTGTGAGTTTTTTTATTTCACCATAACTTCTAAACGGCTAACGGCTTAGCCGATTTTAATTAAAGATATATCGTTAGATTTATCTTGATCATAGGCTTAGGATGTACAAGACCAACAGTGACGGATGAATGGTGTAACAAAAAATGAAATGTAAATGTGTGAGTGACATAGTGTTGTAATGACGCGAGCGTTATAATATCGACAGTTTTACTGGTTGAATCTTAGGACACATTCGTTTGAAATTATGCCCTATATAGTTCATTGAGACTATTGTAATGATCGTAAACAACACTGAAATCACAGAAATGCAATATATGCAATTTCATTAACTTAACAACTTATTTTTCAAGTTATTATGATTTAAAAACCAAACTACTTAACTGATTATGATGAAATTTCAAAGGGATGAATCTTAAAGTATATCCTTTCAAACAAAATACGATGTTTTCAAATGAAAATCAAACCAAATATCACAACATGAATACAACCTTATTAAGAACCTGCTCCCTTTTTGATCTGTTAAAAATAAAACTCATTCAAAGTTGAAGTCAAATGCATATATTGTAGGTCTAAAATGGTACAGCACTTTTAAAAGTAAACTACTATAACTTCATCGTAACAAGATGAAATAAAACTTACCATTACTAAGTATTATGATTACCATTAACAAAATCATTAAGCTGCAAATATACAGGTACTGTAAATTATTAAATTACATTTATCTGAATACCATTTGCGTAAAGCATTCACATGTGGTAAGCAAAGGTCGAATTTGTCCCTTGTGTAAACATAGCTCATTGGGCTGTAGAAATGACGATGTGTACATAATTTTGATGATCTTTACTAACTGGCCTACAAAACATATAATTCTTTAAAGTCTGCTTTTAAGTCTAAAAGCCGTTTTATCATTATTTTTGTTTCAGCTTTTAAACTTCTTAAGAGCTAATTTTTTTTCTGTAATTTTTGTCACAATTTAGAACATTAGTTAATAAGTTTTTTTCCTTGGAGACAGTACTTGATTTGAAGGGCAGGTAATGGCTAACGGTGGTAATATATTTCTATTTAAGTAAGGTCAGGGCCGTCTTATTTTCAATTTGATCTGAAAGGAAAAATAAAAATTATTTTGTGTCAGGCAGGATAGCCATAGATATCCAGCGCTGCAATGAAGCGAGTATTGTAGATTTTATTGCACCAGGGACGCTAAGGGACGGGTTACTAGATTGACTCAACATATCCTACAGTCTTTACATGAAAAAAAAATATTTTACCATGTATTTTACTACAAATTAAACTTTACGTTACTTGTGTCATCATTTCCTAAAGCTGTTGACTACCATTTCCACAGCTTTATGCATTCAGGGACATTAAAAGTTGGTATTGAGTCTTTCATTAGTATACATCGAGGTTTTCTTTGTATGAAGCATTTTGATTCAAAGTTTACTACAAACTGTAGAGTTTTTATTTAGATTGCGTCAATAATCCGAACCCTTTTATCACATACTGAAAATTTGTTGGTAATCTGTAAGAACACAAACATTATTATACGCATGCATATAGTTATTTCAAATTCTGTTAAAAAGCCATTTGTATAAAGATACTAATATTTTATGATAGAAGTAAGAGATATTTCCAATTATTTATTGAGAGTTAGGGGAACTTTTCACAGAAAACATCATAATAAATTTTGGATAATATATCTTGTGATAATATTTACTCCCTTATTCGTAAATACTCAATAAGCTATAAACTGATCTGTCAACTTCTCGCTAATAATTATGTAATTATATTATTTTTAAACAAATTTATGATTAAACTAACTACCGGTAATTTTTGAGGTTTGAATATGTACCCGAGCACTCACGTCGAAGCTACAGGTCAGACATAAACTATCGACTTTATCGATACTTGTAACGTCAGGACTTTGTCAAGCCCTATCGTACACAAATGTTTTTGTATTTTTCGTAAAATACCAACCAATTCTTCATTTAGCAATGTAATTTGATGATTAGTATGAAGAGAAACCTATTATCTAATATTTCCATAGTTCATATAACTAATTTTAAAACAAAATGACAAAATAATGATTATCCAAAAAGCAGTACAAATAAACATAAATTACCTGTGAAACGTGTATATATTCGGGTTACTGTGTCTTGTAACCTCACATTCACTCACTGAACAAGACACCATGCTTGCAGAATACATATTTTATATTATAATCGTAAGATATTTGAGCAAATACACAAAATTCGCGCCGACTTGGAAGAGGCCGGGACGCTATGGCCTCTTACTCGAGTAAAAAATGACATAACGTCTTCTTGTTTCACTATCTCTTTTTTTCTCGCGACGGTTTGTAGCAGCTTAGGGCCTTTCACTCACACACTTCGTAGGTCTGTTGAGCGTAGCGAAAAAATCCTAGGTCTGTGATCTTGATAGCTCGTGACACTATGTACATAAAACAAATAGAAAACAAACTGGTGGGTTTTAGAAGCCATATAGTGAGAAAAACAATTTATTTTTTCTTCCAAAGCCATCGTGTTGGGTATCAAAATGAAGGGCTTTAAAAAGCGATTCCATATAATATATATATCAACTTGTAGTTTTCATCCCAATGGATCGATAAAACGGTTAACGAAAATAAATTATTTGCAGACGGCTTTTTTATTTTCTTTATTAATTTATACATGTTTTATCATTTCGTTTTTGCACATTGTACCAAGTTCTAGTTTTGACGTCACAACATGGCGCTAGGCCGATCCTATTCTTATTTTAATCACATTGTACGTTACTAAGGGTGCATACCATTTGAAGTTAGATTCGCTAAAAACGCTAAAAACGATCACACTCCCAAAAAGTTGTTCCACATGGGTCTTGGCGTTATTTTCGCCATAAACACTATGAGGCTACTGGAACAGTTTGAATTCCCTACATCTAATGTCAAAAGTGACAGAAGTGGCAAATTTTAGTGGCATTCTTAGCGTTCATATCCTAAATGGAACAGGGGATGACAGTTACAAACGATCACAGTGATCACAACCACAGACGCAGAATGTGATCAAAATTATCGAAATTAACGTTCTTAGCGACTAATGGATGCGCGAGCCATGCGCTGCTCGTAGAGGGAGAAGGGCGCTGCTGGGCAGAATACTAACCAAAGATAAGTCACCTGCGTACCACTTGGAGTTAAATTCGCCAAAAACGATAAAAACGATCACACTCCTAAAAAGTTGTTTCACTTGGGTCTAGGCATTATTTCGCCATAGGGCGTATTCCATTTGACGCCAATTTCGTTATTTTCGATAATTTTGACCAATATAAATATACCATTTGACCAGTACAATAATATTTTTTGCGTCTATGGTTTTGATCACTGTGATCGCTTGTAAATATCAAAACCCCTAAATTTGAGTGCTATGTTACAAAATATAAAATCCGTTAGAGATATGACTTTGTGTGTATGGTCATTATTTCACATGATTATTTATGAGTTTGTATGCCAGGGCTACGTTCCAAACCTCAGAGTGTAGTTGTTTGGTTGTTTTAACTTACTCCAAGGGTCGAAACGACTCGGATGTTTTATAAGCTGAAACTCAAAAGTCGATTTTTGGCGGTGAACTAGAAAAATATATAGAATTGTATGATGTCTGAAAAGCAAAAACTACCGTTACATTCAAAATACAAAAGACTGCCTATAATTCTCTCATCAACAAATTATGTCGCGGTCATTTCAGTTAGAGGTGCAACCTCTTAACGACCGGTTTGATAGTTAAAAAGTTGCAACCTACAAAGGATCGGAAAGATCAAGTTGTGAAAAAAATACAAAAGAGTGCCTATAATTCTCTCGTCAAGAAAAGTCAAGGTTATGTCAGTTAAAGATGCAACCTTTTAGCGACCGATTTTGGGTATGTTCCATTAGTCGCTAAGAACGTAAATTTCGATAATTTTGATCACATTCTGCGTCTGTGGTTGTGATCACGTGATCGTTTGTAACAGTCATCCCCGTTCCATTTTTTGATAAGAACGCTAAGAATGCCACTAAAATTTGCCACTTCTGTCACTTTTGACATTAGATGTAGCGTTTAAGGCGAAAATAACGCCAAGACCCATGTGGAAAACTTTTTGGGAGTGTGATCGTTTTTAGCGTTTTTAGCGAATCTCACTCAAATGGTACGTACCCTACGATAGTTAAAAAGGTACGCTCTACTACTCAGACCAAATACATTTTATTTGGTCTGAGCTCTATCAGCTCTACTCGAAGGTTGTGAACGACGACGTTACTGAGAAAAGTGGCACTCCGAGTGCGCTCTAACGAAGGTTCTGAACGGCCCCCAGTACACACTAATTTATTTTCAGAGTTTTCGTTTTGGGTATAACATTATCGAGGTTTTATGTTGACTCTTCTTATTGATGTTCTCCTACCCCTAAGCCTCCTGAGAAGTAACGCTCCAAAGCGAAGAATATAGGTACGACTCTACAAGGATATTGCAAAAGTTCAAAGAAACCGATGTTTAGGTGATAGAGAAATTTTATTCTTAAAGTCTATTTGGCGGTTCTTAAAAATGACTGCTACAGCATCTGCTGCTACTGCTTCCGTTGATGAAGACTTAGACGAGTGCGGGCCACAACTCATCAATAAACTTGAGGTAAGAAACTAAAGACACGTAGTGACCTCGGGATATTCAGGTACCTACTAAGTATTTAAATAATTGTTTTCTTACCTTTCCAATGAAGAAACGACTTTAAAATCGGTGTATCGACTGTGAACTGGCTACTTGTACTATCTTGATTATGTCAACTCTTCAGCATGATAAAGCAATGTTGATATATCGAAACTACTGCCTCTTTGGTGATGAAAAAAACAAATAATTTATATTGTTTTATATATTACATTTAACCACCAAGATGCTCTAAAATTCTCCCTATAATAATTATTTTACATAGGATTTTCTAAATTATCTCAAAGGCCAGATAATATATTAAGTGGATGCCATAGATGCTTGGGCATTTTGGAAATATTTTATATGTTGATAGAATATGCCATTAGTGGTCACATATATTTTACATTGTTGGTAAGTTTAGTGAATTCTGTAAAACTTGTGCAAAATTACAAATTTATGGGAGGAAAAATTATAGTCATGTATGGCATAAGAACCTGCGCATGCCCTGACTGTTATACTATCACATATGACTCATAACTCTAATTTATCCTCTCATTCTTTAACCATCATATAGGGTTGGAGTGACATCTATAGTTCAACTTATGTAGACTACAAACAAGACTGATTTTTGCAATTAGCCTTAAACTTGTTATCAATAATGCATCCATATAATTTTAATGTATTTATTTTAGCAATAATGCATGCTGTTCAATTTATATTACATAATCTGGAACACTTGATTGCTCCATAATCTATAGGTTAAGCTGTATGGTCCAGAAAAATATTAAGTGTAAAGTTAGTAATTCTGTCAGGAATAGATAGACTTTCCATTTTATTTTGAAGAACAGACAGGATAGCTTTGTCATAAGCTAAACATATGTCAGTGGAGGCAGCAACAATATACTTGTTCCTAAAGAATAAAGAAGAAAGCAGCATTTTTTGAGCAGGAAGCAGCAAAATAAAGCAATGCAAGTGGCATTCCTTTTTTTTATTCACTTTTGAGCTATGCTTTACTAAGAGTGCTTCACTGCAGACCATTCTTGCTTAATATGAGATTAACAGTGGTCAAATGTGAATAATTAGCCTGCAGGGATGACAATCGCGAGCGAAGTCACGGGTGCAGCTAGTATATAATATATGTAATGACAGTTTGATTTCCGTACTCGCTGCATCAACAAACTATATGAGACAATCAAAATATTTTCAAATCTATATACAACGAAAAAAATATTTAAATGCCATTTATGTAAGGAACTAATTATTATAAAATTAAATTATAAAATTATACATCTCTGATTTATTTTAAGGGCAATGGAATCACTTCTGGTGACATCAAAAAGTTGGAGGAAGCTGGATATCACACAGTGGAATCTGTTGCATATGCCCCAAAGAAATGGCTTATTACAATAAAGGGCATATCCGAAGCAAAGGCAGATAAAATATTAGCAGAGGCTTCTAAATTAGTGCCTATGGGATTTACAACAGCTACAGAATTTCATCAAAAGAGGTAAGTAAGGTGGCTTAAAAAATGTATAAGGATAGAAAGTGGGAAAGAATATGTAATAAGATTTACTTTTCTCATGCTGCTTCTGGACTTTTACTGAAGGACTGTTTTGGTAAGACATTTTATTTAAGTTATGCAGGTACATACCATGGTGATTATTTATTATTATTATTTATTATCAGGCAGACAGTTGTAACAACTGATAGTTGCCTGTATCCTACTACTCTCTACTAGTTTTTTTTAACATTAAGATATTTGTCCAGTTGATTCTTGAACTGATTTACAGTTTGGGCTGAAACTACGTCTTCTTCTTCTTCTTATTTAATTACTTGTATTTATGCTATGACTGCCGTAGGGTGCCAGGCTAGAATGTCACCCCCCTATCTCAACCCGTGGGTGTCGTAATAGGCGACTAAGGGTAACATTCCCGAAGGTGGGCAGCAGCGCTTTCTGAGGAACTGATATCTTACCCTGTGAACCCCGAAGACGCCTGCCAAGCGTGGGGATTATGGCAAACCCTCCCATAGTGGGGGAGGCTGTGTTCAGCAGTGGCCAATCCGGCTGATACAGTATGTACACATTCACAAAAAGAATATATTATACTTACATGGATGTAATTTTTTATTACAAATAGTTTTTTTTAATGATACTAAGGTTAAGGACCTAGTCTGTCACGATACAGGCCTGCCTAGGGTGAAGATCACAAATTATGACACTTATGTAATTAGTTATCTCAGCAATAGGCAATATTTCATATACATTAAGTATGTACTTAGTAATAGATATGTATTTGTATGCAATATAATTTTTTATTATATGTACATGTGTATGTTTGCAAATAAATATATTTTCACTAGTATTATTTCTATAAGAGCATTGATGCATGCTAAGCGAAAACATAGAAATTATTATGGATGGAAAAGATAACTTCCAGCGGGAGTTGAACCCGTAATAATTTCTAAATATACCTTTTTAGAAATTAGAAAATTTAATATTTTTATTATATATAGTCATTTATCAATTGTTACTGCAAACATAATTTTGTCTTGTAAATAATAAATTATAATTGATTCATGTTTTTTATGTATTCTCAATTAATAGGACAATTGAATATCCTTTCAGAGCTGAAATCATCCAGCTAACAACGGGATCCAAAGAGTTGGACAGATTGCTCGGGGGAGGCATAGAGACTGGCTCTATCACAGAGATATTTGGAGAGTTCCGCACTGGAAAGACTCAGTTATGCCACACTTTAGCTGTCACTTGTCAGGTAAATGCATAATCTTAGTAGATTAAGGGCCTGTTTCAGAATGTTCAAGTAAGTCCCGGTTATACTACCCAGAACATAAAAGGACTGAATGAGAAAAGGACAGTTCTTTATCCAATGAATAGGCTAAATCGATGACTGTGAAACGCAAATATAGTGTTTTATTTATTAAATATGTTCTTTTTATTCTTTATAAACGTCATATTATTTGTACCAGCCCTACTGGTCTTACGCTTTTTCGTAGGAACAAAAATGTTTATGAACCAAAATTGTATAAAAATGAATTTAATCTGCACTACTAGAAAACACTTAAATTAAATATTTTCATTCACTTGATCAATATTTTCATGACTTATAAGCATGGTCAGTATGGATGGATTCTCTTTATGGATGCAATAACTTTAGGCATATAGGAGAAGATATTCTATTGTATGTTTTCGCCGACCACATTGTATTTGTCATAGAAAATGCAAACGAAGTCCAGTACAGAAAGTTTAATGTAATTAAGTAGGTATTAAAATTGGATAGTATGATACTGAATATTAGCAGAATAAATACTAAACACTGTCAGTTTGTTACATCCAGGTTTCCCAGTCTGTTTTGAATTTCAGTATTTTGTTTCAATTATGACGGTGAACGATAGGAAAAATTTGAGTTATGACGTCGTTGTCATGTTAGCTCAATTGGTTTGAGCATACCCCGGCTAAAGGGGTCCACCCCTTTAGCGCGGACGCGGGTTCGAATCCTGCACATGACTTAAATTTTTCCAATTGTATATTTGTAATTTTGTAAGATAAAGACCTGTAAAGGGTTTCATAGTCATAAGACGTCCATTTGTTTATCCCTATTACGTTTACAAAAGATGGAGAGTGTAAAAGTGATATATAGAGAAGAGTGAATGCTGGAAACATTGTGAACGCGTTTATGAACAGTCAGAAGGTGTCTGAGAAGGCTCGTCTGGCTGTTCATAGAGGAGTGGTGGTTCCGACACTAATGTATGATAGTGAAAGTTGGGCTTGGCATAAAAAGCATGAACTTAGATATAAATGCAGTGGAGATGAGAGCATTGAGAAGCATAATAGGAATAAAACGGAGTGACAGGAGGAGGAATGATGTGGTGTGAATGAAGACATGGTGACAAAAATCGAGAAAGGTATGTTAAGATGGTTTGGACATGTGGAGAGAATGAATGAAATGAGAATGACTGGAAGTGTTGGAAGGGGAAGACCTAGGCGAACGTTCCGAAATCAGATAGAAGACGTTCCTGTGCCGGCAAAAAAAAGAGAAAGGATTGATGAGTGTAGATGAAGCGAAAGAGATATGTAAGGATCGTAGTAAGTGGAAATCTGTGGCATGGCCTACTCCAGCGGGAAAGAGGCGTGATTTTTATCTATCTATTACGTTTTATAAAAGAAACTAAAGTTTCTGAAGCTTTTTTTCTTCAAGGGTAGCCTTGAACTTTTTCCTGAAATGTAGTTAATATTAAGTCAAGTAAATTTCATTTGGCGTGTCTTTTATTCGGTGTTATTAAATACAAAGAACCGTCTTATTTATACGACAAATTGTCATGGAGGAGGAGTAACAGGCCTAGTGTGTCGCGCACTTGCTCGACCCAGCTCGAAACTGAGCGGCATAGTTCTGCTGCTTTTAGAGGTAGCTTTCGCTATGCTGCGTCAAGGTGTTGGAACAATATCCCGCCGCCTATCAGGAACCTGCAAAGTTTGCACACGTTTAGGAATAAACTAAGGACATTCATTTACGAACATCAAAAAAATGAAGAGCCCTTAATAAATGACACAAGTGCTATTTAACGAAATACTCGTAAAAACTACAATTAAAAAAAAATCTTTACATTTTGTTAATTTTTCTTACATTGTTACATCTTTCATTGGCCCAGTACATAGCATTATTGATTATTTATCGAAAATTTTTTTTTTTTACTTCTAACATTTTGCTGTATGAAATTGTGAATTTTATAGCTAAGACACTTACATTGTTTTTTTTTTTTTTCCTGATAATTTTTTTTTTTTGCCTTTGTATGTTGGTTTATTTAGATTTTTATTTATTTTTGTAATATGTTTATGATATTGTGGGAGTACACTGCAGATTGTGACGTGCGTGACGTCGCCGCCGGTTCCAACGGAAGATCAGCGCTAGTTGTTTACAACTAGTATTATGCTGAGTTGGAACCGATTTGTGGCAGGAAATTAGACCATTTACGCAAATATATTTAGATATTGTACAGATAATACGTCAGGTAAAATATTGTATGTGTTATGCTTTGTGCTACAAATAAACTTTATTCTTATTCTTATTCTAAACCTTTTTTAACTACAATTAGTCATCCAACTAGTATACCAATAATTAAATTCAACAGTTACCAATAGAACAATCAGGCGGGGAAGGTAAATGCATGTACATAGACACAGAAGGCACCTTCCGACCGGAGCGGCTGCTGGCCGTGGCGCAGAGATACGGCATGGAGGGCTCCGCAGTGCTGGACAACGTCGCCTACGCACGCGCGTACAACACCGACCATCAGACGCAGCTGCTTGTACATGCGTGCGCTATGATGGCAGAATCTAGGTAAATATCATTGTAAAAAAAAGTAGATTTATAGTAGGCTAACTTCAAAGCCGTGAGAAAGTTTCGAATTCATATTTATAATGGTATTACATATTTTTATTTATTTTGTTGTACATCTAATTAGTGGCCCGCCCCGGTTTCGCACGGGTATTTAAGAGCGCACCGAGCTTTTTAGGTAAACGCGTATATGTGGGCGTGAGTAAGGCACGCCGCCAGCATCCGTCCCCGTCCGATGGCCGAAGCTGTACTAAAAGGGGACAGGGAGAAAGCATCGCGGCTCTGGCTAAAATGGGCGGAACGTGCGTGAATTTAACTATTTCCTTCGTATAATAAAAACAAATACCTATTTGAAGAATGTAATGTGTATGCGTTAAAGAAAACACGTTGTTTTTTTTATTATTCAACAATTGATGACTTTCCGTGAAGTATTTACGCCGTACTAAAGGTTTATTTATTTGTTTAGATATAACTTTGTTTTTTTTTCTATCGATGAAACTTAAGAAATATTACAAAATTAAGAAATAGAGATACAATGGATTAAACAAAAGTAACTATTTCACAATTGCCTCGGTGCAGGCTTACAAAAATTTCAAAAATTATAAATTTAAACACATTATTATGAAATGTAATAGTTACACATACGGTATCGCGGACTTTTTTGTAGATATTGATGTTCTCTATAAACTTGTAGTACATCACTGCTCTATTGTCAATAATTTCCGCAGCGTACGCGATATAACGATTTTTTGGTATTTTTTTCACACGTTGGGTTACATTATCGAAGTTTTCATACGGATCCCTAATTTTTTGAAAATATTCTATAGTCTATGTTCATCAGGGATAATGTAGGATTCTAATGGTGAGATATTTTTTTTTAAATCGATCCAGTACTTTCAGAGCTTTTTAATGCAAACAAAAATTCAAATTTTTCCTTTGTTATAATATTAGTTTAGATAGCGGTGTGCTAAGTGCGGTTACCGCTGGCTTACAACAGTTTTAGTTTTACTACAAGTACGTTTAGCCAGTAGCAGATGGTGAAACATCTTTATATCCTATTTATTCACGACTACAGCAATATAGATATTTTTTTTTTTATGCCTGATAGGTTAGCCTTTGACCACTATCTCACCTGATGGTAAGTGACGATGTGGTCGAAGATGTTGTTCAGGCTAACCTAGAAGTACTGGCTCTCAAGGACTGCTGCCGGAACACACCGTTAGGTGCTTGGCGACAGATTTTCTACTTGAGGGTGGTAGCTAGCAGGGCGGGCATTCGCAAAATGCCCTACCACCATGCAAAATATCAGCATTGATTATGTACTTTGACATTGGTTGATGGTAATCAATTAAACGTCAAAAAAGGTTCAAGTTGACTGACCTCTACTAAAACTCGTATGCTGGACTTGCAGTTGTAAAATTATGATTATTCCTGAAAGCTTAATCCATCTGTCAGAAAATCCATGTATCCGTCAGTTCGTTAGCCAAGATGTCGGTTGAAATGCCGTCATCTCCAGTGCATGGAGACAATGTTTTCATTGCAGTTGGGTTCGGTTGCTGACAAGCCTTAACTTAATGAAAATTTCAACCAGAAATTGTTACTAATAAAATTACACGAAAGCCATACATAATATGTAGCTGGTTGCAACGTTTGCATTGGGCTAAAACTAGGTCTCTAGCTTTCATGGTAACGGCTACATATAGCTCCACTTTTCACGATATAATATACAGCCAACTAGTAACAGTTAAGGATCAGCCCATCATCATCTCTCTCTAGAACTCTGTACATGGCATTTCTGGAAGAAACCACACTGAGCGTTATGTAACACTTATGTTATTATCTCTAGTGTATAAATCTTTTTTATGTGGAGTTTTAATAAATTGTTTATCATTAATGTTTTATGTCATTTGCAGATATTCTCTGATAATAGTGGACAGTGCGACGGCCCTGTACAGAACTGACTACTCGGGGCGCGGGGAGCTTAACTCCAGGCAGCTGCACCTCGGGAGGTTCATGCGGATGCTGCTCAGGTTGGCCGATGAGGTATCTTCTTTTATTACTTCTAGGCTAGCTTGACTACTGTACTACCACGTTCAAATGATACTTTCGGGTCCAAGCGAAAACGAATGTAGGGTAATTTTTAGGTTAGGGTATTTTTTTATAAAGATAGAAGTTTTCATTAATATTGATGGTCACGAGCTCACAAGAAAAATGCTCTCACCTAGATTAGTGCGCGATAGGATTTGAAAGTGTCAAAATAGACTTTCAAATCAAATTATTATAGGGATTAAAGTATGCAATTTCCGTTTCATTGTAATAGGTTTTTCGAATTGACATAGAACCTTTATGGTTTTAGATTTATGAGTGAAACTTTTTTCACATGGTACCTCTGAGGTTATTATTTTAAAAAATATGCAATATTTGAGTATCGACTTACAGTTGCTTTTTTTATTCAGTTTAGACAAGAAAGATGGATACTTCGATAATTCGAGTCATTTTTTAATACGAACGAGTTCCGACGCGGTACTAAGGCGGCAAAAACAGCTCGCAATATCAATGTTGCGTTTGGAAAGGGTCTACTAATGAACGCACCGTGCGATTTCGGTTTAAACGCTTTCGTGATGGAAACTTTGATTTGAAGAACGAACCACGTGGAAGACCGCCTCCATAGGGAATAACAATTAATTGAAAGAGATGGTGGAAGCCGATCCGAGCTAAGCTATTTAGGAATTAGAGGCATGGCTTAACGTTATCTTACCAACAATGTTTTTTTTTTTACCGGCGGTATGCCTTTATTAACCAAATACTACAAACTATATACAACACTACAGCTACTACAATAAAAGCATTTGGACTCATAGGCAGTATTAACTCAACAATATTAACTCATTTGCGTCAAATCAATAAAATATGAAAAGTAGGTGCCTCGTGTTTCGACTGATCTGCAGAAAGAAACGCGTGTTGAAACTTGTGTTGCCTTGTTGAGTCGATACAGAAATGAAGGAATATTGGATCGAACTGTGACACGTGATGAAAAGTGGATTCTTTACGATAACCGTAAGCGAAAAATGCAATGGCTGACCTCAGGTCAAACGCCGCAACAGTGTCCTAAAGCAAAGCTTACCAATAAGAAGGTAATGGTAACTGTTTGGTGGTCACAGCGTGGTGCTATTCACTATAGCTTCTCCGATCTGGCCAAGCAATAACGGCAGATGTCTACTGTACCGAACTCCTAACAATGATAGCAAAACTAGCAGTGGAACAGCTCCCACTCATGAATCGATCTTCACCATTATTGCTCCATGATAACGCGAGACCTCATACAGCACGAGAAACCGGTTTAACTCTACAGGAACTGCAATTGAAAACCATTCTTCACCCTCCGTATTCGCCAGACTTTGCTCCAACGGACAAGCGGTTTTTTCATGATTTGGCAATTTTCTATGTGATAAAAAGTTTTCTTCCGAGGAGGCAGTACATAATGTTTTGACACAGTTTGTCGAATCTAGATCACCAGAGTCATATCGCAAAGGCGTAAATGACTTTATTAAATGGCAGCAATGTATAGATTTTAATGGTAATTATTTTGATTTAAATAAATATGTTAAATAAAAAAAAAACTACATACAATTTATATTATTACAATTTCATACTTTAACCCCTAATGTTATCTTTTTACAAATTGCAATTTGTTATGATGCAATCCTAGTCAATGAAGCGGGAGCGATCAGCTCATGAAGTTTTTTTATGCAGAAGTCACCAGCCAATTCAACTTTAAGATCTATAGATATTTCCTGTGATGTTCACAGTTTGGCGTGGCAGTGGTGATCACTAACCAGGTGGTGGCTCAAGTGGACTCTGTGGGGGTGTTCAACGCGGACACCAAGAAGCCGATAGGGGGGCACATCATCGCGCACGCCTCCACCACCCGTCTCTATCTACGGAAAGGCAGGGGGGATAACAGGTATGTACATATGATCATTGTCACCTTGTTGTGGTGATCAGATCACCAACTAGATGATGGCGGTGAGGTTTGTGCACGAAGCGAGAAAAGCGAGCAGGCGTGGATTACAAGAACATAGATTTGAAGATACATTCTACTTATTAAGAGTAACACTGCTTGTTAGAACCGGTGAAGGGGCTCGTTTTAGTGTCACAATTTCGTTTCACTTTATCGCGTTTTATACAATCTGCTAAAGAGCACGGTTATTCACGAGAAAATCAACCCTCAAGTGGAAAATCTGTTCCCAAGCACCTAACGCTGTGTTCCAGCAGCTGTCTTTGAGAGCCACTAATTCTAGGTAACCCTGAACAACCTCTACAACCACATCATTACTTACTATCAGGTGTGATAGTGGTCAAGGCTAGTCTGTCATCTATAAATAAAAAAAAAAGTAACGAATGTACCGTAAATTTTAAAGTAAATCTAAAAGGGCTGGTCATGCTGTGGTGACGCACAACCTTAGTTCGCTATCAAACGCTCGCCTTCAATGGAATCCACACGAATTTTTTTGACTTCGTTAGTAACTAATGGTTTGTTTTGGAGGAATGAAGAGTTAAATATACAGTGTGACAGGGGGATGAGTGCAATGCTGTAAGGCTAAGCTAGCGTACCATTTATAACCGAAAAGAAAGCAAAAAGTATTGAAGCAGTGATGGCTCAGTGGCATTGGCTATGGACTGCCGCATAGCAGGCCCATGGATCGAATCCCGCCGCGGGCTTGAGCTTCACCGCATGGTGGAAGGGCATATTGTGAATGCTTGCCTGGCTAGCTACCACCCTCAAGTAGAAAATCTGTCGCCAAGCAACTTATGGTGTGTTCCGCCAGCTGTCCTTGAGAACGAGCCATTCTAGGTTAAGCCTGTAAACACCTTCGACCACATCATCACTTAGCATCAGGTGAGATTGTGGTGAAAGGCTTACCTATCTGTAATAAAAAAAAAACCTTTTGAGTCGTGGGTGTCATGGCAATGACGAAGTCCCACAAAAATAATTTCCTAATTTTTGGTTTCAGCAGTTTTTCTTCCACGCTTCGATTAAGCATAATTTTTTATTTATTGCAGTAGCAATTTGCCTGTTATATTTTTTTTTTCTCATTTCAGAGTATGCAAGATCTACGACAGCCCGTGTTTGCCGGAAACAGAAGCCATGTTTGCGATCAGTGCTGAAGGCATCACTGACGCTAAAGAGTGAATACATGTACTTTTAGTGTCCGGACTACAAACATTCAATGTTGTATGTAAATAAATTGATACTTTTCAATTAAGTATTGACTACACAATAGTTGAAACAAGTCAAACTTTAGTGTATGTGCTTTTATAACTGTCGTTTTAAAAAAATGCCAAGATTTCAGTTCACTTTTAGCCCAGTGTTCATTAACTTCTATATATCGCAAAATAACAGGAGTATGATGCCATATAAGTTCTGTACTGTACTGTAACATCCGACTCGTCCACTGCTGAACAGAGCCTCCCCTATTAATGGGGTATTTGCCATAATCCCCACGCTTGGCAGCCGGCTTGGAGATCGCAGTTCTTTAGAAGGTGCTGCTGCCCACCTTCCAGTATTTTTCCCTTAGTCGCCTCTTACGACACCCACGAGATGATATGGGCAGGTGCGATTCTAACCCGGCACCCCACGGGCGACCGGAATAAATTGCCATAATTATAAGTATTATCGGGATACATAATACAATCATTTAAATATTAAATAAATACTTTCGAAAAACACTAAAAATATATAGTGACCATTCCGCCTAATTTACCGGCTAAGCAGACGTATAAACGCCTCATAACCCGAACGTTAGAATATTCGATGCATTTCGATACTTGACTTTTCTCATTCTCGAAAGTGTTATAAAATATTAATTTAACGTTTTCTTGAAATATATTTTATTATTAAATATGGATCCTTCTGAATCTATTCTCATCATTATTGATTGTAACAAGTTTGTATGTAAAATTGACCATTTGTTGTTATAACAGCTGTATTACAGAATCTCTTGCATTGCACTTCTGACGGTTTATGTTATTTATTTTGTAATTATATTTCTTTGTCTATCTTAATTTTTTTCAACTTTTATGTTAAATAAATTTAATTATTATTTAACTTACGATGTATAAATAAAGAGTTAATGATAGGTATTATTTATGTGCGTTTGTAAGTAAGGTCATTCCTCAATAAATTTCACTTAGTACTCGGTTCAAGCTAAGATGAAACTGAAAGGCGCAAACGTCCTGCAAAAGATAAAGATAACTGGATATTGAAGTTGGAATGATCGGACTTACGTATATTTTTTTATATTTTATGTTCTCTGTCATTATCACTATTATATAAGCTGTTACAAAGTAGTCATATTGTCGAGGATGAGTAGAATGCAAACCATATAATAGTAACTACTTTCCAGGACAGCTGACGAAATGCATCTTCAAGAAGATGGTTGATTCGTATCATATCTCTTTAAACATTATTTTCTTTTACAAACCTTCAGATAATTGTAAATAAACATAATCAGTAAGTGATATTACATAGGGTGTTAAATAAAATGCATTTAATATTACATAACTGTTTTATTTATTCAAACAATAGGCATTACGGTACAATTTTTAAACCTTTTCATTAAATCTTCAACAGCGAATAATGGTAACACGAATAAATGAGATCTATTGTTAAAAATAATGTTTGCTTTATTTATTTCACTCAGTTATATAAGTTAGAATCTCTCTCACAAACTGTGATATACCTATTATCGCGAGAAAGATACTTAACTATTTGCAAGGCATTTTGGTGCTTGAACATACTTAAATACTATACAATAGCAGAAATGGGCACTACATAATGCAATGCCAATATAAAAAATCCTGACCAATAAATTAGCTAACTTATCAAGAGCCTGCAACTAACTTTATACTGTAGTAAATTATACAAACATACAGTTAATTTGACCCGAAATCTGCCAATATAAAAACCTCTATAATAATCGCCTTACAATTGAAAACAGTAAGATACCTCGACAGGGACTAATTAATAACAAAATCACAAATATACGATAGGAAAAATTTAAGTCACATGACTTAAAAAAATATTCCTCTCGTATATTTGTGATTTTGTAATGTAATCCGCATAGCAGGCGTTATTGCAAACCTAAGAATATTAAAAAAGGGACTAATGAACTTTTACAAATTATAGAGATTAGCTTTATAATGACAGCTGTCAAAAATCTAAGATGGCGGATTCAAGCTTTGAGTTGATATGCAATTGTTTAACCACTATTATTATCATTAAAAGATGTCCACTATGCAAGTGCTTTCATTCCACCGGACATCGACCTTATGATGATTAACACATGATGGAACCTTATGATGGTGCAATTTATAGACTTAAGTCGCAAAAATCTCCTATATGTTACTAACAATTGTACAACCTAACAACTACTGGTACTAATTTAAAGAGCAATATTATAGAATAAACTATTGTTGATACATCGCCTATTAAATAATTGCAAAATGTCTCAGGCAGCCACTGAAGCATCATTGGATCGAAGCACTTATGGCGGCCAACTTAAAGCTGCCATCTTGGATTTTTGATAGACCTTATGTTCTTTATAAAATACACATTGATAAAAAAAAAATCGGTCAGGTTATTTCCAAAATCTTGTTTAGCATGGCAATGTACAGGATTACAGTAAAACGGTATCATAACGGCACATATGTATTTGCCCACTATTATTAATAACATTACAGCTAGTTATTGCATTGAGTAAAACTTTTCATTCTTTATAATATAAAAGCCAAAAGACAGCAATCATTTACTAACTACCTACTTATTATGAGGACTATTCAGGCTGTCAAAAACAGCTGTGGAAGGCTGAATTGTTAAAAATAATTACATTTAAGTTTTTATTTTATTAGGGTGGTTCAAAATAAAAGGATACTCATAGAGATGGTCAACTAAACCCTACTCACTGTGTTGCCAGTCCCAGGCATGACTAAAGACTAGTCCTCAACATGTAGATAGGCTAGCCTTTGTACACCATCTCACCTGATAGTGATGCTGTAAGTCGAAGATGGCTACAAACTTGACCTAGAACCGATTGGACATAGCATTCAAGGACAGTAGCCATACGGATAACTGTATATATATATGCTAGGAGACATTGTATTTTATTATCAAAGGAGGGTAAAACAAAAACTAAAATGTGGAAAGATTTAGTTTTACATTTCTGAATCCATTTGACTATATAATCTAACCCATTGTAATATTATCTAGCTAGGATAACCTATGAAGAAACTACTTAAGCTTGAAGATTTAAGTTGTCTATGTACCGTCGCGTCATAGATGCGGAATCATTATACACTTGCCTCGAACTCAGTTTGAAATAAACAAATATGTTTTATTTCTAATTTATTGGTTAAACCCCGGTTTTTATATAAACAAATTTAACTTCTAGACTTAACTGCTTTCTCGATCCAAGAGCGTCGATTTTTAAGTAAAATAACAATAATAAACCAACACTTCATCGGTGACAAAATGATTGGATTGTGGACTTACTTTTTCATATTCAAAGATCGCAATCAGCATAAGTCATATGATTGTATATTTATAAAGGGGACTGAGTGCAAGTGTATGTTGTCTGTGAAGTGAGCTTAGAGAACAAAAAATGTACAAACTATTTTCCGATGTTCGGTTTGAATAGATGTGCTTAAATGTCTAATTCTATTGTAGCATTAATATAATTTTTAACTTCATAAGATAAGTACCTGCACATAATTCACAATTAATTGGTGTTCCTTTATTTATAATGCATATCAATAAATGAAAAGGATCATCCATCGATAAATATTCTTCTTACAATATGATTATATTTGTTAAGTAGTTAAATTTGAAGTAAACTAATACAGTGTTCTGTGTTATTTTAAATCTGTTTTAAGTAATCGACACAAGTTAAGATAAGCAATTCAAAACGATAACATACAAATACATTTTTAAAAGGCTAAAAATAGATGATAACTTACCAAACCAATGTTACAGTAGTAGCTATAATTAAAACTAAAAACATGAATATTTGCATTTTCAAAGGCATTTGATGATTTTAAAGTAAACTTGTATTTACAATTCATATTTCCTCAAATAAATTAAAATGAAATAAATTAAAACATAAATAATGTCTAATTCTACGATAACTTAATTTTATTATTGGTACCTAATGCATGTTTAAATTATGTGTAAAACATCATTTATTTTAGATATTCTCGAAAAAAGGTAATGTTTTCAATTTCGCTTATTTTTTCATTTAATAGCAAAATATTTTTAATAACAAACAATCACAGTTAATTATTCAATAACCAATTTCAAAGTTGGTAGCTAATTATCTGAAACAAAATATTACAAATCACGCTAGATAAAAAAACTATACTGTTGACACGTTAAAAGCCCACCAGGATCGACGCCTAAAGACCCTCAAGCATTTTAACATGGTACCTAAATGAGTAACATTTTAAAATGCTCTGTTGTTCAATTCGAACCGAAGTGGAAGTGGATGACATTTCACTGTCGCACCATTTTCGATTTTGTCCCTATCTATATAACGCATACTATCGCTTGAAAGACTTGCATAAGTTGCTCAAGCGGCCCATCAGCGCTTGTCGAATCAGGCGCAGCCGGGCGCTGCCATTTCGGTGTGTCAAGGTTTTCGGGTGGGTGAAAAAACGATATAACTTAGATCACATCTTCGAAAATACTCGTTTTAAAACAATACAGAGCGGAGATCGATCGACATGTACTATTATGATTAAATGCTTAAATTGGAAGGTATCATTAAAAGACTAACTTAAATCCTAGCAAAAATGTTAGCTTCACCCAAAAAATAAAACAACGATTTACATATAAAAGTGTGCAACGGTGGCAATTACACGGAAATTATTCTCTCAATGCAGTATAGCATTTGAGGTTAACATAGACATGTTTTTCTTTATTTCATAAGCAATTTTTATTTTTAGACATGTTTTTCTTTATTGCATAAGCAATAAAGAAAAACATGTCTAAAAATAAAAATGTCAAAAGCTAACCTATAAAGGTTAGCTTTTGACACGACAGCTGCCGGAACACTGTCAGGTGCTCAGCGACAGATTTCCTACTAGAGGGTGGTAACTAGCCAGGTGAGTATTCACAAAATGCCCTACCAATTTGCGATGAAACTCAAGCCTGCAGCAGGTTTCGATCTATGGACCCCTGTCATTACCACCGGGCCATTATTGCTTCGAAAATCATTATTGCTAAAATCGTCATGCTCCATTATCATGGCATTAAGTTGTTTTGTATAGGCATCAAGAAGATATTATCTCAAGCGCGCTCCATACGAACTTAATGTTATTATTTTTTTGTAACTGGCTAGGACTTGCGTAATATTTACCAGATGTTTCTCCGACCTGTTTCGAACTTATTTGAAGTTCTTCGTCTGATATTCACGACAGCGCACAGAGACGAGCGCGGGCCTTGAGCCTTGGCCACTAACTGGCGTTAAGACGGTTGCGCCATAACTGTCAAAGTCAAACTTCCTCCGTCCGAACTGTCACTTCTGTCATTATCACTGTGATTGTCACTGTCGTTTTGATAGGTATAGGACTGTTGACGCACCACAACTGTCACCGTCGTAGTTCCACAGACCCGATGATAATGTTATCAAGGAATTAAGTGGGAGTTCTAAGGAGCTTGGTGATTGCAGTGCAATCCCCAAGGAAGATATGGATGAGTGCAATATTGTCCCTGCTCTATTAGGGGCACAGTTGTTGTTGTTAATTGTTATTGTGTTGATTTTCGTTGACGAATTCATTGAATGAAATTTTGGAGCGCGCCATGTATATTATCTTCTTAATTAAGCTTTGACGGGGTATTGATAACTTAGTAAGGCTCTTAAAGGCACACTGGGACTTTATGATTGCTAACACATTTGGATGGATTATATATTCCATACAATCCATCCAAATGAGCAACTGTATGGACGTTTTATCTTGATCGGCTTGAATGCGGTAGCTAGTCAGAATAGCACGTAAAAATACTACCGGAATCGCACCTACGATCTCCCAAGGGGCAGTCGATTCTCTCTACCACCGGGACTACTAGAACAGCTCCTAATATTGCTTCAAATTCGCATCACTATTCTAAGGACTGTATATACTATTATATATATGACTCATATGATAATGTATTGTGTAGATAGATATGACCACATATGACTCAGTTTGTCTGTGGTTTTGCAGTCAACCAGATATGAATTGTGTATGGATATGATCATATATATAATGTGATACCGGCCTAACGCCCGCCAAATAGAATAATAAGTATCCCAGTATGCCATAATGTACAATATTGATGTTTATAAGTACTCAAAGTTTAGGTTCTGCTGGTACTCCACTGTGGCCAGCCACGTTGGGTGCAAGCGGAACAGGTATAGCGGGCGATGATATAGCGCCCTCTCGCTCTAGCTTCTCGTGTTCTGTTCGTACTAATGCTCGGAGTTCATCCTGTGAATGAAATTATCAAAGATATAACGATTTTTCCTTCTAATATTCCTGACCTTTGGTTTGTCCAAGGTGAACTTGCTGAAGAGACCTGGTGAAATTTTCGACGCCATTCAGGGTCATCAATAAATTGCAGCCAATCGCATAGGAGATTTTGGACATTCCATCAAAATGCATATGTGTATTTACTACTGTGTGGGTAGGCGTGAAGTGCACTATACCAAGTGAACTGGGCATCCAGACACAAGAACTAACGGAAGTGATAAGCGATATTACAAACCGGCGAACTTGGCATGAAAAATTCCATGTCATATAGTATTGTGAGTTGGCCATACCAAGATTTTAGCAGAACTGATACAACTTTTAGTTCTTTTTTATATCTGATAGGCTAGTCTTTGTCCACTATCTCACCTGATGGTAAGCGATGATGTGGTCGAAGATGTTCATCTGGCTAACCTAGAATTACAGGCTCTGAAAAAGTACTAGTTCGCGGAAACCATTACCTGTAGGGCTGGATGCATTCAGGAGTTTTGGGAAGTCAAACAGCATGCACGGCGGACAGATGTTTGATAATATTCATAAATTATGTAATCGTTTTTGTCCTTTTAATTTTGTCACGCTAAGAAATTTCCTATCAAGTGCCAAGAGAAATATCACACCGAGCAGGGTTTTATCCGCAGATTTATATCTCTTTTACGCATATATCAAAGGAAACAGATGGGTAAATTTCATCTTCACGCCACTGCAGCCCGCCACTCATCCCAGCATCGGCATGATAGTGTCACAAACCCATCTACATGCTGTCATATCTATAAGCAGACTAAGGACTTACCCCCCAGCCAAGACTGTCAGCGAGCAGCTGACAACCAGTATCGCAGTCTCCTAACTGCGCCACGTCTCGGACTCCGTCCTCGAACTGTAATCCACCGCCCATACCCAGCATCCGCATGATGGGGCTCCGCACGCCCGCCTTCTCGCGGTTTATCAGCAGCCGGGGACACCAGTCAGGAACCCTGATGACGATATAAACCACACGTCAGACAAAAATATTTTTTTCGCATTTAAATTTCATTAAAATCGGTGCAGCCGTTTTTGAGTTACACTCCAATAACTGAAAATTGTTTTTCTATCTTGATGATCAGATATAGTCATTGACAGTGAATGACAATCGGTCCCGTACATAAGTAGCAAGGGTCACTGAAAATGGTGAATTTTTTTTACCTATAAATGGAACCGATTTCAACACTCAAAACTCAAAATAAGTTGTTGAAGTCGGTACCATGATAGTTCAAAAGTGCCTATTATCACAATATTGTGCGCATAGTACCGACTTCGACTAGATATTTCACAGTTTTGAGTGTTGAAATCGGTTCCATTTATAGGTAAAAACAAATTAACCCTTTTTTGTGACCCTTGCTACTATTGCTACGGGACCGATTGCCATTCACTGTGAATGACTATATCATCAATAAAGGAAAACAGTATATAGGTAATATATATATATATATATATATGTATATATATATATAGATAATATATAATCGATATATATATTATAATTTGTTATAATGTGTTTTGCCGGACTGAAAGAACTTGGCATTCTTTAAAGAGATTGGGTGTGGGGTATCTAAAGGGTTTATTTTTACTACATTTAAGGACTCCTCTTTGGGCTCTTTCAAGGGAAAGCAGGTGTGTTTTGTATGCACCACCCCAAGAAGTGATACAATATGTGATGATGGACTGACACAAGGAAAAATAGAGAAGTTGTATAATATCCCAACTTGCACTGTCGTGAATGGCTTTGAATACTGCCATTAGTTTACGCACTCGCCGAGTTATTATGTTGATGTGGGGTACAAAAGAAAGGTTTTTATCAAGAATGACACCTAGATATTTAATTGTACCTACCCTTTCCAGGGCACGGCAGTAGCAAGTGGGATTTGTGGCGTTTGCGCATAAAGGAGTTTTGTGAGCGATAATTTTTATAGTATCACTTATATCAGGAGTATCCTTAATGCTAAAAGTGATGTATTTGGTTTTGTCTACGTTAAGAGTGAGGAGATTATTCCGAAGCCATGACGTGATCTTATTGAAGGCACTCTGAGCCAATTTGAACACTTCTTCCCAATTACAACCATGAACTAGTAAGGCAGTATCATCAGCGTATGTTATTATTGAACAATTTTTTATGCGGATTTCACACAGGTCGTTTATGTAAGCCAGAAAAAGCGTTGGCCCGAGAATACTACCTTGAGGGACGCCAAATTTCAGAGGTAATGGCTTGCTGACGTAGTCTCCTATTTTTACACTTTGGGTCCTGCCGTCATGTAGTCTTTAATAAGGTTATGTTGAGTTCCTCTTACGCCAAGCTTCTCTAGCTTATTAAGTAATAATGGGACAGACACTCTGAAACTGCATGTTTCAGAGTGTTGGGAAAGCATCCTGAATGAAGAGATAAATTTGCTAAATGTGCTATTACTGGTGCAAGTATTTCTCTGTTCTGACGAAGGATCTTTGACGATATGTTGTCCCATCCAGCTGCAGAATCAAATTTCAACGAGTTAATCACTGCTAATACTTCCGTCGTATCTGTTTCCAGTATAGCGATAGAGCTTGTTGATGATGTGATATCTACATTAACAGAATGGCTTGTATCTAGAATGATGTTATCAGCCAAGCGATTAACAACACCAGCGAAGAAGTGATTAATATTGTTCACAGATTTTTCCTGAGACTCACTAATCTGCAGTAGTTCAGTCGATAGTTTTGGTGTACTCTTGAAGTGAGTGATTTCACTTATAACTTTCCAAGTCTTTTTTAGGTCTTTACTATTACTGGCTTTGAGTAGTTGTTCCTTTTCGTAGACTTTTTGAGAATAGACTTGCAAAAATTTCTGTATCTCTCTTGTAATTTCAATATCGTGTAACCGATCTAAAAATATCGGTTAACTTAATAATTAAAAATTTCACTAAATACTAATTTAAATCAGCGCGCCATCTGTAGGCAAACGACCAAACGTCTATCTAAATTCCATATGAAGTTAGAAAAGACCTATAAAGCGATAAGCTTAAATACCTTTGCCGAGCGCTGAGGTAGTTCAACGACTCGCCAATAGGGGTCGCGTATACAATCAACAATGATACTCTCGTTCTTATAATACCGTCTTCTTCTTCCTGTATCTCCGGTCAATTCGACTTTTATATTGACAGTTAAAACAAATGTCAATCCAGTCTGTCAGAAAATACCATGATGGTGGTTTTTGAGTTCCGCTAGAGGAACGTTGCATTTTAAATATTTTCAAAATCAAGTGCAGTCATTGGCTTTGCGACGACAACGGTTTTGAGGCCTTTTGCATTACCATATATGGTAGCGAAATGCGCCTCGAACATCCGCCCAATTTGATGTCTTTCCTCGAAGAGGAATCGGCATCACTTCGCCACCAGCCACCGACTGTTCAACTCGAATTAAATCTCTACGTTTGAAAGTTGTTACTAAGACTTAATTAAAATATAACATTAATCTTCAGAATCCCCAGACACTGGGTAAGTTTGTGTTTTGAAGTGAAAGTGTACTTGACCACCCAAAATTCTAACCTTATTTTTCAACATTGGTATGTACTCTCATCGTAATTTTCTGTATATTTTATTAGGTGTCTTACATGCTAACTCTCTTGTGTAACCTTTGTATATTTTTCTGTGATTTTATGTGCTTTTCTACTTGTGTTCTCTTTTTACGCCCTTCTGGCAAACTTCAAAGGGTGTTGCTGGTAGCTCGCAATTCACGAGGTACCTAGGCTAGTCCCTTTTGCTCGGTAGTGAACGGACCTCGTGGATTGTGCGCATCTTTACCAGCAACATACCTACTTGGCCCTTCTGGCATTCTGAGCGGCTGGTGGTTCGCATCCGCGAAGGGCCTAGCTAGTCCCTTTATGCTCGGTAGCGGAAGCCTTAGCGGATGCGAATTCTTCACCAGCAGCACTACTCTTTGGCCCTTATGGCACAACTCTGTTTGCTGGCGGGCCACATCCCTAAAGGCCCTCTGCGCGTCACTACATGCTCAGTAGCAGAGGGACAGTGGACCCACCAGCTCAGCATCTCACTGGACCCATTGTGACCGGAAACATCTAATTCCAGGGTTCAAGTACAAGGCTGAAGTTCAAGTACAAGGCTGAACTTCAAGTACAAGGCTGAACTTCGAGTACGAGGCTGACCTATTAGCAGGACACAACCGCTGAACTCCGGCCGTCCTCTGACCTCCAGCACCGACCGCGGCCAAAACGTCTCTACAGCACCTAGCTGGGACAATTCTACCGGCGCGGCGGTGTGGAGCCGAGCCCTGCACGGCAGACCTGCTGCTGAGCATCAACTCGGATACTAGCGGACCGGAGCTAAGTCCTTAACAAGGAAGCTTGCCAAAAATTGCCATACCTGTCTGAGATCCACGACCCTTTCTCTTGATTATACTTTATACTGTACTCTCTCTTCTTTCTCTTATGCTCCCTTCTACCCTGAGTAGGTAGGTAGGTGACAATCGCATTATCAGGTTGCTTTCTGAGTCTTAAGTGCATGCTCCTTGTTTCTGATGCATCTTATAATGCCTATAGTATATATATACATATATATTATTGTATATATGTAAGAGTAAAGAAGTATGTATATTATTATGAGTACCTATATATAGTATGTATATTATTATTATTCGTATTTGGGTCTTCTGGTTTTTGTATAATATCAGAAAAATATTTTTGCTTAAATTTTAAGTTAGCATTGTTTGTTTGACCTCATTTTTTATATTAGTTTGTTACACGCCCGTCTTATTATTCCTGTATTTCCTCACCATTCCAAGGTTGCCTGGAAGAGATCGCTGTTAGTGATAAGGTCGCCCATTGTAACACTTGATTTTAAGCCTTCGAGTTTTATTATATTGTAATTTAGGGGTGTGTACAATAAAGAATTATCTATATATCTTAAAAGTAAATCTCCCATGGTATCAACACTCACATGTCAATAAGCGAGGCGAAGGGCTGTACTTCTAAGGAAGACCCCATGATGATGAGCATGTCGCACTGCTGGAAGTCTTCCTGCAAACACTGCTGGAACCGATCTGGGAGACTCTCGCCAAAGAACACAATGTCCGGTTTAACTACACCAGGACACTCTGTGCATATTGGAATCTGATCTGCGAATATTCTTTCTGAAAAACGACAATTGGTTGTATGAATCTTCCTATGAATCTATGTTTGGGTACTATTGCAAATATCTAAATATATGAAAGTACATAACTGTATATGTATATTTCTATTAAATTAAACCAAATAATTAAAATTTTAACAACGTAAAACTGACTTTGATCGCAAAATTCTTATTATGTACAACTCAAATACCTACTCGTCAGATCTTACTAAAATTAAAATGGGACAACATGACAAGCACCAGCGTTTGAAGTTAAAAAAAATCATCAAAATCAGTACACCATGTAAAGAGTTATGCGGTAACAAAAACAACAAAATAAATAGTTCTATTAAGAACCTCCTTCTTATTTGAAGTCTATACAGGTTACAAATTAAAATGTCTCTACTAATAGATTAGGACCTGGCTCTTAAAGACAACTGCCGGAACACACCGTTCAATGCATGGCGACAGATTTTCTACTTAAGGGTGGTTGCTAGCCAAATGCCCTATGACCATGATATTACAACAGCCATCTTAAGACAATAACAGTGATGAGCAACGGCAATGACTAAACACAAACTTTGTAGAGTAAATGCCACCAACATATGTTAGTTATTTTAGCTAGGCATGCTCTGATACGAGCGTGTCATAATATGTGTATATATATATATATATGATTTTGTGTCTATAGGCTATGAGCTCTTAAGCAAGTTGTATGTCATCTATTAGTTTTTCAATATAGTTATATATGTATTCAATTAAGTCACCTTTAACAAATCCAAGATTATATTCTTTCCGGCAATCTAAACAGTGAGACGTGAAGAATGTGCCATGCGCTTCAACTATCTTGTCATTGGGGATGCTTGCGCAGCGCTCCAGTGTGTCTATGTTCTGTGTATAATGACGCAGCAGAAGGCCTGTAAAATATTTTTGGGTCAGTTATAACAGTTAACAAAGATCAAATTTGATAATCATCATGTAGATGACCACATAAAAACAGGATAGGCAGAGGTGGTAAGGATGCACTTTTCTTCAGTTATATCTTATTTTTCATGTTATGAAGCAAGTTACTTGACACAGTTAAACACTACTTCTGAAAATTCCTGTATCATAATATCCCTATACTAAAGTATCAAACCCATAACCTAATTATTTTAAAGATATATTAAAAGAGAAAGGTTGTGTTTTCATAGGTAGCGGTTTTATGTGTATTTTTTTAGGAGGACATGTTCTAGAACCCGAGGCTATGTGCTGTTCTTAGCTAAGCTAACTTTCTTATCCTCTGTCTGAATAATGAGACATGCACAAGTGCTAAGTGCGGCCTTGACTGAAGCTAGACAGTGAGGGTGGGCAGAGCAATTACTATTTTAAATTAACTACAGCCACACAAAGCTCAGTAAATTATGTTAGTTTTCTCATTATACAGAGAATCAAATTCACTAAATAGATCAAACTGGTAATTCCATGTTGACTAGTCACCATTGAAAAAGTAGCTTTAGCTTCTAAATGAGAGCTCATTGTTTTGCAAACAAAGTAAAGAGTTTGTATCTTAAAAAGGTTTCGTAAAAATACTTAATGGATGATACTGAGTGGATGAAGGGTCATCTACCAAATCGAAATCCAAGCCTTACTCCATCTTAGGCGCAGCTCCCGATTGGACTCTCTTGATGGACACGTATGAAAAACATTACAAAATTCCTGAGGATGTTGGTGTTTCGTCATCCAGACCAGACATATTTTTATACTCAAAAAATCTAAAACGCATAGTACTTATAGAACTTACTGTGCCGTGGGAAACAAACATACCTAAAGACCACACAATAAAAACAAACAAATATTATGACCTAACAAATGAATTAACCAAAAACGGTTATGTGGTTAGTTTATATGCTGTAGAGGTTGGAGCAAGGGGTATACCAGCGAAATCCCTATATAACCTACTTAAAGACCTTGGCCTACCAAGAACAACCGTAACTTCCAACCTAGAACGTGTATCTAAGGCGGCATTAGTAGGATCTTATCAAATTTGGTTAGGTAGGGGAGGAGGTTCGAGTGGTGAAGGAGAGCATTGATATATCATAAAGGGGCCCCTTAATCCTACTCCTGGGTTGCAAGTCCCAGGCCCCTCTAGCCTCTTCCTCTGTAATGCGATGGACCCGGCACCCGCATGGTGAATCCATGGAATGCTAAGTAATTCGTCTCAATATTACCTTTTTCATGCAACAACTTGATGAAATAATGTGAAATTGTTGGTTTGAAGTTTCCTGGATATAATTCTTTAGCCAGCATGAAGAACGGTTTAGGATTTTGCCTGAAGAAGTTGATTTCAAATATTGCTTGAGGCTCTGGAAGGTCATACTTCTGTAAATTGTGGTATAGGCCAGTCTCTGGGCTGCGGAAATCTGGAATGCCTGCCGCTGAAATATTTGAAAATGATTGAATATGTACTGAACATCAATAGTTAGTTAAATCATGAGACATAACTATAAGAATAAGCATATTGTAATTTGTGTACACATTTATTTACAACACATTGTTGTCAATGTGTAACAAGGTGCAAAATCCAGAACTAAAGCAGATTATAATTAAAAAATGTATTGATTTCCACAGGATAAAAATAATGTGTTTACTCAAGTAAACTACTTTTTGGTACATCGAGGCATATGCTGATTTTATAGACTTTCCTTTATTTACTTCATTGTAATATTTGTACTGGCCACTGACCATTTAACTAGTTAAAAGCAATCAATTAACTATGCAGACAAATTACACTCAAATAACTTACATGTCGATATACCGGCTCCAGACAATGTTATTATATTCTTGCATCTATCACTTTTGATCCATTTCACTACACCGTCTAAGTTTACTTCGTCTAAAACTTTGTCGACAGGCGCCGGCGTTTTTGGAGGCTCATAAAACCCAAGTTTAGTCGCCAGATATCTTCGAACAGTGTCCACATCCCAGTCTCGTATCCTAGAGCTAAGGGTCTCACTTTCTGGTTCACTCGGAGGGATAGCCGCCGCCGACGGAGGCCTATCGATAGGCTTGTCGCCTAAAACCAAAAATTGTCTCGTTACTTGTTCTTACATACACGAGCAGTTGAAGCATCAACCTGAACTCACCATCACTTTTTCCGGGTGGCGAATTCGCGGACATTTTACGTAAATTTAATAAATTGCGCCTCGAAATCTTTGTCCAGCTTCTACAACACAATTCTTTTGACACTGACAATGACAGATATGTGTGCATTCTTGGAAATAGTTGCAGTCAAGGCGTGAGGCATGAGGCAGACAAAATAGTCAAAGTCCATTGATATCATTTTATCATGTTACATAATGTATGATTAAATTGCAAAGTAATGCAGTACCTTAAAAAAATACTAGGTATAATTTAAATTATCAAAATATCAATGAAAATCAAATCATCAACTAATTGACAAAATAATCAAAATTCAAACTAAAATTGTCAGCATGTTTACAACAATCTTCGTAAACGGTGTTAAGTGAATGATATCCATGGAAGTAATAAGTACTACGTACAACAGGAATGAGCTCTATCTGTACATTTTGTAGCTAAAATAAAGAAAATAATACCTTATGCTAAGGCCGTAAGAGTCTTGTTGCGCGCAAAATAAAAATGAAGCCGAGTGAGAAGGTAACCACTGAACCCTGTGTCCCGTTCTAACAGTGACTTAGAGTTGCCAGAGTTAAGTTGATTTCAATCCTTTCGTTGTTTGTATAAAAATATGTAATTGATGTAATGTATTGAAGTAAAAACATTAACTTCTAAAATGTTTCTGAATATAAATAATAATTTATTACTGACATGTTGAAGCAATATTGTTTGTTGCTACGTGTAAAGCCTTATTAACGCAAAAATGTTGCGATTAGCGTATTGGTTTTCTTTTATTTGTTTGAAATACGGACACCGGACCTGACAACCCCAATTGAAAGTACAGACTCGGACGTTAATGGCGAAGTGTTTCTTGATTTCGTGATATTTTTGAAGAATTTTAGTTAAAATGGGGAATCTTTGTGTCGTGGAGGCTTGCGGAAGCGAGTATTATCCTGATTGTGGTTTATCTTTTCACAGGTAATAGTTTTGTACATAATTTGTTAGTGATGAATTACGGTGACCATGCATGACTATCCAATCCTAGTTCAAGAACAAATACCTATGCATTTTTTATTCCTTTCTCTATTATAATAACTTCGTTTTAATTTCAGATTTCCTAAAGATCCTTATGCTATGGAAAAAAACCACCACATCCTCTTCAATCTATTTTTGAAGATCCACGTGATATTCAATTTGTGAAGGCGTTAGCGAATTCATATCTCAATTTACGTTTAATTCATAATTAAAAATTAGAATCAATAAAACATATATATAAGGAATAAGCTGGGTTTGCGGTAGAAACTTCACAAAACTGTTTTATTCAGCAATGATTTAGAATTAAACTTAAATGTTAACTTAACTGTTTTTTTTCTAAACAAATTAATTAAATATACCACAATAGGTAGCTTAACGTTATTTTATCACAGTCCAGCTGCATGTCGTGTCCCACAAGGACAAGTAGTCTACACATAATATTATAAAGAGGAATAATTAGTATTTTATTATGTAACGAATAAACTTAAAAACTACTGGACCGATTTGAGAAATTATTTCGCCATTAGAATCCTACATTATCCCTGATGAACAAAGGCAATAGAATATTTCTTAAAAAAATGATTTTTTTAAACTGATCATAAATACCCATGCGAAGCCGGGGCGGGTCGCTAGTAATTATTAAAGCAATTAAATACATTTCAAACATAAGGTACCATATAGCATAGCATGGTATTAGCAGAATACTGTTTTACTGTATATACCTATGTACACGTATATCTAAAAGGCACAATTATATAATGTTTCGTACAAGCTTATGTGATCTGGATTCACTTTTTATATATTTATAGCTAATAAGCTAGCATTTGAACACTCTCTTTATATTTTATTTATAGCTGATAGGCTATCCTTCGACTACTAACTCACCTTATTGTAAGTGATGATATGGTCGAAGAAGTTGTTCAGTCTAGACTAGAATTACTGGCCCTAAAAGACAGCCGCTGGAACACACCGTTATGTGCTTGGTGACAGATTTTCTCCTGGATGGTGGAAGCTAGACAGGCGGGCATTCGCAAATTGCCCTACCTCTATATGCTATAATGATTGCGATCCTAAGATAGGTCGACGGCTTAACGTGCCGTACAAAGCACGGAAGTGCTCAGTAGTAATGTCACTAGCGGTCACCCATCCAAGTCATGACCACGGCGGACGTTGCTTAACTTTGCTGATCTGTTAAGAACGGCCAAGTAAGCTTTGCTTTGAGTGCTTTATATTTATTGTCCCCATTAAATCACAACTGGTACTACCTAGGTATATGAAAAACTTTAAATAGTAGATAATAAGTAAACATTAAAAACACCAGGTTATATATACCTCGGCAGGCGTACGTTTCCTTATCTTACGATTCGAGTCTTTTGAAATTGAGAAAAACGTGAGGTTCAGACCTGTGTTATTATTTATGCAGCCAAATGCATTGCCTTCATTCCAACCTACCTAATAGGAACTAACCTATAATGATGTCAATGATGTATTGTAGCTTTGTACCTAAAGTGCGGAGTGAACCAGGCCTGCCTATATGACGCGAGTGTGAAAAGCAAGCTAAAACAGGAAATGTATAGTGCTCCATAGGGCAAGTTTATCATTAGAATCTTCAGTTAAAATCCATCTGAAGCAATGATCTGCTGACGTCATATCACAAATAATTTTTGTCCTTCAATCATATTTCAATATAGTCACCATCGCCAGAGGGATAAGAGGTACAGTTACCGAGCTCTCGTTCGGCTTCAATTTAACGACAACAGCTCATTCCTGTTGTACGTAGTACTTATTACTTCCATGATGATATCTCACACAGGCGGCATTTTTTTTTCTATTTGTGGTACTACAAAATGTACATAATCTATCATGTAAGGGTGCATACCATTTGAAGTTAGATTCGCTAAAAACGATCACACTCCCAAAAAGTTGTTCCACATGGGTCTTGGCGTTATTTTCGCCATAAACGCTATGAGGCTACTGGAACAGTTTGAATTCCCTACATCTAATGTCAAAAGTGACAGAAGTGGCAAATTTTAGTGGCATTCTTAGCGTTCTTATCCTAAATGGAACAGGGGATGACAGTTACAAACGATCACAGTGATCACAACCACAGACGCAGAATGTGATCAAAATTATCGAAATTAACGTTCTTAGCGACTAATGGAACACGCCCTATATATGACGCATCCAATCAGCCGTTCAAATTAACAGCCTAATTTATTAATAAAGTGCGCCCTTTAAGAAATGGCGTGAATGAAATTCAGCCTTAAGACTGCAGGGAAGTCTCTAATTTTCATACAAAATTAGAAAACGTTTCTACCCCCTAAACAATCACCGATTTTGATGATTTTTGGAAATGTTATAGATGTTATCAATATCCAAGGTTTTGATTTTTATCATTATATTAAAGGAATTTGAATGAATGGGTATTTAAATACCGATTTTTCTCAAAACTTGTATCTCTAGTTTGTGAATTATTTATAGGAAAAATAACTATAAATAAAGAAAAAGGAAAAGTTATAAACCTAGTTTATTTTGTCAGTTATAAAATTAGATAAGTTTTTTTAGATTCGAATAATGTTTACTATAAGAGAAAAGTTTTCTCTCAGAGCGCAAATTATCTGCAAATTCTATGTCAAAACTTGAAGAAGCTGCAATTGTCCATATCGCATCTATTCTGAAAATTATAACACTATTAATGAAAATGATAACAAAAACTCGGTCCGAGGGCGATAATTATAACTGTCCTGTGTTTGTCTCGATCTATTAGTATACTGAGGTTACTACGATTCAATGAAAAAAAAATTACAACCTATTTGGGCGGTATACCACTTGACGTCAACTTCGTTATTTTCGATAATTTTGACCACATTTTGCGTCTATGGTTCCACATTTAATATGAACTTCTGAAGCTTGGTAGCATTTTATCACTTACATTTTATCTAAGTACACGAGGCACTTTCATTGCTATATTTAGAGACTACGATGAAAGAAAACAAAGGATTAGAATCAGTGGAACTATAAGTGACGATGTTCATATTAATTATGGAGTGCCTCAGGGGGGTGTGTTAGGACGTACTTTATTTCTAACTTATATTAATGACCTTTCTGACCTAAAAAATCACAATGGGCATAATTATACTATCGTATGCGAAAGACACCGCTTTAATTTTTATTTGATCCTTATGGAACCAAGACAAGATTCACTCAGAAATAGGTCTACAAGAGACTGCTTTAAGGTTGATATCAAATCTTCACACCACGGCGAACGATATACGAACCATGGCAACCATTGTTGTAAACAATGGTTGCCATGGTAACATGTTTGTTTTTCGTTCTAAGGTGCTCTGCTGTAACTGTAACCATGGCAACCATGGTTGTAAACAAAATTAGACGTCTATATTTATTCGTTCTAAAATACTTTGCTGTATTATAAAAACTAATAACGACTACATTTGTGTTTATGTAAAAGCTGAAAGAACTAGTTTATAACAGAATTAATGTGACTCTCTCAAGTTAGTGTATCTTATATGAACATTTTAGTCACTAATTAAGTTTATAAGGGTAAATTTAAAAACAACTTTAATCAAATATATTTTAAGTGGTATGGCTTCCGCGGCAGACGCTTTGTGTGCCATGCATAAAATTTATAAAATACTAGATATATATATAAATTGGCAGGATGATAAGTAAAATTATAAAATATCTAACAACAAATTTACTTTTACAAATGGTTCTTATCCCTCAATTAATTCTATATATGTTTCTTCTACTCATGTCATGGTTTTCAGTAAATATATTAGTTTTTTTATAGAGTTTTTGAATAACTATATTTTTTTACTTTTCTCATATTTTTATTGAAAATTAGAGTATTTAACACGGATGTAAGTTATACTATTTTGACTATAAATGCATTCATTTTAAATAGTTTCTACTCAAGTTCTTGTTATCAATAAATATTATAGATTTTTTTTTTCTATATTACTCATTTTTGTTGTAAAATTAAAAAGAGTGAAAGTCATAAATTCCTATTCGGACGATAGCCGTCCGTAAATATTGCACGCAAAATTTAACTTTAAATGTCCCAAATATTTCTAATATCACAATTACTTCATTTTAAATAGTTGCCTATTCATGTTATTATTAATGAATAATATAGAAAAACTACTAGTTTTACTTTCCTTATATTCGAAATGAAAAGTAGAGTGCTTAACACGGGTGAAAGTAATCAATTCCTACTCGGACTATAGCCACACTCGCTACGCTCGTCTAAATACCTCGTATCGGAATTGATTCCTTTCGACCCTTGTATAACAATCTACTATTTCGGTAATTGGTGTGTAACTTAAAAACTACACGGCATTTCTTCTTACAAAACTGGTAGCATTATAGATCCGCATTTTGTCTATTTATTGGCTTACGCTTGGGTGCAAGGTGTTGTGTTGCACATCACTGCTAGTGTGGTACTGCAGTTGATCAACTCGGTCACTATGGTCTCTCCTGCCCGCGAAGTGCTGGTTGAATTTCCTGCCACGCCAGGCTTAACGATATCATTGACCGGGCTTTTACCAACGCCAATGTTACAGCTATTCTCGAACCGAATGGTCTGATGCGTGACGATGGTAAAAGCCCTGACGGCATGACTCTGGTTCCGTGAAAGTTAGGGCGGCCCTTAGTGTGGGACGCTACATGCGTAGACACTTTAGCGCCGTCACATCTTTCTGAAACCGACGAAGACTGGCGCCGCGGGTACTTCGGCGGGACAACTCAAGCAGCACCAGTATGCGAACCTCGGTATGGGTTATAAAAATTTGAACAGTTTGGTGTAGATACGAAGGGTTCGTGGTGACAAGGAGCTCATCGTATTTTGGAAAACTTATCAGAGATTTTGATCGATGCGACGCGTGATAAAAATTCTGGCACCTATTTGGCTCAACGAATAAGCATTGCAATTCAACGGGGCAATGCTGCCATCATGCTGGGCACGCTGCCAACTGGGCTGAAGCATTTGGACTGCCTGTGAGTCTGCACTGACTAAATGCTTTTAGCTGTAGTGTTGTATATAGTTCGTAGTATTTTGTTAAAAAAAAGCATACCGCCGGTTAAAACAAATATATTATTAATTTATTTATTTCATTAGTGATATTTTACATAGTTACAATGTATTATTATTATAAAACGAACTATAAGAAAATATACAATTTCCACGGCGATAACAATAGAAAATCCTACGAGAACTCCACCAAATCCACCGATGCTACCTGCAAACAAAAGTATTATTTTAAAATAATTGGCAGAATTCTTATTTTTATTAAAAGTAAAGTCACGAGCATTAATATATGTAAACATTACCATAATTTTTGTCTATCATTTTATTTCATGTTACATCTATTTAAAAATTTCTGGTGGTCCTCATATTATTGCGTTAAAACGAGGCATTTTAGTGGTATTTTTTTGACATTTCCTGCAGTACATAATAATTAGTTGCAGAAAAAAAACTACGAGGGCGTGTCTACAGCACGCCTAGATTTTGTGCGTAAGATTATTGCTCTAGAGATATTATCCAGGAAGAAAATAGGGTAATCAAATTTGTTAGGAGAACCGCACGCAGCATTCCATGTTAAAAAATACAGCACTTTTCCGAAGGGAAAGGCTGTATATACCATGGAATTTAAGCATCAGACATTATAGAAGCAGTGATGGCTCAATGGCATTGGCTATGGACTGTCGCGCAGCAGGTCCATGGTTCGAATCCCGCCGTGGGCTTGAGCTTTGCCGCATGGTGGAAGGGCATTTTGCTAATTTCCGCCTGGCTAGCGACCACCCTCAAGAAGAAAGTCTGTCGCCAAGCACCTAACGGTGTGTTCCGGCAACAGTCCTTGAGAGCGAAATTACAGGCACATGAAACCTAACAACTCTAACGTGGGCCACGAGGTTGTTCAGTCACAATACCATAAAAAAAAGAAGACATCAGAAATAAACTCGAGACTTCTCGTGATTTGGCCAACTGCGTTAGTGATTGGACCAGGCAAAACACACACAAAAGCGTACATACATTTTCTGAACTTACTAAGAACTTCAAACCAATACGCGACCACGTCCAGTCGGTCTAAGACACCATCAGAAACTGCATGGTAAATATTCAAAAAGCATTTATCGGTCATATTTATATTTTCTCTGTAAAATAACAAAATCATCGATTTAATTACCTACAAAAAGAAGCCATAAATATAATAATATATATATATTATATTTATGGCTTCTTTAGCATATACATTGAAGTAGCAAGTGAATCACAATAGAAAAAAGGAAATTCGAAAACTCGCGAAGCTATTTGTTTATGATATTTTGCGAATGCTCGCTTGGCTAGCCTCAATTATATAAATCTGTTGCTAACGACATATAGGTATATTTTACAGGAGCTCTCATTGAGAGCGAGATTCTAGGTTAAGTCTGTATAATATCTGCTACCACATCATCATTTACCATCAGATAAGATTGTGGTCAAAGGCTAAAAGGTACGTATGTATATACTTATGGCACCGCATCGCAACGCAGAAAAGGTAAGTAAGGCAGGTGGCATACATCATGAAATGCAAAAATTCTGACTTCCTTACAATAAAGGATTCATGAAATATTTCTTATCGTTCAGCGTTGCTATGGGAATCTTGTACGACTTGGTGAAATGAGAAGTGAGCTCGCAGTCCGGTAAGCACGCGGGGCAGAACAAAGAGTCTTCTATCTCGACTTCTAGCCCGTCGGTCTTCTCTGCATTTTTGGGATACAAGTACAGGAGTTTCTCTGAAAATAGAAAGAAAAAGCAATGTTTATTTTCCCACAAATTAATAATGATAATACATACTAAAACTTAAAAACATATAAACTTCTATTTGTTGCAAAATCGGCCTCAAACTCAGTGTTTTTATATATAGAAAATAAAAATTGTTGTAAATAGAAAAATATATTAATACGGATTACATTACAAATATACGAGAAGAAAAATTTAAGTCATGTGCGGGATTCGAACCCGTGTCTATCCACCCCTTTTAGCCGGGGTATGCTCTAACCAATTGAGCTAACATGACAATGAGTCATAACTCAATTTTTTCCTATCGTTCTTTAACCATCGTATCGGGATTTTATATTTTTTTTTCCTCTCGTGTATTTGTAATTTTGTAATAGAAAAGAATATTTGTATTTTAAGACTTATATGATTTGTTATTTATGTTACATTTCTGTCGACGTCATGTAAAGCTGCTAGAAGTTTCAAGGGCATAATAATTGCGAGTTATTATGTAGGTAATCCTTTCCATTCTACATTCTACGAAGCGCTACGAAGTGCTAAGTGTCGTAGCGCAGCTTGCCAAATCGTTTGTAGCCATAGGCTTAGGATGTATATATTATATGATTCTTGAGCGTAGCGAAAAAATCCTACGTCTATTTTTGTAACCACAGAAAAGAGAAAGCAATATTTCTCTATGTTTGTAACCGATTAACTAGGTAAGGCAGGCAAGGCGAACGTTCGCTTCAGTCATGACTTGGATGGTTGACTGCTAGTGACATTCACTCGTACTACTGAGACATTTCTCTGTGTTCGGAGGGCACGGTCCCGGTTATTGTTTTGGGATAGCAAGCGTTACAACATGTCAGTGGGAAATTATCTGAATGCCGCCTGTCTAGGTACACAAAGCACCTAACGGTGTTTTTCGGCAGCTGTCGTTGAGATTTAGTAATTCTAGTTTAACCTATAACAACTTCAACCGCAGGTGATGTAGTGGCTTACAAGCGCAGGCTTTTTTTATCTTTTAGACTAAAACTGATCGGTAATCTGTCACAGCAGGATGTCTGATGATATGTCATAGTGATCTGCTATACAAAGCCGGGTGCAGCTTCCACAATTGAGGAAGGTAGTTAGTATTAATAGCTAAGTTACTGCTTTTTTCATAATTGTAAAAATTTTGCACCGCCGTTACGATCTTTCTACGCTCCCTTACAAAAGGTTCTGTAAAACAGGGTCCACCAAGCAATAGTAGGGAATCCCAATACGATGGTTAAATAAAGAACGAGAGGAAACAATTTGTCATTGTCAAGTTAGCTCAAGCGGACAGAGCATACCGCGGCTATTAGGGTAGATGGACGCGGGTTCAAATCCCGCACATGACTATAATTTTTTCTCACGTAAATTTGTAATTTTTGTGTTTACAATGCTAGTGACATATGTTGTAATTTTATCTTGGTGTATACGCGGTTATATGTTAATTTTGCGTTAAAATGTCACGGTCATATGGGATTTGGCAAGGTTCATCCACTTACCTTTGTATTTATTTAAGCACTCCAAGTTCACCAGGGTACATATGGGCCCCTGATCCTTCCCAATGGGTAGAAAATAAGGAGTGCACTTGCAGAGAGATTGCACAGCTTTTATTCTACAGCTGACAATGCAAGCGCTGTACGAGTACATTTTATTGAATACCGATTTCATCGACTCGTCTTTGAAGAGACACTTTCTCTGGAAATAAAAGGTTTTCACTTTTTGTATTCTATTATTAATTAGTATACATTTTGACTATTCAGCTGTCAAGCTCATGCTTTTATTAGGTAGTATTTAATCGAGTGACCGTAAATTAAAATTTTAAGTGTAATATATAATCAATCGAAATCAAAATCCATTTATTTGCCAGAATATTGTCATAAAGTAGATGTCACATATTAAAACTTTCAAATATTCTACCTTTATCAGGTGTACAAATGTTAAATTTATATTGAATTATCATAAAATTGCATATTAAATTAATATTATATTAAGTGATCATTAATTAATTATTGATTGATACATTTAACAAATATTCTAAAACATAATTATATAGTACAAAATGTTCATTAATGGATATATATGTGTCAGTTTATCTTTAAAAAATCATCTACATCATGATAACATTTGTCAATTAAAAGTTTTAACAGTTAAGGCGCTGACAAGTGCTAAATAGCTTTACTTTTAGCAAAGTATATTTAGTTTGTAGCAGTAAGAAAATTATATGTTATTCTTGAGCACATTACCTAAGGCCAAGAAAAGTCCGAAACAAGATTCCTTAAAATTTTCTCGATGGAATAAAATTACAAAGTGGACTGTAAATTACGCTAGAAACGTAAATATCTTAATTATTTACGTATCAATGTGTATGAAAATGTATTTAAAAAATAGCAAAACTTTTTCAAGACAGACAAGAAAAGTTACATTTTTGATTTACGTTACTAGTTTTGTGTTATTAAGCTTACTTTCGGATTTTAACTAAACTCATCGCAATTTCACCATTGCTGCCTCTCTTTCACTCCTATACGCAGTCCGAAAGTGACAAAATTTCAGCCTTTGACAGCGTCTTAACATTTTAGTCTATTGAAATTTAGTTCCTTGAAACAATTAGGTAATTTGTTATGAATGGTAATATCCATACAGTATACATTATTACTACACTTCTGGACTCATCTATTGGCCCACCTTGTATTTTCAGTTTCGTTTGGTCCTAGCTAAAATTTTATATTAGGTCGAGCAAAAAGTTTTTATGCAGTTTTGAACCTGGCACATTCACAATTTCATTCAAAAGTCTTTTTTTGAATTTCGAACACAGAATTTAAAGAAACAAAAGACAATTTGGAGCCTGTTTGTTGATATTAAACAATCGAATACTAAGAAAACTTGGTTTAATTGGTTTACTTGGATTTAATTCTTGAAAAAGTGATTGATATCTTTGGTTTTGCAACAAACATTACTTATTCTTACATTAAGGTGAGGTTCTATCAATAATCTATGGATACTTCACCTGAAGTCGCCGCCCAAGCTGTGGCACTTATTCAGGCCGGACACAGCCAAAGAAACTTGAGTGCTCAACTTAATTTAAGTCGATCTGCGGTCCGAAATGTTTATCGGAGGTACCTAGAGACTGGCGGCTTTGTTCGTCGCCAAGGAAGGCCACGATCTCGGGTCACAACTGAAAGGCAGGATCGATTCATCGTGACGACCAGCTTGAGAAATCGTCACCTTACCTCCATTGAGATACAAAACCAACTTCGCGACTTCCACGGAGTATCTGTGAGCGCTCGAACTGTTCGGAGAAGGTTAAAAGAACGCGATATGGTACCATACAAGCCAGCTAATGGGCCCAAACTAACGCGAGCCCACCGAACAGCGCGCCTTCATTTCGCACGCAGTCATTTAAATTGGACACAGCAAGATTGGAGCCGTGTACTCTTTTCTGATGAGTCTAAAATTGTGTTACATGGCAATGATGGAAGGAAGAAGGTCTACCGACGTAAGGGAGAGCGTTTCGCACAATGCTGCTTTGAAGAGAGGGTTGCTTATGGCGGTGGCTCATGGACTGTCTGGGGCGGTATATCCGCGAGCGGCAAAACTCAACTTGAGGTTGTTACAGGACCACGGCTGCCAACATTAAATGCTGAAAGGTACATTCGTGAGTGCTTAGAACCTCACGTGATACCATACGCGGACTATGTGGGCCCAAATTTCCTTTTTATGCATGATAATGCAAGAGCCCATGCGGCCGGCATCGTCAGGGAATATCTTCGGGATGTGAACATCACAGTTATGGACTGGCCAGCCAGAAGCCCAGACATGAACCCTATTGAGCACATGTGGGACGAGCTAAAAAGACGTGTTAGGGCTCGTCAGCCAGTTGCCCAGACGATGCAGGAGTTGAAAACTGCCATAGAAGAGGAATGGGAGATGATCCCTCAAAATTTCATAGAGCGGTTGATAAACTCTATGCCTAATCGTATGAGAGCTGTGGTAGATGCCCATGGAGGCAACACGCGTTATTAAATTAAACCTTTATTTGATAAAACATGTGTTTTATTCAAAAATCAATTGCCTTTAACAAGGCGCATATCCGACTTGTTAGGCGTAGCTCCATGTCGTATGGTATTCTGAATTCAAATTTAAAACAATACGATCGAAAAAGATGGTAAAATGTGCCAGGTTCAAAACTGCATAAAAACTTTTTGCTCGACCTAATATAAAATTTTAGCTAGGACCAAACGAAACTGAAAATACAAGGTGGGCCAATAGATGAGTCCAGAAGTGTATATACACAGACTATTTTACTCTTAATAAATTAATGTACTTCTAGGTTAGCCTGAACAACATCTTCGACCACATCATCACTTACCATCAGGTGAGATAGTGGTCAAAGGCTAACCTATCAGGCATAAAAAACAAATTATGTCTTCTATCTCGACTTCTAGCTAAGACTAATTTTATTACTAAGTGTGTGATTGACTGCGAGTGACGAGAAATCAACAGAACAGTAACATACAAACATTCATTTGAGTTACTTTTAATACAAAATGAGTAGCTTCATAATATATGACAATATCGGATTGAATGTCAACATTACGTACTTACTGCATTTTTCAGTATTTGGCAAATTATTTATTTGTACTGTGCGACGTTTTATCTTAAAATAAGTGTTTTAAATAGAAAATACCCTATGAAAAATACTACTTACTATACTAATACTAGCAGATAGTAGCATCGTACATACTATGGACTCACATTTATTTTTAAATTTTACATATGACATAACTATTTGAAGAAACACTATTACTAATCACCTCACTTTTTTGTGACACTTCACCCACATTTATTGTTTTGTTGGATGTTTTGTTTTTTTATGTTATTGTGACGGAACAAGCTCGAGGCCCACCTGATGTTAAGTGGACTAACCTCTGCCTATAACAGTTGCAATTCATGACAACTCACGAATTGCACTGCGCCCGTCACATTGAGACATAGTTGTTAAGTCTCATTGTGCCTGTAATTTCACTGGCTCTCAAGGACTACTGCCGGAACACACCTTTCGGTGCTTGGCAACAGACTTTCTACTTGAGGGTGGTCGCTAGCCAGGCGGGCATTCGCAAAATGCCCTTCCACCATGCGGTGAAGCTCAAGCTCTGGGCGGGATTCGAACCATGGACCTGCTGCGCGGCAGTCCATAGCCAATGCCACTGAGCCATCATTGCTTCAAAACATTTTGCTGTGTAACAGACTTTATAGCGCTTCGCCGGCCTATTATCGTTTTCTTGTAAAATATAAGAAGAGAGGAATTCAACCACTTACGGTAGTCAAAGGATACTTCCTGACTTCAGGCGTGGCAACCTGCCTTATCGACTTGAGCTCCATGAACTCAGCTTGGTTGGGTTCGGCAATGCGTCGGATCATGCCGCCGGCACTCAGGTCTGCGAAGTGGCTCGGGTCAAACAGCAATACCTGCCATGACAACCAAGACATCATACTGTTTTAGAAAAGTAGGTACTGTGACTTGATATTTTTGTACTTGATAGACTAGAATTTGTTGCACGAGTCTTACAGATTACCTACTTTAATAGGTATGTGGGTATAAAAGTAATTATTTTTGATTATTTTGTGGGCGGTAAGTCTCCTTAGGGAGACTACCTACTTGGTCCAATATATGAAAAGGAAGCTTTTTTAGCCTAACATTTAGGTGTCATTGTATTATTAAGTGAAAATATATTTTTATTAATTATCTGTAAAGAAATTAGGTCTCTCAATGTTCTCAGTTTTGGACAATTTTAATACTAGAATAGAATAATTATTTATTGCTACAGAAAAGAAAATAAATTACATACAACTTCTTACAAACAATATGCAACTTATAGCAAAAGGAATACACTCAGTTTGAGTTATGGCCACTCCAGTCAAGGTGCAACCATAACACTGATTTTCAGTGAATTCCTGGGGCTCGATTCTCTTAGCTATTCAACGGCGTTAATAAAAACTGTAGTTTTTGACAGTATCCGTAGTCTGCCCGCTATTTAGGTTCGATCGCAAGTCAGTGGCTTGTTATCAATAGTTTTTGACATATTTGGTATGCTGTAAGCTATTTTGTTGCGATTGCGATGCTACATTTTGGAGGATTTGAGATAGAAAAATACCTAAATGATTTAAATATATTTATTTTATGTATTGTTTGCTAGAAAACCACTGTATTAATGTTTTGACTGATGCTCGATTGATAGATGTTTTCATTATTATTTCACTGGACAACATTTGCACAACCATACGATAGCGACGCGATTGCTATACAACTGCGATTAGGAGCTAGAATAAGCAGACTACCGAATTTGACATTAATAGCAGTTCGATCGCAGAAGCATCGCAGTAGTGTAAAATTCAATAGCTAAGAGAATTGGGGCCCTGTTCTCTGGCCACTACTGTATGTTCGCCGATATAAAAGAGAATTTAAAAAACCGATATCCTACGAGTATACATCATGCTCAATGTGCTCATGAGGAACATAAGTTTCAGGCGGTTATATCCATGTCAGCTGAACAACCAAATAAATTGCAAGCGCAATTGTACAATTAAAGGCAAGGAATTAAATTAATTTATTTCTATGGTTTTGATAATTTAATCAGGTAATTCGTCAACTGCGGCATCTGACCAATGCTATAAAATATAACGACTTACATCAAGGGAGGTCATCGAGCATGAGGTGAAGATATAAGTAAGTATTCGTAAGACGTTGATGCCAAGAAGGTATAGGCAGTATAATGGAGTGAGCGATGGCAGCTAGCTAATGAAATCGGCAATTACAATCTGAATGAAAATGGCTATAAAAAAGCGAGATGCAGGCGTAGTAGAGAATTTGATTGGAATTGGACAATGGGGTTGGCATCGTCACTGACTCACGGGGTCACATTGAAGCAGTGATGGCTCAGTGGCATTGGCTATGGACTGCCGTGCAGCATGTCCATGGTTCGAATCTCGCAGCAGGCTTGAGCTTTACATCATTATGGTAGAGTATTTTGCGAATACCCGCCTGGCTAGCTACCACCCTCAAGTAGAAAATCTGCCAAGAAACACCTAACGGTGCTTCCTTCCGGCAGCTGTCCTTGAGAGCCATAATTCTAGGTTAAGCCTGTTAACACCTTCGACCACATCATCACTTACCATCAGGTGAGATTGTGGTCAAAGGCATCAAGAGTAAAAAATAACCTAACAATTTATTGACCTAAGTATGTACCTATGTAGTGCTACATACATGGTGCTACATACAACCAACACATGAAAATACGAAATAATTATATGATTTTAATATTGTTTTGCAATAACGCCTGCTATGCGGATTTGAGTTATGACGTCATGTCATGTTAGCTCAATTGGTTAGAGCATACCCCGGCTCAAGGGGTGGATGGACGCGGGTTCGAGTCCCGCATGACTTAAATTTTTCCTATCGTATATTTGTGATTTTGTAATTATATGATGGTAAACATTTTTGAAAAATGTGATATTGTGACTATTTATTAAAACAGGTCATCCACTTCGCTGCATTAATTATGGACGAGAAGAGTAATGGCTGCTATGCAAGTATTCTTTGTTATTAGCTTCAGTTATTTGACCGATGGAGCGCTTAGCACGAGCGAAGCGTTTCCGTTTCAGCATGTTAATTTTTTAATTTTTTTAATAATATATGTTTGTATTCATTATGGATTTGCACAAAGTATCGCCTGAATCTATTCATTATGTATGTGGACTGCTTAAAAATAGAAATGTTTTTTAACATTACAAATAAGCTAGGATCACATTTTTTCCTTGTTTTTGCTCATGTAAGTAGATAATGGATTTTCTTCTCAGAATATATTTATATTGGCATGACGATATGTCTTTTTTAATACTGGAAGTCATGAGCAATTAAATCAGCGCACCAATGTTACCAACTTACATCAAACCCCAGGTAGTTGTTCAAAGGGAAGGCGTAGTCGTCGAGCATGGGGTCCAAGATAACTGTGAGCCCCTGCGAATGCCCTGGTAATGTCTGCCGCTTCGCTTTTCCTAAAATACTGTTTGGTCTGAAACATAGATATATCTATTATTTAGCAATCGGATAGGACCCGTGTAATATTAACCCAAAATTTCTCCTACCAGTCACGATCGCAAGTCCGCGCTCGTCACTGTGCACTGTCGTGACTCCCAGAATAAGAACTTTAAATAAGTTCGAAACGGGTCGGAGAAATTTCCGGTTATGGAAAAAACTCGAGATATTTTTCTAACATAGATGTTATAATTTTAATATTGTTAGGTTTGCAATAACGCCTGCTATGCGGATTACATTACAAAATCACAAATATACGATAGGATATCATATCATAAGATGGTTAAAGAAGGATAGGAATGATTCGAGTCATGACGTCATGTCATGTTAGCTCAATTGGTTAGAGCATACTCCGGCTCAAGGAGTGGATGGACGCGGGTTCGAATCCCGCACATGACTTAAATTTTTCCTATCGTATATTTGTGATTTTGTAATGTAATCCGCATAGCAGGCGTTATTGCAAACCTAACAATATTAAAATTATAAGGTTGCGTCATCATTTACAAGTTTAAAACCAATTGCAAAATTGGTCTTGTTTGTAGTACAACGCAAGTGGTACTATAGATTTCGCTCCATCCCAATACGATGGTTAAAGAAGGATAGGAATGATTCGAGTCATGACGTCATGTCATGTTTGCTCAATTGGTTAGAGCATACTCCGGCTCAAGGAGTGGATGGACGCGGGTTCGAATCCCACACATGACTTACATTTTTCCTATCGTATATTTGTGATTTTGTAATGTAATCCGCATAGCAGGCGTTATTGCAAACCTAACAATATTAAAATTATAAGGTTGCGTCATCATTTACAAGTATAAAACCAATTGCAAAATTGGTCTTGTTTGTAGTACAACGCAAGGGGTACTATAGATTTCGCTCCATCCCAATACGATGGTTAAAGAAGGATAGGAATGATTCGAGTCATGACGTCATGTCATGTTAGCTCAATTGGTTAGAGCATACTCCGGCTCAAGGAGTGGATGGACGCGGGTTCGAATCCCGCACATGACTTACATTTTTCCTATCGTATATTTGTGATTTTGTAATAGATGTTATAATATTCATAATAATTGTCATTATTTATAGTCGATCGATATTTTATAGGTACATTTTATAGTACTACATATCTGTGTACAAACCAAATAGAATTAGTTCTCTTTGGGTTGATTTCTCGAAGTCCCACACACACGATATAATTGATCGAAACCATTAGACTGTGCAGTTCAAATCGCATTCGTTTTCGTAAGATAAGCATATATATACGGCAGGTGTAAACTGTATGTTATGCATACAGTTGTTAAGTTTTATATTCCTGTAATGTTACTGGCTCTCAAGGACTGCTGCCGGAACACAGTGTTAGGTGCTTGACGACAGATTTTCTAATTGAGGGTGGTATATTTGTGATTTTGTAATGTAATCCGCATAGCAGGCGTTATTGCAAACCTAACAATATTAAAATTATAAGGTTGCGTCATCATTTACAAGTTTAAAACCAATTGCAAAATTGGTCTTGTTTGTAGTACAACGCAAGTGGTACTATAGATTTCGCTCCATCCCAATACGATGGTTAAAGAAGGATAGGAATGATTCGAGTCATGACGTCATGTCATGTTTGCTCAATTGGTTAGAGCATACTCCGGCTCAAGGAGTGGATGGACGCGGGTTCGAATCCCACACATGACTTACATTTTTCCTATCGTATATTTGTGATTTTGTAATGTAATCCGCATAGCAGGCGTTATTGCAAACCTAACAATATTAAAATTATAAGGTTGCGTCATCATTTACAAGTATAAAACCAATTGCAAAATTGGTCTTGTTTGTAGTACAACGCAAGGGGTACTATAGATTTCGCTCCATCCCAATACGATGGTTAAAGAAGGATAGGAATGATTCGAGTCATGACGTCATGTCATGTTAGCTCAATTGGTTAGAGCATACTCCGGCTCAAGGAGTGGATGGACGCGGGTTCGAATCCCGCACATGACTTACATTTTTCCTATCGTATATTTGTGATTTTGTAATAGATGTTATAATATTCATAATAATTGTCATTATTTATAGTCGATCGATATTTTATAGGTACATTTTATAGTACTACATATCTGTGTACAAACCAAATAGAATTAGTTCTCTTTGGGTTGATTTCTCGAAGTCCCACACACACGATATAATTGATCGAAACCATTAGACTGTGCAGTTCAAATCGCATTCGTTTTCGTAAGATAAGCATATATATACGGCAGGTGTAAACTGTATGTTATGCATACAGTTGTTAAGTTTTATATTCCTGTAATGATACTGGCTCTCAAGGACTGCTGCCGGAACACAGTGTTAGGTGCTTGACGACAGATTTTCTAATTGAGGGTGGTAGCTAGCCAGTCGAGCCTATTTTGGGAAGGTACTTAAATCATATTATGACCAATTTATAACACGTAGGTATTAAGAGACATTTGTATGCCATAGCCTACGAGGCAGCAGAGTCGTAGTCCAGGATATAATTGAAAGCGCAGCAGTGGCCTCTTGCCGTCCGGCGCACACTGAAGATGCTGCTGCAGTTCACCATCTCCCCTGCCCAGAAGCACCGCACCAGCATCTCGCTACATGACGGCGCCAACTGGGAAGAATAAAACTAGGGTAAAGGCAAGTTCAAGTTTTTCTATATGTCATCAAGAGCAGGCAATGACCTTATAGATTTACCTAGTAAATACATACATACATACTAAGTAATAATAAATAACGGTGTGTTCCGGCAGCAGTCCTTGAGAGCCAGTTAAATTACAGGCACATGAGACTGAATAACTATGTCTCAAGGTGACGGGCGCAGTGCATTTCGTGACTTGAGACGAAATGCATCTGTTATAAGCAGAGGTTAGTCCACTTAACATCAGGTGGGCCTCGAGCTAGTTCCGTAACAATAACATAAAAAAAGTAAAGTATGATATCGGCACCATATATATTATATATATGTTGTATAACAAACCATATAGATATTAGGTAATTAGGTAGTAAAAATTCTAATTATAGAACTGCCTCCTACAGCATTATCGTCAGATTTAGTCGTTCCTAAACTATCAATTAGGTTAGGCAGACGTGTCCCTCTACGGTCACTGCCTGGATTATCCGCAAGTGGCATTAACTTCTGAGCGCTTTGCGTGCTTTGAATGGTATCTAGGTTATCTTAGCCAGAACTTATAAGTTTGGGGAAAAATTTACTGTTACTGTTCTCAAATTACGCGATCATTTCGGCATATTTGGCGTGTATAAACCACCGACGTGACCTGCTTTTGGAAGTTTGATCAAGGAATTTGAGCAGACGTTTTCATTTAAGATGAAAGGAACCATACCCTCTATCAGCCCAGAAGATCAGCAGACAGTATCGTGACTGTGAGTGTGTCTGGCAGAAAAAAACAAACGTCTCTATCCAACATTGTTGTCAGGAATTTTATCTACGTAATAGCAATATTCAACGAATTTTGAGCAAAGATTTACACCTTTATGCTTACAAGATTTAGCTGAATCAACAGTTGTAGTCTAACAACCATTGACTACACTGAAACTTATCTAACTGGATCTCGGAACAACTGCAAACTGTTAATGACTTTCACAACCAAAAGTGTCTTTAGTGACGAGGCTCCTTTCTACCGAAATTCGTGGAAGATTTGGTGGAAATAAGGTGTAAGCGCCCTCACAAGTACTGACAACTCTACTCCAATCCCCAAGACACATACCAAGTGTAGTTTATTTTTTTTAATGAGGATATGTTAGCATTTGACCGCTTTCTCACCTGATGGTAAGTGATGTTGTGGTCGAAGATGTTGTTCAGGCTAACCTAGAAGTACTGGCTCTCAAGGAGAGCTGCCGGAACACACCGTTTGGTGCTTGGCGACAGATTTTCTACTTAAGGGTGGTAGCTAGCCAGGCGGACATTCGCAAAATGCCCTACCACCATGCTATAACGACTGCCATCCTAAGACAACAACTGGGACGGACGGCTTAACGTGCCCTCCGAAACACGGAAACGCTCAGTAGTAATGTCACTAGCGGTCACCCATCCAACTCATGACCGCGCGCGACGTTGCTTAACTTTGCTGATCGGTTGAGAACAGCTAAGTAAACTTCGCTAAGAGCGCTTCAAAAATTTTAAAAGATTATGGCAAATCCCCCCAATGGGGGAGACTTTGTTCAACAGTGTACGTTTCAGTTGATGTGATGTGATAATATTACTAAAGGATTGGATTTTAAAAGCAAATTTAAAATTCAAGTTCTTAATGAGACACCCTTTCTTTAGTAATATAATACATAATTAGCGAATGCCCACCTGGCTAGATAAAATACCTTCGCCCCGCAAGTAGAAAATTAGTCGCTAAGCACTTAACGATGTGTTCCTGTCGCTAAAACCGCTCCTTGAAAGCCAATTGAAATCCATATTGTTCATCATCATCACTTACCATCACTTGAGATTGTCTAGATTTACAATAATGAAGTTAAGCTAAACTAAAAGAAACAAAAGAAATAGGACCTGGGAAACATTTTTGCAATCACGTCCTGTGAAATCAATTGTGGAAAAGACCGAATGATAAAAGGAAAAGACCAATACTTGCCGTTGCCATAGCCGTTAAAACAGCCCTTGTATTGAAGGATCTAGTGATCACTGTCTCCAGGTAAACATGTCTCTTCCACTCGTTGTTATTGCTGAAGTCCAGTAGCCGACCGTTTTCCTTCACAAACTGTTCCACCTCTTCTACTGACACGTTAGTCAGACCCAGAGCTGGATGGCTGTATATTTAAAAATGATTTATTAATTAGGTAAGTCTATGAATATCTGTGATATCTGTGACTCATAGTTGTGTTTAGCGACTGTCGACCAAAAATAATGAAATAACCACACGCTGGACAGGCCTCAAATGCCAGTACATCTTATCTGTTTTGCTATCTGGTCAAAAGAAGTGACACAACCTGATCACCTCTTGAGTTTGAGAAACTTTAAGTATAGTATTAACTCAAATCTGGCTTTAAGTCATAGGGCAATTTCAGTGTGCATATATGTATTTTTCAATCATTTGAGGCATAGAAAGGCACCGACATTATAGTTATAGTCATTAAGTACGTGGTATAAATCTATATATTTACATGATATCTTGGGTTGAGTAGGATGACTTACAGCTCTTCAGCTAATTCCTTCAGGGCTTTTTTGCTAATCCTATTCACGTTACACAAAGCCACAGCAGGGAAATCGATCTCTCTTATAGGGTATGTGGAAGATTCTGCTGACACAATCAGAGGGTTGGCGAGGATCCCAAACCATGTGTAATACAGAAGGTACATGAACAAGCTGAACATGGAGAAGAATAATGCTGTGCGAACCAATCTGCAAGAAATGTCACGGTTTTCAAATTAAGTTTTCTAAAAGTTTAAGCCCGTGGGGTGCCGTGCTAGAATGTCACCCCCCCATCTCTTCCCGTGGGTGTCGTAAAAGGCGACTAAAGGAATACATACCGGAAGGTGGGCAGCAGCACCTTCTGAGAACTTTACAACTATAACTGCGATCCCCAAGATGCCTGCCAAGCGTGGGGATTATGGCAAAACCTCGGTCCCCAGTCCCCGGCAGCTCTATTATTCCTGGCCCTGGTAGCAGGCCAGGTAACGGTGGAGCAGGGGGTGCGAAGAATCCCCGGCACATGCACGGCTACCGCACTCATAAACGACGACCCCCTGGCAACACACAACGTCTGTACGCTCAGGGAGGATCACAAGATTGTAGAGCTGGAAGAAGAACTGAACAAGTTACGCTGGGATGTCATGGAATTATCGGAAGTCCGAAGACAGGGACAGGACACCGTTATCCTTGACTCCGGTAACTTGTTATTCTACCGGGAAGGTCACCAAAAATCTCAAGGTGGTGTTGGGTTTCTCGTCCCGAAGTCCCTTGTTAACAACGTCGTAAAAGTCGAAAGTGTGTCCCAAGTGTGTACCTTATACTCAGAATCACCAAACGGTATTCGCTGAAGGTCATACAGGTTTACCTCGACACGCTGAGACGATGAAGAAGAGGCTATGTGTGAGGAGATATTTGAAGCTATGCATTCCTCCGAAACTTACTTCACCGTTGTTATTGGGGATTTCAACGCCAAGTTGGGCACACGGAATAGCGATGAGTACACGAAATAGTTGAGAGTGGGCCATTTGGATATGGGCAGCGGAACCATAGGGGCCAACGGCTGGTCGACTTCATGGAAAAGGAGGGACTCTTTGCGATGAACTCCTTTTTCGAGAAGCGACCATCCAAGCAGTGGACGTGGATAAGCCCTGATGGTTCAACAAAAAATGAGATGGAGTTTATCATGACGACTATGAAGCAAATTTCAATGATGTCTCTGTGATCCATAAGGTGAAAACCGGTAGCGATCACCGTATCGTTAGAGGCACATTGAATATCAATGTAAAGCTTGAGAGGTCGCGTTTGATAAACTCCACGCTCCGTCCTAGCGTTGTCCAAATCCAAAACCCCGAGAGCTCTCAACTCGAACTACATAACCGCTTCCAGTGCCTAGCTGAATGCGAAACAGTGGACGAGATAAACAATATGTTGGTGGAAGCTGTCCAAGCGCTGGGGTCCCAGTTCTTTAAGACCCCCCGCCGAAATAAACCGAAGGAACTCTCAGAGGAAACCATCCAGCTAATGGAAGATCGGAATGAGATGAGACTGCATTCTTCAGCTGATACTCGTATGTCGAACTACGGCAAGCTCAATAGACGAATTTCGAATGTACTGCGACACGACTTTTGCGCCTTTAATACTAATCAGATAAAGGCCGCAATCGAGTGTAACCAAGGCTCCTAAGTGCCTAAAAATTCGTCTATAGGGCAAAGCCAAATATACCAAGCTGAAGATCGACGTCGGCAGAATCATCTCATCAAAACCGGAGATTCTGAGAGAGCTTGAGAGGTTTTATGGACAGCTATACACCTCGACACGAAAATCCGTTGTCAGTGCAGCTCAAGACAAGAGAGCTAAACTGACCCGACACTATACACGACAGACACAGCTGTTCTTCAAAAAAGGTGACAAGACTTTGTTGAAGAACTACAGGCCCATTTCACTTCTGAGCCATGTTTATAAGCTGTTCTCGAGAGTCATTACGAATCGTCTTGCTCGTAGGTTTGATGACTTCCAGCCTCTCGAACAAGCCGGGTTCCAAAAAGGCTTTAGCACCATAGACCACATCCATACGCTCCGCCAGATTATACAGAAGACTGACGAGTATAATCGGCCATTATGTTTAGCGTTTGTGGACTATGAAAAAGCCTTCGATTCAATCGCACGTACTGCAGTCTCTTCAGCGATACCAAATTAACTATAGGTACATCGAAGCGCTGAAGTGATTGTATAGAAACGCCACCATGTCGATTCGACTACAGGACAAGAGCACCAATCCAACTGCAACGAGGCGTGAGACAGGGAGACGTTATTTCTCTGAAACTGTTCACAAATGCGTTGGAGGACGTTTTCAAGCTCTTGGACTGGAAAAAATTCGGCATCAACATCTATGGCGAATACATCACTCAGCTTCGTTTCGCCGATGACATAGTCATTATGGCAGAGTCGCTTGAGGAACTCAGTACAATGCTCAGCGACCTCAGTAGAGTTTCCGAACAGGTGGGTCTTAAAATGAACATGGACATGACGAAAATTATGTCTAATGTCCATGTTGCACCCGTACCTGTAGTTGTACTTGTAGGAAACGATACGCTCGAAGTTGTTGACCATTACATTTACCTTGGACAGACTGTCCAGTTAGGTAGGTCCAACTTCGACAAAGATGTCGCCCGAAGAACCCAACTCGGATGGGCAGCGTTCGGGAAGTTACGCTACGTCTTCTCGTCGAAGATCCCGCAGAGCCTGAAGACCAAAGTCTTCAATCAGTGTGTTTTGCCAGTGATGACTTATGGCACTGAGACGTGATCCTAAACTGTGGCCCTTATAGACAAGCTCAGAGTCGCTCAACGAGATATAGCTATGCTCTGAGTTTCTTTGCGCGATAAAATCCGGAACGTGGACATTCGCATTCGCACATAGCTCTCAGAATTAGCAAGTTGAAGTGGCAATGGGCGGGCCACATTGCTCGATGAACTGATAACCGATGGGGAAGAAAGGTTCTCGAGTGGTTACCACCGGAATACGTAGAGTTGGTAGGCCCCCCACCAAGTGGACTGACGACATCGTAAAAGTCGCGGGTAGCCAGTGGTTGCTAGTGGCTAATAACCGTTCTTTGTGACGTTCTTTGGGGGAGGCCTTTATTCAATAGTGGACGTCTTCCGGCTGATGATAATGATGATGAAAAGTTTAAGCGATGATAGTCGAAACATTAGCATGAACTTAAGGACTGCCATATTACACTGTGATCTCTAAGCCGTCTGTCAAGCGTAGATAATATGGCATAAAACCTAATAGGTTTTAAAGCAGTGATTGCTCAGTCGCGTTGGTTATGGATTGTAGCGCAGCAGGTCCATGGTTTAATCCCACCTCGGGCTTGAGCTTCACTGCATGGTGGAAGGGTATTTTGCGAATGCCCGCCTGGCTAGCGTGGGTGGTAGCTAGCCTCACCAGTAGAAAATCTGCCGCCAAGCACCTAATGGTGTGTTTCAGCAGCTGTACTTGAGAGCCAGTAACTCTATGTTAAGCCTGTTAACAACTTTGACCACATCATCACTTAACATCAGGTGAGATTGTGGTGAAAGGCTTACCTATCAGAAAAAAAAGAATAAAAAAAGAGCCTCCATTCAACAGGCGACGTTATAGCTGTTGAATGAAGTCAGATTACGAATAGTATTATTTATAACATAGTAACGTGGAGTGAATGAGGATATAGTTACGACTGTCCAGAAGAGTGTGCCCAAATATGTTGGACAACTAGAAAGGATACATAAAAGGATATTCACAAAGCAAGTGTACACAACGAGTGTAAATGTATAACAGTTTTTATTGGTTGAGCCAGCCTTTGACTAGCACATCACCTGATGGTAAATGATAATGTTGTCAAAGTTAGAACAGATTAACCTAGACTAGGAACTGGCTCTCAAGGACAGCTGCTGAAACACTTAGTTGGGTGCTTGGGGACAGATTTACTACACAAGCTAGGCAGGTATTCACAAAATGCACTACCACTATGCAAGTGTCGGAGTTTACCGGCCACCCAAAGGGCTCCGACACAGCCTAACGACTACCATCTTAAGAGACTAAGCAGGACCGCGTACGCTAAGGTGCACGGCTCACAGTTGTAAATGCCACCCGCGGTCACTTCCAAGTAATACATTAATTTACCTTTGAAAATTGTCGCGAGTTTCATCTGAATTGTCTTATTAGGAACCGGCTAGGAGCCGCGTTAAATTTACCGGAAAGATTCCGACCAGTTTTGAACTTTTTAGAAGTTCTTCGTCTGGGAGTCACGATTGCGCGAAGCGATGAGCATGGGCCTCAGAGCGTAACTGGTGGTCTCAGTTACGCGAAAACTGTTCGGAATCTTTTCTTTATATATATCGCGGGTCCTTGCCGGTTCCTAATAAGTTAATTAATTTACCTAGTTGATCGGCTAGGATAGACTAGGAAGCTCTACTACGAGTCCGCTAGAAGTCGAAGACATCAGCGTAAGTCATGAGTAGGTACTCCTAAGTACGGGCGTCTATGAAGAATGTAATGAGAATGAAGGAACCATGAGAGATATGACAATATTGCAGCAAATGGGAAGTCTTAGGTCTTTACCTCTTAATTGCTCTGAGGTCTCTACAAACTCTCCCGGGAAGTCCTGCCACTGTATAGCAACTAAGTATATATATGAAAACGGTACTTGCCTTCGTAAAACAACTGGGTTTTTCGAGGGTGAAAAAATCTCCCGAAGAACACCTGCGGGTTTTGAGTGTTTTACGGGCACTAGTATTTTTTTTACCTAGACCCAAAAGCATACCTTTGCGGCCATTGTATCTTCGGATCACACATCTGTGGGACTCCACCAATGGAACTGTTGCTGGCATACTCTTTTAAAACCTCGACGAAGCTTTTCCTCACAATCATTTCCATGGTCATTGTCTTTCGGGGTTGGTACTGCCTTTGTCTGTACTCCCTCCACCAGGGGTGTCTTGGTAACATATTGGTTGAAAAGTAAACTCTGCAAATTTACAATGAGCACCTAAATTTTCCGTGCCGAGCTAGAATTTTTATCCCTATGTCCACCCGATTCTTCTGCGATTAAGGGGAAAAATATCGGTAGTCACTCTGTGAATTTGTTATCATTAAATGCGATCCCTAAGATGCCTGCTGAGCATGGGGATTATGGAAAACCTCGTCATTAGCGAAGACAACTTCAGCGTTCCGGTCAATGTGATGATGAATTCTGAACGATATGGGTGGGTATCAAATCAAGAAGCACCAGCAAAGAATAAGAAGGGCTTTAAAGTTGAGGTCAGTTGACCTCGACGCCAGTACACCATTACTTTTTTTATGTTATGATCTGTCGTCAATCGTCTGCTCGATTATAAGCGTCACGGCTGTCCATCACAGTTGCAGTGTCACCGTCCTCGTTATACTTGACACTGCACTGCGCTTCTTACGCCTAGACGTTAGTTCTTATGTCTCGTTTTAAAGTCATTTTACTTGCCACAGTGCTCTTCACGCCTAATCACAATAGGCAGAATATCTGACACTAAAGTGATACCAACCAAGAATTGCTGAAAAGGCCTACAGCCTGGTAAAATGAATGGTAAATTATGAACGATTAAAAAAAAATATTACAGTTGTTTTACAGTTTGCTACAATAGTGTAAGTAGCTAGAATAATAATTGAACCTTTGGAAAACAGCAATACAAACGCCAATAACAATTTGCCTGTCGAATAAGAAAAGGCGTTGAAGCCCATATGAACTCACAATAAATATACTACCAGTGACCCTGTCGGGTGCCGGGTTAGAATTGCACCCCCGTCCCCCCATTTCTTCCTGTTTATAAATTAAAGGAACGTAAGGGGAGACGGAAAAAATACCAGGGGGCCAAGTCTGCTAATTACATGTTCATATTCAGCATAGATATACCTCTATATTGCTGCTTTGTAGATTATAGCAAGGCATTCGACTCGCTAGAACACGAAACAATTTGGCAAGCTCTTAAGAATCAAGGAATTGAAAATAAATATATAAGAATTATTAGAAACATCTACAGAAACAGTACAACAAAGGTTAAACTGGAAAGAGCTGGTAAGGAAATAAGAATAGAGAGAGGAGTGCGTCAAGGGGACCCTCTATCACCCAAACTATTTTCAGCCGTGTTAGAGGAAATATTCCGAACATTAGAATGGGAAGAATATGGCTTGAACATCAACGGAGAAAAACTTACTCATCTAAGGTTTGCCGATGACTTGATAATCTTTTCTAATAACCCAGTCGAACTGACCAAGATGCTCCAGGACTTAGATTCTGAAAGTCACAAGATGGGACTGTCAATGAATACACTCAAAACGAAGGCCATGACAAACAACGGAATGGAACCAATTATTATTAGCGGTAATTCGATTGAGTACGTTCAAGAATATACATACCTTGGTCAAGTTATTTCACCAAAGGACCTAACTTCAAAAGAAATTCAAACAAGAATAGGAAATTCTTGGAAGAGGTATTGGACGTTTAAAGAAATTATGAAAAACAAGGATATGAGTATCACCATCAAAAGAAAACTCTATAACACATGTATTCTTCCCGTATTAACCTATGGTTGCCAAACATGGGCTCTAACCAAAGCGCACAACCAACAATTAGAAGTATGCCAGAAAGCCATGGAGAGAAGTATGTTGGAAATAAAACAAATCAGACAAAATACAAAACACATACATTAGAAAAACAACGAAAATAGAGAATGTCACACACACAATAAGGAAAAACAAATGGCGATGGACAGGGCATACTCTGAGAGGGTCAGAGAAATGGAGCAAAACAATAATGAATTGGTATCCCGCACATATGAAGAGGAATAGAGGAAGACAATACAAAAGATGGGAAGACGATATAAAAACAGTCGCGGGCAATATGTGGTCTAGAGTAGCCAGAGAAAGAGAAGACTGGAAAAAGTTGGAGGAGGCCTATGCCAAATTAGGGCAAACGGATATGGTTGTCGAAGATAGATTTAATTTAGTGTAAGGAACTAACTATCCGAAATAAAGGCTTTTTTTTTTATTATTATTATTATTATCACTTTATATATACTTTTCTCAGTTTTTATATAAAAACTGGTATAATCTGCAATTACGGGCCACTGGCCAAGTAAATTACAGTGTGAATGTATTGATAACATTATGTTATGTCGTTAACTTCAAGCTGCAGGAACTTTCTCACTATTCTGCAAGTATTTAAAATGGCAGCTTTTTGTAGGGTTATGTATGTATTTTCTTTCAAGTCTAATATTTTCAGGCTATTATGAATCTGGTTTGGGACAACTCCAGTTGTTGAAATTATGATTGGGACTATGTACACTTTTTCTTGCTTCCATATTCTTAATATTTCTTCCTTTAGTTCTGCATATTTACTTATTTTCTCTGTTACTGTTTTTTGGATATTATGGGTGTTTGGTACCGCGATGTCTATTAAATAGGTAATTTTATTATTTTTATCTTGTAAAATTATATCTGGTCTGTTGTAGTGAATTGTTCTGTCAGTCAGTATAGCGCGGTCGTAATAAAGTTTATGTGATGGATTTTCTAAGACTGTTTGCGGTGTGTATTTGTAATATGGGGTGTTTGTGTTTGGTATGAGTTTATGTTTCAGTGCCAATTTTTGATGTACAACGTTTGCAATTTGATTATGTCTATGAGTATAATCTGTCTGTGTAAGGTTTGTGCATGCTCCGGTAATGTGTTGTATTGTTTCTGACTGGGTGTTGCATTTGCGGCATTTGTCACTTACTACTGTGGGATCCTTTATTATATATTTTCTATAATTCTTTGTATTAATGACTTGGTCTTGTATTGCTATTAAAAATCCTTCGGTTTCTGGAAATAGGTTACCTGTTTTGAGCCACATGTTTGACGCTTTTGTGTCTATGTGAGGTTGGTTTAAGTCGTGTGGGTGTCTGCCATGTAGTACCTTCTTTTTCCAGTCTTCTATTTTCTTATTCTGAGGATCTGTGTTACTTGGGTGGTTTAAGTTTGTCTGTTCGTCAAGCTGCAGTGGTGTGTAGTTGTTGTCGTTATAGGTGATAGCTTTATGTATTTCACTAGTTTGGGATTTGGAGTTGAAAAATTGTTTTAGGCTGTGGATTTGTTTTTGCCAAAGATAATGTATGTCTATAAGGCCTCTACCTCCATTTTCTCTCTTAATAGTGAGTCTCTCTATTGCTGATTTAGGGTGTAGTTTATTATGTTTCGTTAATGTTGTACGTGTCTTTCGCTCTATATTTTCTATGTCTGTTTTGCTCCATTTTATTACTCCAAATGAGTAGGTTAGAATAGGGATGGCATAAGTGTTAAGTGCTTTTATTAAATTCTTCCCTGAGAGTTGAGTTTTACAGATTATCTGAATCCTCTTATTATATTCTGCGGTTAGTGTATGTTTTATATGTGTATGATCTAGCCCTTTAAGTTGTTGGAATCCTAAATATTTATAGAGGTCGGTCGTTTCCATTGCTGTTATTGTGTCTGTTGTACCATCAACTGCGTAATCACCAGGCCGGATTTTGCCTTTTATTATATGTAGGGTTTTGCATTTATCGAATCCAAAGTGCATATTTATATCTCTGCTAAATACAGTGGTAGTTTCTATGAGGGTTTTCATTTCTTTTTCGTTTCTGGCGTATAACTTAATATCGTCCATATAAATAAGGTGTGATAATATTGTTTCAGTGTTGTTATGTTTTAAGCGATATCCCGCCCGGTTACCACGCAGCTGATGAGATAGTGGGTTAAGAGCGAGACAGAACCATAAAGGACTAAGGGAGTCACCTTGGTAGATACCTTTTTTTATAGATATTTGTCTTGTTGTGATGGAGTCAAGTCGGCTATTAAGTTGTAGTGTAGTTTTCCAGTAAGTCATAATGTTGCGTAAGAAGTTGGTTATTTTAGGGTTTATTTTATATATTTCCAGTATCTGTATCAACCAAGAATGTGGAATGCTCTCGAAGGCTTTTTTGTAATCAATGTAGGTACAGTGTAAATTTCTATTTCTTGAAGTAGCATGTTTCATAATAGTAGAATCTATGATGAGCTGTTCCTTACAACCCATATGGCCCTGCCTGCACCCTTTCTGTTCTTCAGCAATTATGTTGTTGTGTTCTATATGGGAATTAATTTTTCTAGCAATTACTGATGTTAAGATTTTATATATAGTCGGTAGGCATGTGATAGGCCGGTATTGGGACGGTTCTGGGGTGTATTTACTTTTTGGCAGCATATATGTGATTCCTGTAGCTATGAATTCTGGGATAACCTGTTTGCCAAGAATTATATCAGTCAAGTTTTTTGCTATGTATTTGTGTAGGCATGTTAGTTTTTTATACCAGTAATTGTGTACTTTATCTATACCTGGGGATTTCCAGTTATGCAATCTAGCTGTTATATTTTTGATGTCATCTTCTGTTATTTTATCAAATTCCATTTCATCTATTGTACTCCATTTTTGTTTTTCTTCATTTATCCAATCAGCATTTTCATTATGTGGAACCTGTTCTTCCCATATGTTAGCCCAAAATATTTCTAACTGTTTTTCTGATGGAATCTCTATATTATTATTATCTATTTCATTTTGTGGTTTGTTTAAATTTCTGTAAAATGATTTTTCATTTGTTGTAAACATATTATTGTCGTTCTTACGTTGTTGAGCCATTTTGTATCGTTTGAGTCTGTGAACTTTAAGTGATAGTTTCTGTTTTAGTGTATCTAAAAACTCCTCAGGTTTTCTATTACAGTTCTAATGTTTTGTGTGTACGGTTGCATTTCTAAATATGGTTTCAACGCTTTTGATTACTTTTTTAGATCTGTTGTTCTTTATGTATTGAGTAAGTTTTCCAATATCTGATCTCAGCTTTGCTATGTCTTTTTCTAATCTTATTTGCCATGGTGGCCTTTTTTCTTTTTTATGTCTTCCATTTCCAGTGTTTTCTAAGATTTTATAGTTAAGTTCCTCTGAAATTACTACGGCAGTACAATATATTAATGTGTGTATGTCGGTAAGTTGTGTGTCCTGTGAAATATACTCTACAAGTACCTCATTGTTAAATAAGTGTATCAGTTCAGCAAGTTTAGGACTATACTTAAGTTTTGGCAATGTGGGCCTAATTGTAGGGTCCAATCCTGAGTATAGTGTTACGATTGTACGAAATTTATCTTTAATTTTTTGAACATTTGATTCGTTAATAACGGGGTAAATATTTAAAATTTCAACATTATTTTCTACGAGCAAATTCACTACTTCAGTTTGTGTAGATGCGTGTGAAGTGTTTGTGTTTGACATATGTGGTTGATATTCTGAGCTCAAGGTCATTTGTGAGGTAAAGTTTGTGTTACAGATAGGTGGGTGAGATGGTGTGCTTGCCGCTGATCGCAGGTTAAATGGCAGTTGAGAGTGTGGGTGGATTAATTCTTCTGTAGTTTGGTTTTCGTTTAAAGGGTTGATTTCTTCATTTTGCAGTTGTTTTCTTACTTCTTCTTTGAGTTGGGCAAGGATGTCCGTCGACAATAATTTATTTCTTTCTATTGCTCTTTTTTGGTCCGAAATTCTTTGTTGTGATACATTTATTATTATTATTATTATTCAGCATAGATTCATTCAAGATTCATGCAAGACAGAATCGGTAGTCTGCTGACGAATATATGAATCTTGATGAATCTAGGCTGGTTTGACGATATTGCCAACAAAAATAAAAAGAGAAGAGTAACGTAATTCAGAAAACAATTTCGTTATTATTTATTATTATTTTATTATTTCGTTTCGTTTTCTTATGAAACTGAGATTGAATCAATATTGACTCAATATGAACAATATGAAGTTAGTAGACTACCAAAACTGTCAAAATTGACCAGGCCGAGTCCATTATAGATTCATATTGATTAGCAGACTTGACGCCCAGGCGAAGGGCAGCAGCGCCTTCTGAAAAAGTGTCATTTTATACTGTGTTCAAAAGACTTATTATGGCAAATCTCTCCAATAGGGAACATCTTTGTTCATCGGTGGCTGTTCCGGATGTGATGATGATCATTGATGATGATAATGGTAATAGAAGAAAACATGACAAGTGGCTATAAAAAGTAGGTAGTGTGTAAAATTCTTGTCTAATTTACCTGTTTTTATCGGATTGTGACGGAACACGCACGAGGCCCAATTGATGGATAACAGATGGATTCATTGCGCCCATTCACCCTGAGACTTGCATTACATACAGTCGTTAAGTCTCATGTGCCTTTAAGTTTCACAAATACTTACTGGCTCTCAAGGAGTGCTGCCAGACACTGTGATGGTGGCTAGCCAGGCGGGCCTTCCCAAAATACCCTACAACCATGCGAGGAACCTCAAGCCGGCGCGGCGGTGGGGATCGAACCATGGAACTGATGCACGGCAGTCCATCCATACCCGACTATCATTGCTTTAATATAAAAAAAAACAATAATAGAAACGGAAGTTGTACAAAATTATATATATTCTGAAGTATGTTTCACATGAAATATATTAACGGTGAACTTATAAACCAAAAACCACAAAGAAAGAATACCTGTGTTAATAAACGACAGCTAACGATATTTCTCTTGGCAATAAAATATATGAATTACCAGGCGAGGCGATTCCGAGGCAGCTTAGGAAATAGGAAGTATGCGATTATATAATATACGAGCACTCACTAGAAGAAGTTCGTGTTAAGGCTTACCCAACCGTGGAAGTGGGTTGATACAGTGTTATCAGAAACAAGATAGAAGTAAATACTAACTTCAATGCGACATAAAATTTTATTGTGATTTTATTATTTAAAAGCACGCGAGTTAAATTATATCCATGCTTGCTTTTACAACAGCAGATACTGCACCGACACGATTGTGCACACTTGCGATAAATCGTCTTCCGGATAGAATTAACATTCCCTCAATATTTCTTGTCGTGAAAGTGGATAGTAAATAGGTGAGTATTTAGACATGTCTCCAAATAATATTATCTTCTTCCACACGCAAGTGAATTCGGGTTTTTATGAATGAGATTAAAGTGTTGCGTTGGTACATAGGTAATGATGCGGATGGATCTACTCGACTGCGATATCTATATTTGTAATAAAACTGTAACAGATCCAATTCTGTGCATGGCAGATATTTTAATAAAAATTATTGATAACACTCTGTAGCTAACACTGATGGCCATAACTTTTTTTTGTCTGTCTGTCTGTCTGTATTCTGGCCGCGCATCATTCCAAAACTACTGAATGGAATTCAATGAATCTTAACTTGAGTCGATATTGAAGAAGGACATTGTATATCTAGGATCTTTGTCGTAGTGTGGAGAAGTTCCTTAAGGACCAATCTATACGCACAACTAGTTCGGGTATAATTATACTGTTAGCCATTGTGATAATTTAGTTAATGACTAATATATAATTAAGTATTATTTTATAATTAATCTGCCACTTTGATATTTATTATATGTCAATATGTTTCTAAGGCTAAAACTATTTCCGTTAACGATTTATTACAATAATTTATTTGACTTCCACGGTATCGTTGATGTTTACGTAGTAGTTAATTGACTCAAGTCCATTTCCGATTTTTTCTAGGAGCTAAACTGACTTCACTTTAGGCGGGTGTTGTGAGGGAGATTCTACTTGCGAACATAGCAGTGTAGGCTATGCTCTCGTATAGTGCAGACGTGTTCGTACATGGAATATAGTGAGCAAGTGGATATTGCCGGAGTTTTATTTTAAATTACCTCGGACGATTCATCATTTAAGAAGTTTGTAAATCTTTTATTTGAATCTCCTGCCCGAAAAGTATTATACAAGCGAAACACTTATTATATGGCGCTATCAATTTATAACAGCTTACCCAATAGCATAAAAATACTGTCTGGAAAGAAATTTAAAAAAGAATTGACTGCATGGCTGCTAAATAATTGTTTTTATAGTGTTAAGGAGTTCAAAGAATATAAATGTATAAATAATATTATGTAATACATAAGAAAAATTAAATTGCAATGAAATATTTGCACGTCTGCTAGCAGACTGAGTACAACTGTGTGTAATAATATTTATAAGTTCCCATTTACTTTATAATTGCAAATAAACTATTTGATTTTAAACTTTTTATCCCGAAATTCAGTACTGTTCCCTCGAGAAAGGGGATGAAAGTTCATATGTACACTTAGTTGTAATTTATTAACGCGTCCGATTTCAATTATTACTTATTTAGTTTTGCTAGCTTGCTAAGATAAAACTCTAAAATCTGGAACATTCACCACAATTAGTTTTTTTAACTATCTATCTTTTGCCGGATACATTTTGGAGACTGCGCAATGGAAGTGCACAATGTAATATATTTTTGTTCTACCGCCAAACAAGGAGAACCTCGGCAAAAAGACAGAGAGTCGTACCGTGTCGGAGGCGTCCCGTCGGGTGTAATGTGCATGGTGTCGTGATTGCAACAATTTGCGGTGTAAATTACATTTGAGTTGATGTTTAATTAAAACTGACAAGTCAAGGTCGTTGCTATAGGAAAGTGTTGGTTTTTTTTACACGTGTAAGATTAATAAGGAAATGGTTCCGTAGTTTTCATACATTTTCATGCGTACAGAATAGCAGGTTTTTAACTTCTTATCCTAAACTAACCTCTAGGGTAGATCAGTAGGCATACCAGCGGGTAGCACCAAACGGTATTCTCCCGGAGGCTTCCTTGAGTGTTTCCATGCTATACACATAGCCTCATCATCTCATCATCACTTAAAGTACAAAAAGTTGAGGCTAGTAGCTTGTGGATAACATCAGTGCAATATCGGAGTTACCGGAATGCACAAAGAAGATGCCTTTAGTATCTAGCGGCCAGTTTACAAGGTCTTATTTATGAAGATGGGTGTCCCGTCCGTTTGTTGGCTTGCTGCCTTACCATGTTTATATTGAATCAGTGTTAGTCGAGCGGTAATAGTTACTAGGAAAAGGCTGAGCTTTGTGAGGGCTTGCGTTTATTTTACAACCTGATTCTAATGGCGTCATCTAGTATTAACTACGATGTAGTTTTACTTCTGTTGCAGCGATGTTAAAACTCTTTGGTTTTCTAACAGATGGCGTTAGTAGCACAAAAACATTCTATCCAATGAATACAAAATCGTTTTTTTTTTTTTTTTTAATGGTTATATAATTATATTTTTTGGATAACACATCTAGATTTATTAAGTTAAATTACTATGTTAAAGCACAAATCTATCGACGCGATAGTTTTTCAGGAAAGTGTGCCACAAAATTTTCAAGTTGTGGGTTAGTGATAGGACTCGCTTCGCTCGCCCTAATGAACTGCCATGCCACCATGGTTCGATTCCATCCACCGGCTTGAGCTTCACCGCATTGCGGCAGGGCATTTTGCGAATGCTCGCCTGGCTAGCTATTACCCTCAAGTAGGAAATCTGTCGCGAATCACCTATCAGTGTGTTCCGGCAGCTGTCCGCGAGAGTTGTCAATTATTGGTTAGCTTGTACAAAATCTTCGACCATATCATCACCAATAATCAAGTGAGATAGTGCTACAAGGCTAGATTATCCAATAACGTCAAAAATAACCAATTACGTCAACCGAAAAGTGCTTTGCCAGGAAATTCTTATAGCTGAGAGCTCTTCATTCTGTGATAGATAGAGAGCAAAGAGCGCTTGCACTTATCATATACTTGCTATACTCTACTGTGCATATACTACAAGTTCTTTCTTACTGTTTAACAGCCTTACTTATAAACGCTACTTAAATTTTAAACATTACTTAGCCGCTGATTAGCATAATTTCTAACTCATAAACGCTACATAACTTTATCCAGCACCTAAGTACTGCTGTCAAATTAAACACCGTCCCACCCTTGTTTAAATTTTAAGTAACAAGATGGCGCCCATATTTCTGATCAGCTGATTTAGTTACAGACCCACAAACTTATCTGTTCAGGTGGCAGAAAAAAGAACTACAACATTCCTTCAAATTGTGACAGTTCGTAGTTGATTTCCTTGACCAGTAGCGCCCTCGAAAACTGCACGGTTAAGTTAGTGGTACTATACAAAGAAAAGTATTATATTTACTTTTTAATTTCAAGATATTTAGCACTAGATACATGCTATTTGGCCATTTAGGTCATTCATAATACTTTTTAGTACAATGTAGTTAGTAGTAGTTTAAAATACGTTCGACCTCATTATCCATTGCTTAGCTAAACAGGTGCTATGTAGCGTTTATAAGTAAGAAATATTTAAGCATTACTTAAACACTGTTTAGTTATCCATTACTTAGCAACTACATAGCGATGTTTTTATAAGTAAGGGGGTAAGTGTATATATAAAAATCGGGTAAAAATATGAATCAAAGAAAAAATAACTCACCTCGAGTCATGTGGTGGCAACAAAGTAAAACCAGCTATGGTAACTTTTATTATATGAACAAAGGCATCGCATGACAAAAGCCCATTGAAAAAGAAATATTTTTAGTTTGAACATGGCGATCTAATTAGTTTAAACGGACACGTACATATCACACTTCAAAAGAATTTAATGTCGATGACTATTGCCACTACAAAAAGTTATATGCTTATATATATACATTTATACAGGGTTATTAGTAAAATGCTAACAACCTCTCAGGGTTGACTTCTGCTAGTCGTAACAAACATTTTGAGATGCTTTTTTTTTTTGTGTTTTTTTTGTTTTTATGCCTGATAGGTTAGCCTTTGACCACTATCTCACCTGATGGTAAGTGATGATGTGGTCGAAGATGTTGTTCAGGCTAACCTAGAAGTACTGGCTCTCAAGGACAGCTGCCGGAACACACCGTTAGGTGCTTGGTGCGAGGCCCACCTGATGTTAAGCGGTAACCTCTGCCTTTAACAGATACATTTGGTCACAAGTGACGAGCTGCACTGCGCCCGTCACCGTAATTTTAATAGCTCTTACTCAGGAGATAAGTTCCTCAAAAGGGATTCCTAAAAATTTTACCCTTATCGCATCTTATGACACCCATGTGAAAAGATATGGGGTAACATAGGTTCCCCACGGTTGGTGCTGTTGTTAGTAATCTTTTGGCGTCGAGAGTATAGACCTTTTCATTGACGAAGTCACGCCCCTCTACAAGAAATTATTGATTCGCATTTGTACGGGAAGGCCTCGTTTGTACACTACGTCTCAGTGTGGAGAAGTTCCTATAAGTTGGCATCGGACTGGACCACTATGGCCAACTTATGAATGAAATTCTATTGTTATAATTATCGCCGATGCCAATGGGCAATGACAATCTATATGCACAACTAGTTCGGGTGTAAATGTGTACGTGTGTGTACGCTATTGTGATCATTTAGTTAATAACTATATCATTAAGTATCTACATATTATTTTATAATGAATCCTCCACTTTGTTAATGTAATTTATTATTTGTCAATATGTACCCAAGTCTAAGACATTTTTTTAATTTTTTTATCTTAATGTGAAGGAACAAGCTACCCACCTGATGTTAAGCGGTATCCTCTGCCTATAACAGATGCATTTCATCACAAGTGACGAACTGCACTGCGCCCATCACCTTGAGACATACCTGCTAAGTCTCATTTTGCCTGTTATTTCACTGGCTCTGAAGGACTGCTGCCGGAACACACCGTTAGGTGCTTGGCGACAGATTTTCTACTTGAGGGTGGTCGCTAGCCAGGCGGGCATTCACAAAATGCCCTTCCACCATGCGGTGAAGCTCAAGCTCTGGGCGGGATTCGAGCCATGGACCTGCTGCGCGGCAGTCCATAGCCAATGCCACTGAGCCATCACTGCTTCAACTATTTCCGTTAACGATTTATTACAATAATTTATTTGACTTCCACGGCGCATCATTGATGTTTACATAGTAGTCCATTGACTCAATTCCATTTCCGATTTTTTCTAGTAGCTAAACGGACTTCACTTTTGGCGGGAGTTGTGAGGGAGATTCTACTTGGGAACATAGCAGTATAGACTCATCTCTCGTATAGTGACGACGTGTTCGTACATGGAATATAGTGAGTAAGTGGATATTGCCGAAGTTTTCTTTTCAATGACCACGGACGATTCATCATCATCATCGTCATCACGTCAACCATAACTTCTACATTGCCAGGCGTCTTTGGGACCGCAGTATAAGTTGTCAGTTCTTCAGAATGAGAAGGTGCTGCTTCCCACCTTCTGTTATTTTTCCCTTAGCCGCCTCTTACGACACCCACGGGAAGAGATGGGGAGGTGAAATTCTGACCCGGCACCCCATGGGCAATTATAATACACTCGGACGATTATAATACAATAAAATATGAGTGCTTGGGTAGGCAGTAGTAGCCGCTATACTTTAAAAAAATGGAGGAGCGCGCCTTAGTGAGTGTAATACTCTATACAGTTCCTGGAATTAGAATCAGGATATATTGATGTCCTTCTTAATTCTCGTAAATTAGGATGGAGAATTAGCATTGAGACCCCATGATACGTACAAAAAACATATCGCCACGCCTGTTTTCCGGACGAAGAAGGCAGATATATCTAAAGATTTAATCTGTGCCCACGTCTATATGTTTATGACTTATGACAGGTTATTTTCATTGTGCAGTAATTAAATTAACAAACTTTGTCATAAAATAAAAAACGGAAAATGGCGGGAAGAATTTAACTAGGAAATCGGAGGTGAATTAATTCGGTAAAGTAGAGAAGTTAAATTGACCTTTTGTACCTATGTCACAGTAAATCTTTAACATCCTTTACACATTTTCATGTTAAGAGATATTCAAAAATGTTTAAATTTGTGTCATGCTAAAGATAATGAACAACTTTTGGAAGACTACGAGTATCTACGGAAATTGGTATAAATAAAAAGAAATGACAATCTAATTTTGATTCATTACAAATTGCGATTGTCTTTGAAAGATTCTTCTGAATCGCCTCTAGAAGTTACAAGAGTGTTGTCCAACAGTGTCCAACTTTTAAATTAAGTTTTTTTTAAGTTGATAGGCTAGCCTTTGACCACTATCTCACCTGATGGTAAGTGATGATGTGGTCGAAGTTGTTGTTCAAGCTAGCCTAGAATTACTGGCTCTCAAGGACAGCTGCCGGAACTCACCGTAGGTGCTATGCGACAGATTTTCTACTTGAGGGTGGTAGCTAGCCAGGCGGGCATTCGCAAAATGCCCTACCACCATGCTATAACGACAGCCATCGTAAGACAACAACCGGGACCGACAGCTTAACGTGCCCTCCGAAGCACGGAAGCGCTCAGTAGTAATGTCACTAGTGGTCACCCATCCAACTCATGACCGCGGTGGCGTTGCTTAACTTAGCTGAGCGATTAAGAACGGCAAAGCAAACTTCGCTACGAGAGCTTCAAAAAATTTTTTTCGGTTCTTTTCTTCTATAATGAATTCTCTCTCTTATAATACGAATAAACCTTCAGGACCCACCTAACACTGCCCACCTCCTTGGGTCTTCCCTTCGTCGCTTCTCACGAGTCCCACAGGATGCTATAGGGGTTCAGTTATAACTCTGCTCACCATGGGCTATGTTTCTTACTTAATGAAGCTAAAAACTACCCATTAAACCCATTTTGATCGTTTGATACAATTTTTGTTACTAGCTCGACGACAGACATTTTTTGTGAGCACAGCAATTTAACTCATGCGCATCGTATAGATACCCTATGGAGTGCCGGCTTAGAATTGCACCTCCCCGTATCATCCCGTGGGTGTCGTAAGAGCCAACTAAGGGAATTATACTGGAAGGTGGGCGGTAGCGCCTTCTTAAGAACTACTATCTGACACTGCGATCCCCAAGCCGCTTGCCAAGCGTGGGGATTATGGCAAATACCCCCTTGATAGGGAAGGCTGTGTTCAGCAATGGACGATCCAGCTGATACAGTAACAGTACAGCATCGTAGATAAGTTATAACAATATAATTAAACGATATCGTCCACTGCAGATGCTAAGCGGTCAATGTAATTCTGCGGTTTAAAAATTATTGCTAATTTTGACTTTAATCTGACTTTATCGATATTATGTATTATGTATTATGTATATTTCTACGAAGCCCCAAACTTTAATTTCAGTAACGCGCTACGAGTCACATTAAGCTGTAAACTTGTCGGAACCGTAATGTTATTTTAAATAATTTAAATAACATGTCGAACCAGAACATATAATTTTTTGAATACTGTACAAGATTCGATTACCAAGAGCCAGCGTTATCCGTCCACCCGATCTTTAAAAAGCTTGTATTTATTGAAACCGTTATATGAGTAGGTGGCCAGTTGGATACATACACTTGCACCTTCTTTAATGAAAGCATACGTCACAACTATAGCAATTCCGTATCTCGAAATTAAGTTCTCCAGTCAACATATCTCATTATATTATCATCATAATCAGCAGGAAGACGTCCACTGCTGAACAAATGCCTCCCCCATAAATCGCCCCAAAGAACGGCCATTAGCAACTTGTAACCATTAGCTACCCGCTACTTTTACGATGTCGTCAGTCCACCTAGTGGGATGCCTAGCAACTCTACGTCTTCAGGGGTTATATTATCACCTAACAAATAATAACAAAATTGTTAAAAGGGGCTGCTAATACAAACGAAAATCACACGTTTTTTCGGGGTTGAGCGTAGACTCAGTGATAGGGTCCTTGTACGCAACCCTTAAAAACGATAATATTAGGTCGTTTTTAAGGGTGCAAAAAAAAACGTGTTGCAAAAGAAAACACAGTTCGTTTTTGGTTCCAACGTTTTCGTTCTGGAAATTTCGACCTGCAGAACAAGCCCCGTGGACGGCCTGAGACTCAAGTTGATAATGAAGAGTTGAAGGCTATTGTGGAAGCGGATCCATCGCAAACCACGTCCGAGTTAGCTGCAGGCTGCAATGTTAGTGATAAAACTGTTTTAATTCACTTGAAGCAAATTGGGAAGATTAAAAAGCTTGAAAGGTGGGTACCTCACGAATTGACTGAAACAAACCGGCAAACGCGCGTCGACTGCTGCGTTACATTACTAAACCGGCACAATAATGAAGGTATTTTAAACCGAATCATTACCTGTGATGAAAAATGGGTTCTTTACGATAATCGGAAGCGCTCAGCGCAATGGTTAGATCCTGGCCAGCCAGCCAAATCCTGCCCCAAGCGAAAATTAACCCCAAAAAAGTTACTTGTAAGCGTTTGGTGGACTAGTGCCGGTATTGTTCATTACAGTTTTTTCAAATCTGGCCAGACTATTACGGCTGATGTCTATTATCAGGAATTGCAAACCATGATGGAAAAGCTAGCGGCTAAACAACCTAGGCTGGTCAATCGCTCCACGCCACTGCTGCTTCACGACAACGCTAGACCACACACTGCGCTACAGACGGCTACTAAATTAGAAGAGCTTCAATTGGAAAGTCTAAGACATCCTCCGTACTCCCCGGACCTTGCTCCAACAGATTACCATTTTTTTCGAAATTTGGATAACTTCTTGCAAGGGAAAAAATTCAACTCCGATGGGGCAGTCCAAATTGCCTTCAAAGATTTTATTGATTCCCGTCCGACTGGTTTTTTTAGTAAAGGGATCAATTAACTACCTATGAGATGGCAAAAGTGCATAGAAAATAATGGTTCATACTTTGATTAATTAAATATATTATATTAAAAAATATTCGACTTTTTGTTCCTCCCATACAAAACGCCAATTTCATATGTAAGGACCTAATATTATATACTTATAATAAAAAAACAAATAGTAAAGACAGGCCAAGTATGCACGTAAAGCTCACTCTAAAGATGAAAAATACAACGATATATTAGTAAATACAATTAATATAATTATTGTTGGGTTTCGTACCACTACATGGACTGACGACATCATAAAAGTCGCGGGTAGCCAATGGTTCTTCTCTTATCCGGTACGCTCTAGACAGAGCGGTCGTGATCGCTCTGTAGTAGCAGTACTGGCAGGGGCAGATGTGATGCGCCTCACGATGTTTCGCCACCTTTGCCTGCTGGAGGTCATTCTGCTGCACTGGTTTAGTGAACCTTCGATGGCAGACTTGATCTGGTCAGTCCAACGAGTGGGTGACCTTCCGCGCGGTCTAGTGCCTTCCACTTTTCCTTGGATGACAAGGCGTTCTAAGGACTGATTGTCACGCCGGGAAGCCAATGGTTACAAGCGGCTAATAGCCGTTCTTTGTGGCGTTCTATGGGGGAGGCCTTTGTACAACAGTGGACGTCTTCCGGCTGATGATGATGATGATGATGGGTTTTGTAACTCGGTCCGATTATTAAAAACGATAATAAATACAAGCACGAAGCTTGGGGTGAAAGGCATAAATCTACTTATAGTAAAACACGCTTGAGGTCTGCCAGCAACCAATGAAGCGCAGTGTCCTAGGAGTAAAACCGATGACCGAGTGAGAAACACGATACTGCGCTCAAAGAAAAACACATCACTGATGTGACTCGCAAACCACGGAGCGCTTTTTATACAAAATGTAGATTCTGTTTTTTTTATATTTTTATGTTATTGTGACGGAACAAGCTCGAGGCCCACTTGATGTTAAGCGTGCTAACCTCTGCCTATAACAGATGCATTTCGTCACAAGTCACAAATTGCACTGCGCCCGTCACCTTGAGACATAGTTGTTAAGTCTCATGGCTCTCAAGGACTGCTGCCGGAACACACCGTTGAAGCTTGGCTACACATTTTCTACTTGAGGGTGGTCGCTAGCCAGGCGGGCATTCGCAAAATGCCCTTCCACCATGCGATTCGTTATATTTTAAATACTAAGTGTCCAAACTCGGTGAAACTTTGTATGTTTGTCCTTGAGCTTAATATCTATGCTTCTGGTTTGTCAGATTTCAGTAAAATTAAGTACATAGCATTTTCAAAAATAATTCGAAAAGTCTTTTTGTATGGGAATTGATGCACAAATTATGAGTAGATTTCACGGAGCGCTTTCCATAAAAACGTAGTTTCGTCATAATTATTTTAAATACTAAGTGTAGTATCTATATCCTTGATCCTAATATATATGCTTCTAGTTGTCCAGTTTTCAATGGAAACATTCTTTTATGTAAGAATTCTTATTTTTACTTATCACATAAAAACCTGCAAACCAGAAACATAGATATAAAGGTTCAGGGATATACATGAGTTTCGTATTTAAAATATGCCGAAACTACGTTTGAATGGAAAGCGCTACTTGCACTCTGCCTACAATAGTAAAGTGTCACTTTACTATGCCTCACTAACACAATATATATATAAACAATATATATTAAAACACTGTAAAATTTTGAATCCATCTCCTTCGGTGTAATCTATGCTATGTTAAAATAAGAAGTCACATACAAACTGTAATATTGTTATGTTTGCAAAAACGCCTGCTCGGCGGATTACATTACAAAATTACAAATTTTGGAGAAAAAATTATAGTCATGTGCGGGATTCGAACCAGTAGGATAGAACAGTCTTTAGATGTCTGACCCGCCACTTTTTCATTTGTCGTTATACGAAACTTTACCGACCAACTGGCCTGCTGATAAGCAATGGTGTGTCCGAGGATGGAGCACGTCGGATTAGAAGTAAACTATTAACTCTAGCCATAAAGATGCCTATAGGAAAAACAGAAGACGGGAGGTTCCATTCTTATACTTTAGAAACGTGGAACAAAATACTGCACCGCCGTGGAGTAGCATATCTGAACATCATCTATCGGATACCTTTAGAATGTGCGCAAGAGCTTCATGACCTTATCCTCCCCGCCCCCTTCTACTACAAGACAAGCAAAATAACAGCATACTGCCGTATCTCATCGAAATTCCTAAACTAAGAACGCAAGTATTTTGTTCCATGTTTCTAAAGTCCAAGAATGGAACTCCCTGCCGTCTTCTGTTTTTCCTATAGGTTTCATAGCTAGAGATAATAGTTTACTTCTAAGCCGACGTGCTCCATCCTTATCATCAGGCGAGTTGGACGGTAAAGTATCGTATAACGACAAATAAAAAAAGTGCAGAGTCAGACATCTAAAGACTGTTCTATCCTACTGGTTCGAATCCCGCAAATTACTATAATTTTTCCTCTCGTTGTAATTTTATAATGTATTCCTTTGTATGGTTAAAATTGAGTTATATGAGTGGGATAAGAGAAGGAAGGTGATGATGATGAATATCTTCTAAAGTTTTATAAGCATCCAGTGGCATATTTTTCTTTGCACACTCATAAGTATTGTAATTTGTGGACACCCGATAATATTGAATTCCTCTTCGTCACTTTTTTGTAACAAATCTCGCTGCCCGCACGTCTCCTGTCACTCTTTTCATAATTTTATTACAAGTCTCGTATTTACTGGAATTGTCTTATAATCGAAATGTACAAGAAACATCGGCGTCCTTTGACGCTGCGCCGGCGCAAAATTGTCAATGCGATGGTTTTTACAAAGACGTCCGATTGTGTCTGATGGTAATCGGGGCAGTTCCACATTTTATAGATTCGATATTGGGAAAAACAGGTGTCAGGAAAAAGTGTTGCTTCAATTGTACTCGGCTCGTGATGAATTTATGAGTGCTGTTTTATATTACATAAGTTTTTACCAACCATATTGTTTCCAAAAAGTTGGTATGGTAGAGATCTTTCAGTCTAAAAATGCATGCCCCTCCACTAAACGTGGTTATTTAAAGGTGTGTAGTGCCTGCAGCGGTTTTACTTCCGATCCATATAACAAACCTCCCCGTCACCGACCACGGCAGGTATTGGACGAACCGGATCACCCCATCGCAGCCATTGATTTAATTTGATTTTTGAAGCTCTTTATTAACATAAGTAGGAACATGTCATGTTCAACTCAGCGCTAGAAAATAAGTTACAACTATCGTTATTATTGTTTATTTCACTGGCTAGGATCGCCTCTGTAAACTTATAAAACAAAATATTTAACTAAATCTCATTAAATCTTGAGGGTAGTTACAAATAAAGAGACATGGACTATCTTACGTGCTACTGTGTCTTTTCGTATATACGTTTATATCATAGCAATATAAGTTTCATCGCAGCCATTGCGTTGGCAGTTTTAGCGTCAGCCGCAAGTCGTCCCGGTAACATCCCCAGGTGTGCGGTAATCAGAGGTTACACAATCAAACACCGAGCTCGCCGGCAAGCTCGAGGCAAAGATAAGGTCCCAGAGGGCCCACTTTCAATTAGTTCTAACCCTCCCAATGTCTCTCAGCAGCGACTCAAGCCGAGTTCCGTACAGCAGTGTTGCCCTTGAACCCGTTGTCAACCCCTCCTTTAGTAGCGGTGCGTGTTCGGCGCCTGCATAGACGGAGGTAGAAACAGCTTTTCTCCTTCTACGCCCGTCTTGGGAGAAGTGCCTTCAGCACTTCCCTTCCTTCATGGATAGGACAGTCTGACTTATACCTTTAGCCCTAACACGGGATGCTGATTTTTCTTACGCAACCCTAAAAAGACGATAATGAGTGCTGCTGCTCTGCTGCTGTATCATCCAAATCGTCCGCTGCTGAACTCAGCCTCCCACAATAAAGACCCCCCCCTACTTCCACGCTTCGGAGGGCACGTTAAGCCGCCGGTCCCGGTTGTGGTCCTAGGATGGCAGTCGTTAAAGCATGTGGTAGACATATTGCGAATGCCCGCCTGGCTAACTACCACCCTCAAGTTGAAAATCAGTCGCCAAGCACCTAACGTTGTGTTCCGGCAGCTGTCCTTGAGAGCCAGTAATTCTAGGTTAGCCTAAACAACATCTTCGACCACATCGTCACATACCATCTGGTGTGATAGTGGTCAAAGACTAACTATACTATGAAGCATAAAAAAAGAGGAATAAAGATTCTGAAAATGTAACTGAGATGTGTGTATCGATTTCTGTGATTTATTCCTTAGTCGAGTGCGCCTAAAATGAGTGTTATGTGTTTTAGGTTTCTTGTATGTAGGTGGAGTTTTTTTTCCAATGCCTGAACAGATTAAGACTGTTATCGTCACACACACCCGGAAACCTGTTATTTATGAATTAAATTGGTTTTTAACCAACCAATAAATTGAAAGATACATAAATTGGTTTTTAACCAATTTATGTATCTTTCAATTTATGTTACGGATTATTAATATGGGGAAACTATGTGCATGTATTTTTTTCGTTAAAATAACGTATGTTTCAGAAATACCTCACATGGCACCTTGTATCTTGTGGCAGAAAATGCCTGTGAGAACCCGTATGGTGTGGACTCCCAGGCGGTGACATGACATTATTGGAGTATCATGCTATGTCGGGACGTCTGATGGCAAAATGTTTTTGCAGTTATTAAATCGAACAGTTCATAGTGATAGATTCGGCAAAAGATGGTCCAACATCTCTACGCCATGGCAAAAGGTCAAACCGATCGTCGACGATTCCAGCCGCTTTGCGTTGAATGCGGTCAAATGGATGGAGCTGGTACTGGGGAGCCTCTTTGCATATTTACTGATATAACTTCTTGAAGAACATATGGGGGGCTACTTTCTTCAATAGATGTGGAAATTGGAAAATGTTAATCTGTAATTTTATCTATGGAGCTTCGCATTTTGTTGTAGCTAACAGCTATTTTATTGGTAACTTCTTTAGTAATGTCTTTGTAGAACGACAATTTGGTTAAGTAAATAAAGAAGTAAATCTAGCTTCTATCTCATTTTGCAAGTTGAGTGGCGTAATTTTGTAATCATACAAGTAAATTTAATCGCTGCCACAGCTGAAATCTTGCCCCGTGGGGTGACGGGTTAGAATTGGACCTCCCCATATCTTACCGTGGGTGTCGTAAGAGGCAACTAAGGGAAAAATACTGGAAGGTGGGCAGCAGTGCCTTCTAAAGATCTGCTGTCTTATACTGCGATCCCCTAGTCGCCTGCCAAGCGTTGGGATTATGGCAAATGGGGGTGTTTGTTTTTCATAGGGGAGGCTGTGTTCAGCGGTGGACTATCCGGCGGATACAGTACAGTAGGTACAGTACAGCTGAAAACAAGTTAGTCACGCTGAAATAAAGCTACTACTGTAGCTTTACAACCGTTTAATATGCAAACAACTCGGTTCCAAACAACTCGGCTTCAATACTAAAAAAATTAACAGCAGCACGGCCTACGGCTTTCTTCTTAAACTATAACCTTGTCTAAATAAATAATGACCTTGGCCAGTGATATCAATACAATTCAGACGTAATAATTTATTTATTAAAATGTCCAAGCAATGTTGAGCTGTCCATTTTAAACTGATTCGAATTCTGATTTCTATCTAAGGAATATATACAGGGTCATTGGTAAAATGCTAACAACCTCTTAGGGTTGACTTCTGCTAGTCCTAACATACATTTGGGATGTTAGTGTTATTGATTCTTAGTGTAGTGATATTTCTTAGATACTAAATAGAACAAGCGTGTAGTGCCGGACTAGAAAGTCACTATCTCTACCCGTGGGTGTCGTAAGAGGCGATTAAGGTTAACACACCAGAAGGTGGGCAGCAGCACTTTCTCAGGAACTGATAACTTACACTGCGATCCCCAAGACGCCTGCCAAGCGTGGGAATTATGGCAAACCCCCCCCCATAATGGGGAAGTTGTGTTCAGCAGTGGACAATCCGTCTGATACAGTAAATAGAACAAGCATTACATTAGACTATAATGTATTCCAAAATATTTATTAATTTTTAACTGACTTTAAAAATAGGAGGAGGTTCTCAATACGATTGTATTTTTTTTTATGTTTGTTATCTCATAACTTTTGACTGGGAGAACTGACTTTCATGATTTCTTTTTTATTTGATAGCTGCTTCCCGTAAAGTACCATTTAAATTTCATCAAAATCGGTCAAACCGTTTTAGAGTTGTATAACTATAAAAAAGGTTTTCCTATCTTGGTGATATAGTCATTGACAGTGAATGACAACCTAAAATTCGAACCGGCTTCAACAAGTTATTTCACATTTTTGAGTGTTGAAGTCGTTTCCATTTTTAGGTAAACAACTTTTATATTAAATTAATGACAATAATGAACAAAGAAACATGTTATGTGAGAGCAAAGTAAAATCATGGAAAAACTCGAAAAAATTTAATAAACCAAATTTATGACTAAAAAAACCGAGTTACGAATTCTTCGGTTATCAGGGTTTTTCGGTTATCCAGTTAACCGGGTTGCTTGCCTGCTTACGTAAACGATCATATTTTACATTTTATTGTTGAACGGGCAATCTATAATGGCTAGCGAAGCATCTCCGTCTCAGCTGGTGCTAAAATGCTTTTGCACGTCTGTATCCGTCCGGACAGACGTACGGTCCGGATTACGGATTACCGGTTGTTTTCTCTACAAGTCGTATTTTTTCGTGAAATATGCATTTCTCATGAAATTTTGTGTAAGTCTACTAGCAATAGATTTACTGTAGGTACGCACGTACCTATATATATACGTATATAGGTATGTACTGGTACAATTGGCACCACAATGATCTGAAGCAATGGTGGCCGAGCGGTAATAGCTATGGACTGCCGCGCCGCACTACCCTGGTTTGATCCCCACCACCAGCTTGAGCTTCACCGCATGGTGGAAGGGCATTTAGCGATTGCCCGCCTGGCTAGCTACCACCCCCAAGTAGAGAATCTGTCGCCAAGCACCTAACGGTGTGTTCCGGCAGCAGTCGTAGATAGCCAGCGAAATTACAGGCACAATGAGACAACTAGGTATATCTCAAAGTGACGGGCGTAGTGCAATTCGTGACTTGTGATGAAATACATCTGTTATAGGCAGAGGTTAGTCCGCTTAACATTAGGTGGGCCTCGAGTTTGTTCCGTCACAATAATATATACAATATAAAAAAAACACTCACCAACGTAGTTTACAAACGAGGCATATGCGTACGAATGAGCATCAATAATTTACTTTGGAGGGGCGCGCCTTCGTCATTAAACAGATCTGTACACACTTTACAGTTAAAAAAAACACATCTCAATGAATGGACTATTGTAGAGGTAACAACTCTACAATTATACCGCGTTCTAATATCCCTCTCTTAGGTGACATCTCCGAGATGTATTTATCATTGTTGATTAGTGTATGTATAGATACACTTCTGTTACGTCTAGTCTAGTTACAGAATAAATAATAGTTACTTAGTGTCTAGTGCTCTCAACTCAAACCGATCTGCCACTTCTGTCACCCGATGATTGCTCTACATTTGCGTTGCGTGTAAAAATCGCAAATTACTCACACATGCAAACGCCACAGATTACATCACAGTTTTTAGGTTACGGAGATCGCGCCACGCACACATAGACAAGGTAAGATTACGATAAGTCTGCACGTGTGTTTGTCGTTGCACGCGATCATGAGTGCACCACACGCAGCAACGGGACGTTTATTACTGTGCACTGTTTAATAAATTATTTTTATAACACATATGCAGTTTTTCTTCTTGTATCGACAAAAACGACGTAAGAATATAAATTTAAACGTCGGAAATAATGTAGGTTTGCATTTGTAACTGTATATTATGAGCATTCAAATACCTAGTGTGAATTAGAATTCACCTAGATACCTATTCAATACCTAGAGGTATGTGTTATCTAAATATCTACATGAATATGAGATATCTTTCAGTATAAAAATGTAATGTACAACATTCAAAATATGTAGTTATAAATGCAATACACGCAAACTCATCAATAATATTGTAAATAATAATTGCAGAGTGCGCGGTCGAGTTCGATTTAGCAGTAGGTAAACATCATACGTTTAGCAGAGGGGCATGCAGTTTTAGACTGAAAGAACTATATAACATTTTTTATTTACTCGTCCGTTATTTTTAAGTAACAAAACAATTAACGGGTTGATGTTCAATGGAATGGAAAATGTAATTATATATAATTCAATATGCGTCACTATCATATACGTACTTTCGTCACTTTGTATATACAGTTTCAGTTCTATAAAAAAGAAGATATGTATCGTTTATGCATATACCCACTTACTTATAATCATTGCATACGTCAATTACTGTAGTACTGTGCTAAGCAAAACTCTTGTGCGCCTTACTAAAAATTTGGTATAAAGTTACGCGATAGTTATGCGGTAAAACGATGCAATGATCAATTATTTTTTCATTAAATATCTCTCATTACATTCAATAACAGCCATGTGTAGTTAATACATTACAATTCAGCACAGAATATGTCCTGTTACGTGTATATTATGTTCCTCCTTAGCTTGTTGAGACTACAACTTCGAAATTTAATGAAACCCAAGCAATATTTCGTTACGGTGTGAATTTGAAGGCTGTGGAGTGATGACAAGGTTATTTGTGGATATTGAAGATCGCTTGACAGATAGAGTGTGAAGTTACGCTAGCTTAAACTGCGAGTGGTGGGTTCAAATACGTTTGAGTCAAATCTACAAAATGTTATGTAACGTACTTTTTTTTAATGGTATTGTAACCGAACCCGCTCGACGTCCTGTAACAACCGACTCGTCCATTGCTGAACACAGCCTCCCCTATTAAGGGGGGTATTTGCCATAATCCCCACGCTTGGCAGGCGGCTTGGGGATCGCAGTGTAAGATGGCAGTTCTTTAGATAGGTGCTGCTGCCCACCTTCCAGTATGTTTTCCTTAGTCGCCTCTTACGACACCCCCGGGATGATATGGGGAGGTGCAATTCTAACCCGGCACCCCACGGGCTGTAGGTCCACCTGTTGCCTATTACAGATGCATCTGCAGATGGTCACTAGTGACGATCTGCACTGTGCCCATCATACAGTTCAGACATACAGTTGTTAAGTCTCAAGCACCTGAGATTTCATAATTACTCACTGGCTTTCAAAAACTGACTCCCAGTAGGGACACACTATTGCTTGGTAACAGATTTTCTACTTGAGGATGGCAGCTAGCCAGTCATTCTTAAAATGACCTTTACCATGCGGTGAAGCTCAAGCCGGTGGTGAGGATCGAACAAGGGACCTGCAGCATGGCAGTCCATAGCAATTACCGCTTTGCCATCACTACTTCATAACTTCAATTTGGCAGGAGATGAAACGGACATCAATTTTGTTTGAAAAAAAAAAATTAAATTCTGGATAGCAGAAACTGCGTTTGGTGGCATAGACAAAAAGTTTTGGCCGACTGTTTCGGATTGACTTTAGGGACAGTGGTACAATGGCTGCATGTATCTGTGACTGTTGAATGGTGAATGTGGGAGCGGTTGCATGTGATCGAGAGCACGTGGTGTTCATGCATAATATTAGTGTATAGAGTTTGTATACCATAATAATAATAAATATCTTATTGTATTGGAAAATTAATAATAATAATAATTGTTTATTTCTTTAAAAAGGAAATTTTAAAAATAAGTTTAATACAATCTCCTGATTCCTAAACTAGGTTCTCGAGAACCCGTAAATTATCTGTATTGTACAAATAAAAGCCACAGAAAAAGCTGTCAGTATATTATTATTATTACATATTTGTTTACTTATCATATAAACTAATGTATATCACTGGTATAATCTATTCTGGTAACAGAATAATTACATAATACTCCTAACGTCTCTCTATGGAGCGAGCGTGTCTATTTTGTTGTCTTGAAAAATACTAGGTTAATTATACAATGTAGGTAAATATACTTAATATATATCCATTTTATCTTCACGGGTATGATTCACTTGATAAGTATACCACCATAATGGTAATATATATAACCATTAACTGTTCGCGAGTTGGTTTCTATCCCGTTACAATGAGCTAATACATATAATGCACGAAAATTAGTTCGGTTTCACTACGCACAAATCCCCAACAGATGCAAGCGTGCAACTGATTTTAATATTGTAACGTTTGCAATAACGCCTGCTATGCGGATTACAATACAAAATAACAAATATACGAAACTGTTGTTAAAATTTCACAATATGGTATGCGTGGAAAAGCTCTGAATCTTTAGTGTCATATGATATAATGATCTGTTCAAGTAGGCAATAAGACTACTACAGGAATAAGAATAAATGGCAACACCTACCGGGTCTTGATAAAAATAGGAAATCCGCAAGGATACATTTAAGCACTTTTTTTGACGCCATACATGGTTAAACATCTCTGCGATATTGTTTTATTCTCAAATGATACCTCTATATAATTTTAAAAGTAGTTTTAATAGATAGCGAACTGTCACCGACGAAAAATTGAAGTCAATATTGTAATACATCATTTATTATATACTTTTCAACATTTTGTTACAAGACATTTTAAAAGAATGACCCCGAGTTTCTTGCCCATTTTTCTCGCTATGGCTCTACAACACATATTTGCTGAACGTGGCAGAAGAATATAGAATATTTCAATGTCAAAACTTGTAATTGACCTTTATAAGTGCGTCGTAGATGCCTTAATTGAATAAACGATTTGGACTTTTGACTTTGCCTTAAGGTAGATTCTTTATTGATAATCCGAAAAGCTTTCTGTGTTGGGTATTTTGTTATTTAATATCAGTTTTCATAATGCCATGGAAGGTTTCTTTAATTAGATATCAAAATTAGGTAATGGAGAAATTTTCAAAAATCTACTCTTGTTTTTTTTTATCCAATAAGAAATGTAATTCCGTCTTTCATTTAAATACCGTTTCTGAGGAGGGTGTATGTAAATTAATCCTAGGCATTCCGACAAGTACGATGGGTCACGACGGAATAATTTGGGAATGATCAAACTTACATTACCTAAGATTTTGCCAATTATTACGAACATCATTAACACCTCGTTTTGTATCTGATGTTGCTAGCGTACCCAGGGGATGACCTCAAAGTTCAATTTTAAGACCTATTCTGTTTTAAATTTTTACTGCAGATATGCCTGAATGCATTAAAACTTGTAAATATCATCTATATGCTGATGACACTTAAATTTACCATAGTTTTAATGCAGAGGACACAGCAGATGCACTAAAACGTATGAACCGTGATTTAGCTGCAAATTTTGATTGGACCAAGCATGATTGTTTAGTACTCAATCCGACTAAATCTAAAATGATAATTCTGGGCACTAAAGCACAAATTAGCAAAGTTATGTTACATAATCCCAAACTAACCATAAATAGAATAGAAATACCTCTAGATATAGACGCTAGAAATCTAGGATTGATATTTAACATTGAGATGAGGTATATGAAAGATATAAATGACATAATCGATTCTTTTTACAAATTGAAGATTTTATATTCAACTTGTAAAAAGAATTGAAAATACCTCTCGGAAAAGGTACGTAAGTTAATTGATTGATGGCGCTGCACCGCATGTAAAATATATGGCAAGTAACGCCATCTAGCCATTTGTTTACGTTCTAACACGAGTGCGAGTAGCCTTACTGAGATTTAGGACGGCCATCAAAAATGTAATTTCGTAATTTTATGTGATTTGATATATTTAGCGACATCTTTCGCCGAAGCTGGTATTTAGTTATCGGTGTACGCTGTCATGTATGGTCTTTGCCTCTCTTAATAGTACTTTCTCTCTTAATGGTATTTTGCTGTGTGATCGTTAGTTCTATCTCCTTTCAACTATTGTAGTACTGCCCTAGGATGTGGACCAAAACTGAAAATGCTATCCAGAAAGTGCAGAACGCATGCGCTCGTTGTCTGTTTTGCCATGCCAAGAAGAGAGCATATCACCTTATCTGGTCAAATATGGCATAATGAATATAAAAACTAGAAGGGAAGTAGACACATAGCCTGCAACTCGAAACAAAAAAAGTTCTCTGGAATCATAAGCCTGGATACTTATTTGAAAGCCCACATGGATTAAAGACCTACACAAATTGAACACTCGCTCCAAAAACACCAACATTTTGTCTTTTCCTAAACATAGTACTGTTATTTTTAAGGTTTGCTTCAAATACAGCGCTTCGAAGATGTGGAATAAGCTTCCTCCACCGATGAGACAAAAATGTAGTTCAGCGACTTTTAAAATTAAATTGAAAATTTTACTTCTAGATCGACTTAAGCACCACTTTGAAGCAACCTAAAAACATAGGTAGTAACGAAGACACACACTTACACACTGTCACACACTCACATATGACTTCTCTCATGACATCATGCACGGATTTATTTTCTCATATTCGTAATAATCTATGTTTTTTTTAAAATATAACACTGTCTTTTAATTTTACTTTTACAGCCGATTTGTTTGTGTCTGGTTAACAAATTTACGTATAATGTTTACAAAATCTACCCAATTACACCATAATACAAAGTTTCTAGTTCGACGAACACCTGTTTGAGCACAAGCGAAGAGGCAAATTACTAGATTTGCATATTGATATAAACAGTACTGGTTCTGAAGGACATCAAACACATCGTAAGTAAAACTTGGCAACTTTTTTATTTGTTATGGTAGTAGTTAGTTAGGTCACCATGATACAAAGCCAAACACCGATTGGCTATTAAAAATTGGGCGCTGTTTTTTTTCAAAATGCGGGAATATTAAGTTAGGTTTTGCATGGTGGAAGGGCATTTTGTGAATGCCCGCCTGGCTACCCTCGAGTATAAAATCTGTTGCCAAGTATCTAACAGTGTGTTCCAGCAGCAGTCCTTGAGAGCCAGAAAAATTACAGGCTAATGAGATCTAACAACTGGACGTCTCAGTGTGATGGGCACAGTGCAATTGGTCGTTGACGAAATGCGTCTGTTATAGGCAGAGGTTAGTCCACTTAACATCAGGTGGGCCTCGGGCTTGTTCCGTCACCATAACAAAAAAAAATAATGTGGAGACACTTGAGTCCTGTCTAACAATACCATTTGCACTTATAGGAAACAGGGAGTATTTTTTATATATTTTTTATACCTAATGTGCAAGATTTAGAGGTGTGAGAGGAGGAGCACAATAGTTTAAAGTTTAAAATATGATGCCACTAAGCTCAAGCCATAGATATAAACATAGGGGCCAACTCATTGTGGTGAAAGGGAGATGAAAATCCGCAGGACTGGCTAGCACAAGTAGTAACAACAACGACGTAAGGTTATGATCAAATTGTTACGGTCTCATACACTATAAATCATCAACATAAGAGCAACAGTTTCAGTAATATTAGAGCCATTTTTTTCTCAAATATTGCAACCTAATAAATCTTCATAACATTATATTGAATCTAATAAACCAGTTCGGCGATAAGTGGATGTCTGCATACTCCTCTTAGCATATAAATGCGTGAGGTAATGTGATGGATAGGTATTTTTCTACGTATGTATATGACGTCCATTGTGGAAAACCATTGAAAAGGGTTTGCCATAATCTCACGCTTAGCAGGCGTACCGGGGATCGCAGTATAATATTGCAGTTCTTCAGAAGGCGCTGCTCCCACCTTTTGGTTGCTTAGACACCCGTAAAACATGTGGAATTCGAGCCCGGTACTCCACGGATTTACAGAAATATATTTATTATAATAATTATATAATTACTAACTTTTCGCGCGGATTTCTTATCTACGTGACCTAGACACGGATCACCTTTGAATGAATAAACGATAACAATGTAAAACTACAAAATTGCATAATATAACATTCCAGTGTTTTTAAGATAAGAAGTATTAAGACCATGAGCATAATAATACACATAATATACTGCTTATCATTGTTAACGTATATATACCTATGCAGTTCAGAATAGGTATTCTACATAAAGATGCTATTAAAATATGCAAAGCTGTACTTCACTAGCGTCGCCGTCGCTCGTCTTACAACACAAATACTGTTTTCGCGATCATGTAAAAGAAATGCACCTTCGGAATTGCACTTGCACCGGTGCACAGCAACAAATGCAGTAGGTTTGCGGGGTGGAGCGGGGGGCGGGGCAGCGTGCCGCCGGCGGTGGGGCGAACAGTCGCATCGTGACCGCGCGCCGCATCGTGCGTGCGTTCCAAACCGCGCGCTTTCCCGCGAAAATAGCCGATCACGAAGACTCCGACATGGTGTCCGTGGGCGCGTGGAGGCGCCGGACACCCGACGACTGCGAGGAGCGCTCCGAGCCTGGCGCCTCCAGCTCGGGGGTGCCGCGAGCGCCCCCAAACTGTGCCCGCTGCCGGAACCACCGGCTCAAGGTTGAGCTGAAGGGCCACAAGCGGTACTGCAAGTACCGGTATTGCAATTGCGAGAAGTGTAGACTGACGGCAGACCGGCAGCGGGTGATGGCTCTGCAAACGGCTTTGCGAAGGGCTCAGGCGCAAGATGAAGCGCGCGCGCGGGCGCTTGATTCCGGCCTGCACCCGCCGGGGTTGGAGCTGGATCGACCGGATCCGCCGGTGGTGAAGGCTCCGCGTAGTCCTGTGATACCGCCTCCACCACCGCGCTCCCTTCGCTCGCCAAGCCTGGACTCCGTGCCCGAGTCGCCTGGAGTCTCGCCGTATGCACACCCACCGCAGTCAGCACCACCGCCGCCGGCAATGCCGCCGTTGTTGCCGCCTCAGCAACCAGGTTAGTCTACATCTTTCTGTGTTGTGACTTAAATATACGTGGAGAAATGTATGTTTATGTTGTGTATCTCTACCCATTTGGACTCTACATATCCGGTCCTTAATACGTTGTTGACGCAAGTCTTCTCTTAACCATAGTAGGTACACATAGCTCCATAGAACATATATAGTGTGCATTTAGGGCCTAAGTTCATAAATAATGGATGATAGTAACAAGAGACCTGTTTTGTTGCCATCGCTATACCTACCGGCATTTGTTGGTGCAATCCCTATAAATATTATTAATGTCTACATATTTCTAGGTTTTTTGCCTGTCTAGGTTCTATCTTGCAAATATTAACTATATATAAATACAACGCTCACTAATAACTAAAACTTTTCCACGTGATATAAAAAGTAGATATTTACGAACATAGATTTGAACATTGGTTCAATTCTCTAAAATTAATTTAATAAGATTTTACATAAGATACCTATACAAAAGTTAACAAGCCCTTCAACTGGCCATAACTTTAAAAGTATGACTTTCAGACATGAAAGAAACCATACACATGTATGACAACTCCTTAGGCCTACTTAGCTGCCCATACAGTATCTAGGTACCTAGGTATCTAACATAATTAACTCCTGTAGAGTGTAATACTTATGTAGGTACCTATGTGTAACTACTTAGCAAAAAATATTAAGATATATGTGTACCTACTATACATTCTTAATTTTTCCATGCACAATATTATTCAAGGTTATGTATTCTAGAAGTAGGTATCATGACATTTTATTAGAAATACCTATATTGGACAGGCACGGCATAGAAAAGCTAGGTACAGGAGCGCGAACTAAAAGTACCTAGGTAGGTACCTACCCTAGCTGCGCCAGGTGGATTCAGTTCTATGCCATTAAATTGGTAAGGATTGCTAGCTATGGACTATGGCACACTCTTGGCCACTACCTCGTAATTAGTTACTTTTATGTAGCACTGGGGAATTTTCTTACAAAAAAAATTTACTAACACAACGTATTGAGAAAAACTTGTTCTTAGGATAATTAATCTGCCTGGATTCCTTCCTGTTTATAGTTGAAATACAGATAAAATGGAAGGAATTGACTTTTGCATGATGGTATAGAGACAAATCTACCTTTCAAGCGTAACTTTTATATGAAAAAAACACGCGTTGTCACTACACTGTAGATAAATAACAGATTTTTTTAAATATGGTTTCACTCATTCATTGTCGGCGTCAACATTCCTACATAATGGCTTCAGTTTACGCTCAATTTATACAAATAAATAGTAGTGTAAATTAAATGCAAGAACATGTTCTATTAAATCTGAGGCACCCATATTATAACATCAAAAATTATAGTCATAATATACGGATTATTCCTCGCGTTATAATTTTGTAAGGTAACCAGCGGCCGAATGTCATTGCAAAAAAAAAAAAACTCACGTACATTTTATAAATGCTCTCGTACCTATCTAAGTACAAGAGGTGGCGCTAGCGGATTGCTGTTATCTGGCCAAACAATCGAATATTAAATCCTTAAAATACCGCATTAATTATGTATTTTGTTTATAGCTATTTGTTTTTATTGGTAAGCTCTATTACCTAGGAGATCAAATTATGTCTGTTTAGCCCTAACGGGGAATGTAGGAGTGACGATTTGTTTTTTGGTTGATTACCAAAAAAACAGCCTGTCGTCATACTCGTATCATTGGTTTTTGTGCAGATTGAATATCATTGGAATAGAATAAATATATGTTTGATATTAATAATTATAATATAATTTAATTTTAATTATGCTTCTCAATTGTAAACTACAATCTAAAGGTCTTACAGATACATATGTGGTATTAGATAAGAAAATCGTACCCTGCCCTGTCGAAAAAAAATATTTACTGCCACTAAGTAAGTATTGCTATTCATGCATGCATCCTACATAAATAATTTCTAAACCTACACAAATACCTACCTGTTCTTAAAATCATAAATACCATATAATAAAGCCTATTCTATAAAGATACAAAAACAATGAAATATAAATATATTTAGTAATTGAATAACTTTCGATGGTTCGCGTATATTTACTATTATTTTTATTTCGACGCCGCCGCCGCCTCGCCGCCGCAACGTGTCTTAGGTGATGTCGTTTTTTGAAAAATCACAAGAGACCTCGTTTCGCATGCGTGTATATAAGAAGTAAGCAATATTTAAACAGTGTGGGCGTAAAAAAATATATCAAAGCTCACTTAAATATGAGTTTTTCAAAATAAATTCATATCAGAATGAGCTTTTTAAAAACGGAAAAAATCGTTCTGGTACTGTATCACATGGTTGATAAATAATTTATTATCAAAACCATTAATTTTTGAATTAATCATAAATAATAAAATATGCACAATATAATACTTAGAACTAGACACAAACTGAACAAGCGAAATTTTAGAGCTGTATTCATGTTTTTTTTTCTTACTAGAGAAATATACGGGGTCATGTTTTCAAATGAGGTATAATATTTGTCATATCCTCTAGAATATTATATATTTAATTCATATCTACAAGACGTACTCACTCTTTCTAAAAACAAAATTTGCCTTCTGACGGCTAACTTTGCCTTAACGACAGCTCAAACACTGCTCGGTATAAAAAAATAGTGATAAATAAACGCGATTAAAACCTTTTAAAGTTGGTTGATTAAGTACAATGTGATTCAATTTTGACACATTATATAAGTTATCAATGCAGTAGCAGAGTTCACAAGATTTTGTATAACCTATTAAGTTTGGATGTGTCCGTTTTCATCTCACGAGCATTATTTTCCGGATTCCACTCACTCAAATTTAATGAAAGTTTAACACAATAATAAAATTAGTAAGGGGAAAAGAGAACATTGTGAACTTGAAAGAACAATACAGGGTACAAAATAGAAGCTATATAGTTTGGCGATTTCTTACCGACAAACTGAAACAACAAATTGTATAAGTTATGTAACTGAAATTTTCGTAATTTCTGGTCTTTTATTCTCGTTTATTCAATTATATTATTTAATTATTTTTGATTTATTTCCATTGATACGGGTTAACATTGATGACACAAAAAAAAGTTTTAACAATAAGTAATACAGCAATTACCGTTTTTTATGAGAAAAATAAAATCTATTTTTATTTCCTTATGCATTATATTCGTATTATCTATATTATATATTATATGGTAAGTAGATTTATACATTTGTAGACTAACAGTAAGGGCTGTTAACTGCGATTTTGAATTGACGTTTTGGTTGATTTTTTTACCTACGATAAATGTTTGATCAATTAATATATTTGTCTTACATCTACAACGTTCTATTTCGCACACAATTAAAGGTATCTGTAAAAAGAATTACCAAAAAATGGAACCGACTTCAACACCCAAATTTGTGAAATAACTTGTTGAAGTTGGTACCATGATGGTTCAAAAGTACCTATTATTACAATATTGTGCGCATGGTAACGACTTCGACAAGTTATTTTACACATTTGAGTGTTGAAGTCGGTTCCATTTTTGGTAAAGAAGTTTTGTTCACCCTTTTTAGTGACCCTTGTTACTAATGGAATCGATTGTCATTTACTGTTAATGATTATATCATCAAGATAGGAAAATACTTTTCAGTTCTTGTATTGGAGTGTAACTCAAAAACTGGTCTGATTTTGATGAAATTTAAATCGCACACGGCTAGCATCAGTTTTAAAAAAAAACATCAAAATTGGTTCACCCAGTCAAAGGTTCTGAGGTAACAAACATAAAAAAAAATACAGACGAATTGGGTATATTTCCTCCTTTTTTTGAAGTCGGTAGAAAATGTAGGGACAATAACTTAATTGCCGATAAGTATATCATAGTGTGAAAATTTGTCAATTTATAAAATGATGAATGACTGATTACAGCTTCGTTGCTGTAAATTTAGAGCTGTAGGTATACTTATGAATATATTTTTTTGTAATGTAATATATAAAAATCTCCGAGATTTATCCTTTTTCACCATAATACGGTAATTTGTAATGCGTGGGTAACGTGCTATACCTAAAAAAATATTTTACTTAATTAACTACATATTTTTGTTAGACGACGGCGCGGCATGAGATAAAAGACGGACGTTTAGAGCCTATATAGGTTCTGAATTGAACTGTTTAAATATATTAAACCACGACAAAAACTGCATCCTTGCAGTTTTTTGTTCAAGTCAAGGCAGGTCTTTGGTGGAGTTCCAAATAATTTCGCTCCCCAAACAGGTTAGAGACAAAGTAAGCCATCAGACAGCTTCGGGAGGAACTTGATCCGGTTCTCAAAAGAGTTTTTTACTTGATTTACTTCGCCTGGCAATTACACTCAATGTTAAGAACGTTTAATTTGTAATATTTGCGTATTATTTAAGTTAAACATTTTGGAGCAATTATGGCCCAGTGGCTATTTTTGTTTCTTAATTATTACTGACTAGCTGCACCCCGCGGTTACACCCGCGTGGTGATTTATTTATTTATTTAATTAAAACGCTATGCCAATTACATTAATACAATTCAACATAATTCATCATAAATTAAGTTTTACAAATATTATGTCATATAAGTATTACATTATATTTATACATTAATGAAAAAGATGGATGATGAATTGCAATACCAAATTTCATCAAAATTTGTCCAGCCATTTGAGCGTGAAGAATTAACAAACAAACACACTCACAGACGTTCGCCTTTATATAATATTAGTTCGATAACGATCAATTTGTTAATACCAAACATGTATTAGAATATAATGTCGACTGTCCCTAAGTCCAGTCGAATTATCTACATTGTATTATAATGTGATAGAAACAAGGTGCAACGGTAATAAAAAACAACCCTTTTTTGAGTTTCGATAGTCTACGTAGGGACAGTCGATGTACATTTTTATTGTATTTATGGTTTACTATTTTGGTGATAATGGCTTACACATAAAAGATAAACATTTCAGTTTTAACATTATGTACGTGCGATACTAAAAGTTTTTGCAGCGCATGCCAGAATAGGTAGCCTATGGCAGAATTGTCTCCTTCTTACTTGACACTTATCGTTCTATTTTGGACAATTCAGACGATATCTTTATAAATTATAGCCTACGTGTTATTCTGATGTGTAAGCTATATTTTTGTTAAGTTTGATTAAAATCCATTCAGTAGCTTTTGCGTAAAAGAGTAACAAACATCCAAACATACATCCGTACTTACAAACTTAAAAAAACGGTAAAAGCCGCATAGCTGCCCCACCCACTTTTCGAAAAAGCTCTATTACAAAAAATATGGACTTACTAAGAATAATGTAACATGAATATCAATTGATAGGTCTTTTATCTTCTATACTTACCGGATAGTTGCGTCGGTGGGATACACTCTGCAGTTTTGAATACTATATGTTAGGGCCGTTGGTGGCATTCATGCTTTATTCTAATTAGAAGCACCCCTCCCACCAGCCTCATATCCATGTCAGCTGGCGGTGTAGGTGCCTACTAGTAGGATACTACGTAGGTTTGCCACCTTTGACCACTATTTCACCTAATGGTGACGATATTGTTCAGGGTAACCTAGAATCACTGGCTCTCAAGGGTAGCTGCCGGAGCACTCCGTTAGGTGGTGGAAGGAAGGAAGGAACGCTTAGTACCAATGCCACTAGTGGTCTCCATTTCATGAACACACCCGACGTTGCTTACCATAGTTGATCGGTTAAGAATGACTAGACAAGTTACGCTACGATCGCTGTAAAATTATAATGGACTGCCGTACGGAATGTCCACGGTTCAGACCCCGCCGCTATGAGCTTGTATATGCTAGCTTACTATCTCCAACCACATCATCACTTACCATCAGGTGAGATTATGGTCAAAGGCTTATCGGTAGTAAAAATAAATTTTTCGAATTTCTTAAAACATTTTAAAAATAATTGCTAATTATTGGGCATTTAGCGAATGCCCGCCTGGCCAGCGACTACCCTCAAGTAGAAAATCTGTCGCAAAGCACCTAACGGTGTGTTCCGGCAGCAGAACCTTGAGAGCCAGTGCAGTTACAGGCACATGAGACTTAACAACTATGTCTCAAGGTGACGGGCGCAGTGCAATTCGTGACTTGTGATGAAATGCATCTTTTCTAGGCAGAAAACAAAAACAAAACTCGTCTTAGTACGAAAATTAGGCGGAATTGTCAGTTTATTCTTTTTATAACTTTCTAAAATGTATAAAAACATTAATATATATTATTTTAGAAATTGTTATATTATTACTATACATTTTTATTGTAATGTAATCCGCGTAGGATGAGTTATTGCAATAAATAAATACTCAAATAATTTACATTATTAAAATGGCACTCGTCTGCGGAAAGTAAACGGCAAAATACGAATAATAATTTATTAGTAGACGGCAAACTATCAAACTTTGTGCTCTATATTTTATTCCGTGGCTCTACTTAGTTGTCAAGTGCTCTATTCAGGCGTAATGCTCATTTGTAAAGTCTGTTGAGATAGAAGTGTTTAACGAGAAAAAAATTGCACCATATCGCGATATATGATTTCAAGACTATTCAACATTTCTAAGGAGGCGGCTAGAATGTCTTATTGTGACAGAGTTCTCAAGTGAAGGCATATTTTATTAAGTCTGTATTTGATTGAATGGAATTATATCACGAAGGAAGTGGACTGCAATCAATTATATTTAATATATAATAAAACACAAAAATCTATACTAATAGTATAAAGCGGAAAGATTTGTATTTTAATACTTTTGTATTTAACGTACCTATATAAACTTAAAAGTACTGGAACGATTTGAAAACTTCTTTCACCATTAGAATCCTACACTATCCCTGATGAACATAGGCTATAGAATATTTTCTACAATTTAGGGATCCGTATGAAAACTTCGATAATGTAAACCAAAGTGTGAAAAAAATACCCAAAAAGTCGTCATAATGCATACGCTGCGGAAATTGTTGACAATAGAGCAGTGATGTTCTAAAATTTTATAGAGGACATCAATATCTACAAAAAAGTCCGCAATACCATATATCTAAGTATTACAGTTATTTCACAATAACTACGTTTTATGTGTTTTTTTTTTATGTCTGATAGTTTAGCCTTTGACCACTGTCTCACCTGATGGTAAGTGATGATGTATGGTCGAAGATGTTGTACAGGCTAACCTAGAAGTACTGGCTCTCAAGGACCGCTGCCGGAACACACCGTTAGGTGCTTGGCGACAAATTTCAATTTATATTTTTTGTTAAATACCCATACAAAGCCGGGGCGGGCCGCTAGTCCTGTAACGAAGTAATAAAGTCTGCTAACTTTATTTCGGTTGAATTGTCTATCAAATCTACTGACGGTAGAAGCTGTCAATGGTAAGTTTTTTTTTATTTTGTTGTTGTTCACAACAAAATAAAAAAAACAGCTACAGTTAGCAGGCCGCTTCCAACCGTTCTATTTGGAAATCTATGGGGGAGGCGTATATCCAGCAGTGGACTTCTTGCGGCTGAAATGATGATGATGATATTTTTAATGTTTTTTTAAATGTTTATTTAAAATTTTCTTAAAATATTTTTGTGTATTTTAATGAGAACTTCCAAAAAAATATCATAGGGTATTTATATATCGTTATTATTTTATATTTCCATTCCATTTCATTAGAGATCCAGCATATTTTTGTAATACTTAGTTACTAAGTTTTTAGATTCTTACGCATACTTACATAATAAACATTCCCACGCACGTACAGACAATCATAAACAATATGATTTATATACACTTAGTGATACGCAGTAGAAATGTAATCACCAGGTATTATGTAATGAAATCCGAAAAACGTAACAAAATAATATGATTAAATATCGATGCAACGATCAAAATGCTGGCACTTATTTGGTCAACGAATAAGCAATGCTGCCAGCATGCTGGGCACGCTGCCAACTGATAGTGGGATAAAGCATTTGGACTGCCAGAGGACTTGCAATGGCCTTTACTGATAGTTGTAGTAGTTGTATTTGAATAAATACAATTTATTTCAAATTATTTGAACCAATGATAGCCGAGCGGTAATAGCTACGGAATGTCGTGCCGCAGGTCTATGGTTCGATCCCCACCGCCAGTTTGAGCTTCACTGCATAGTGGAATGGCATTTTGCGAATGCTCACCTGGCTGGCTACTATCATCAAGTAGAAAACCGCCAAGCGCCTAACAGTTCCGGCAGCAGTCCTTGAGAGCCAGTAAAATTGTAGTATCATGAGACTGACAACTGTATGACGAAATGCATCTGTTATAGGCAGATGTTACTGCTTAACATTAGGTTACTGCTTATCATATATATATTTATTTAATGTTGAGATCGAATACAAATAACCGTCTTCCAAGAGAACATAGCATGGTAGTAGGGCATTTTGCGAATTCCCGCCCGGCTAGCTACCACCTTCAAGTAGTAAATCTGTCGCCAAGCACTTAACGGTGTGTTCCGGCGGCTGTCCTTGAGAGCCAGTAATTCTGGGTTAGCCTGAACAACGTCTTCGACATCATCAATTACAATCAGGTGAGATAGTGGTCAAATGCTACCTTCTCTTCTATTAGGCATAAAAAAAAATTACCGTTGCTGAGCGAGTCTGCTACGGATTTTACTACAAAAGTTGACTTACGTGTTCCCTTTTGAAGACGATATAGAAGTAAACTGCCTTATTAGCGCACACGTATGAATGAACGCTAAGCCTGTATTTGGGCAGTTCGTTTTGTCCGTTTGCAGGTTGGGTCGTAAACTGATCCAGCTGCTTTCCAGCTGCCTGACTCCATTAACGACCTGCAGATCGGCAGAAAAGTGGAACATTTGAAATGAAGCAAGAAACTGTTCGCGGAATTCTCGCCTAATTCGAGTCAGTCTGCTTATAGCATAAAAACAATTTTAGCGTAAAAGTCTCATATAATTATCCTTTATGTAATTAAAATTTAACTTCCATATAACAACAAATTAAGTTGTGCATCAAATCAATCTTAAGTATATTTTTTTTAAACCGGCGGTATGCCTTTATTAACAAAATACTACGAACTATATACAACACTACAGCTACTACAACAAAAGCATTTAGATCCCCATAAGTCATTGCAAACTCATAGGAAGTCCACATGCTAAAAAAAACTTAGGATATACACATTATACTAATATTTCTCTATATGATTATAAGCATATCGCGTGCTAAGCTAAAATCACATAATATTTTTGGAGTACTCTTTTCTCACCTATAATATATCAAACCCATGTCCTCCGATTTTACGCACCGCGTGCCTTAACCACTGGGCCATCGACGTTCGTTCGGCTAAACCGAAATTTTATACTCTAATGGTATTACTTTAACCGTCATAGGGGACGGTGCGTGGATAAGGCATCTAGTGCATAAAATCGGGACCTATAGAAATTTGTAAATTACATTATCCTATTTTTTTTATATGTAACACTACATTTTAGACTAAAACTCAACGTGCGTAGTTAAATCTTTGTTATATAAAGTAAGTAGGAATATATTCCGTATCAGAACATCGCATGCCTACAGCTGGGACATTGGTCTTCCTCTCAATAGGAGGATGCAAGTATGGGATAATACATCAAACGCATTTCGCATGGTGGAAGGGCATTTGCCCACCTGGCTAGCTACCACCAAGTAGAAAATCTGTCGCCAAGCACCTAACGGTGTGTTCCGGCAGCAATCCTTGAGAGCCAGTGAAATTACAGGCACATGAGACTTAACAACTATGTCTCAAAGAGACGGGCGCAGTGCAATTCGTGACTTGTGATGTACATCTGTTATAGGTAGAGATTAGTCCGTTTAATATCAGGTGGACCTCGAGCTTGTTCCGTCATAACAACATATAAAGAAAAATAAACAGGCCAAGTATGGTCTGAAGGATACCTTAATGCTGTCTAGAGGATAGCCTAGAGGCCAGATCCAGTCTCGGAGCTTTCAGACATACAAAATAACCTACTGCGATCCAAACAACAACCAGAACCGACGGCTCAAAGCGCCTTTCGTAGCACGGAAGCGATCAGTAAACGCCATTAGCGTCTCTCATCTAAACCGATTCCAATCAATTAGGAGCTTGCAAGGGAAAATAAGACAAAAGACGAATTAAATAAAGTTTAATATCAAAGTACGCTACACGCGGCGGCTACGACCTTTTGTTTCCGAAATGCGCGAAAATTACAGGAAATTATACTTAACACGTACATGCGATTGTACGATTTAAAAATTTTCGACCCGGTTTTGTTAAAGATATTTTTTTAAATATTTTAGCGATAGTTAGATGTGATAATTGGTTATCGTTGAGGTTAAGTTCCATATAGTAATTTTGAAAAAGCTGCCCTTTTTTGCCTGTTGATGAAACAGACAGTTATGAAAAAACCTTTCTTTTAACCAAATTAGGTTTTAAGAATCTATATAATAATTATCTGAAAAATTCAAAGTGACTCAAAGTAGAGAAACGTCTCCTTAAAATTTGAAACTAATTTGAAGAGTAAAGTTCTTGGTTCTTGGTAAAGTATGACCAAAATTCAAGTAAGACGGAGAATTATCGTATTTTTTACATATGATAGGCTAGCTTTTGATCATTATCTCACCTGATGGTAAGTGATGATGTGGACGAAGATGTTGTTCAGGCTAACCTAGAATTACTGGCTCTCAGGGACAGCTGCCGCAACACACTTTTAAGTGCTTGCCGCTTGCCTCTGTTAAGTGCGACAGATTTTCTACTTGAGGGTGGTAGCGAGCCAAGCGGGTATTCGCAAAATGCCCTACCACCCTGCATCTTATTTGGTGCTTCAAACGTCCACCATAAATACCCCTACCTAGTAAGCATTCCCTTACTTTTATAACAAAATTGATAAAACATGCACAATTCGAGACAAACTATTAAAAGAATGTAAAGCTATAATCACTAAATACTTATGCACACTCACAAATGACGACATAGAGAATTTGCTGAAATTTGACAATTAGCACACCCCATACAAGACACACTGATGAATATACCTTACCTTATACTCACTGTTATGTACCGCACCTTAAACACACTACTCACATACATAACACTCATATGCATACTTATAAATCTATTACACTCACTCGCACCATACATTCTCTCATACACCAAACACGATTACACACACGCTGTTCCAATTCTCTCTCGATCATTCAATAATTCTATTATTATTCTCAACCCAATCTCGCTTAATGTTTTTACCGCACCATAAATATTTTAACACTATTTAACGCAACCATCGCGGGCCCTGCGATACAGGTTCACCTAGTGCAGGACTCTCAAGCACTCTGTTAACCTTCCTAAATAAGTATTTTTTAAGACTTTTGTTACACTTTGTTTACTTTATTAAGGTTAAGTATGTATTATTTTTTGTAATAAAACTATTTTCTATTTTTATTAAACAAAAATACGTACTCGTATCATCGCACCTTTCAATCCCTGAGGTAAGCAGAGCTGCCTAAATACCCGACGTGACTGTTTTCTTCCTTTCAATTCACTATAAAATTATAAGTAATTATTTAAATCTTTAAACAAAACTATAGATACCGTCATATTCACTGTTTTGCACCAAATTTGACAATAGTTAAATCTCTATTTTTTCATAATGTCAACCTTATTCCAACGAAATAATTGACTTGAATGATTTTGACGTTAACCAGAGGTGGCGAAACTTCTTTGAAACCGTTTCACCATCAAATTTCACCACCAGTAGTAAGATAGCAATTCATAATATTGAAACCAAGACGTTGACAACTTAATACAAACTTAAGTTGTCAAACCGTATCGTGTGTGACGGTTTATACAGCATGGACGTTGTTCTTACTACTTAGTATATAATCTGTGGCCCTTTTGTCTGACCACTGACCGATACTGCGGTGTAGTGACCGTATCATTAAGAAAATAGATTCGCTTCACACCCTCAACAATTTCACAGTGGCGGCAGTCGGCGACTAGTTGCTTAGAAATAAAGAATACTTACCTACTAGTATTCTGTCTATTAGTCGTGATTATCGAGTGACTTTGCGAGCCAAGTGTTCTAAAAATAGTGTAGATCGATTATAATACATATTATTTTTAATGTGGTGTAAATATTACGTAAAATAATAATTTTACTATAATTATATAGAAGTGTATGGAATAGGACTGGCGGCAGATTTTCTTAATGAGGGTGGTACCTAGCTAGGAGGGCAAACATTTGCAGAATGCCCAACACGGTAAGATTTACTAGCTACTGCCGGTTGGAGCCATTACTAGCTAAAATGGATCTATCATGTTATACCATAGCTTCGGATTTGTTTTTAAAGTACTTTTCAGTGATGTGTCAATGAGAAACTATATGCCAGTAGAAACAGAAATGAATAAACATCGCCACAATAAGTCGATCTTGTCGTTTTAGATTTTGGTGTTTAATGTATATATGTTTCTGAAGTGATTAAGCCGATCACACTGGGTAGTACGTTCTCGCACCAAATTGAGTAATACATTCGTCGACAATCTTCGAAGTTACCATAGGAGCTGGCAGTCTTGGTGCCAATTGTTTGTATACTTATGTAATAACATGTACTCGACTTATAGTTGCCACATCCAAAATGGATCATATTTTGCTGGGAATATTTTGTGTATCTGTAAGTAAGCATTATGTTGTAATTATACCCACGTGAAAATTTTATAAATATCCTTCAATAATTTAATATACAGACTCAAACCTTTGTAATCTCAGTAGTGGGATGTTTCCGAATAAAATGGTAATACAGTGATATTCTGTTTTATAAGTGAACAGGGATGTCATTGACCGATAATTCTAATCTCGTTGAGCTTCCGTGAGCAGCAGAAAATTTCAAATGATTTGTTTAGGAAGTAGATACGAATTCGTATTCGAAGTGCGTCTAGCCTCAATAATATCCTTAAACTTGAGTAAAAATAGACATAATATATGCCATGCAGCCCGCAAAATCGCCCGTAACGGCTGCAAAAAGTATCAAGTGTGCGGTAGCCGATATTGTCGGGAGTTGTAATTCGATGCCGGCATCGCAGATTATTTACAAGTCTGTTGTGTCGTGTACTTTGTTGCTAGGCTAACCTAGGTTAGTGATCAAATATAACTATAAACCCGCAATTTTCCGGAGAAACAGGGTTCCTCGAGACCTTCCGTTTTCCTACCACTTTTTTATACGACACAAATTATTTTCTGTCTTTATATGAAATTATCTCCAGTTTCATCCCATTGAAACATAAACGAATAATAATATTTAAACCAAATACAATGTCGTTTTTATACCGCAACTGTCACCCTATTCGTTCGCACGTTCGAGAAAGCGATCTTTTCTTGATTTTTCTCTATCGTGCGCTCGTAGAGTCAAGACCTCCTGAGGATGCTTGGTGTAGAAGTAAAACGCGTCGAATATTCTTCCGGTTTGGTTGCGTGGCGTTTGTGACGTCACGTCAGCTTAACAGAAAAATTAGGCGGAATTGTCACTAGATTTTTTTTTAAATATTTTAATTAAAATATAAATTTAATGTTTTCTTAAAATATTTTTAAATATGGATTTCCGCAAAGTAACGCCTGAATCTATTCATTAGCTTTAATCGAATCTGTGCCTGTTTGTAACGACAGATAAAAAAGGAACCAAAATTAATTATGACATTTGTTTTTTTAATACACAGGAAGAACATTGGATGACACGACTAATTATACAAACAAAACGTTATTTTTATAGTTTAACGATTATTAAACATCTGTTTCACTTTCAATAATTTATTTTTAATATCAATTTATATTATTTATTTTGAATAGAAATAAAAATAAAGAAAATTAATACCCGTTTATTATTACTAAAAATACATAACTTTATTCCAGCAATGAAATTCAACATGGTGACGTAAATATACAACTGAGTCAAAAAAAATCAGTTGTTGGTGTTGGCGGGAAATTTATACGGTTACATATATTTTATTAAGAGCACAATATATACATCTGATACTGAATAAAAGCCGTGAATAAAATTTGCAAACGCGATGCACTTAACAAGCTATAGTTATTGAAATCATTAGACTATTGTTTTTTCTTTTTTCTTTTTCCTTGTTTGCATGGATACTCGATTGTCAAATGAGCAGACATGATCATGATTCTTGTGGTTCGCGACATGCAGCAATGAACAATATTATTTATTCAATTTCTTCTTCAGCTACGACTAAAGCGCATTAGGACCGAGTTGGTTTTTACTCTTAGAGTTTTTATATCACAAAATGTTAAACCTTTTGAGTTAGTGCAGTTGAGTGACAGTTATACCCATTGAAGTGAGTGCTACATATAAAGAACAGAAGAACACATAGTGTCTTCCCCTTATTAGAGACAATAAGATAGGTTAATGGACACATTGTTAACTTTACTCTATTTAGCAGTTTAAGTCAAGCTAAAATTAGTCATTATTGCGTATTGTTAGCTATAGATTGTAATATAATGACGTATTTAGTGTATCATTAAAAAAAAATACTTTGAATAGAAATTTGCTACTTGCCGAGCCGAGGTCTCTGAGGCACCCTTGCTTGTACATAGATAGCATTAACATAGTCCCGCCCCGCTTAGGCTGTTTTTATTGCAACCCCGGCCGCCTCCCTAGACCCACCCTCTGAGAACGAGCGAGATAGTGTTATAAGACGTTACGTTTTATTGGCTTGCCTATATAAGCCTATCCTTGTCATGCTTAGTAAATGTTTTTATGGAATAGAGTGAGATTATGTGCTTGCATATTCAATCACCCTTATTACGTTCTGTTGTTGGGTCGGTGGAATTTGTCTTTCCAGTACCAAACAAGAACCTGGACATTACACAGCGGTGTTTTATGCATATACCAACGAGGTAGTATAAATCTTTGCAATATCATATCATATTTATAAATAAATAATAAATTTCTTTGTTTCGAGTAGACACTTTAAAAGAATTGTGCACTGAGCAATGAGTAGGCCTTCCACCTGATGTGACTTTAGTGGCTCTGTATAACAAGTATTACGTGAAGTGTGTGCCTAGCCTTAGTTCTAACATATGGACTTAGCTTTATAATAAGTTAGTTAGCAGTTTCGTCATTGTTTATTTTTATGCATTTTATTTAATTTAATATACGGAATGGAACACAAAACTGTCAACAATTGTACTGACTACTGAATCAATGGCTATGGAACGCACCCAGATGTATTCCTTATACTATGAAACGAAAGATTTTTATATTTTTATAGTTTTAGTAAACATGTAATGGTTACGAGAAAATTGTGACTGCTACGGTCTCCATTTATTCGGGTCGAAGTACATTGTCAGTCCTCGATAGGGGTCATTATTCCCGTCGCCACGATAGAGTCCTCGAAATCATACGTGAAGCGGCGAGTCTCGCGGTAGCTAGAGCAAAAAAAGGTTTGACCACGAACAAGCGACACGTTGCTTTTGTAAAAGAAGGGTCATCTACAAAAACTAAATCCAAGCCTTACTCCATCTTAGGCGCAGCTCCCGATTGGACTCTTTTGATGGACACGTATGAAAAACATTACAAAATCCCTGAGGACGTTGGTGTTTCGTCATCCAGACCAGACATATTTCTATACTCAAAGAATCTAAAACGCATAGTACTTATAGAACTTACTGTGCCGTGGGAAACAAACATACCTAAAGACCACACAATAAAAACTAACAAATATTATGACCTAACAAATGAATTAATCAAAAACGGTTATGTGGTTAATTTATATGCTGTAGAAGTCGGAGCAAGGGGTATACCAGCAAAATCCCTATACAACCTACTAAAAGACCTTGGCCTGTCAAGAACAACCGTAACTTCCATCCTAGAACGTGTATCCAAGGCGGCATTAGTAGGATCTTACCAAATTTGGTTAGGCAGGGGAGGAGGCTCGAGCGGTGAAAGGGAGCATTGATGCATCATAAAGGGGCCCCTTAACCTTACTCACTGGGTTGCAAGTCCCAGGCACCTTGACTGGAGCCTCTTCCTCTGCAACGCTATGGACCCGGCACCCGCACGGTGAATCCATGGAATGCTAAGTAAATTCGTCTTATTCATACATCTTGCATCAACAAAGGTCTCAAAATCCAAGATGGCGGACGATCTTGGATTTTTGACACCTGTTTGGTCTGGGGCTCTGGGCCTAGCTGTGTCTTATGTTCTAGAAACGTAGTGGTAAATAAAAAAGCCAAGTTTTTATATTGAATTCGTAAGTTTGCTTAGCTGTTCTTAACCGATCAGCAAAGTTAAGCAACGTCCGCCGCGGTCATGAGTTGGATGGGTGATCGCTAGTGGCATTACTACTGAGCGCTTCCCTGATTCGGAGGGCACGTAAAGCCCTCGGTCCCGGTTTTTGTCTTAGGATGGCAGTCGTTATAGCATGGTGGTAGGGCATTTACCGAATGCCCTACCACCACTAGAAAATCTGTCGCCAAGCACCTAACGGTGTGTTGCGGCAGCTGTCCTTGATAGCCAGTAATTCTAGGTTAGCCTGAACAAGCATTTTCGACCAAATCATCACTTACCATCATGTGAGATAATGGGCAAAGGTTAATCCATCAAGAATAAGAAAAAAAAACACATACCTACAACAAATCACCAAAAATTTAGAGCAAACGGTCATCAGACTCCTCTCGCACTTGAAACAAATACAAAATAATAATGCAACTTGATTAAATATAAACACGCTAAACGTTATCAAATTATTATCACCTCGTTGACACACGGTTATCAGTTGCAACTTTGATTACATATGCACCAGTAGACCTTATTTCGATTTGGTAAGGACATGTTGAAAGGTACTTTAAAAATGGCAGTAAATGTTGGTACTAATTTGTATGATTTGGTGTCAAATGAGAATATTAAATTGAATGCAACATCTTTTTATGTAACAACACGACGATATGCCACAGCACTAGGAAATATCTTTTTACTTATCATCACTTATCAGATGAAAATACTAAAATGGCACTACAGTAATTCCTCCTTGTTTAACGTTGTGTTGCACTCGCGATTGTTGATTTGGCCTTTGGCTCCACTCTTCTAGAATGGTATCACTCGTACTCTGTATTATAATTACATCCTCGACACAGTTTTGTAACTGCATCTGTCGTCCTATAATTAAAGTTATATACCTATAACTGTTATTTCATACATTAGTTTTGGTACATATCAAAATACTTGATACTATTATATAATAGAAAAATATGTAGGCTAACCCTTTATATATTGTTCTTTGACATTTAGACTGTCTACACGGCCACCAACTCTTCCCTGGTCTGACACCATCAGCACCTACGAGTCATACTAGGTTAGCCTGAACAGTGAGATTGTGGTCAAAGGGTAACCTATCAGATATTAAAAAAAAGTTTATTGCTTTAATTTACGTTACTACACTTTTCTTCCCTGCTGTGACCTCATTCATTAATAAAATATCACGGGCAGTCACCTTCTGTGTTCCTTCCTACCTAGTTGACGATGAGCATCGTTATATGAATAAGCCTTGATAAGTATCATTGTTGTATTATAACAATTATAACATTAAAGACGTAACACTCCAGTATTATACAAGAGATTTGTTGCCAACGGCACATTGACTAATTTAACTTTATTATACATTTATCAGACGCTAGTCGCCTGATAGGATATATATTAATTAGGTATAAGCTATATGATTATTGAAGCGTTCAATTCAACAATTCTACTTCAATGTTAATGTAGAATCTGTGGCGGGAAATTCTAAACTTTTACTGTTTTTTCGCGCTTGTTTGGTAAGTAAGCTTGGTTTTGTAACCATTTTACATGATTATATTGATCTTATTATCCGCGGGGTAACGATAATATTGCTCTTATTACCTTTTAAAGTTATTGAACACCAATGTACATGATTAAATAATTATCACTAAAACCGTCAAAAAATGGATTTACACGTTACAAAGTGATCAGTTCATCTCAGTTAAAAGAAATAAAAAAAATAACAAAAAATCGTAAGCAATATTCTCTTCATCTCGCGTATTACGTGGTGAAGTACTTTAGCTTAAAAAAGGAGAAAGAGAAAAGACCTATACGAACAAAAGTAACAAATGTTTAATATAGAATTTATTTTCATAGATAATTTTAAAATGTTGACTTCTCTACCTAATAAGACAAAGCTGTCAGAACACAAAATAGATGCTTGCCGGTTTTTTTTACTTGATTGTGGTAGATAGACAGGCTGGCATTAGCATAAGTTTAGCAAAAATTTTATTTCTATTTTCGGAATATAAAAAAGATTCACACGCAGAATATACAATCATACTGTGTATTGTATTAGCCGGATAGTCCCCTGCTGAACACAGCCTCCCATGTACGAGTGGCTTGCCATAATTTCCACGCTTGGCAGGCGGCTTGGGGATCGCAGTATAAGGTGGCAGCTCTTCAGAAGGCGCTGCTGCCCGACCGCCTTCTGGTATTTTTTCCTTCGTCGCATGTTAAAACTCCCATAGAAAGATACGGGGAGTGCAATTTTAGCCCTGCACCCCACGGGACGCACTACTGTATAAAGTAACATATATACATACCTTTACCTTACTAGTAAGTAGGATTTTTTTTTAATAAGAAGAGTTCATGCAATTCCGACATACTAAATTTAAGTTTAGCTACTTTATTTAGTTAAATATAAATACCACCTACGTGTGGACAATTTGTATAAAAAATGTTTTAAGCTCTGTTATTATATGGATTAATTTGTAAGTTAAAAATATGTTTATTTTTCCGTAACAATGTACTTAAGTCAACTGAGCACTAACTCCATTATTGTATAATTATTAAGTTCTTCACGATACAGACTTAAACATCTACTGGGAACACCACCGCCAATACAACGTTTTGAAAAAAAATTATTTGGCTTAAATTATTGACAATACTTCTAAACAATAATCCTCAATTTTCTACCAGTATGCTCCATAATCCAATAAGTTTTCTCTTTATCCCGTTTTAAAATACTACCAAAACCTACCAAAGCCAATCATTGTGATGAGAAATCTAGAATCTTCTGGAGAACAAAACAGATAAAACTTCGCTTCAAATCCTGATCGATCGAATCAACGTGACTTTGATCCAGTAGTTTTCCGAACAACCGAATAGGTAACTTGAAGTTTCGGAGGTAACCAAGTGGAAAACAAGGTTGCTCCGCCAGAGTATTTTCATGGTTAGTTGGAATGATACCCTATGCTTAGTGGAATAAGGGATCGTTTTAAATGTATCTGTCAGAAATAATTTGAGTACCTAGCTGATCTTCATAGCCTAACCACAGACCTAAAATTACGTTCTAACAGTTTCTGGATCTTGCATTTCTTGAAATGAAGAAACGGATTACTTTAAATTAATGAAAAATGAACATGCACGTTCTCTCAAAAAAAACAATGATGTATTCAATATTACCCATAATATATTTCACAGTGGTGAAATAGTGGTTTTGTAGTGCGCACTTAAAATTTTTTGTGCGCAGACTACGTAACCTATACTATAGATTTATAGAATAAAGTCCCTTATGTAAGGATATGTATAGAAAGAAAGATACTACCTACCTCTTGTAAGAGATTTCTTATAAAACGAAGTCTTCCTATTGAAATCTATTCAATTCCTTCTGGAATATATCTATAGGTAAGTAAGTAGATGCAGTATACAAAAGTCTAGGTCGGATGTTTTGTTCTGTGCCACGGGGTGTGTAGGTCGTCTGTCAAGGATGTCACACAAAAGATAAATTGAAGAAATTAAATATTCGTAGTAAGTACTACAAATAACACTGCAGCCTGTGACAGTCTGAAGTGTAACATAATTTAAAGCAAATAAACTGTATTTGCTTTAAATTATGTAGGTAGTTAAGTTTGGTTCTTGGACTATATGAAAAAAATAATCGTAAATCAACTGCATATGTACTTACTGGTACGTGTCTATGAACATACGAGAATGTCTACGTAATCATTATGTATATCACATTAAAAGTATATATGCAAACTAATTAGAACGCTTGATGTTTATTACAAATTATTATACGCTCCTAAGTGTCCTTCTAGATACCCAGACACAATTTATGCAGATTCCAAAGTGCACCATCAAACACAATTTACTAAAACTACGTAAACTGAATAAAATATTTAATTTAGTAAGTTGACATCCCTGTTGGAGGAACGTTTGATGTTTTACGAGCGCCCCGCTCGTCATTAAACTTCCCTATTTCGGACGGAGTCTAGGGTTACCAAAAATATTTTATTCGTTAAAATTCAGTTTGGATTCAGTTCAATTGATTTTTTTGGTCAGTACAACTTTCTTAAATTTAATATTGCTTTTAAAATTGCATGCGATTGTGTGGTCCGGGTCAAGGCAAGATAGCCTGTAGTTAGCAACAATCTACGGCCTGTTGATATACTAAAATAGTAAATTTCTGTCTGAAGTAACTTTTTAAAATATTCGTATTTTAATGTTTATAGTGGAATTTACACAGTAATAATTTATATTAACGTACTTGACTACACGGGAAAGCCGTACGTACTTGACGCCTCTATAATCCTATGCCTGTTTTTCTTATGTCACTATGTACATCACAGTGCACACTTTTTATATTGTTTCTGCTAATTCAAAAGTTAACAATACTTCTGATTTAATTATTATCATCTTCATATCCTTATCGCACTACTTGTAGGGTCGGTACAATAATGTTTTCTCTAAAAATAAAAAAGACAACGGAACATTTTTTATGAAGTTTATGGTTCTGATTTATTTTTCTGTCCGTTTTTCTAACACTATGGCCACACTCTCATAAAAGGCGTTAAAATGGCAAATGGTGTGTGCCCAATGTGCGTCTCTTCGTACTCTTTAAAGTTAAGTCTCAAGGAAGACATGGAACAATCTTCAATAGTTTTTTTTCTCCTTCTTCATATAAACTAATGCTTGTAAATGAAAATTTCAGTAAAACTCGTTATGAATATATACATATACGTAAAACGTAGATATTTTTTTTTTCATTCTTTAAATCGATGTAAAATAAATATTATTTTTTTTGACTTGTTCATAAGCCTACATGTGTGGTGTAGTTTTTAAGATACACTCAACTAACTTAAAAAAAATATTAGCTATGATGTATAACGCATATACCTTGATAGTTACTGCAACTCCTTCCTGTCTATTGTGGGTGAGTGACAATTTCGAAAGCATCACTAAAAATAATTTACAACTATAAAAAAAACAGAATCGACTTTCCACACTGAAAAGTCTGAAATAAATTGTGAAAGTGAGACCACGAATATGTGAGCTCAGAGTGTTTTGAATCAGCATCATCTTCAACAAGTTATTTCATACTTTTAATTGTTGAAAGTAGGCTTAGTATATGGTTCAAACTTTTTTGTCGTTATCACCACGTTTTGATCAGTTTAATAATTTGATCTCAGTCTGATATGTGCAGAATGTGTTGGTTTAGGTTATCATTCATCCAAACAATATGCATCATATATGATTACGACTTTGATTATGAATTACATCATAATCCTTTGAGCCGTTGCTAAGTTAAGACTATAATTAAAGATTACTAGTAACCTAAGAAACGTGGATGATACATACTCAAGGTCTTTTTCACGTCGTACTTATATGGGTAATATTACAAAGCTATCTACATTTTGCAAGGTGGTAGGGCACTAAGCGAATGTCCGCCTGGCTAGCCACGACCCACGAGTAGAAAATCTGTAGCTGAGCACTTAGTGTGTTCCGTCCGGCAGCTGCCCTTGAGAGCCAGTTCCAATTATGTGTTAAGCTATTACCACCTTCGTTATTAAGCTATTACATTGCCATTAGGTAAGATAGTGATCAAAGGCCTAGCCTAACAATAAAATCATATTATTAGATATATGATCAATCTAAGAACATTGTGCTATGTTCCTCTTATATTTCGAATATTCGATATAAAAATCAGCAATGATAATTCATACACTATATAAATACACAGTTACTTAAACTTTTCAGTGTTCGTATTACATATAGTACATGAAGTACGTTTGTTGTTATTCTGATAAATTAGAAAAGAAAAATCAAGACTTTTCAACGTCTGACTCTCATAGAGCTTTAGAGCATCATTATCATTAGCTTGTTGCTTTAGTTAAATTATTATTTGACTCCATACTTACTACTACGAGTACTACCATTTGGTATCGAAGCCGGCTTTAATCCATCCGCGTCATTGAGATTGAGAACAATAGAACTTCATTCATAACAAGATCCCATTGGCATCAGCAAGACCATGTTCCTGCTGATGCCAATGGGATCTTGTACTGTACTGTACTGTATCAGCCGTATCGTCCACTGCTGAACACAGCTTCCCCTATTATGGGGGTATTTGCCATAATTCCCACGCTTGGCAGGCAGCCTGGAGATCGCAGTGTGAGATGGCAATTCTTTAGAAGGCGCTACTGCACACCTTCCAGTATTTTTCCCTTAGTCGCCTTCTACTACACCCACGGAATGATATGGGGCGATGCAATTCTAACCCGGGCACCCCACGGGGCAATATCCTAAATCTTGTTACAGGTTTATATTATATTTCATTCAGAAATTCTTACAGTATAAAAAAAACTATCGATACAATTATCAACATATTATACATATACCTTTATATTACCGTTTCTTAAACCATGTATTAGTTTGTACCAAACTGCACTGCTAGACTATAACTATAGCAAAGTTCTGGACTCTGGACTGTTATATTTTTTTTGTCGTAATCATCTTAACCTATAGGTAACCGTTCGACCCGATATCAAACCTAGAATCTCAAGATAAAATACAACTCTTAACGCCGCTCAACCAACGAGGAAGTCTCGCTGTGCATTCATCTTTGATGAAGAATTTCTTTGGATAAAATTGAAAAAAATGCGAAGGAATTTTAAAATTTTCCTTTTGGTGACAACCCTACGTGTGGGTTAACATTTTACGGGCGGGCAAGGTCGCAAAACTGAGCTTATACCGACGCCTTCCGTTTTCGTTAGCAGAGCGTAGAAGGTTCCTGCATATCTCATTTACATATTCTTATTACCTTAAACTATAACTATATTATAGCAAGTATATATAGTACCACTTCAAAAGGCAATGATAGCCGAAAGGTAACAACTATGAACAGGCGTGCCGCAGGTCCATAATTCTATCTCCACCACCGGCTTGAGCTTCATCGCATGGTGAAAAAGGATTATGCGAATGCTCGCCTGATTTGCGGCGGGATTATGCGAAATGTCACTAGCGGACACCCATCGAACTCATGACCGCGGCAGACGTTGCTTTACTTTGCTGATCGGTTAATAACAGCTAAGCAAATTTAGCTACGAGCGCTTCAAATTGAAAAAATCCCAAACAATACAGAAACAAGTAACAATATGTGTTGCTTTTTTAAAATCATTTTTCTCGCTTATGTTGATTGATTGGCGTGAAAACCATTCAAAATATAAATAAATCAGGGCTAGCAGCAATCTAAGGTCAATGAGTTATTAATCTCAGTGAATGTTGATTTGTAAGGTCTGAGACGAATTTACTTAGCATTCCATGGATTCACCGTGTAGGTGCCGGGTCCATAGCGTTGCAGAGGAAGAGGCCCAAGTCAAGGTGGCAGGGACTTGCAACCCAGTGAGTAAAGTTAAGGTTTTTGATGCATCAATGCTCCCTTTCGCCGCTCGAGCCTCCTCCCCTGCCCAACCAAATTTGTTAAGATCCGACTATGGCCGCCTTGGATACACGTTCTAGGATGGAAGTTACGATTGTACGGTTGTTGACAGGCCAAGGTCTTTTAGTAGGTTGTATAGAGATTTTGCTGGTATACTACTTTGCTCCAACTTCTACAGCATATACATTAACAAAAAAAAAATTATTTTAATATTATGAAATAATTCTCCAATAATTAATGTAAACGAGTTAAAAAAAAAACAATATAATTATATTGTTTAACACAATATGGGGGTCCCCAACTAGGTACAGTCGCCTGCAAAATAAGTAAACACTTTGTAATTTTCATAATAATGTGATGTCACAAAATTCTTAGTGATTTAAGTTAATATACACATGAGTGAAACAATTCAATTTACTCCTTGATTTTAAGATACTTCTGTTTACATAGAGAGACACATAAGTCTTTGCCACAATTTTGAAAATTACAATGTGTATACTTATTATTGTAGGTGACTGTACATGTCTTTTAGATTTGTGGTACCAATGGTGATATTTACACACTGAACAAAAAGGGGGGGGGGGGTTTGTTATAAATAAAATAATATCTAATATTTGTAAATCTTGAAAACACATTCAATAAATTTAAATCTGTGAATCAAATCCTTTTCAGTCACCTTATTTTGTAAACTCTTTGCCCTATACAAATACTACTTTAGTATCTTGGTTTGATGATGAAGACCTAGTAACCTAACAAGACAATTTCTCGCTGCGAGCACCGACTCCGCTATATTACGGAGTCTTCTATTAACTGAGCCACTCACGCACGTCGTCACTGCGCTTAGATCGTTTACTATTGTACTATATAATATAACTGCAGTTGGTCTGTCTGTAAGATAGTCAAACAGAGGCCATATTAATTCTGATAGGCGCGAAACTATTGGCTGTTTACGGATTTGTTCAACTATGAAATTTTACAACAATGTAGTTGATATAAGTATTTTTTTACCGGCGATGTCTTTATTAACAAAACACTACGAACTATATACAACACTACAGCTACTATAATAAAAGTAATTGCAGACTCACAGGCGTCCAAATGCTCCAGCCTATTATACTATTATTAGTATTTATTAATAGTATCTTAATGAGACAAGATCCCAAAGGGTTTTAAAATTAGGAATAAATATAATTTGCCTTTTGTTATGATACATTTATGTATCACAAAATACGGCCTTTAATTTGAGTGAGTGGAATCCGGAAATAATGCTCGTGAGATGAAAACGGACACACCCACAAAAACGATTTTTGTTCAAAGACCACAAATAAAACCTATAAAGTGTTATGTAGGCAATGCAAGTGGCCTCAGTTCAGGTGTTATTCCAGTATATTTATTATAATTGTTTAAGTTCTCAAAATATTCCATAGATTTACCGAATAAAACGCCATCTCGCATAGGAACTATTTTCTGTGATATGTTGTCGCTTTTCTTTAAGCTACGTACTAAATAGGTAATTTTCGTTTACCATCCATTTCCCTTTAGATCTTAAATTGCAGCAAAATTCAATCACATTACAGGAAGGGGCCATGATGGCGGTAAATGATCTCAAATTTCCATGTAGATATTGTTTGCGAACCACAATATTAGGAGATTTTCGTGGGCGCTCGGTGGTATGGCAGACAACGAAGATCTTTGAGAATGGAGGCAAGACGGAGCAATTCCAAGTAATGAATTTCAGACGCTAGGGCAAAAGGGAAATACCGTAACAAAATACGTTCTATTTTTTGTACTGGCAAGGTTAATACAGACAATTTTGTGGGTAAATTAAATGTGTTTCCGGTTCTTCTTTCTTGTTGCGTTTTCAAATATCGATGTTCTTATTATGAAAGTGGTTTGCCGAAAAGAAATTCCACATTGATGTTTTTTTTTTATAGCTAGTTAGGCTAGCCTTTGACCACTATCTCACCTGATGGTAAGTGATGATGTGGTCGAAGATGTTGTTCAGGCTAGCCTAGAATTACTGGCTCTCAAGGACAACTGACGGAACAGACCGTTAGGTGCTTGGCGACAGATTTTCTTCTTGAGGGTGGTAGCTAGCCAGGCGGGCATTCGTAAAATGCCCTGCCACCGTGCTGTAACGACTGCCATCGTAAGACAACAACCGGGACCGACGGCTTAACGTGCCCCCCGAAACACGGAAGCGCTCAGTAGTAATGTCACTAGCGGTCACCATCCAACTCCTGACCGCTGTGGACGTTGCTTAACTTAGCTGATTGATTAAGAACGGCTAAGCAAACTTCGCTACAAGCGCTTCAAATGTGCTGAAATTATTGTGGTCTGCAGACTATTGACGTGTTCAGTGTTATACAGGTAGTTCTAATTGGCCCCTGCCAACATCTCAATGAGAATGCCATGTTACACCTCACAATATATAAATACAGTTAATTATGTTTCATGTTATGGATTCATCACATTCATACCCATATCCCCGCGGGGTGCCGGGCTAGAATCCCACCCCGTATCTTCTTTTGGGAGACGAAAAAATCCCATGTGGGCAAAAGCGCCTTCGGAAGTACTGCTATCATACTCTGTTATCTCCAAGATGCCTGCCAAGCATGGAGATTATGGCAAAGTCCTCCTAATCGGGGAGGCGTTTTTCCCACGGTGGATTTTGTGGCTGTTGATAATGATGATACTTATATCCCCATATCTTACTCATGTTAGAATTGTGGGATTAGAACTCTACTAAGATTCAGTCGTATTAAGATCGATCTCCACTTTGATGTGCATTTATTTATACGAGCCCACGTCTTCTATAGCACATATAACACAACACAAAGTTTTATTGTATTATAGACTAGCCTGACCATACAGGAGTGTGGCCGAACATGGTAAAAAGGGTCAACCTAGAACGAGAACTGACTTTGAAAATTGGCTGCTGAAACACAGCATTAGGTACATATTGTATACATATTTTGAAGCAGTGATGGCTCAGTCGCATTGGCTATGGACTGCCGCGCAGCAGGTCCATGGTTCGAATCCCGCCCAGAGCTTGAGCTTCACCGCACGGTGGAAGGGCATTTTGCGAATGCCCGCCTGGCTAGCAACCACCCTCAAATAGAAAATCATTCGCCAAGCACCTAATGGTGTGTTCCGGCAGCAGTCCTTGAGAGCCAGTGAAATAACAGGCAAAATGAGACTTAACAACTGTCTTAAGGTGATGGGCGCAGTGCAGTTCGTCACTTGTGATGAAGGCATCTGTTATAGGCAGAGGATACCGCTTAACATCAGGTGGGCCTCGCGCTTGTTCCTTCACATTAAAATACTTATCCTATAAGCGGAAAGTTAGAAATGACCATCCTTGTGATGTGTCATTTACTGCTCAATTGTCATAATAATACATATTTTGCCTGGTAGATTTTTAAGATATCTTTTTTAGAGAATATGGAATTTGATTTAATAAATGACAGACTGAAGGTGTAAGACGCATAGCCCTCTATTCGTGTGCGCAATATTTAAATTGGATAAGCGATATGTGAAATAAATTAATATAAATGAACTTTTAAAAAAGGAAAGTACTGCATCATAGTAAAACTTGATTAAGCGAAATTTTAGAGTATTCATGAATTTCTTCTAGCGAGAAAAATATATAGAATCGTAATTTTGTCTTAGGTTTTCGCGTTTGTGTTCGCAGTTTAAAGTTGTTTAATTACTATATAGTATCGTGTTTACGGATCAGGCATAGTATTAAATCTTCTTGAATACTATATATTTTATTCATATATGTTATACATATATGCGTATACTCTTTCAGAAAACTATTTTCAAAGTTTTAATTCTTAAGGTAAACATTGTTGTCTATGGCGCGAAATTATTTTTTTTCCGTCCTACTATTGTACTTGATAACGTGTGAGATTTGGAGAAAAGTTTTCACTATATCTAATATATTATATGAGAATGTATTGGATTAAGGCTAGAGTGCATGTGGCGCTTTCCATACAAATGTAGTTTCGCCGTATTTTAAATACTAAGAGTTCAAACTCGGTGAAACTTTGCATGTATGCCCTTGAGCATAATGTCTATGCTTCTGGTTTGCCAGATTTCCGTAAAATTATTTTTTCATAATTAATTCGGAAAATCCTTCTGTATGAGAATTGTTATTTGGACATTTAGGGATAAAATAAACAATAAAGCGAAAAACTGGCAAACCAGAAGCATAGGTATAATTATTTTTATTAAGATTTCACCGAGTTAGAACACTTGGTATTTAAAATATGACAAAACTACGTTTGTATGTTAAGCGCTCCGAGCACTCCACTCTTAATTACATAATACGCGGGTTACCCTGTTATTTTTAATATATTAGACGGTTTTATAGTGTAATTTATGGAATCACTTGCATTAGTGTCCAATAGCTATCGGACACCAAAGCAGATTATACCAGCAATATTATTTAAACCATTTTATGTAGAACTGATAACTAACATAGCTAGAAGCACCATACTGTATTAGCCGGATCGTCCACTGCTGAACACAGCCTCCCCTATTAAGGGGGTATTTGCCATAATCCCCACGCTTGGCAGGCGGCTTGGGGATCGCAGTGTAAGATAGTTTCTTTAGAAAGCGCTGCTGCCCACCTTCCAGTATAATTATTCCCTTAGTCGCCTTTTACGACACCCACAGGATGATATGGGGAGGTGCAATTCTAACCCGGCACCCCCGGGGAGAAGCACCATAAAACTGTTTAAATTTTGATTTCCCCACCACATACATACGTGAATTTCCCCTTAAGCCAATTTAATGTGAGAAGTTCATGAATTATCAATATATCATTTTCAGTTTTTAATGAAGCCATTATATAAATCTTCGAACTGACAACACACAAAGAAGCGGTTGCTTATTGTGAACCTTTTTAGTACTTAAGATAATTGGCCTCACTCAAAGACGGGCCCGTTACTCAAGAATCAGTGCTGCATCAACTTTGGTTTCAATCTCAATTTATGCGTGGAACATTATTCGTTATATCAATAAAACCGGTATCAGTTAAAGCGGGGTTTCAATACATTTTTAGACTTGTTACAACCCTATTACCAAGTACCTATAGGTACCTATCCCTGACTAACTCATACTGTTAACGAGCTAGAGACCCGTGACATACGTACTGACAGTGTAGTCTCATTAACAGAGCATAAAATAGAAAGGACCAGAAGCATCACTCCGCAAGCCATTCCAAGAAATAAGCGACTCTAGAGACGAAGCAATAAAGTGCACTTCAGCTCGCAAAGCATGGAGTACCTAATATTTATATTCCCTTTAGGCGTATCTCTTTCTATCGCATAGACACGTATAACTCTGATCTCTTCTGACGAGGCACGCGCCGTAGAATATCGGAATACGCAGATGTACCTTTGCCTTTACTTTACTTAGGTAGGTATAATACCTTTTAGACGTAGCTTTGTACCTAAAGTGTGGAGTAATCCAAGCCTGAACAGAGCTTCGTTTTCCCTTTTGACACCTAAAAGAAAGATCTAACCGGTTTTTAACGGTATTCGAAGCTTTTGATGAACATCTTATTGAATTTTGACATTTTTTTTAATTTTTTCTTATTTTATTATTGCTGATGACTAGAATTACTGGCCCTCAAGTACAGCTGCCGGAACACACCGTTAGGTGCTTGGCAACAGATTTTCTACTTGAGGGTGGTCGCTAGCCAGGTGGACATGGTGGTAGGCTATTCGCAAAATACCCTACCACCATGCTATAACGACTGCCATCCTAAGACGACAAACGGGACCGACGGCTTAACGTGCTCTCCGAAGCAAGGAAGCGCTAAGTAGTAATGTCACTAACGATCACCCAACTCATGACCACGGCGGACGTTGCTTAACATTACTGATCGGTTCAGAACAGCTAACTTCTAAGCAAACTTCTCTACAAGCGCTTCGAAGTAGCTTCGTGGTTCTCTTTCTATCGCATAGCCACGATTAGCTCTGATCTCTTCTGACACGGCACGCACTGTAATCCCGTCCGGAAGGATACATCGCTGTACCTGTAGCTTTTTTTCCTAAAGTGCGAAGTAAGCCAGACCTGAACAAGGCTCCGTTTTGATTTTGTGTACGGAACCCTAAAAAGGAAGATCTAAACGGTTTTTAACGGTATCCAAACTTAATGAAATTCAAATCGAATTTTGACTATTTCCTATTATCTGTAAGTTCTGTGAGCGCAATCGTGATTTCTAAGCTCATTATGCAGTGAAAGATAACCGACTCATCTCGCAGTGAAGTCTGAATGCAATATAAGAGTTATGACCGCGTTCTCGGGAGCTGCAGCACGATTATATTGTATTGTGCTGACAAGCTCGGCAAATACGAGTGTAATTGATTCAATTATCTGATTGATATATCCTTACTAAAATAGAACGGCTACAGTTGCGATGTATCGCGACTTACTGTCGTGTAGTCTTTGTTACTAAGAGAAATTAAGTTTGGAGATGTAATAAAATTGCTTACGTTCTAGAGCAGTTTCAGACAGCGTGCTGCAAAATTAAGGATAGTTTAAACGAAGCGCTCTCCATTGATACATAGTTTACTATATACAAAAAAAGTGTTTATACTCGGTGTAAATTTGTTTAGTGTGAACTTAAAGTAATATTTAGACTCACGGCATTAAAAATTTTCAAAAATATATTATGTAATATAAAATAAATGATCGTTTTGTATGGGAATTTGTAATTCCTCATTTAAAGGTCAATTAAACTGCCTGCGTGCTTGGCGACTGGTATTTAGCTTTTTTTATGTTATAGAATTTTAACAATCTATCTATCTAGCAGCCTAACTAGTGACCTGCCCTGGCTTCGCATAGGTGCAATGCTGATACTAAAAAATGTGTAATATCTTCAAAATATTCATTTAAATTACATGCTGTAAATTACCATATTGATCTATATAGAATTCATAATGCATTTTAGTTACTTAATTGGATAAGAATTAATGCTGTATTGCTTAAAATCGCTTCGTAAATAAGCTATTTAAATGATTAAAAAAATGTTATTGTGGGTTACACATAAGAGATAGACTATAACTTTCTATAAAACTTCACTCCAGCTATAAAAATGTAAAGGAGGTTTTATGACAATGAAATAAATAAATATTCATGACAATGGCGTAGAAGAAAACTATGCTTCTTCCACAACGCCAAATCTATAATATGCTATAACTCTGCTTAGCTCCCATCGACCGGAATTCGCCGCCTCAGCACAATAAAAACGAACCGGACCAATTCATTCCGAATATGTATAAAACTTGATCCAAAGTTTACTTTGGAAAACATATTCACAGAGAACCACACTGGCACTACGCCAATGGACTCGTCCAAATCACCGCAGGAATAACATATGCGGTGGTAAATCCACACGCCATTTTGCACTTTCCCGCTATCATTTTTAATTTTATTATTGAATGCCATATCTTTCTACCTGTCTTCGGCTTAATATAAATTATCGTATCAAGACATACAAGAGTGATACAGTGGGAATAATCTCTATCCATTTGTTAAAAGTCTAATTATCACAGTTTAATAATGAATGCTTCGAAATAACTGATTGGTTTAGTATGGTTGTGAATTCTCTTCTCAATTTCACCTGTGATTTTGTGACTTTGTTTTGTTCGGTTGAATCCGGCTTTGTTGGAGGAAAACATGTTTATTTTGTTTAAAATTTTTAAAATGTAAGGAATCTTCTGAGGTGGTTTTAGAATATCTTTAGAAGTTGTGAGAGGCGGAAATTTAAAAGGAGTTTTCTACGTTGTAGGGTTTAGGTAAAGTTGAATAAATATGCATTATATTTTGTTTTTTATTTCCCTGTATACATTTCTCTCATATTTAAGGGATGCTTATTATATTATTTTAGATAGAGCAACAAGTATAAATTAATTTTAATATTGTTAGGTTTGCAATAACGCCTGCTATGTGGATTACATTACAAAATCACAAATATACGATAGGAAACAAATTTTTCCCGCACATGACTTAAATATTTCCTATCGTATATTTGTGATTTTGTAAGTATAAATTAATTTAAAAAGTAAAAAACGACTGTAAATTAATTTTAAACGTTTTATCGTTCCATTGAAATTCAAATTGCAAGTTATATATATTTATGGAATCGTTTATTAAAGCCCTTCATTTTGATACCCCACAGAATGAGTTTGGGAGTAAAATAAAAATATCTCCCAATATATGGCGTCTAAAATCCGCCAGTTTATTTTTTATATTTATGTATGTAGTGTCACTTGCGCTATCGGGACGAATCTAATGATATCTAATACATTAAAATCGGTTAGCGTTTAGAAGTCATAAAGAATATCACAAACATACATACATAAACCCTGGAACATAACACCCCTTTTTGGGCAGTCGTGTAAAAAGTAAAGAGGTTGAAGGTCTCGTGATTTAAAAAATATTTTGTATTATAATTTAGGCAAACCTCTATGGTAAAACATAATATGTCTAAATTATAAGCGGCTACCTATTACCTATAGTTCTAAATATGATGCTATTTAAATGGACGGAAAAAAGTACCGTTTGATTCGTGGAACCCTAATATAATTTCTATACTTAGCACTTAGTTTCGGATTCCTCATTTTCTTTATGAGATATGTCAATGAAAAATCAACAACTGCATCCATTACAATGTCAAAGTAACGTGCCGCCCCGCCAGTCTCATTGATGTATGATGTCTATTTATTTATAAACAAAGTCGTCTCCGTGCAAATAGTTTATCCGTACCGATTCGTAAAATCTAATGTAATTAATTCGTCATCAACCAGAAGTAGTCCGCTGTTAAATAAATACTTTTTCAAAGACAGAATTAAGGGATTTTAGCCATTGTCAATCAACAAATCGTCTAACTAGAAGTTTTGGTCTCAAAATCCCCTTGGCATTTTCTCTTTAAAGGGGATTTAGGGACTTTAGGAGCAAGATTCCAGCAACAGCTAGAAGACATACTAACTCCGCTAAAAAGAATTTAATTGAATTCCTAGTTCTATATTCCACTTTAGGTCAACGTTTTACACAAAATATCAAAATTTTAACCAAATTGGTAGAAAAATGTTCGTGTGAACCGACTTCACCGAATTTTGGCGAATCCTTGTCACCTTTTGTCGAAGTACAAATTCAAAAGTATAGATGTGGCTCTAGCAAATTATTCAAAATTAACATTCATATTGGCTTTTACGATTATTACATTTTGCCTTTCTGTTCCTAAATTTTCATATAACTTGAGATGTTGTCAGATTAACACAGTGACCCTCTATTAAGCTTAGACAACTTAGTAAAATATACATTAGCTTTGAATCTTGAAATATATGATAGGGTTTGGATGCAAACCTTCCCTATGAGGTTGGGAAGGTACACAAAATTTCTAGTGCCAAACTAGAAATTTTGTGTATATATTGTGATACCATATTTTTCCTCATCTGTATACACAGCATCATCTTTAGACTCTTATTATGTATATCTGATGGAAGCCAAATGGGATTGTCCAAATATTGAATCTCAGAGACAGGACTCCTCCCAGAGACAGTAGTATCGGCCCCTCTACGAACTAGCACGGAAAGATCGTGTCCTAGATGGTGGTTGTATTCTTGCTGTTTTTGTGTGGGTTTAGTCTTTGTTTACGGGCCATCCTTTCTTTCAATACTGGTAACATTATAGTTCCATCATCATTTCGTCTCGCTATTAGCTTATGCTTGGGTGCAAAATGTTGTGTTGTCCATCTCTGCCATTGAGGTACTGCAGTTGATCAACTCGGTCACCATGTCCTCTCTTGCTCTCGAAGTGCTGCTAGAATCCTCGCTTCTCTGCTTTCCCGCAACCCGAGCCTTAACGATATCACCCGCCGAGCTTTTACCAGTTCCAATGTTGCTGCTTTCCTCGAAATAACAATAGACTTTTTTATTTATCTTAGGTCGGATTATGAAAATGTAAGCGTAGTGTTTTGAATCAGCATTGTACCGACTTACACAAGTTATTTCATACATTTAAGTACTGGCAAAAGGTTCACTTATTTAAAAAAAAATGTAAGAATGTGATAATTTGGTCGAAAGATGATAGAAGTCTAAACCTAGAATGGGTATTGCCTCTCAAGGTCAATTGCCGCAACTCACCGTTACGTGCTTGCGATTTTCCTCTTGAGGGTTTTGAAACTAAGCAGGCGTTCGCAAAATGTCTTCGTACCAGCGATGAAGATGTAGCTCACCCACGGCAACGAAACATGGAACTGGATTGCAATGCAATCCAAAATGCAATTGCTTCGGGCAGCATTGCCCCGTTGGATTGCAATGGTTATTCGTTGAGCTAAATAAGTTCCAGCAGTACGATCACGCGTCGCATCGACCAAGCGCTCTAATAAGTTTGGAGAATACGTTTAGCTTCCGGACTATGATACCCTTGCGAGTGAGTAAATACTCAGGTCTACTGTCCCTTAGAGCTGTGAAAATCACGGAGAGCTGCCGAAAGACAGCCCTCCTAGAGGGTGCTAACCAGGCGAGTATTATCAAAATGCGAAGGTGAAGAGGTGAGAATCCAGGGGGCCAAGTTTGCTAATTACATGTTCATATTCAGATTCATTCAAGATTCATACAAGACAGAATCGGTAGTCTGCTGATCCCTTATGAATATATGAATCTATGATGAATCTAGGCTAGTTTGACGATATTGCCAACAAAAAATAAAAAGAGAAGAGTAAGGTAATTCAAAAAACAATTTCGTTATTATTTATTATTGTATTATTTCGTTTCGTTTTCATATTAAACCGAGATTGAAGCAATATTGACTCAACATGAACGATATGAAGTTAGTAGACTACCAAAACTGTCAAAATTTACCAGGCCGAGTCCATTATAGATTCATATTGATTAGCAGACTTGACGCCCAGGTCCGTGGCAAGAATTGAATTATGAACCCCTTTGCAACAGTGCATACCTAAAAAATGTGTTAAGATGTTCACCTGTTCGAGGAAAATAACATTATAAAATATATCTCGTTGCACTAACAATATTCATAAATGCAAGATTTAACATTCCCCATTTGATTACAAAACCTTCCCCGAACGCTAAAGCTCTTCAGAACTTTTAAAAGCGCGCGTAAATCAATAATATTTCCAGATAATAAAACTAATAATAAGATCGCGAGCGCAACGAAGAAATAGAATAAAAAGTTCCATTTCGCTACGTCCAGAAGTTGCAAATCAAACCAAAATATATTGGTTATAAAACTGCAACAAGTAATGCGAAATGCATACAGGCTGTATGTGTATCTCCACTTGGGTTTATGGACTATAAACTGGGTTTTACGACACCCTGTGTAATGCCCATCCGGCTAAAAGGGTTTCGGGCAGACGTTGCTGGATATACCCTGTGGAACGGTGATTAAAAATGTCTGCGCCGCCGCCGCGAGCTGAGCAAATGTATAAACACATTTGATGATAAAATTGTAATGGATTGTAGCCAATTTGCAGACCCGGCCGAGTTCCATATAACCATTATGAATATTTCATATTAAGTAGAGTTCACTGAATGGAAAGGTTCTAACAGAAACATGCTTTTTTTATTTAAAATTCGGTTCGTACGTTTTGTACATTTTCCATTTGTCATGTATATTATCTTACACAAGTCAAAATGTGATGAAAGTAGTCACAGTCGCGTCTAAGTCATGTTTTAGATAAATGGTGAATACATTTCTGAAGTTAAGGCAGGAATACAAAAGTAGAAAAAGAAAAATATTAAATAAATGCGACATTTGCAATTTTCCCACGCAAATAAAGGCACATTATAAAAGTTAAAAAAATGGTAATGCGTAGCATATAGAGTCGATTTGTTCAATTATCTTGCCATTAGGGGCGCTGCTACAAAGGAAGACCAATCGTCTCTATGTAAAAGAATTCTTTCCATATAATCAATGTCAAAGACGTATATCATCAAACTCGTCCGTCAGTACGTGTTCAAGTCTATTATTTATTGCATCGCTCAAATATGAAGAGTCCTACTGAAAGCTGTCATTATTGCGCTATTTTACCTCTATCTATTAATTTCCTTACTGCAGAATTGCCCTAAAATTATGACCGATATGGCAAGCTATACATAGCTACTTAAATAACAACGGTAATAGCTTCATTGTTCATTTTAAAGGCAACTATCCTTTGACAATCATTTGAAACTGTTCGTAAGGTATAATTTTCCGTCCGCCATTTGTTTTTCCTTCGAAGTTAGCATGAGACGACACAAATAATAACTTGTCAGTAATATTGAGTTGATTGTAGCTCCCCTAATTTCCATTTTAATTGGAATGGGTGAGCAGGCATTGTGTTCGAAATTAGACCTGTCAGTCCAGTCAAACATATACAATGACTATTAAAGGTTAAGAAAAGGACATCCTAAGTATCTTTTGAATTGCAATGAACGAATGAAGTGTTAATTTCTAACCTTTCGACAGAGAAACATCAACAAAACACAAAACAAATCCATTTCGCGCCACAAATTTAACAGAGCCATCGAACGATCTTTGTGGCGGCTTAATTTGTTTTTCCCAGCCACAACAATAGCCTATTCGAGTGTGTAATTACAGCTTTCCATAGCATTTATGAGGGACGTCGCACTGAAATGAGACTTATCTCCAATAAAAAGTTCCCATTTCAACACGAGCAAAGTTCCATTTTGCACGAGTTGTTTCGAAGCATTAAATTCATCGCCGCCACTCTCTACAGACATAAACGTCACCGGGAAACTTGCAAGTCCTTAGCGAACTCGAGTCCTCTAGCTTAAGTTTAAGTCCTTCCTTAATAAAACCACTGCAGGAATACTGTGAAACTTCTCGGCTATCAAATACTCTAGTCACCAAAAAAAGTAAAGCAAACAGGACATATAATTACAGGAGATATAAAACGCGCGTTTATTGCAGTGCGGTTTATTCGTTTTTATGACCTCCCAGGATCGTATTGGATAGACGTCAGTTGGAAGCCTAGACGTCGTAAATAAGTATGAAATATGATAATTGCGAAATTCTTCAATATATTACGATTTAAACATTGATGATTCGACTGACGTTTTGTAGGCCATAACTCCGAGTTCCCGGAATGACCGAATGGCTTCTCGTGCAACACAAAGCCTTAAGAGTCTTCATATTATGTTTCAGGCGCTTCCATATTCTGTTTGCTCTTTTAATTGTACGTATTGTGGTGTGTGTCATTTCATTACTTTTGTGTTTACTGTGGTATAACAATATCGGAGTTATGCACAAAGCTATACCTATATATTGTATACAGTTCTAGAAAAGTCCTAGTAAATATCCACGATAGGAAAATGTTCACTTATGTTTATATATTCATTATAGTTTAGTCTAGCAATAAGTTTGAAAAATAAAATTATAGGCATAGTGTGATCATATTTATGGAGGTTTCAGTATTTGTACTTTGCTATCGAACAATTACTTGTTAAGTTAAAAGTTAAATTATAGTGGGCATCTTGCTACGAAATCGTTATTTGCACTGCAAATTATCAAAGGACTCTTTGAGTTGGGTGCAAATGAATATTTCTACTTCTTGATCTAATCGTATATACAATATGTTAATACAAATCAAGAAATAACCATATTAATACAAATTCCTTTGTAGATAGTAGAAGTGCTTAGAGCAAAACGGACTTTCGCCGTGTCGTTAACACAACGTCGATATCAGAATTCCAGCACGGCGAAAGTCCGTTTTGCTCTAAGCACTTCTACTATCTACAAACCGCAACCTTTTAATTTTATGAATAAAAATATTTGTTATTATTAAATATGGATTTCCGCAAAGTAACGCCTGAATCTATTTATTATAATAAAACTACACCTAATTAATTAAAAATTCATAAAAATAGAATTTCTATTTTTCTTATATTTCGTATACCTGACACATAGGTTTATTACTGTACTGTATCAGCTGGATCGTTCACTGCTAAACACAGCCTAGCCATTTAGGGGGGGTTTGCCATATTCCCCACGCTTGGCAGGCGGCTTGGGGATCACTGTTTAAGATATCAGTTCCTCAGAAGGCGCTGCTGCCCACCTTCCAGTATTTTACCTTAAGCCGCCTCTTACGACACCCACAGCGAGAAATGGGGGGGTGACATTCTAACTCGGCTCCCCACGGGGCTAGGTGGGGTGCTGAGTTATATATTTAGGTACAATACAACTACAATTCACCTGTACACCTAAACAGCTATTAAAATGAAACCAAATCTCATACGCTTCTAATTTTAATCAAGCCGGTGGATTTGCAACATTATGTCATTCAGTTGCGATAAGTCCTAATTAATTTTTTATAGCCTGTTTGCAATTAGTCCAGGGCACGGTTGTGGACGCACTTTTACTAATCAAATCTACCGCGGATACTGATTACACCACTTATGAATATGAAGGCAAGACTTTGCCACAATATATAAGTATGAAGCGCTCGTAGCGAAGTTTGCTTAGTTGTTCTTAACCGATCAGCGAAGTTAAGCAACGTCCGCCGCGGTCATGAGTTGGATGGGTGACCGCTAGTGGCATTACTACTGAGCGCTTCCGTGCTTCGGAGGGCTCATTAAGCCGTCGGTCCCGGTTGTTGTCTTACGATGGCAGTCGTTAAAGCATGGTGGTAGGACATTTTGCGAATGCCCGCCTGGCTAGCTACCACCCTCAAGTAGAAAATCTATCTCCAAGCACCTAACGGTGTATTCCCCGCCAGCTGTCCTTGAGAGCCAGTAATTCTAGGTTAGCCTGAACAACACCTTCGACCAAATCAACACTTACCATCAGCTGAGATAGTGGCTATCAGGCTTAAAATATAAAAATAAAATGGTGCAGGGATAGGGGTAACGCAGTGCGTGAGCGCAGAGCGTGGTTGTATTCATAAAAAGAAACAATTGACAAGCTATGAGTCGTAACGTATAAGTCGGTAATGTTCAAAGTTTTTATGCGATTACATACGAAAGCCTTCCTGCCCTACGATATGTGCATGTTCCGAACCGAACAACTCAAGCTGCTGGGAATAACACTTACTGTACTGTATCAGCTGGATTTTCCACTGCCACAGCTTCCCTCATTAAGAGGGGGTTGCAATAATCGCCACGCATGGCAGGCGTCTTGGGAATCGCAGTGTATGATAGAAGTTCCTCACAGAATTCCTCCTGCCCAACTTCTGGTATTTTTTTCTTTCGTCGCCTCTTATGGCACCCTTGTAAAAAAATTGGGGTGACATTCCCGCCTCTACGGGCTTAAAACTTATGCCTTAACTTAGTTTTAAACTACCAACACATTAGCTGCGAAAAAGCTGGGAGACCTTTGGCGGTAATTCACATCGGGACAGCTTCTTTACCTGTATTAAGCGGTAGTCTGGTCATGTATGGAATTGCTGGGATGATTCAGGTTAATAACAGCTCGAATTGTTACATTGCCAATCAAGAAAAACTTATTGGCGTCGATGCATTATCGGAGGCTGGACTCCAAAGATTATAACCTCAAACTTTTAAAAACTTATTTGGTTCTTTACAGTCATCGCTTCGGGGAATGTGCGATCCTCCAAATACTTCTTTCCCCATCTCCTTTCATCGGACAACAAGACGCACAGCAACCGGCCATCCGTCTATGGTTGAATTCCAAAAACACTTTAATTACTTTTGAAGCGGTATATATTATTAATTCCTATAAAATTGAGCTTTTTAAAGACGGAAAAATCTTTCATGTGCCTTATCATATGATTGCTACATAATAATTAGAAATATCTTTTGTATAGCCACTGTTTTTTATAAAAAAAACTTTTATCACAATATTCCTAATCCTGTCACTCAGTTTGACTCCAATTATGCTTCTCAATGCTCTCATCTCCACTGCATTTATTCTACTTTCATACTTTTTCTACCATACCCTACTTTTACTATACAATTGTACCAATACTTTAAAATAAAAAAATATATACGTATGCATTTATATACCAATGCGTCCATTAGTTACAGCTAACCCTTTTCCGTTGACTAGTTTATATTTTACGACATATTTAAAGCAATTTTTAAATATTGTACAGAAGGGTCGAAATAGAAGAATACGTCTTTGATAATAATTTTATTAAAGAAAACAGTATTTATAATAAGAATAAAAGCGCTCTTGTTGAACTGTATATACTTATACCAATATATCTTAATACATTCGTGTTTCTTGACCTACAGATAAAAAACAAAGTGAGTAGGTAAGGCAATATTGTATCTTATCGTTGGCTTGGTTCACGTCGCTCAAGATAACATAATACTATACATATTTTTATTTAAATACTAATATACCTAGTATGAAGTATTATGTCAAAGCTGATAAACTCATATTTTTGTTCATACGTAAAATAAAATAAAAACATTAACGTCGAGTGATTATCAATGAGGCAAATTATGAACATGTTTTTTAGAAATAATGTACGCCCTACAGATATAAATGAAATATTATATTATTTGACAAGATATGATACTATGCTGGATTAACATTAAACAAGTTTGTGTCTATATAATATATCTTATCAATAAAAATATTATTTCATTAAGAGCCTGAGAGATTTTACCGATTTTAAAAGCTTAGTTTTATATGAATTTATTTGAATTAAACCCCTCACTGTTTTAAAATATTGCAAAGTTATGTCGAACGAGGTCTTTCTGTCCTACTTCCTCAGTCTGACATTTCGCAAAGACCAATTCGTCATAAAAGTTGACTCTTATTATCCCAGAAGTATATGATTAGGTTTACTTTTATTTGGCTACGTATTTATAGTTTTAATACGATGTAGTTCCATCTAGTTGATACTTAAATATGGTATTTAGTTTTAGCGTCTAATAAAATCTAGGCAATAAACTTTGTAATTTTGAGACTTTCAAAGATAAAATTAAGTACTTACGTCACTTTGACATTTTCAAATAACACCTAGGCATCACTTCTACACCTTTTGAGATTTTCTAATGAAATTTAAACAAAAAATCTTGATATAGGTAATTAAAGATTTTCAAAAGAAATCTAGGTATTAAAATTTATAAAAAACTTGAGATTTTCAAATGAAATCTAGGCATCAACCATATAAATATACGTAGAGATATCTAGGCATCTAAATTCTTCAACTTATAGACGAGTTAAATAAAAAATTTAGACTCTTTAAGTCGGCGAATGCGATCATACAGGTTCTGGTCATTATCTTGTAAATTGAAATTTTGTTTTAGTTTCTTAACCTATATCGGTAATTAATTACTACTACTACTATTTTATGTAAAATTTGTATTTTAGTAGATATTATTATTATTTTTTTACCGGCGGTATGCCTTTATTAACCAAATACTACAAACTATATACAACACTACAGCTATTGCTATATACTATATATATACTACAAACTATATACAACACTACAATAAAAGCATTTGGACTCATAGGCAGTCCACTAGCCCACTGTCAGTTGGCAGCGTGCCCAGCATGCTAGCAGCATTGCCCCGTTGAATTGCAATGCTTATTCTTTGAGCCAAATAGGTGCCAGCATTTTGATCAAGCGTCGCATCGACCAAGCGCTCTGATACATTTTGGAAAATACGATGAGCTCCCGGTCCCCACGGAGATAATTATGTCTAATATGTAAATTAATAGATAATAAATAAGTCCTTATGATCCTAGTTGATTGAAATAAAGATTATTATTATTAAACTTTATGACATTTTAGAGACTTTCAAAAGAAATCTAGGCATAAAACTTTGTCATTTTCTGAGATTTTCAAAAGAAATCTAGGCATATAAATTATTCACTTTTAATAAGAGATTTTCAAATGACATTTGGGTGTCAAAGTTATTTACTTTTTGATATTTTAAATGGAAATCTATACATCAAGATTATGACTAATGCGCCTAGCTTATCCATCCTAATGAATTACAAGCAATATTATGAACTTGAACCTTGACCCTCAAAACATAAAAGACGACGACCAGACTAGACTTGTCTCTGTTTTTTTATACTTAAGATAACAAACAATGTATCGGTACATTGCTCCCGATATCAGTACAACAATTCATTCATACTTAGTTTACGATAATTGTATTCAATTAGTGACCCTGCCCTAACCTAAGATAAGCCTAAGATAAGCCGGTTATAAATTACAAAAAATATGTTTTTATTTTTATTTTATTTTTTGTTACTGCCCGTCGGTTGGCCTTTGATCACAATCTCACCCAATTGGTAATGTGGAAGAAGGTGCAACCGGCTATAGGACAGCTGTGAAACACACCGTTAGATGCTTAGCGACAGATTTTTTATTTGAGTGTCGTAGCTATTCAGGTGCGTATTCGCGAAATTCCTGCGAACATGCTGTACGGTATCAGCCGGATTGTCCCCTGCTGAACACAGCCTCTTCCATTATTGCCATAATCCCCGATATCAGTCCTCCAGAAAGCGTTGCCCACCGGTGTTACCCTTAGTCACCTCTTACGATACCCACGGGTAGAGTAGAGATGGGGGGGGGGGGTGACATTCTCACCCGGCACCCCACGGCCTTATGAACATGCAATATATTGAAATAAATGTAATATGAAGGCTAAAACGTTTCTGTAGTGTCTAAATAGGTCTAATTATGCTATAAGTAGGTACCTATATATACCGTATAGTTGATAGACTAGCTTACTATTATATGACAAAAATTCCTATATTATTTAATTCGCGGCCTGATATAGATATTTTAATGCGTCAGTGTTACAAACTGTTAGATGTTATTTAACTTTTGAAGAATATACACACTATACACACACTCAGTGCATGCGCGGACGCGGTCGGGAGCGTACGTACTCCATGATGTAGCGACTGTGAAAGTCGCGAAACCGTTCGAGATTGAGCTACTCGACTGATTTAACGTAAGTGAAATCGGATTCAAATCAAAATTGTTTAAATATGTGTACTACTTACGAAAGTTTTTATAAAATATACACACTGCTTTATATTGTTAACTGCTAGAATATCTACCGCTGAACAGTATTGTTCACATTACTATCTTCCGGATTTAAGGGTGCCGATGAAGATTGAAGATCTTAACAACTTTAACTTTCTTCAAGGCTTATGAGACTTATCAAGTGCAGTTCGGTACTTGTGAAGAGCTGAAACTGAATACCAGGTTGGACTGATGCTAGTTACATCACGAGAACAAAAAAAAATCGGCCAAGTGCGAGTGGGACTCGCGTACGAATGGTTCCGTACCATTATCTCGTTTTCATTAATATTATTTTTAGCGAAACCTCTTTTATTGTATACCTCTTTTATCTTTTATGGGAGACCCTTTAATTATTTATTTTATTTTAATTACTTTTATTAATATTAATATTATTTACTAACCTGTCACCATTATTAGATTCGAGCAAGAAACGGTAAAAAAATCAAGTTTGTTGTATGGGAGCCCCCCTTAAATATTTATTTTATTTCATATTTAGTGTTTGTTATTTCCTTTTCGGGTACGAAACCCTAAGAAAACTGTGCAGAAGTAATTAGAGTTTTTTTTGTAGTAGATATACTTAATAGACGGAATTCGATTAGCTAGCTAACGCAAAATAACCTGCCACCATACAAATATACACATTATGTAATATCGGCCATATTCACTAGAATCTAGATTGACCCTTGCGAACTTTAAATAAGTAGATACGCAAATAATCATATATCTTGTCAAACAAGGACACATCAACGCAAAGTTAGTTACTAACCGAGACAATTATTAAGATTAAGTATATTCAGAATGAAATCATGTATAAAATCAAATTATATTCCATTACAAGACAGACATACATACATATATTATTTATCTGTCGCCAAGCACCTAACGGTGTGTTCCGGCAGCTGTCCTTGAGAGCCAGTGCTTCTAGGTTAGCCTGAACAACATCTTCGACCACATCATCGCTTACCATCAGGTGAGATAGTGGTCAATGGCTAACCTACCAGGCATAAAAAAAAAACACGCCTGTATTCCCCTAAGGGGTAGGCAGAGGTGTGTAAACACCCACGTTTCGTTAATTGGGTTTAGCCCCATGTAATAGGGGGCGAGCCTATTGCCATTCACCGGGCACAGTTTCAGGGTCATACAAAAAGTTTTCTCTAACACACTGGACGAAGCACAAGAGCATTATATTACGAATAATATGTTCACGGTAACAACCTCTCAGACAGGAACATGAGAACATATTATATGAAACCCTGGCAGGGCACTGAGATGGTGTACAGCCCTGCTGTGCATCTAATGCATAACACCCTACTCACATCCACGTGAGATGTGGCATGCTGCTCATATGGCGCACTTTTCCCATAGCCGCCTCTTACGACACCCACGGGAAGTAATGGTGACATTCTAACCCGGCACCACATACCTAATATGTGTGTACCTACAATATGAACTCAATTTCTTAGATAAATTGAACTGCTCCGAATCATAAATCGATAACCTAATTAACAATGTAATTGTAAACAAACTAGATCTGTAAAGATGTATAAATATAAGATATATAATTGTGATATATATAGCAGCAGCAAGTTCCTGACGTCCACTGCTGAATAAAAGCTTCCCTCATGTTGAGAGGGTGTTTGTCATACGCCATAATTACTAACAAGTATAAATCAGTTACTGTACTGTATCCGGATTGACCATTGCTGCACAGCCTCCACATTTGTCATAACCATAATACTTGGCAGCATCTTGAAGATCTTAGTTTAAGATATCAGTTCCTCAGAAGGCGTTGCTGCCCATCTAAATTTTCAGTCGCCTGTTACGACACCCACAGGTAGCAATGGGGGGGGGGGGGACATTTTAGCCCGGCACCCCACGGGGAAATGGGGCTAATAGCCGTTCTTTGTGGCGTTCTATGGGGGAGGCCATTGTTCAACAGTGGATGTCGTCCGGCTGATGATAATGATGAATGATATAATATACGTTAATTGTGCCAAAAACAGCTTCTTACATTGATCAGACGATATTATGGGATATCCCTATACATGTTCATGTCATCACTGACTAATTCTTATTAGCTTCTCTTCCAAATGTACATTATTTTATATACATACTTATCTTTTATCATTTAAAAGATAAGTGTATTTTAAAAACACTCAGATAACTATTCTTAAAAGATACTTGCAGTTAGCATTTAATGTACTGTTATTTCTAATAAAATAATATAGTATGCCGTATATAGGTACTAATATATAATAAATAGTATGCTATTAAATTAAATACAATACCACCTGTAGTACCCTGGAGAAGCTGCGATCACGTTTAATATAATTTGAGTTTCTCAATTGTACCCCTTTCACGGCAAACCACAATAAAAATTACCTACCATTGTCCTGAAGTGAGCTTTGACAAAAGCCTTTTGATATTAATGCTTGTGTATCAATGAAAGATCAGGGTTGTTTGGCCCCATGGTGTCAAAATAACATGTTCGGTCGAAATACCGGATGACTGCCGTGACCAAAAACACCTTGCAGATGGTGAGCAAATTGAACCATTGAGTTTAATGGCATATAATTTCCATATTATGAGGTTAATTATAACAATGGTCCATTTCATTACTTCATTTCTTAACATGCTCCGTATGTTAACTACCAAGTCCTAATTGGAACCTATCTATTCTGTGAAAAGTGAGGGCTGTGGCCGCGGCTACTTCGGCGGAGCAACTCACGCTGGACAAGTATGCTAACCTCGGTAGGATTACAAATTTGAGCCATTTGGTATACAGACTTTCCATCGAGACTCGTTTGGTCCGTGGGGACCGGGAGCTCATCGTATTTTTCAAAACTTATCAGAGCGCTTGGTCGATGCGATGCGTGATCAAAATGCTGGCACCTATTTGGCTCAACGAATAACCATTGCAATTCAACGGGGCAATGCTGCAAGCATGCTGGGCACGCTGCCAACTGGTAGTGGGCTGGAGCATTTGGATTGCCTGTGAGTCTGCAATGACTTGTAGGTTGTCTAAATGCTTTTATTGTAGTAGCTGTAGTGTTGTATATAGTTCGTATTTGAAAAGTATTACTTTCTATAATTTTAGCGCATTTCGGATTATCATGAGGTCGTAGCGTAGCCGCTCTCCGCCGTCTGGTTTTTCCCTTAGTCACCTCTTACGACTCCCACATAAAGATATGGAGGGGTGCAATTCACCAATATTAATATTACGCCCCCACCCCTTCATGGGGGAAGCTGAATTTATTATTATTGAAGGTCACCTACAAAATACAGTAAAGGGGTAGGGATCTAAATCTACTTGAGTAGGCCGTATGACAAATTATCTATAACACTTTAGTATTTTAGCCTGGCGGGAATGAAAGCTTCACATACCCATGAACGTTCACTAGAGAACACATTTATTGCACTTGTTACTTTACAGAGAGTTGTTCTTCATTGTGAACTCGGAACAAACTTCTACTGGTCCAGAGCAAATAGTCTGAACTTTCCCTCATTTATTCCTGTCCACTACCTTATGATCCAAAGCCAAGATATTTAACGTCTTCCTGCCTTTCTTTTTTCGGCTATTTACCTATAATTATATATTATATTCTTTCTTTCCGGAAATTTAAACTCTCTTAATATTCTGCAAAAACTGCTGATTGTCTAGAACAAATAGTCCGAACATGTGTTCTACCAACTTTATGCCTGTCCGGTACCTTATGTTCCGAAGCCAAGATATTTAACGTCTTCGGGCTTTTATTTTTCCGGCTATTTACCCGCCATTTTATTATATTCTTCCTTTCCCGATATTTACCCATCTTAATATTCTGCAAAAACTGCTGACTGTCCAGGAAAAATAGTCCGAACAAGTGTTCTACCAACTTTATGCCTGTCAGGTACCTTGTGTTCCGACGCTATGATATTTAACGTCTTCTGGCCTTTCCTTTACGGCAATTTACCCATAATTATATTCTGCAGAAACTGCTGATGGACGAGAGCAAATAGTATGAATAGGTGTTCTACCAACTATATGCCTGTCCAGTAGCTTTCTTCCGAAGTCAAGATATTTAACATCTTCCGGCCTTTAATTCCGGCTATTTGCCTATCATAATATTCTGCAGGGGATAGTAAAGATTTCCACCCAATATTTAATATTGATATCAAAATATTGGGCATAGCATAAATAAAACTATTATGCCCGGTAGTACTTTGAAAAGCAAGTGTTGCCTCCTGTCTCTGTCAAAAAAGAAAAAGAAAAATATTTTATTTATGTACCCATTTTGGTTCTATAATTATATGTCATACTCATTTAATTGTTCGGAAGAGAACCCTCAGAATGGATAAAAAGAGGCCTGCATTCCTTGAATGGAACCACCAAGAGCCTCATCAGATACTGCTTAAATCTTAAATTTTCCTCCAAAAAATAGTTTTTATATTTATGGATACGTCTAATTACGTGCCGTTTACGTTTTGTGGTTGTGTAAGAAACTCCACGAGAAGTAAAAAATATACAAGATTTATTATGAGAACTAAACCGATATGTGAAACATGTGTACATTCGCGTAAGTCACGTTGTTGTGCGTAATGGACTGGTCACACTTCACTGTGAGATAAAATAAAAAATGCTCAGCGAATTTTTCACATAATATCGAGCTTTTATCAACAATACGCGCTTAAACGTTCTTTTGTTGGACAAAATTGGTCGGCCCTTTTTTGGAGGCGTAAATATAATTTTGAATGGCGTCGCTGAGCACAATGTATTGAAATTTCGGCAATCGTGATCTCAACGTAAAAGTAAAATTGTCCCTCTGGGTGATTTCTTGCGGTGCCTTACACGGACCTCGATAATATAAGTAAATAATTGACCACGCCAGCACGCGAGGTGCTTATTGTAAAGGTACTTATTATAAAATTGAATAAGGCAAAAGTATGTGCGTTGATAAATTATAATAATAGTTTCGTAATGAAGTAATCCTGGGAAAATAAATATAATTATTTTCACGCGTCACCTAAAGTGTCAAGGAGTTTTTTTGGAACAAGCACGAGGCGCGTCGTGTTAAGCGGTCACTTCTGACTATAACAGAAGCACTTGTCAGAAGTGGCGAATTGCACTGCGCTCATCACCCTGAAACTTAAAGTTCTTGTGCAAGAAACGCTATCTATACAAACGTAGTTTTACATCATATTTTATATATCAAGTGTTCAAACTCGGTGAAATTGTATATGCATATTGCTGAGCCTGATGTCTATGCTTCTGGTTTGCCAGTTTTTCGATTTATTATTTATTTTATCCCTAAATGTTATAATAACAATTCCCATACAAAACTATTTTATGAATTATTTTTTTAAATCCTTAATATTAGAGAAATCTGGCAAACTAGAAGCATAGATATTACGCTCAAGGACATTCATACATTTTGTTTATTCATTTGTTAGATATTGGCTCTGTGTTGTATATTGTGTAAGTACCTAATAAAATGTTTCTTTCTTTCTTTTCTTTCTTTCTTTCATGCAAAGTTTTTCGAAGCGCTCGTAACGAAGTTTGCTTAGCTGTTCCTAACCGATCAGCAAAGTTAAGCAACGTCCGTCGCGGTCGATGAGTTGGATGGGTGACCGCTAGTGACATTACTACTGAGCTCTTCCGTGCTTCGGAGGGCACGTTAAGCCGTCGGTCCCGGTTGTCAACTTAGGATGGCTGTCGTTATAGCATGGTGGTAGGGCATTTTGCGAATGCCCGCCTGGCTAGCTACCACCCTCAAGTAGAAAATCTGTCACCAAGCACCTAATGGTGTGTTCCGGCAGCTGTCCTTGAGTGCCAGTAATTCTAGATTAGCCTGAACAACATCTTCGACCACATCATCATTTACCACCAGGTGAGATAGTGGTCAAAGGCTAACCTATAAGACAAAAAAAAAAACTTGCACTCTAGCCTTAAGGCTCATGTGCCTGTAATTGCACCGGCACCTATATCCCCATATACCCTTCAAACCGGGACATAGTAATAGTAACAATACTGCTTTGCGGCAGAAATAAGTATGTTATGGTATGGTGGCAGTACATCCCCGGACAAACTCAAATCAACACAAAGAAGTAGTGATGGCTCAGTGGCATTGGCTATGGACTGCCGCGCTGCAGGTTCATGGTTCGAATCCCACCGCGGGCTTGAGCTTCACCGCATGGTGGAAGGGCATTTTGCGAATGCCCGCCTGGCTAGCGACCACCCTCAAATAGAAAATCTGTCACAAAGCACCTAACGGTGTGTTCCGGCAGCAGTCCTTGAGAGCCAGTGAAATTACAGGCACATGAGATTTAACAACTATGTCTCAAGGTGACGGGCGCAGTGCAATTCGTGAACTGTGACGAAATGAAAAAAAAAACTCGCACAAAGAGTACTGCTTTGAACAATTTTGATATAATTTGGAGTAGATGCAAAAGACAAAGGCTATCTGAATTTGGAAAATCCAGGTACATAGCGAATATATTCAATAAAGCCATTTAAATACCTTACTCAGAACATTTCAACGTAAATTGACGTATGTTAAATATATGAAAAGGGGTTAATATAATTAAGTAGGTTTTTATTGTTGACCCTTTGTCGTAAAAGGGTTTCATATTCGAGAATGGCAACCCTATAATTGGGTACTATTATTCATAAATAAAACCACAATAATACAGTAAAAGGTAACCAGATGGTTGGTTATTACCTGCTTATTATGAATTGCGTATTTGAAACTAAATCACTTATGTCATTACTTTATGAAATATACATAAACATTTATAATATTATACTAGAATATATCAAATAGTGACATTTATATATTAATATTTATACAGGATTATCGGAAAAATGCTAACAACCTCTTAGGACTTCTGCTAGTCCTATCAACAATTTTGAGATGAACATTTTGCTCGATGTAAATATTCAAAACTCTATTCAAAGGGAGCGCGGCGCGGTCCAGTGTTGCCGCGGGGGGCCCTCTTGGCTTGGAGTAGGCATTGTCTTTTACGAGACTCGAAACCTAAAACTATAAGTTGTTATAGTACTGTCCTCGTGCTTATTTCGCCAAATACACATAAACAAACACATTTATTTTCCAAAATAAAAAAATCTCATACTTTGTGTTAGGACTAGCAGAAGTCAACCCTAAGAGGTTGTTAGCATTTTTCCAATAACAATCATCATCATCATCATCACATTAACCAGAACGACCACCGTTATACAAGATCGCATTTGCCATACCCCCACGCTTGGCAGGCGTCTTGGGTTTGTGGGGATGGCAGTAGAAGCTGTCAGTTCTTCAAGGCGTAGCATGTAGCTGGATGTAGAGGATCCTAAAATAGTTATTTGCTGCCAGTGTCGACTTTAAATCTCGAGGTTGCCAAGTAACTCACTAAAGTGGATTTAATTGGTTCTCATGAACCAATCAAATGTTCGTTCAGAAAATCTGTTTTCTATTACATAGATTTTCTACTTGAGGGTGGTAGTTAGCCAGGCGGGCATTTGCAAAATGCCCTACCACGATGCTATAAAGACTGCCATCCTAAGACAACAACCGGGAATGTAAAAAAAGTAATGTCACTAGCGGTCACCCATCCAACTCATGACCGCGATGGACGTTGCTTAACTTTGCTGATCGGTTAAGAACAGCTTAGCATACCTACTTCGCTACGAGCGCTTCAACATATTGTACATTAGCAATTTTAATTATGTTGTATGTATAATACTTAGAAGATCCCTAGGTATTGTTGCCCATCGTCTCATTGGCCATCTCTGAATATGCTAGCTGTTTTTACCCCCAGTTTACGTTAGTGATAATCAACACCACAAGGCATAACCTAAAAATAATATTTTAAAGCGAAGTAAATTTATTTTTTATGTTATTGTGACCGAACTAGCACGAGGCCCACCTGATGTTGAGCGGACTAACCTCTGCCTATAGCAGATGCATTTCAACACAAGTCACGAATTGCATTGCGCCCGTCACTTTGAGACATGATTGAGACATAGTTGCTCAGTCTCTGGTGCTTGGCGACAGATTTTGTACTTGAGGGTGGTATCTTGCCAGACGCGCAATCACAATGCCCTTCCACCATGCGGTGAAGCTCAAGCCGGCGGCGGTGGGGATCGAACCAGGGCACTGCGGCACGGCAGTCCATAGCCATTACCACTCGGCCATCATTGCTTCAAATTTATTAGTTGTTGGCCATCGTCTCATTGGTCATGTTTGAATATGTCAGCAGTTTTTTACCCCCAGTTTAAGTTAGTGTATGATAATCATCACTCTAGGGCATAACCTAAGAATACTATTTTAAAGCGAAGGGCATATAGGAATGGAAATTATTTGAAATTCGAATTCAAATTCTCTGTTGCAATGGTTCCAGCAAACCAAATCAAAAGGCACTATACAACGGTACCCACTTATACATGTTTCCATCGTACCCCACCTGTTTTACAATGCAAGAGTGAGCGTCGAATTTTGATGGAATTGGCCAAACTCAATTTCCTTGAAAATAGGTTACTGGCAACATTGGGTCAGCGGCTGGAGATAATTGTGTAGGGACTGCCCAATGCCCCTTTGTTTGTGTTTACTCGAAACCTAAAGTGACCCTTAAGGTCTAGGTGATAAGTCTGATGCCGTATTCTTCACTAACGTATTTCCGGTATTGCTATCACATGTTTTTAAATGTCAAATATATCACGTACGTTATAGCTTAAGCGATGCCTATTACAACACAAATGCCTATCATTAATATAACCAATAATTACAAATATTCTAAAAATATTATAAGAAAACATTAAATTTAATATTTTAGAAAAATACTTAGTTTTTTTTTATTCCTCGGCTTTACAGGAAAATTAAGCGGAATTGTCACTAGATAAATTTTTATATATTTTAAGACGCTGTCAAGTGCTGAAATTTTGTCACTATCGGACTGCGTAGGTGTGAAAGAGGGACAGAGATGGTAAAATCGCGATCAACACTACGAATAAATATTCAACACAAAATTTGCCTATTAACACAAAATTAGTAACGTATATCGAAAATGTAACTTTTCTTGTCGCTCTTGATAAGGTTTTGCTTTATTATTAACATATTTTCATACACATTCATACGTAAATTATTAAGATATTTATGTTATAAGGGTAATTTAGAGTCACCTTTGCAATTTTATTATATCGAGTTTATTATATATTAATAATCGCGAAAACCTAAGACAACATTAAATACATTTTTCTAAAAATCTGTTCAAGTAAAGTTATTTAGCACTTGTCAGTGCTTTGACATTTTCTAAAATATTTATTTTTTTCTTAAAATATTTGTTTTCATTATATATAGAGATTTCCGCAAAGTAACGCCTGAATCTATTAATTATTATTATAAAGCAAATTTTTGGAATACTATCTTTTCTACAACCGACTACACTTGAAGTTAGATGTAACATTTTATATTAAATAATTTGAAATTTTCCCTGTGCTATTTAAGGATAAAGCGCGATATCTTGCAAAAGTTGCAAAATGTTAAACTCTTTTGGCGCTCTCTTGTCTCTAAGTTTCATAAATATTAGAATAAGCTGGAAGAAGCAAGACAAAAATATATTTTCCACGGGGCTTGTTCCACTTGTATTCACCAGGAAATTTAAGTACACTTATCAGTAAATTTATATTACAAAAAAAAATATCAGTAGGGTAGCCGAGTGGTAGCCTATGGACTGCCGTTCCGCAGTTCCATGGTTTAATCCTCACCACCAGCTTGAGTTTCACCGCATGGTAGGAGATCATTTTGGGAATGCTCGCCTGGCTAGCTACCACCAAGTATATATAGTATCTTTTTTTTTAATATTGTTATGTTTGCAATAACTTTCTTGTTTGTAGTACAACGTAAGGTACTAGGTAGAATATAATAATAGAATAGATATAGAATCGCATATATAGAAGTCGCTCCATCCCAAAACGATGGTTAAAGAACGATAGGAAAGATTTGAGTTATGACGTCATGTCATGTTAGCTCAATTGGTTAGAGCATACCCCGGCTCAAGGGGTGGATGATCCCGCACATGACTTAAATTTTTTCTATCGTATATTTGTAATTTTGTAATATATATAGTATCATTAATATATAGCATATCGTTCAATATAATAGGTAGTAGTAGCACAGTATTGTCAAACTGTATTACAGTCCCACCAACTTATCTGTTCAGGCGGCAGAAAAAAGAACTACAACATTCCTTCAAATTGTGACAGTTTTGTTCCAATTTACAATACAATTTACAATTTCCTTGACCAGCAGCCCCCTTTGCGAACTGCACAGTTAAGTTGGTGGTACTATACAATAAACGTTGTTACTATACAGGCTTTAAACTCATATCGATAACATAAAAGTATAATGCGAGTATTACTATAAAAAAATTGGCCTATAAAATACTTTGTTCCAGGAAATATTCGCTTAAGTGTCACCGCAGTAAAATAATATTATTTTTATTGTTTTTAAAACACATAGTTAATATGCGGTGGGTCCAAATATCGTTACAATTTAATTGCAGCTGGCAACTTTTAATTACGTTTTGAGATATCCTGGGTTTAAGCCAGGTTTACAGACCCACCAACTTATCTGTTCAGGCGGCAGAAAAAAGAACTATTAAAATTCCTTCAAATTGTGACAGTTTGTACTTGATTTCCTTGACCAATAGCGCCCTCGAGAACTGCACAGTTAAGTTGGTGGGACTATACGTGTATTGATGACGTGTTGGTACCTAATAATCAATGTTAATTAAGAACTAGCTTTCCGGCTGCGGCTCCGCCCGCATGTATATCGGTTATCGCGCAAAACCATTAACCTCTTTTTGCGCAGTTGAATAAATTGTATGTCCTTCTCCGTGTCTCAAACTATAGCCATACCAAATTTCATCCTTATCGGTTCAGTAGTTTCAGAGCCTATTCAATGCAAACAAACAAACAATGAAAGCTTTCCTCTTTATTATTTTTGAGAGCCAGTACTTCTTGGTTAGCCTGAACAACATCTTCGACCACATCATCACTTACCATCAGGTGAGATAGTGGTCAAAGGCTAACCTATCAGGCATAAAAAAAAAAAGTTTAGATAACGCATGACAACTATACGTTACTCTTGTGTTATATCTCGTTACTGCTTATATTATATTACAGTAATAAATTAACACATACAAGTATACAGTAATATAGTAACGCTTGAAACTGTGCAGAAATCATAAAACATACTAAACATTTTTTTTTTTTAAATAATCTTAACAAATATCTAGTGACAAATTCTACGTAATTATCTAAGCCGATGGGACGTCAGAAATGCCACGCAGTTCACACAGAATAGTTCTCGACACGTTTAGATTCTACGCTATGCATCTTCAGCTTTACCGAGCTCATGGTGGGAATTTCTTGAGTTCGTTCTCGAGCTTTGTGTAGCATCGATAACTCTGTGTAGCGTTTCTGACGTCGCGTTGGCTTACCTAGAAATGTAGACCGAATTGTCATTAGATATATATTTTATATATAATTTAAATGTTTATTAAGTATTATTATTCATCGATAAATTATATTCATGTAATTGTCAAGTGGCTGAATTACACTCAATCTGGGAATAATTTATTCGTAGTACTCAATTCAGCAATCTGACAATTCAAGCTATAAAAAACAACATTTGTAAATAAAACGTTTGAAAATAAAAAAAAACAAACAGCATATATCATCATCGTCACTTACAGCTATGACGATGAACAATACCTTCCCAATCAAGAGGGGTTTGGCATAATCCCCAAGCTTGGGGATCGCAGCGTAAGACGGCAGTTGTTCAGACGTCACTGCTGGGTACCTTCTGATATATTTTTCCCTTCGTCGCCTTCTACTACTCCCCGGGAAAATATGGGGGGGATGCATTTCTTGTCTTGCGTCTCTTGCATATTGCAAATAACCTTAGCGGAATGCTATCATATATGTTTTATTCATAAATTTAATTAAGACCTGTGCCTTAAAAACTAACTCAATAATGATTCAAATACTAAATACGGATCAGCGAATCTCTTCAATACCTAGTGTAATTAAATAAAAACATCTTTCTGTCAATTAAGTCCGAATCAAAACCAATGTGTAATGACCGCATGAACACTTTTATGGCGCAAGCGAATCGTTATGCCGTTTATGCATTCAAGATTGCTTTATGATCACCCTATACCAGAATGCCTTGCCCATCAGGGGTTTGTCATAATTCCCAGACTTGGCAAGCGTCTTGAGGAACGCAGTGCCATCTTGATGGCAGTGCCAACGTGGTAACTGCCATCTTGATGGCAGTTCTTCAGACGGCACTGCTTTACTTCCCGGGAAGATATGGGGGGAAGCAATACTTGTCCGGCACACGGAGAATTCTCGCTTATTACAAATAACGGTAGCGGAATGCTGTCATATATGTTTTACCAATAAACTTAATTAAGCCGTGTGCCATAAAAAGTAACTCGATTAACGATTCGAATATCAAATATGGATCAGCGAATCTCTTCAATATTGTAATGAAATAAAAACATCATTCTGTCAATTAAATCCAAATCAAAACCAATGTGTAATTACCGCATCAACACTTTTATGGCACAAGCGTTGAATCGTTATGCCGTTTATGCATTCAAGCATGCTTTATGCATCACCCTAAACCAGACATCATGTTTCATCGTCTCCCGTAATCGTCTTTCAATTAGAATCCCCTATGCTATTCAAAAGTACCCTTCCTAACCCCAAGAAGTCCTCCCTATGGTTTAAGCGCTTTTTTCGTTCGTTTGATTTTATTGCGAAGATATCATGTTAGTGTTCTGTATATGAGACAACGGGACCCTATTACTGAGCCTATGCTTTCCATTCCTCAGTCTGGTTTTTTTATATTATGCCTGATAGATTATTCTTTGACCACTATCTCACCTGATGGTAAGTGATGAGGTGGTCGAAGGTGTTGCTCAGGCTAACCTAGAATTACTGGTTCTCAAAAACAGCAGCTGGACCAGACCGTTAGGTGCTTGGCGATAGATTTTCTACTTGAGGGTGATAGCTAGTCAGGCGGGCATTCGCAAAATGCTATAACGTCTGTCATTCTAAGACAACTACCGAGACCGACGGCTTATCGTGTCCTCCGAAGTGCGGAAGCGCTCAGTAGTAATGTCACTAGCGGTCACCCATCCAACTCACGACCGCGGCGGATATTCCTTAACTTTGCTGATCGGTTAAGAACAGCTAAGGAAACTTCGCTATATAGGAGCGCTTCAGTATTAATTCAGTAATAATTATGATAACCAAGCATTTGACCTCATTTCACCTGATGGAAAATGACGACGCGGTCGACGGTGGAACGTGCTTGCCTAGCAGGTACCTGTTTACTCTGTACTTGAAGACTTCCCTATTATATAATATTTGTCGGGAAATAGAGACGCTGGTAGGGTGTTCCATAATTCGGTCGTACGCATTTTAAAGCTGAATTTAAAAAGCTTTGTGCGTATTTTCGGAGTATCGACCAAGTATGTGTGCCGTGTTGGAAGTTATCGTGCTACTTTTTTAGAAGACATTCTCGGTAAGGGAGTACTCTGTAAAGAGTAGTCTACATTCTTTACACGAAAACTAGATACGTGATAATAAATATACAGTTTTAATCGATTTTTTAGATGGTAGTTATTGTTATGACAGTGGTATAATCTACGATTATTCGTAGGGTATAATACAAACAGGCTGACGCGTCTCACAAATGTTGGAGATACTTAATGGACCGGCAACTTTTGTTGCTTGAACAGTTTTTATTCGAAGCAAGGTTTACGATCGCGATCGCTACAATATTTTACGACTTATGACTGTATCGCAATGAGTTGCATCGGTTTTATAATACTTTAATTTCACCGCCAGAAAACCATAAAAATATGCAAATGGCGTATAAAAGTCGTTCGCGAGGAGACACTAAAGCGCGTTAATCCGGGCGGGTGACTTGCAGCGGTGGTGATCCTTAAACGAATGGTGTTTGAACTTGCTTAATCAGTGACGTGGATGAACATAATTAATTTGAATATGTCAAAGGCTAACCTATCAGGCTTAAAAATAATTAAAAAATGAACGAACGTTCACTAGGATGATAAATCCATCGTCATCTTATCCGAGCAATCATGATTATTATATATTTGATTCAAAGCCTATGACTGCCTCGGTATTGATGTGGCGAAAGTATCTTTTTTTATTTATTGCTGATAGGCTAGCCACTATCTCACCTGATGGCAAGTGATAATGTGGTCGAAGATTTTGTTTAGGCTGACCTAGAATTACTGGCTCTCAAGGAAAGCTGCCGGAACACATCGTTAGATGCTTGGCGACAGATAATTCTACTTGAGAGTGGTGGTTAGCCAGGCGGGCATTCGCAAAATGCCCACCACCTTAATGCTGGCTAGCTACCACCCTCAAGTATAGATTTTCAGCAGCCCCGGCAGCTGTCCCTGAAAGCCAGTAAAATTACCGGCACATGAGACTTAACAACTGTACGTCTGATAGTGACGGGCACAGTGTTTAATTCGTCGTTAACGAAATGCATCTATTGTAGGCAGAGGTTAGTCCACTTAACATCAGGTGGGCCTCAGGTCTATTCAGTCACAATAACATAAAAAAATGTTACAGAGAGACATAAGCAAAATAATGTAAGTAATGTATATTGTTATTTTGGACGCTTCTTTGTTCATAAAATCGATCGTTTGACAGACCAGGCCAACTTCAAATGAGGCTGGTATGATTTATGAATTAGTGGTTCCTTGCCTTAATACATAAATCAAACTATACCCACTCACTATATCATCACTTATTGTAGGATTGTAGTTTGTTGTTATAAGGCTATGATGGGACTGTAATAAACATGTTTAAAAGTCCCTAAATAAAATCAGATTAACAAAAAAAGATCGACTAATATCATGATTCGAATTAGAAAATAAATTCAAAGTAGATGAAATCGTGGGTAGAATATCGCAGAACATACCTAATTCTTATCACAGTTATATATTTAGATTGTAAGAAAAGATACAATTTCAAGGCGGGAATTGAAACAATTAAGTCATGTCGTAAATAAAGACTCCCTCGAGATACTTGCTTAGATACCAAAGTTCCAACGCATAAATATAATTAGCTAACCGATCCACGGTGTAATTCAGGCCCATATTACCGCAAGGCACAAGATATAATTTCAAGATGGCGTCGCGACGATAAAACTGCCGCCATGGCGTATCACTCACATTGTAAGACAACTCAATGTACCTGCGGATGAACTCGTAAACTTAGTAATTAGTTTGAGTGGTTAATCTGAGATAGACACACGGTCGAGCCGTGAGACGAGCCTGTCACTTAAGAACAATATGTTAGACTTAAGGCTGTTTTTTTAAAGCCTTAAATAAGCTTATTAATTGAAGCAATTTTCTTTGATAGTTTGAGAGTGATTATTTTCTAAAAATAACTAGCTGACCCGGCATTTTGTCTAAAAAATAAAAAATAAAATTTAGGAGTGGACTACCCCTAACATTTAGGGGGATGAAAAATAGGTGTTGGCCGATTCTCATAATATAATCTTATATTACATAAGATAAGCACATAAAATTTCATCAAAATCGGTCAAGCCGTTTCGGAGGAGTATGGCAACGAAAACTGTGACACGAGAATTTTATATATAAGATGTACTTCTTCTACAAGATGTGAAAAGTAATTTGCTTTTTTTTCTAAATATTTTATTCTTATTATGTAAACAGAAATAAAATTGTAATAAAAATCACCTCTAATTTACGGAGTGGTAACCATGAGAATGCTTTGAATTTTATTAATGAGCACGAAAATTTATTTACTTATGGAGAAAGCATAAAACCATAATATAGTTTTGTATCGTTTTTTATATGTAATAATTAAAAAATTCGTCTCATTCTAAAAATCTGATCAAAAGCATCCTACGCTCGTCCATACATTCAGTGCCTCAAGTTAATTGGCGTGGTCCCAGGCCTTAACTATAGAATTAATGTCCACTTAACCGGTTCTGTTTGGAAGTTTTTGATAGTTAACACATTAATGTTGATAAAATCATTGACGTGTTAATTGTTTTTAGGGTACCTTATGAACAATCGAGACTATAATACTAAACCTACGATGTCCGTGCGAAACATGTTTTTTTTTTAAATAAAATACTGATTTTAATTCTAACTCAGAAAAGTGTGAAATAAGTTCTGGAAGTCAAACCATGTAAATGGGAGCTCAGGGTGATTTGGAATCAGTATGGCACTGATTTCAACAAGTTACATTATACTTAGTGTTTCAAGTAAATTTAGAACAACAGCTAAATAGCAAAAATTCAGTTATTGGTAGTTTGTAACTAGAGCGCTTCTCTTGTATTTTCCATCCTCCGAATCCGTGTGTCACGTAATCCTTATGGCCACTCTCAACCTTATAAATAAGAAGAGGAAATGCACTAAACAAGCTTAAGAATTTTCTCCGGACCATGGGCTAACCCCAGCTACTAGCCTAATGAATACGCTCCTTTATTGACCGATTTATGTATACCTTTGACAATAATGTAGACATGCATTTTGTGTGTAACTTTGAGAATGTTTTGTGAGTGTGTCGTCAACAGTGTTTTAAGTGGAGGCAATCTACTTCCTAAGAAATACTTCAGTATGCCCGCCTAAACAAGAGTGCAAATGGTGATGATAGATTACGTATGGTACTATATGGTGGATATTCCCGAAAAATTATACCCGAACGAAGCGATTTGCTTCTCCGTTCATCATACGAACCGCCAGGGAATGGAACACCCTGCCTGAGTTTTTTTTTCCTTCTGGATAGGTTAGCCTTTGACCACTATCTCACCTAATGGTAAGTGATGATGAGGTCGAAGATGTTGTTCGGGCTAATTTAGAATTACTGGCTCTCAAGGACAGCTGCCGGAACACACCGTTAGGTGCTTGGCGACAGATTTTCTACCTGAGAGTGGCGATAGCCAGGCGGGTATTCGCAAAAATGCCCTACCACGATGCGGTGAAGCTCAGCCGGCGGCGGGATTCGAACCATGGACCTGCTGCGCGGCAGTCCATAGCCAATGCCACTGAGCTCTCACTGCTTCATAGGACAACTTGCAATGCAAATGGGACCAATTTGGAGATACGCTATCCAATAAAAATAATCACCAAGGTTTTTATGAGTAAAAAGTTGTGAGAGTCATAAATAATAATAATTATTTGTTACACAAGACTGCAAAGTTGTTATTTGGCGCGAATACGTGTATTAAAACCTGAGGAAGCGAAAGATTCTAGGACTTATAATGAGCGACTCGAGTGGTTTAACCCTAGAATCCTGACGTAGCGAAGGTTTTAAAGTTACGACACGCAATATTTCTCTCTTTTTACCTTCAGCGAGGAAATTGCTAGGTGCAAGAAAAAACAGCTTTAATAATACAGTAGATAAGTGTTAATTTATATTCAAAATCAAATCACTATTATAATTGAATTGAAAGTAAATTATTTTTTGGTACTGTTGTAAAGATTCGAATTTAAAACTGTTATCCTCCTCCTCCTTGCGTCGTATACCTACCTCATTGCTGAGGGTCGTGACCACCCTTATGTATCACTTAAAAATGTTATCAACGCTAGCGGAAATAAAGCACTTTTTCACGCAGATTGCGAATGATAAAGAACACCTTTCCGAGCTTGTGAGATGAAAGTAATATTGTATACCATTTAGGAAGAATTTTGTTAGGTTTTGGGTATAGAAATGGTTACAAAATTACAAATTTACGTGAGAAAAAATGATTTTGTGCAATAATAACTTTGTAATTGTATCGTCCAATCCCATTCATGATTATTAATGGTGTGTCGGAACGCAATTGTAAATCCTGCGTTATTCCTAAAACAGCCGCAATTTATAGCCTTACATTACTACGATATAAGTACATACATTTGCAAGTAAATAATATATATATGTATAAACGGAAACAAAAAAAAAAAACGTAGACGCCCTGTCTGTAGGATGCCCTAAGTGAAAGGTAGAGAATAATAAATAGGCACTTATGTGTATGTCGGACAGCACGATATCGGCGGCCACGAAGAAATCGCTTCCTTATAATATTTGGCGATAGAGATATTGCTTACACTTGGAGTTACAAGCCGTCAAACGATATCAAAAACTAAAGTTAAGTTATTCAATCCATATATATACTTATAACATTAATACTAGTGGATCTGTGAGGTGAAGACCTCGCGAGACTGAAATATGTCTATTTTTACGTAGCGATTTTGAAAAATTTACAAAACTGTATTGTCGAAAAAAAATCATTTTTTTCTATAGAATCCCACTCAGACCTGTAAAGGAGAAGAGCTGGACATCTGCCCGACTGACATACCAAAGCATTTTTTGACCAAGCTGATACAGAGAGGCTTCGCGCTTAGTCCATCAAAAATTTAGGATTTTTCCGTGCTGGTGCAATCTATAGCTGGGATTAATTCCTTAGAGAGTTAAGAAGTGCTCAAAATCGATTGCATTATGGTATGAGATAAGCTGTACTGGACATCTTGATTGTATACCATATATTTCCTTTTTGGGGTGTAAAGCCCAGAAGTAGAACCTATCCCATAAATAGCTATAGGTAAACCTATACCGAACTGTCGAGAATTTAAAATTTCGTTTAGCTTGCGCACTGCGGCAGTGCTTACATATCTGATCAGTCAGTAAAATAAGCCCATTCGCCAACGATCCTCGTTGTTTTTTTGCTATAAAGTGACAAGACGGACCTGTCACGCGCCTTATGGGTAGCGTCACGGCTGTCTATTATAGTTGCAGTGTCACGATCCTCCTTCTACTTGACAATCGCTCGTTACTCCGAAACGTTAGTTCTTGTCTCGTTTACCCAGTAATTTCTCTTGCTGCACTCACTGGGAGTGGCGGAAGCGTGGCTGTAGGTTCACGAAGTCCTTTGGTCAGTTCCCGGGTCGGGGTTTTGGGTTTTACTGATTAAGAAACATGTAGCATTCTAGAGTCTAAAACAGAACCTTGTAGATGCCAAAAGCCTCAGGCCCCTATTAAATTCTCCTAAAACATGTCTAGCGAAGCGTGGGTAGGCATGTAGCGTACCGATGGCAATACGAGTATGGGTGAAAACTCAATGAAGGGTAAAGTATTAGGTAGGTACGTTTTGCAACGAGTGTGGATGTTTTACTTTCACTAAAATATATATTTCAAAACTGTACGACCTGGCACAAAACATCACTTTGTCACAACAAGATCTTGTGTTTCCGAAGCTGTCCTTTCAAACATCAACGATTCTAAATGCTCTTTGTCTTGGGCAGGGGCAGTAGCTTTACATAAGGCGTGGCATAGTTGTTTAACAAATAAATAAAACGCGAGCTATCGCTAAAATCGTTCGACGACTTCAAACAAACTCGCCTTTTTCGTGGCCACATTTTAAGGGAACTACAATACGCACGTTCGCCTAGGGCGGATATACATACAGGACATGAGAATTACCCTAACTCCAGTACCTACTTAGGCATTAATAGAGGCATTGTTTCCTCTAATTGTGCCCTAATATACGTCTATAGGACCGTCCGTCTGTCTACACGGTATCCGGTGTCGAATTCTAGATATAGTTTCTGCGAAGTATTGAAGTGTCTCTTGTAAGTATATAAATAAGTCGAGTGTTTTGAATGAGAATAAGGTGTTCTTTGAAGCGATATATAAACATTTTGTTTCTCTTGAACTGGATGTAATATAAATGTAAATAGTGTGGTTATTGCATGTTGCCGGATTTCCTCATTGTTTCCAAATTCTCACCTAAACAATTACGATTTCAATTGTTTAATGGGGACGCTGAAGCGTAGGCGGGTATTTTTGGGGTTGTTGCTAGGTTATCAAACTATTGTACCTGGTCACGTATTAAGACGCGAGATTCGAAGAAGATTTTTTATGATATTAATAAATATTATAATATTTATTGAATTGGCTACAGTGGTAGCGGAGCGGTTCTAGCTATGGACTTCCGTACCGCATGTCCATGGTTCGATCCCCACCGCCTATGTTTGTTCCGTAATTTATGGAATTGTTACTAGTTACTAGATAATATCTTGAATTAACTTCCAAAGGCGTCAGTTTCCACGTATAAGCTGCGGAAATTGTGGACAGAGCAAAGTGACGTTCTACAATTTTATAGACATCAATATCTACAAAAAAAGTCCGCAATACCACATGTCCTACGAATAAATATTATTTATTCGTAGCACATGTCTAACTATTATAGTTATGTCACAATAACTACTTTTTATGTGTTTCACTTTACAATTTTTGTTAAATATTATCATCAAAGCGGAGCGGGACCCTAGTCTTACATATAAGTAATCTGCGACGAAATAAAAAATAATGCTCAAATAATTTTTCATACGTATATTAGAAAAATAACTAATTATACAATTTTCGCTTAGAACGCGATAGTGCTTGTAATCATATTTAGAAATATAGAAGGGTAGCGACTTCTTTGGGAGAGTAAAGCGTTTAAAAAGCACTTCTTTCGATCACATGAAGTCTGTAATCTGGGTGATGGCCGCACCGTCCATTATGACGATAAAAAAGTACCATTAGAGCACAACGTTCGGGTCAGTCGAGTATGTTCCGACGGCTGGTTTAGGCACCTGATCCGGAATTGGGGAACGAGATATCGATTACCACTCAGAAAACAAATATGCGCACTAAAATTTTTTTTAAATGTTATGTATAACTCTGCAGTTGAATTTGACACCAACCAAATTATTATTGTCTTGATTGCCGAGTAAGAGAGTAAAGCATGATAGGATGCAATACTGTGTCGTATACGCCATGGCGAATTTCTATCCTTCACCCCTTCAATCACCTCTTGGATCCAGAAAACCACCAGGATTTTCCATAATCCTTACGCTTTGCAGGCGTCTGGGGATTGTAATTAATGTTCCTCAGAAGGCGCTGCTTCCCATCTCCCGGTATTATTCCTTTAGTCGCCTCTTACGACAGCCTCGGGAAGAAATAGAGGGGTGACATTGTAGCCCGGCACCTCATGGGCAATAATGCCGCCCATGTATTAAGAAGTGAACCTATGGTAATCTACAAATCTCAGTTCCAGACTCCGGAATGCTACCGAAAATCTCTGTCAGAAAAACCTTTTACATAATGCCACATGGGTATCGAAGCCAAGATCTAGAGATTACAAAACGACGTTTATACCGCTGAACCTACGAAGTTAAAAAAACACAAACCGTATACGAAATCTCACAGCTACGAGTAGCTCGTATCTTACCTACAAGTCTTTGGCACGGCAGGGAGTAAACAAAAATATTCGCAGAATCGATTAGCACCATATATATGGTAATCGAGTCGACACCACGCATATACATACGCTTTGATGACTGCAGACCGCGAATATATTCCAATGGAATTTATATGGACGCGATGCGGTAGGCCATGGTGACAATGGTCCTCTGACGTAACATACAGATGTATCGATACTTATTGAGATTATTAACTGACTCCCAAAATAGAGGTGGAGGGATCGCAGCTCGGCGCATATCTAAAAAGTTAAAATACGAATTACCTATATGGTACAATACATGGTACAACGAGTGCATAAAATATGATATTTTAGCCGAGACTATTAACAACTCTGAACCTGGCCATTTCCAAAGGATACTTCCGAACTTGCAAAAAATTACAAAAATAAAAATATTAAAATCAAAGGAATATAGTTTTCATCGCCGGAAGTTTGGCTAGCTGTGTCCGACCAGGATGTGGAGGTGTCTCAAGCGAGTTAAAAAAAAGTGTTTTCTAAATTGGTTTAGACGCATAAATTGCATAAAAAGCTGTGGAGAGTTCTTTGAAAAGATTAAAAACATGCTCTTTAGGACACTTTTTTAGTTTCGGAAAACGTACTGAATTTTTGTAAATGTATTGTATATATATTAGTATATTGGTCGCTTACACCTATAACCGGCTGAAAGGATTTTGATGAAATGACGTATTGACGTATTAGGTAGAAAGTATATAATTGTATTCAAAGAGAGGACAGTTTTCAAGGGAGCTATCTATATCTGTAGTATGCCCGCCTGGCTTGCTACCACCCTCGAGCAGAATATTTGTCTCCAAGTTGTTGTTTTGAAGCAGTGATAGCTCAGTGGCATTGGCTATGGACTGCCGCGCAGCAGGTCCATGGTTCGAATCCCGCCCAGAGCTTGAGCTTCACCGCATGGTGGAAGGTCATTTTGCGATTGCCCGCCTGGCTAGCTAACAACCTCAAGTAGAAAGTCTGTCGCCAAGCACCGAACGGTGTGTTCCGGCAGTAGTCCTTGAGAGCCAGTGAAATGACAGGCACAATGAGACTTAACAACTATGTCTCAATGTGACGGGCGCAGTGCAATTCGTGACTTGTGATAAATTGCAACTGTTATAGGCAGAGGTTAGTCCACATAACATCTGGTGGGCCTCGAGCTTGTTCCGTCACAATAACATAAAAAAAAAAAAAAAAAAAAAAAAAAAGTACCTAACGATGTGGTCCGGCAGCTGTCCTCGAAAGCCAGTAGTTCTAGGTTAGCCTGAACTACATCTTCGACCACATCGTCACTTACCATCGGATGAGATAGGGGTCAAAAGCTAGCCTATCAGCTAAAAATACGCATTATTTTATTAGGGATAACTCAAATACGTCAAATCTCACTTAAATTTAAATGGGCAAACACCAGCTTTCAAAAATAAAAAAATCATCACAATCGGTACACCCTGTAAAGAGTTATGTACACAAAAACCGGCCAAATGCGAGTGGGACTCGCGCACGAAGGGTTCCGTAACAAAATATTCTGTGAATAGATAAAGCGTTTACCTGTCACCGTTATTAGTATCGATCAAGAAACGGTAAAAAAATCAAGTTTGTTGTATGAGAGCCCCCCTTAAATATTTTTTTATTTTTAGTATTTGTTGTTATAGCGGCAATAGAAATACATCATCTGTGAAAATTTCAACTGTCTAGCTATCACCGTTCTTGAGATACAGCCTGGTGACAGACGGACAGCGAAGTCTCAGTAATAGGGTCCCGTTTTTACCCTTTGGGTACGGAACCCTAAAAAAGAACCTCCTTTTTTGAAGTCGGTTAAATACATAATTTTATTCATAGAGAGGACAGTTTTCTAGCGAACCATCCGATCTTACCCAAAAAAGGCTAAAAAAAACATGTGCCCCACATTGATGGGACATCATAGTTAGTTTACTATCAACACGCCACTACCACACATCGAAATGACTATTTGTTACAAACAGAACTAGTATTAGGTAATCGTTTGCATCACCGATTGTTCCCACACAATTGTTAGTAACAGTTGACACATCAACTCATCCTATGTTTGTAAATATTACGATTATAATCTACTAGAATAGTAGTTTTATTCCTAAGAAATTGTAATAATGGAATAGATACAAAGGAAAATATTTTTACGTTGACATCATTCGATTTTCTCACGTAAGAATGGATTGATTCAATTCTTTGAAGGTAAAGTTTTCAGTTCTGATAATATTTTCTAGAATCCTTTAGACTTTAGAGATGGCGAACCTGATTTTATACGAAAGATATTCCAAGCCGGGAACAGTATAAGCACGTATGAAAGCACGAAGCCCATCTGGTGTTAAGACGCTGACAAGTGCTAAACAGCTTTACTTGAACAGATTTTAAGCAAAATGTGTTTTTAGCAGTAAGAAAATTACTAGGTCCTTACATATGAAATTGGCGTTTTTCGTACTGGCCACTTTAATCACGAATTTCTCCTCTTTGGTAAGGAATTCCAAATTCAAATTTGTACAGCTATAGACTCATGTATTTGTGCTTCGATGATCGTCATTCATTTGTTTTTTTTCGTCTGTTTTTTTCTGTTTGCGTCACTCATTTTACAAAATGGAAAACCTTAAATATCGCATTATCACGGCGGAACTCGTACTCGTAAGTACGAGTTCCGCCGTGGCACTAGTGCTGCGGAAACAACTCGAAGGGTGAATGATGTGTATGGCGGTCGTGTTGCAAAAGAAAACACAGTTCGTTTTTGGTTCCAACGTTTTCGTTCTGGAAATTTCGACCTGCAGAACAAGCCCCGTGGACGGCCTGAGACTCAAGTTGATAATGAAGAGTTGAAGGCTATTGTGGAAGCGGATCCATCGCAAACCACGTCCGAGTTAGCTGCAGGCTGCGATGTTAGTGATAAAACTGTTTTAATTCACTTGAAGCAAATTGGGAAGATTAAAAAGCTTGAAAGGTGGGTACCTCACGAATTGACTGAAACAAACCGGCAAACGCGCGTCGACTGCTGCGTTACATTACTAAACCGGCACAACAATGAAGGTATTTTAAACCGAATCATTACCTGTGATGAAAAATGGGTTCTTTACGATAATCGGAAGCGCTCAGCGCAATGGTTAGATCCTGGCCAGCCAGCCAAATCCTGCCCCAAGCGAAAATTAACCCCAAAAAAGTTACTTGTAAGCGTTTGGTGGACTAGTGCCGGTATTGTTCATTACAGTTTTTTCAAATCTGGCCAGACTATTACGGCTGATGTCTATTGTCAGGAATTGCAAACCATGATGGAAAAGCTAGCGGCTAAACAACCTAGGCTGGTCAATCGCTCCACGCCACTGCTGCTTCACGACAACGCTAGACCACACACTGCGCTACAGACGGCTACTAAATTAGAAGAGCTTCAATTGGAAAGTCTAAGACATCCTCCGTACTCCCCGGACCTTGCTCCAACAGATTACCATTTTTTTCGAAATTTGGATAACTTCTTGCAAGGGAAAAAATTCAACTCCGATGGGGCAGTCCAAATCGCCTTCAAAGATTTTATTGATTCCCGTCCGACTGGTTTTTTTAGTAAAGGGATCAATGAACTACCTATGAGATGGCAAAAGTGCATAGAAAATAATGGTTCATACTTTGATTAATTAAATATATTATATTAAAAAATATTCGACTTTTTGTTCCTCCCATACAAAACGCCAATTTCATATGTAAGGACCTAATATATGTTGATCACATTATCTAAGGCCAAGAAACGTCCGAAACACGTTTCCTTAAAATTTTCTCGATTGTATAAAATTGCACAACTCTTAATTACGCTTGTAACGTAAAAATCTTAATTATTTACGTATGATGTGTGAAAATATATTAATAAAATAGCCCAGCGTCATCAAGAGGGACAAGAAAAGTGACACTTTCGATTTTCGTTACCAGTTTTGTGGTATTAAGCTTACTTTCGGATTTTACCTAACCTGATCGGGATTTCAGCATTTGATAGCGTCTTAAGGGGTAACCTATAACAGATGTCGTTCGTCACAAGTGGCGAACTGAACTACCATCACCCTTAGACTAAGTTCGCACAAAGGGTTCTCCTGCTACTAACAACTCGTATGCAAGAATTATTTTAATATGCTGTACATATCTTAATAATATATAGCCGCTTCTTTTCCCTACTGTACGTTTTTGTAGGATCAACTTAAGGAAGGATGCTCCTAATGAGCAGTATGTTGGGCACGAGCCTCAGGTGAGGGCTATTATAATATGAGCCAATATTGTAACAATTAATTAAAGTACATATCACGAGTACCATATGACTATTTACAATGAACTCTTGTAAAATTTACAATATTTAACTATTTGAAGATAAATTGCGCGCGCAGGAATAATACGAAAAAAAGATAAGGCCTTAGGTAGAAATAGTATAACGCCAACAGTAAAGAGGTTACTCTGTGATTCTTAGCTTTAACTCCGAAGGTAAGATACTACTGTTTATTTTTCTAAGGTAAATAAATAAAATGCAACAATATCTTTAGTGCCAACCTCATGGCAGCTTATTAAAACAATTGGAAATTGAAATGAAAAAGAAAAGAAATTTCAACACAGGTAACGCTAAATCTACGAATAAATAATGTATATTCGTAGCGCTAAATAGAGCTTTTATGAGCAAGAGTATTGAAAAACATATTTTATTATCCTGTTTTGTTAGAGAAGGCGTGTTTTACCGAGAAGATAATTTATTCAATTAGTACCGCACAAACACGAATTACACTAATGATAGGAATAATGATACATATGATTAATTATACAAATTAATGATTAATATTTGCACGTCATAGATAATTAAAATATAAATTCTGGATGTCAAATACAATATTAAAATTAAATGTCTAATAATTTCAATTAAATCATACTTATTACAGCAGTCACAGATTATGCTGAGTACCTACACAAAAACAAAGTCAATTAAGAAATATATCAAATGTCATGTTAGTTTAGATGTACACAAAAAATAAAATTATAATATATTAAAATGTCATTTAAACATGACATATCCAATAAGGTCAATGATAATATAGTTTTCCTAATTGGCTATAGTTAAATTGCCTCACAATAGGTCAAACATTCTGCCATGATAATTTCCACTCACCTGCAAGCAGATCACAATCTGGCTTAGAGCCAAGGAGATCATTGAGCGCGGCAAGGGATCGTGGTATCGGGGATGTCTTGTGAGCTACTGTTCTATGCTCCGGAACAGCAAACAGTTTATGTTTTCTGCTATGAAAATAGTTGTCGGGCACGAAAAAGCGACATAGCTGCCCAAGAAGATCTGGTGCATCAACTTTACCGTGCAGAATCTTGCACATCATTCCTAATTGATCATGGGTTCTCCTGACTTTTAGTGAGTTGTAGCCCAGGCAACCGAGTAGAATAAGATAATGACTTGTTCAATTTAATAAGGACACAAAGTTAGTTCAGCAAGGTAACACAAAACTACAAATAAACTTGCTAACTTCCCCTAACTAAGAAAACCACACAGATTTTAACAAAGCAAAAACACATGTAGAACTCCTTGCTCAGTGTGGAACTCGACAAACAGTGGCAACCTCAACCAAAACTAACAAGTATCGTTGCCATGGCAACTAGAGCCAAACTGACACAATCTCCGGTCTGTATGAATGCGGCAAACCGCAAGAGAGTCCATTTGGGTATATTTTTGAATAGTGATTGTGGGCGGGTTACTACGGGTTCTATAATAACCAATATTATTATTTATTATAAACCCTTTTTTGTGTGATTATACCTATGGTATTTTTTTTTGGAAAATAGTTTTTTCTTAATCTTATAAACATCAATTTTGTGGTATTTCTTAAACTAAATTCATGTTTATTATATTTTGGGTCTATTCGCGCAGTAATTTAGTTCGTCGTTGGTGGTCACGAGCTGACTGTGGTTATTCAAAAAATGCTATTTTGAACTTAGTTTGTGCAATAGACCCGAAAATATAATTTCAACTTTGCGACTCGTTCCATTTAGGAACTAGTAACCTGTGAACTACAGACGGACACACGACATAAAATATGGGCTGGAGAAGGAGTGAAACTCGTAGAGTTCCGTTTTTCCCTTTGAGTGCTGAATCCTAAGATATGTAACATAATAATTAAGTAAAATTTTTATTACCGGCGTGGTTATATGTATTCATTAATAAATTACTACGAACTACAGCTACTACAATGAAAGAGTTTAGACAACCTACAATCCATTGCGGGCTGACAGGCAGTCCAAATGCTCCAACCTCCTACCAGTTGGCAGTGTGTAATAATAATAAATCATTGTATTATTTTGTATTTTATTAGGGAAAGGAGTGTTAGATAGCATTTATTAATTTTGAAATTAGTTTAAGAGGTGTATGAGCGTAATGTCAAATAGTTTAAAACGCAAAATGTAATGCGTTGCAAATTGACAAAAACACTCAATGTCACTTTCAAATTCAAATTCAAATCGATTTATTTCAGGCAAAATTGTACCCATATTCACCAAATATAATATAAAATCTAACACATTATTACATTCATACCATACATACCATACAATACATCTAGATATGAATGTCATGTAAATAATATTATAGATGAATTATGTAAATGACAACACATTATGACATTACAAACAAATTATTAAAAAACTTTCACAAGTGATCAAAAACGGAATACTTTCAGATCCACATTATAAGCAAGATAATGTAGAATTTGATTTAATAAGTTAAGACACACCAATACTTTTCTTTGCCTAACCATATTCCGCTAAGGGTTCAAAGTAGGGACCCAGCAAACCCACTTTTATAGCAGCAATGAAAACTTTTCATTGGATCCGTCAACTGAAGATACAGTCTAGGAAATAGTTACAACTTTCCATACAGCTTAGGTAGTAGTTACTGCAACTTTAACCACAACACAACACAACGCAAGCCCGGTAGTCTCTATACTGTGGGCTACAGGTAACGAAGTAGTTTGTATAATCAAGCTAGCGGTTGGGCATAACTTTAGCTAAGGTTTATGCTAAGTTTAGGTTTTATGGCAGTTCCAAGCGGACTTGCGTGGTGGTTTGATAGGGATGACATCGATAACCGTATATTCACATTGCACCCAAAAACAGCCATAACGTCTGCCGTTGAACAAGGCCTCTCCCATTAAAGGAGTGCGAGGGGTTGGCAGGCGTTTTCACGATCGCAGTGTAAGACGCGACTTAAGAGTAAGAGTTCTTCTGAAAGTGCTGCTGCCCAGTTTCTAGTATTTGTCACTTCATTGCTTCTCACGACTCCCACGGTAAGATATAGGGGTGCATTAATAGACTACATCTGACGGGGTACTGCATCAGCCGGATTAGCTACTGCTGAACACCGTTATCCCCACGCTTGGCGGCTTGGGGATCACAGTATAAGATAGATATTCCTCAGATAAGGATCTGCTGCCCATCTTCCAGCATTGCCCTTAATCGCCTTTGACGAAACCCACGGCAAGATATGGTAGAAGGGGGAAGGTGTAGGTAATTCTATCGGGCTCCTACGAGGTAAATCAGTACATTAGATATTGATGGTGTCACGAAGACTGCGTCGTTGGTGAAACAATTTATAATCACGAGGTAGGTTAAAAAAAATTACTTAAAAATGGAACTGATTTCAACACTCAAATGTGTGAAGTCGGCACCATGATGGTTCAAAAGTACCTATTATCAAAATATTGTGCGCATGGTACCGACTTTGACAAGTTATTTGACACATTTGACTGTTGAAGAAGGTTCCATTTTTTGATTAAAAAAATAATAATATTAATTTTCAGTTATTGGAGTGTAACGCAAAAACAGTTTAAGAGCCATTTCACAAAATCACGCTTCTGAAGTTTAGGTCAATGCCAGCGCATCGCATACACAAGCGAAAGAAATGACGACGGAATAGCGTGACTGTGAGTAACATAGTTTGATACTAGCACTCATTAATAAAGAAATGTAAGTTGCAAATTTAAAAATTGTGTGATTGGCATGAGTAAATAATCAATTTCTTGTCGACTACTTGCTAATGTTATAGAAAAGAAGTAGGCATGTACATTAAATAGTCAACCTATATCGTGAATCGTATATTTACATTTCATCCTTGATGAATAAAAAATAGATATGTTTGAATCACTTATTGTAACAATAAACTTAAATAATTAAATAACTATACGGCTTAAAATTATATAAATATTTGACGTAACGGCATTGATTAAAAGCTGCGGACTAAAAGCTCTTTCTTTGAAATTTTCCAAAATTGCTATTTTCCTCGTTCACACTCTACACAGTATCACCAGTCGTTAACACTGTCTGCCATAATGACCATGCATAGGATTGACGTTTATTTTTCTGTGCATCCGGAAAACAACTCAGTACCAACCACAAACGTCCCATGACGTTTTTGGTTTTCCATTACCTACTTAAACATGTCACCCTCATATTCCCATACCACAATATATCACCTATACCTTTAAAAAAATAACATTTTCATCCATTTAGTTTGAGTAGACCAAACAGCGAAATGTAAATATATATTTACACATTTTGAGGTTTTTTGTTTTTAAATCGAATATCTTTGATGCAATCTATAATCAACATATATACTTCTTGGAACCAATGCAATCCTCACTATATACTCTTATGCTCACTATTTCCTCTATGGAAAATAAATGATAATACACCTTTTTATAGAAAAAAATACTGGAAATGGGGTTTGAACACACGACAAAAATGGTGGGAAATAGTAATTTAATTGCTATTTTTATTTTTTCGTAACTAGACTCACCTAGAACTTCGATTCTTCTTTTATGATAATTTACTATTGTTCTTTAGCCATGAATTATAACAGATTTTTACGCCAAATATTTTAAAGTAACAAGATTAAAACAACCCAATTCTCGACATCAGAACCATTTAGTCGGATATCCAATTTTACAACTATTCAGGAGAGCAAAAATAAATGTTTAATGTGAATTATTGTTTAATGTTTTTGAAGTCTCTGGAGTAAATCGCTATAATTGTATATGCTCGTTGATTTCATATTCGTTTACGATTATTTTTAACTTGATTTCTGTAAGTAATCCAGAAAAAAAACTAACTTTTATATACTGAAGTAGTTACATCAGACCGAAATTTTTAAGGTCTGGCTACAACGGAAAGAGTTTTTATTGACAAAATAGATGTTATGTTTCCATTAATCTCAAAGTTATATTGTACCGCTATAGGTACACTTAGTTTCTAACCTACCTAACGTGGTAGTAGGAGAAATGAAACTAAGGTACTTTGATACAGTATAAAAAAAATATATAATATAATACGACCACGACCACGACCACGACCACGACCACGACCACGACCACGACCACGACCACGACCACGACCACGACCACGACCACGACCACGACCACGACCACGACCACGACCACGACCACGACCACGACCACGACCACGACCACGACCACGACCACGACCACGACCACGGCCACGACCACGACCACGACCACGACCACGACCACGGCCACGACCACGGCCACGACCACGACCACGGCCACGACCACGGCCACGACCACGACCACGACCACGATCAAGATCATGATCACGACCACGACCACGATCATGATCACGACCACGACCACGATCATGATCACGACCACGACCACGGCCACGACCACGACCACGACCACGACCACGATCACGATCAAGATCATGATCACGACCCAGACCACGATCATGATCACGACCACGATCACGATCATGATCACGACTACGTCCACGACCACGACCAAGATCAAGATCATGATCACGACCACGATCACGACCACGACCACGACCACGATCACGATCAAGAACATGATCACGATCACGATCACGATCAAGATCACAACCCCGACTACGACTACGATTATAATTACTGTTTGGAACGTCAACTTTGCGCAGGCAAGGTTCTGAACGCCTCCCTAGCGTAGGCAGTCTACTAGTCTATAGACATTTTGAGTTGAATAGAAAAAGTTTGCTTTTGAGTGTCGTGTTACATTATTTGTTTGATTTTGGGGACAGCGCCTTGTTTGACACCCCCGCGCGTGTTGTTTTTGAATGATTGTTGGATTTTTGAATGACTTGAATTTGTTGGAGACGTTGAAGAGTCTTAAGAGGACCAGGATCCATCCATCAGGAAAAAACAGCAATCTCTCACACTATGCCATAATTTTATAAACTTGTTTCATCAATTGTCTATGTTGTAAAAAACAAACTATTGTTACGGCCTAGTGATATAAGTGATCCGGTATCAACAAAAAGTTTCATCTTACTTCAATCAATAGCCATAACGTCGATTTTAATGTGTTGTCTTTTTTGCATATAAACTAATTACCTATTAGATTAAATTAGGTTTAAACATAATAATACTGATCACGAATATACTTAAGTACTTTCATTTTATAAATATATAACTTATTGTAGGTCTTACCTTCCTAAACAATACAGTACAAAATAAAGATGTAAGAGACTATTAGGACTTATTTAACAATAGACTTTGTAATAATCAAACAAAACCAGTACCATAAAGTCTCATGTAAAGCATATTACGGCCTTAACTGCAGCGTCAGAAAAAGTGTAATGTTATTTATACGAGTCATATGGTATTACAATAAGGTAAGACCAATGTATTTTTTATTTTCTTGAGTATGTAATGTCAGAGCTAAACATAACGCCACAAACAAGCTACATAAATCATTATTTTTCCGAACCATATGATCTGTTGTTTATGTATATAAAGTATTACTTTTACACACCACACATATATTTTGGAACCAAACGGTCTGATTGTAATATTAGCCAGCATATTTTTAAAACTAAAATTCATTGTTTGGGACCAAATGGCCTGATATCAACATCGTATACAGATATAACTGTGAGATTCATGGAAACATATGGTATTTTGTCAATAAAAAATCTTTCCGTTGTAGCCAGACCTTGAAAATTGGGTCTGATGTAACTACTTCAGTATATAAAAGTTAGTTTTTTTCTGGATTATCGCTGTGAGTTATCGCTTTGTTCACTTATAGACATTAACTGAATCCAAAAATAGTGGAAATCAATTATTCGCCTGTCATCTTATCCTTCTAAAACAAAAGTTATAGTGAGTTACTAATTTAAACTAGAATAATATAAAAACTAGCAGACCAAAAAGAAGAAGTCAACCCTCTGAGGTTGTTAGCATTTTTCCAATAACGCTGTATAAGGCTGCATAATTGTGACGTTTCCTTTTTTTAACACAATGAATGAACAGAAACTAAAGATGTAGTTACTTAACAAGAGAACAATAATTATATTATGGACAACAAAAATAAAGTATAGTTTGTTACTTAAAAAAATAAAGACATGATCAAAGCTCTGTGGTCGCACTATAAACTTGCGTCTACGCGTTCCGCGTACGAGACGTCAGAGCAAGGCAAAACGAACGCAGGTCCTACCTCGATGAGCGCTCGCGCGGTACTGGTCGCCTCGCGCTTGTACATTTCAATTTATGAGCATTTCGAGTTATGTTAAATATTTTTTCTTGTCGAACAAAACAGAGTTAATAGCACAATTTATACAAGATCAGATTAATTAAATAATAAACTTTCTTTTCATATAATATCTGTTTGGAATTACACTTTATTAAACGCAATATATCGTGTTAAACTGCTGATATAATTCGTGGAAATTGGCGCAAGATCTTTATTTTTTTTTCTACAATGACCATTAATTATCGATATTCTAGTACACTATGTGTCAACAGGATTATATGCCTGATGCACAGTTTTTTTTTTTAGTTAATTTGATGAATCTTTATACAAGAGATAGAACTCTGAAGTTGGCTATGTGTACTTTAATTCGTAAAACAAGGTGCGGGAGATTGGTCACTACAAAATAATTAATGTTATATTTGTAAATCTGGTACATTAACTGATAAGAGAACAGATTATTATATTTTTATCAATTATTAAACAACTTGTAGATATTTCCTATGATAGTAAATTAAGCGCTTAAAATCTTCGTATACCGCATTAAAATGTAAAATGCCTCTTAACGGATTTTAATGAAATCTAAATCCTACAAGCCGTGTGGCAAGGATCAGCTTTCAAATAAAAAATAATCATCAAAATCGGTTCAGCCAGTCAAAAGTTCTGAGGTAACAAACATTAAAAAAATACAGACGTAAAAAAAACATATATGGGAGTTTTCTGACAAAGTAGTGAGTCTCAGGTGTCTGCTGAGCCTGGTTGAAGGTAATGGGCTTACCCCTATTGATACTATACCAAAACATGTCTGGCGAAACGTGGGTGGTTTTAGATACTATTCCGAAGTATGTTTCCGATTGCAACTGTTGGCTGCAAGTGGAGCGCGGACTACTGGTGTGTAATCTATGAAAAGCCACGGCAACATCTGAGAACCGGCAACCATCCGTTGCTCTTGCAGTCGGCAACGTCGTTCGGAATAGTTAGTTTCTGCTTCTTAAGACACAACTGTCGACCTCTCCTGGGATTCAATCGCGTGGGGAACTGCATATTCATAGGTATGTTGCGTGACGAAGCGAGTCGGTTAGGCGGCTCGACTGATTGTTATGGCCATAACAGTAATTTATTCAAGTAATTATGAAGCAGTGATGGCTCAGTAGCATTGGCTATGGACTGCCGAGCAGCAGGTCCATGGTTCATCAGGGCTTTAGCTTCACCGCATGGTGGAAGGGCATTTTGCGAATATCTGGCTAGCGACCACTCTCAAGTAAAAAAATGTCGCCAAGCACCTTACGGTTTGTACGCTGTCCCTGTGAGCCAGTATTTCTAGGTTAAGCCAGTTAACACCTTCGACCACATCATCACATACCATCAGGTGATATTGTGGTCAAAAGATTACCTATATGTAATAAAAAAAAGTAACAAGGAAGTAAAAAGTTGTAATAATAAATATTTTTTAATGCTGATAGGCTAGCCTTTGACCACGATCTCGCCTGATGGTAGGTGATGATGTGGTCGAACATGTAGTTCAGACTAACCTAGAATTACTGGCTCTCAAGGACAGCTGCCTGAACACACCGTTAGGTGCTTGGCGACAGATTTTCTACTTGAGTGGTAGTTAGCCAGGCGGGCATCGTAGCAAAGTTTACTTAGCTGTACTCAACCGATCAGCAAAGTTAAGCAACGTCGCCCGCGGTCATGAGTTGGATGGGTGACCGCTAGTGACATTACTACTGAGCATTTCCGTGCTTCGGAGGGCACGTTAAGCCGTCGGTCCCGGTTGTTGTCTTAGGATGGCAGTCGTTATAGCATGGTGGTAGGGCATTTTGCGAATGCCCGCCTGGCTAGCTACCACCCTCAAGTAGAAAATCTGACGCCAAGCACTTAAAAGTGTGTTCCGGCAGCTGTCCTTGAAAGCCAGTACTTCTAGGTTAGCCTGAACAACATCTTCGACCACATCATCACTTACCATCAGGTGATAAAGAGGTCAAAGACTAACGATTAAAAAAAAAAATTGTTACGGGGTCTATCTCAATATGAGCAAACTGTGTATCACATAACGCGCTAAACACGTCGTGGATGTTAGTAGCTTGCAGATTATTTAGCGTATTACTGTGTCGGCTTTTCCAATTACCAAGTAATTGCGAAGGAATGGAAAAAAAAACTTATAGGTTTCCATGTAACCTACGAACTTTAAGGTTTCGTTCGTAACTCATTTGGTACTAAAACAAATCACCATACAAATAAAATCACCACATGACGTGTATCGTTATATACGCCAGTAGCGTGGTGGTTAACAAGTGGCGAATATATTTGAAAATTTTTTTTCTACCTTGCCCCTAGAAGCCACTAAATCATTGGATTCTTGTCCCAATGTAGCAGAAACTATGTTAAAACATAATTTTCCAAGCAAATCACCGGACTTTTCTTTCAGACACACCACAAGATTTGAAATTATAAAAACATTTCAAAGTTTAAACATAAAGAGTACTGAAGACTTGTGGGGTATGTCAGTAAAAGCGGTAGAGTCTATAATTTACATTATTGCACCATATTTAGAAACAATATTCAATCTTTGTGTCGATAGTGGAAACTTCCCCGATTTAATGAAACAAAGTAAAATCACTCCAATTTTCAAGTCGGGATCTACATCTGACCCTTGCAATTATAGACCTATTTCCATCTTACCTGTTCTGAGTAAAGTATTCGAAAAAATTATGCTCAAACAACTACTATCCCATTTTAACAAGCATAATTTATTAAATGAGAATCAGTTTGGTTTCACCAAGAGCAAATCCACAACAGATGCAGGTGTTCAATTGATGTCGCATATACTGGAAGCCTGGGAGAGTTCACATGATGCTATTGGCGTATTTTGTGATCTTTCCAAGGCATTCGACTGTGTAGAGCACTGCACTCTGATTCGTAAACTTTCCCACTATGGTATTCGTGGAAAAGCTCTGAATCTTATAGAGTCATATCTGTCAGACAGGCTACAGAGGGTTGGAATAAGTGGCAATACTTCTTCCGGGTCATTGGTAAAAATGGGAGTACCACAGGGATCAATTTTGGGACCTTTTCTGTTTCTAACATATATTAATGATCTGCCTTGCATGGTCAAAGATTTCTGCGATATTGTTTTATTCGCAGATGATACCTCTCTGATTTTTAAAGTAGATAGGAAAGACAGTGAACTGACGCATGTAAATAATGTATTATCTAAGATTTGTAAATGGTTCGCCGCTAATAATCTTCTCCTAAATTCAAAAAAGACGAAATGTTTAAAGTTTTCTTTACCAAATGTTCCTTATGTTGAACCAAACATAAAGCTTGGACCAGATAAACTCCCTATTGACAAAGCGACAGTCTTCCTGGGAATCAAAATGGATTCCACTTTACAATGGGATCCACATATACATGATCTCTCCGGAAGACTTAGTTCTGCTGCATATGCAGTTCTTAGGATAAGACAGTTAACAGACGTAGCTACTGCTCGCCTAGTTTATTTCGCGTACTTCCACAGTATTATGTCGTATGGCGTATTGCTGTGGGGAACTGCTGCTGAGATAGAGACAATCTTTATCATACAAAAGCGTGCAATTCGAGCCATATATAAAATGGGTCCTAGGGAATCTGTGAGGGATCTTTTTAAAGAAATTGATATTTTAACTTTACCAAGTCTGTATATATTTGAAAATATTATGTATGTTCGTAAAAATTTGAGTAAATTTAAATTAAACAGTGACAATCACGATTACAATACTAGGAATAAAGATAAAATAGTGGTGCCAGGTTTTAGATTAGCAAAGACAAATAAAAGGTCCTTCTTAGGTAATTGTGTGCGGTTTTATAATAAAGTTCCTAAACATATTACAACGCTCACAGAAGGGAAATTCAAGTTGCATGTGAAAAACATATTGATTAAAAAATCCTACTACACAGTTTCTGATTACATAAACGAAAAAAATGCCTGGACAATTCCGCCTCCGCCAAGCTATTGCCTGTCACCTACATAATTTAAACAAATATTGTAATAACTCTATTATATAGTATGTATGTAACACATTGTTAAAAGATGTTTAAAAGAATGGCCCCGAGTTTCTTGCCCGTTCTTCTCGCAGTGGCTCTATACAATTTATTTGCTGAACGTGGCAGTACAATGTAGAATATTTCAATACTAAAATTTGTAATTGACCTTCATAAGAGCGTCGTAGACGCCTAAATTGAATAAATGATTTTGACTTTGACTTTGACTTTGTTACGACAATTGCTGCTTCAGAGATGCGTGTGTATAAGAGAAAATATTACGAGTACTTTTCACATAGAAGCCGTATTTCGATTTTGAAATGGTCTTATCATCCCCATCATATATATCAAGTTTATCTATCAAGCAAAATGGTTTTGAAAATGAAAATATAAATATACTTCGCTTTAGGAGAAGCTTATTCTTAATATGACAAAAACATAAAAAAGGATTATTTTCCCTTCGAATCAAAAATATTACTTTTCAATAAATTTCACTAGTTGTAAAATAAAAAGCAACAAAATCCTTATTATGAATTATAGAGCCTAACTGACTGAACAGGCTTCGAACCGTAACGGATTGTACTGAACGATATGTAATCGAAAATAAAAATATTTACCTACTTATGGAATCGCCTTCATCACTCAAAAGTGTGAAATAGCTTGTTGAAGTCGGTACCATGATAGTTCAAAAGAACCTAGTATCACAATATTGTGCGCATGGTACCGACTTCGACAAGTTATTTCACACTTTAGAGTGTTGAAGTTGTTTACATTTTTAGGTAAAAAAACTCTCTTATTAGTGACCCTTACCGGAAGTATACGGGATCGATTGACATTCACTGTCAATGTCTATATCTTCAAAATATCAATACACTTTTCAGTTATTGGAGTGTAACTCAAAAATAGTTTGACCGATTTTAATGAAATTTAAATAGACCACACAGGACGCATCAGCTTTCAAATAAAAAAATAATTATCAAAATCGGTTCACCCAGTCAAAAGTTATGAGATAACAAACAAAAAAGAGACGAATTGAGTACCTCCTCCTTTTTTGAAGTCGGTAAAAAGGACCATTGTGCTACAAATAAGATATAACTACCTTCAACAAAAAATAAAACATAGCTCCATACTGCAGCAAGGTAGGCTCCGTGCGGAACTTTCATAACTGCAGTATAAAGTTTTCATTGCTCGTGTCAACTTCAGCGCAGGTTAAGTTTATCTCTGTTTTATGGGCTGGTGGTATTAAAACTTCTATGCAGGGAGCTTTGACGAGCTCTATCCTGTCTACACTATGCTAGCGCTGCATTCTGTGGCACAGATGAAACTATGCAACCCAACCAGTTTGGATTTGTACTAGAAAACTACCACAAAGGGGCATGGCAGTGAGAGTGTTTCGGGGATACCGCACACTCTACTGCGAGGTGGCGTGCGTCCTCGCCGGACTACTCGCGTGGAACCCTGAGGCTGAAGCTCTGTTCGGTATACCAGCGCAGGCTCGGGATCGGGTCGAGCGACCGGTGCTGCTGGAGGTAGCGCGAGCTCTCATTGCGGCGTCAGCTCTCGCCACGTGCGGGGAAGAGGCTCCTCTCAGGATCCACGCAGAGGGGCGCCGGCGCTTGACAACTCCTAGAAGCGATGCGGCTTCGAGGAGTGGACTCGGACATTGGGTTCGAAGAAGGCTCGGGAGGCTCTGCTTCAGACTTAAGCAGGTTCTCCTGGCGATACCGCTGGCCCTGGCCACCAGTCAATGATGGCGGAACATCATGGGGTTTTAAGTCGGTAGTGGAGTCCCGACCCTCGGCCTGGCATAACCACCTGGTCTCCAGAGGGTGTGCAAGCGTAAATGCATTTTCTTCATATTAAAAAGGGGTTAATTGCCACTACTAACACAATGTAGTCTTATATTATTATATAATAAGTACCTTAAAATAATTGGATAAATATGATAATTGACTGATTTAATTTGTCCGGGAAAATCACATTTTCATGTCTCCCCCCACGCCACGGAACAGTAGCTAGGTGCCGTTAAAAGAATAATGTAACAAAAATGTTATTTCATTCAGACTGAAATAATCTATATTTTCCATAACCGCTATTTGATTTAATAACGACAGAATAACCTACTGCCAAACTCGTTTTGAGCAGGTCAGCTTGAATCAAAAAATCTGAAACTTGTTTATCGCCCTATAATATTTAAAAAAGTATTCAGCAAATAAGTTATATTCAGCATGGGAAATTATAACTCTGTAGGTATATATAAATCACAAATTTGATTAGCAGTTGGCAACCCAACCGGCCATAGTGCATATTCATCACGTCTATGCAGTTTTCTCACAATTTCCGTCGATAACAATATGCAAATCATGCAATCAAAGTAAAACCCTTGGATAAGGAATTTCATAGCGCTGTAAAAAGTTTTCATTGCCTCCGTAAATCACCGCAGCTTAGGTGGAGGTTGGTTACTAAAGAGGTTACCACCCTTTCACTAGCTGGAATTTAAACTCGCCTAGTAGTTATTTAATTTAAGAACATAAAAATATTCAAAGGTACATATAATAACACTGGCATAGTGCGAGTCGGGCTTCGCTCTCTTAAGTCTTAAGGTTCTGCTGGCATTGAAACAGCCCGTAAAAGAATAAAACTTTATTAAAACATTAGTCAAAATTGAAAATCATTTATTCAATTTAGGCGTCTACGATGCTCTTATGAAGGTAAATTACAAGTTTTAATATTGAAATATTCTACATTGTACTGCCCCGTTCAACGAAATGTATAGAGCCACTGCGAGAAGAACGGGCATGAAACTCGGGGCTATGCATTTAATCGTCGTAAATGTTTTACATACTATATATAATAAAATTATTACAACATTTGTTAACATTACGTAGGTGACAGGCGATAGATTGGCGAGGCGGAATTATCCAAGCTTTTTTGTCGTTTAACTAATCACAAACTGTGTAGTAGGATTTCTTTATCTAAATGTTTTTCACGTGCAACTTGAAATTTCTTTCAGTGAGCGTGTTGATTCTGTGTTTGGACATTTTATATATACTTAAAATATAAAACACAACATTCGGCTGCGCCGGCACGGGTCAGTTCGGACATCGTCTTCTCTGACCCTCTTCGCGGTCTCCTTTTGCATCATTAACTACCACCTCGTAGAAAAATACCACCGCCTGACACGATCTCTGACCACTGAGCATGGCATTTACCAAGATCGGTAGAGATAGGTGCGAACGGTTCCGGACATGAATGTTTCGGTAAATACCTGCACCACGTTTGAGGATCCCCACGAGTTCTCCTCACCGCCAAGAATTGGTCAATTTCGGCGAAGATCTCCGCCTGCAGCTCCCAAACTGGCCACATTGATCGCAAAATATATCTGGCATCAGGTTAGGAATTCCAAATTCAATTTATTTCAAATTTAGGCATGTGTATTTGTGTTACCAATTTAGCGATTTATTAGTTTTCGTGTTATTTGATTTTTCTTTGAGTACATCGTTCAGTTCAGAATATGGAAAACATAAAATATGGGGTTATTTTTGAATGCGAGTTCCACCGTGGCACCAACGCCGTAGAAACAGCTCGAAAGTTATAAAACGCCAATTTCATTTGTAAGAACCTGATAGAATTGTAAACCATGAGATTTTAAATGGTTAATAAAACGTTTCCACGCAATAATTAGCAATGTATAAACAACGATTAAATTATAAGGTAGAAGCCAATTACATAGAAGAGCATTTTTTTTCTTTATTCAGCCGGAAACATTACTCGTCTCTTACAATGTCATTAAAATCGTTTATGTGACACAGTTATTTGTTATGCAAGGATGCAAAGATGTTATTTAAGCGGGCACTTCTATTGAAACCTGATGAAGTTAAGGATTTTAGGATTGAACCATGAGCGAAGCGAGTAGGTCAAATATAGGATCCTCAGCGTAGCGAGGGTTACAAAGATAGATAGATAGATAATTCTTTATTGTTACACCACTTAATATACAAAAATAACATGAAAGTAAAAGAAAGCTTACAATAAAGTGGTACAATGGGCGGCCTTATCACTGATAGTGATTTCTTCCAGGCAACCTTTGGATGGAGAAGTAATACAGGAATAACAAGACGGGGTGTAATAATAGATAAAGGTACAATTAAATCAAGACAACAATACATGACTAAATCAAATTATTGATGAATCATAAACAAAGAAAGAAAAATAACTACTAATTTATAAAGTACACTTTTGCACGCCTGTTAGTAAATATGGTTTTAAGTTCCATAAGCGAACAGCTTTCACTGAGAATGAGTGAAATACTTTGCCATGTTGAGGCATACTGAGGGTAAAATTTTCTGATGACCTATGTTTAAGAACATTGGCATTGTGAATGAATTTGAATATTATTTTTCTGTAAATTCTAGTTATAATACGTTGAAATAGGAATACTAACTTTATCTGCCTATCTATTACTTTCCACGCTGGAGTATAGGTTTTTACCGACCGACGAAGATGGGGATATAATTAAAAATAATAGTTTTCTAGAGGTATGTACTTATAAAAATCCTACGTGGTCGGATAGTTCCTTACGAAGGATAAGCAAAGTGTAAGACTGGCAAACCAGCAGTATAGGTATATTATTAGACTCAAGTACAAGCATGCAAAAAAGTTGCTAGTTTGAACACATGATATTTAAAGTTTGAGCAAAATACTTGTGTGTAAAGCTCTATTACCACACTTCTTTAATACAAAAGCAAGTATTGTATATCATACGTCTGTCCATCGCCTTCCATTGAACAGATAAAGATGAAATCAGACAACAGTGATGGCTCATTGAAGCAGTGATGGCTCAGAAGCAGTGATGGCTCAGTAGCATTGGCTATGGACTGCCGCGCAGCTGCAGGTCCATGTTTCGAATCCCGCCCAGAGCTTGAGCTTCACCGCATGGTGGAAGGGCATTTTGCGAATGCCCGCCTGGCTAGCGACCACCCTCAAGTAGAAAGTCTGTCGCCAAGCACCGAAAGGTGTGTTCCGGCAGTAGTCCTTGAGAGTCAGTGAAATTACAGGCACAATGAGACTTAACAACTATGTCTCAATGTGACGGGCGCAGTGCAATTCGTGAGTTGTCATGAATTGCAACTGTTATAGGCAGAGGTTAGTCCACTTAACATCAGGTGGGCTCGAGATTGTTCCGTCACAATAACTAAAAAAAAAATTGTTTTATTTCTAGTGTGCCTCACTATTGTACCTCACTGTTGATCACCTAATACGCGAGATACGGAGAAGATTTTTGAAGATATTATCTAAAATATAGTTATTTATAAAAAAAAAAAAATAATAATATAAATAATTATATTTTATTATTTGACAAATTTAAGATGAATTATGTTTAATTGTATGTTTTGTATAATATTTTGAGTTTGAATATTAAAATTTATAATTGACCTTCCTAAATTAAATAAATGATTTTGACTTTAAAAAAAAATAACTAAAATATTTTTATTGACATACCTACATTGAATACCGTACATACGAGTACAATGAACCCATAGGTTCCCGAACTAGTATATGTATATAACTGTGTTTCAGGAACCAGTGGCTTCTTCCATTTTATTTTTAACAATATAGGTATACATTTTATCATATCAAATAGGTTAGTTAAAACCAAAATGAAGAAACTTAAAAAATAAATAACTAAAAAGGGGAAAGGGTATATGTGTGTACTGAATAAAATTGATTACATACGGGTGAACTTTTTTTTTATTTAGATGATTTTAAGTGTAATATGATGTGTATTGTTCAATAACTCTTCAAGATAATACTACTAATATAATTCTAATACATAAAATTCTCGTGTCACAGTTTTCGTTGCCATACTCCTCCGAAACGGCTTGACCGATTTAGATGAAATTTTTTGTGCTTATCCGGTATCTATGAGAATCGGCCAACATCTATTTTTCATCCCCCTAAATGTTAGGGGTAGTCCACCCCTAAATTTTTTTTTTTATTTTTTAGACAAAAATTTTAATTTCTATTTTTTTATGATACAACATACAAAAATACATACAATCCTCAATTTTCACCCTTCTACGATCAACCCTTATTTTTTAAATTATTTATATGGCAAAACAACGTTTGCCGGGTCAGCTAGTAATAAATAAAAATAGGGACCGGTTTTCTAGTACGAAATCCTCAAAATGGAACTACTCGAATACTCGTTAAAATACTCGAATGTACCTCATATCTTATGGAAGTCGTTCCATAAAAATATGACCTGAGAGTGTTTCAATCGGAATGGCAAACATTCAATGAATTTCAGTCTTTTCAGTGTTCTGCGAGAACTGATTGTGCCACTTTTTCATTTAATTGCTACCTACTGATAAAGTTACTGGACTGAAGATAATGAAATTCAAACAATCTCTCATCACAAAACAATCTCCCATAACAACACATTCTGTGAAAAAAATTGGTACCTTACCTACGGTTCAAAATATACCAAGCCGGCCGAAAGGACAGGCGGAGGCTTAGAAATAAGATTGGATTCCGTTTTCGGATATGGAATCCTAAAAATCGCCCAGATCGGATGATCAAGGATAAAGTTGAGCGTGTTCATACATAAAAAAAACGCTACCACTTCAGAACCGTCCTCATATTTTTAAAGTCCGCAGAAAGTAGAAGGAACTAAAATACAAGTTGGCAGCAACATGTTATTTCGTATCTTCGATGTTTCAGGCGATTTTTAGACGTCAAAACAAAGTTAATTAGTAAAAGAAAATAGTATTTAAAACAAATGAATTTAGGTCAACGGACACGTATCACCTCGGCACTGTAATAACGTTGCGTCACTCCGCGTTACTCTCACGAATATTCGCAAGCGTTTTCTTGGCGATGCCGATACGGCGTTGATTAGTATGTATATGTAAGTTTTTGAAGCGCTCGTAGCGAAGTTTGATTAGCTGTTCTTAACCGATCAGCAAAGTTAACCAACATCGCCCGCGGTCATGAGTTGGATGGGTGAACGCTAGTGACATTACTACTGAGCGCTTCCGTGCTTCGGAGGACACGTTAAGCCGTCGGTCCCGGTCGTTGTCTTAGGATGGCAGTCGTTATAGCATGGTGGTAGAGTATTTTGGTTGCTCTACCACCATGCTCGCCTGGCTGGCATCCTCAAGTAGAAAATCTGTCGCAAAGCACCTAACGCTGTGTTCCGGCAGCTGTCCTTGAGAGCCAGTTATTCTAAGTTAAGCCTGTTAACACCTTCGACCACATCATCACTTAACATCAGGTGAGATTGTAGCTTACTTACCTATAAACAATAAAAAAAATTGCTTGAGTTGATGCGATGTCGATTTGGTGCCGGTTAGATCTTTGTGCGCCAGCTATGATCAAACCTTATCCCCTCCTCCTCAAACCATTTCCTTTCGTGAAATTATGTTATAGGACGTAATGTATGCCGGAATACCCAAGCACTAAAGCACTGTAAACCTGCTAAGCTTGGAATGTTTTAAAGTTATAAAATTTTAATTTTTGCGGGTATCAGCAACTTCCTGTTCTATACGTATAAAATACCTTAACCTTTTGGTTCGTACCGTAAGAAACACATATATTATGTCCTGTTTCAGTGTCTTACTTCACATCTCATATCAAACAGATAGTGCTTAAAATGTTAATTTAAGCACTATCTGTTTGTTGCCAGGAAAGCGAATAATATCGAAAGGTTTTTTTTCTAAAACTTTTCATTTCAATCGGGGCTTGAATTCACCTCGACGTCCCAGTTTCAAATACCGAACACCATTTTTGAAGTCAAGATCAAAATACTGGCCGACTGCTTACACTGGGGTCTCAAGTTATTACAAGTATTTGCTGTAATTTTAACTCATTCATTCCTACATTGCGTTTAACACGTTTATTACTAAACATTGTACACATTCCGAGATAACAAAAAAAACTTGCACCATTTATCATCGTTAGAAGGCGTACCATTCCGTTCCAATAGCAACACTAAAACAGAATCTTATCGTAAAGGAATAAGGTTTATAATGTGCGCATATGATGTGAGGTTGGTAGGAGCGTAATGTAACTGCGCAAATGGGAGGGGTTCGGGCTGCCTTGACAAGTATTAATGACTGTAGGCAAAGCCGATAGCTGTCCGCACATAGCCGTATATATGTACGCGTGGGTGTAGGTATGTATTTATGGCTAATGTGTAGGAAGATTCGATGTTGTGTTTTTTTTTATATTAACTAAATGGTTCGGTTCAATTTGGTTGCTTGGAGTGATAATTGTGTACAGGGTTATTGGTAAAATGCTAACAACCTCTTAGGGTTGACTTCTGCTAGTCCTAAGAAACATTTCGAGATTATTTTTTTTATTTCGAAAAAAAAAAAAAAAAAATTTTATATTCTTTTGTGTTTTTCAAAATGTTTTTGACTGAATAAACACTAGGACCACCTGATGTCAAAAGTCTCTTGTGCCGTTAATGTATTATTTCATATTTTTAATTACTTTGCTCGATGTAAATATTCAAAACTCTATTCAAAAGGACCACGGCGCGGTCCAGTGTTGTCGCGGCGGGCGCTCTTGGCTCGGAGTAGGCATTAAAACACAAAATATATATATTTTTTTTAATTAAAAATTAACACCTCAAATTGTTTCTTAGGACTAGCAGAAGTCCACCCTAATAGGTTGTTAGCATTTTACCAATAACCCTGTATTGTAGTCCTGCCGCAGAGAGAATAAGTTTGCTAGTTCGTTTTGTGTTTTTTTCTCAAGTTCAAAGTAATATAGACTATGACTGCATAATATTGTATCAATTAGGCATTTAAGAATCGAAGTTTGAAGCAATGATGGCCGAGCGGTAATAGCTATGGACTGCCGCGCCGCAGTACCTACCCCGGTTCGATCCCCACCGCCGGCTTTTGCTTCACCGCATGGTGGAAGGGCTTTTTGCGATTGCCCGCCTGGCTAGCTACCACGCTCAAGTAGAAAATCTGTCGCCAAGAAATTACAGGCACATGAGACTTAACAACTATGTCATAAGGAATTTTGAAGCGCTTGTAGCGTAGCCGTAGCTTGTTGCGTCTATCTTAACCGATCAATAAAGTTAAGCAGCGTCTATTGCGGTCATGACTTCGATAGGTGACCGCTAGTGGTATTACTACTGAGCGCTTGCATACTTCGGCACATTACACCACCTTCATTTTCGTCTAAGGAAGGCAGTACCTAAACACAGCATGGTGGTATAACATTTTTTGAATGTCACCAAAATAAAAAATAAAAAAAAAACCGTCTACAAGCACTTAACGGTATGTTCCGGCAGTTGTCCTTGAAAGCCAGTCATTATAGGTTAGCCTAAACAACATTGACCTCATCATTTATAATTTTATGTAAAAAAATGGGGTGCAGTCAAAGTGGCGAATCTAAAAAAAAGTCAAAGTCAAAGGCCATTTTTCGTGGTACTATGTTTAAAACTAAAGCAAGAAGTTCTCGGAAACTGACATTACCTACACCTACAAAGGTTATATACACCTACAAATACTGAATATTATCTAGTTTTCAGTGATCAAAACCAACAGACAAATATATTTTATTATAGGGACTTTTGCAATGCTGAACATTTAAAGAACGGCTCAACTTGCACTTCATCAGATTATAACATCAAAAACATTTAAATTACAGTTATCTTATAGCCACTGAATAACTTAAAGACCAGACATACTCTCTCTCTAATATTTTAATTTTGTCTGATAATTTATTACTTACAAGTAGGTACATACTTAATATAAACGTTGCTGCTAAAAATAAATGTCTTTATATCGTGGTTGATATTAATAAAAATACGAGTGAGAAAAGTTAGTTATGTCGATCGAGGCTACGATATTTTAAGCCCGACTTGTAAGCGTTATTGATAGCCAGGCAGGCATTCGAAAAAGCTTACACCACTATGCAAAATGTCGGAAAAGTCAGCCCGAAGGCCTTCGACATAGCATAGGTAAGGACTGTCATCCTAAGACAAAATCGAGCTTCTGAGGCATGGAAGCGCTCACTAAGAAATGCCACTAGTAGTCACACCACACATTTAGGTATTGACGTAGGCAGAAAACATTGATTTACGTAGTTGACCGCTTAAAGTGACTATAGGCAGGCCCCCGCTAAAACCACTACAAAACTAGCTTTGTACCCCCCGACTGATTTATTTCATAAAAAAATACAAATGTTAATATTGAAAAAATTGTAAAAATATTGTACCTAGGTACTAAAAATCAAATAAACCTCTGGTGGAGGGAAAAGTGCCCAGAATCCTGGATGCATTAACTCGCTGTATATAAATAGCCGAGATACAAGCCAGCTCTCTGTTCACATGTCGGCTTCACCTAACGCTTTGATACATTTTTGAATAATTGATAGGCACTGGGCCCTACGGACCCAAAGTTTGTTTTTACTTGCAAGCAATTTTACCTATATACATATGATCTGAATTTGGTAGTAAAGCTATCTTTACTATCAAATTCAGATCAAATGTTAGAAGTTTATCTACTGTCCTAAATTAGCTACGCTGCGCTCTTAACTTTCCAAACAATCATTTTTTCGCTCGGTCAACTATGTAAATCAACATACCAGTAGGAAAGAGTACCAACTGCTCAACCAGAGAAATATAGCCCTTTTCAAATCAACACCGCCACTATTACCATAAAAATAAACTTATAACTAATAAACTTGCCTTCCTGAAAATTGTTACCCGACTTAAAAACCAATACAAACAAATTGTATGTGCATTATACAGTTTTACTGCTAAGTAAATTGACACTGAACATTCTACCAAGGAAATAAATTGTTTTAAAAGCATACTATGTTTACATTTTTACAGCTACGTAATATATTTTATGTAGCACGAAGACATGCCTGTACTTATATTATAAAAGCAGATATTATATTTGGAAAATACGCGAATCGTGGTTCTAGGGCTTGCAAGGCAAGACTCATTATATTATTTTATGGCAACACCGACACGGCCATCGTGAGTATCGTGACGGTTATAAAATTTGAAATTTATTCGTTATTTAATTACCCAACGCCGCCATCTTGGATTTTATATTGTCACGCCTTCTTGTTAGGGTTTGGAATCGTTGTAGGTAATAAGCATTTGCAGTTAAATTTACGGCTGAATAATTGAAAGCTTATACGATATGCATTTGCAACTGCAGGTACCTAGTACCTACTAACAACTTATTCAGTTTTGCATCTTGCTAGGTCTGTAAGTTTTTAACAACAAAGAGTACTAACTATTCATTTTATTAATTGCAGTACAGTATGATATTATTCCCAACTTTCTTTCGATGTACTTTTATACCACAACATTTTCATCTCGAGCTTCAATCTTAACTGAGTCTACCGGTTCTATGTACTGGGTGCCTTAACATTTTGGTCATCGAGATAAGAACTGTTCAGTTTACTACCTGCAGCTCAATTTTGCCATCGGACGTCCCGACAGAGTATGATGTTTCATCAATTTAATTTGCCTGGAAGTCTACAACCGTACGATTTTCACTGCATTTTCTGGATCGCACTGTGGAACCAGCTGCCATATTAAATATTTCCGAAGCAATACGACTTAGGAAGGCGACCCCAATAAGGTAGCTTATACCCTCCTCAAAGGCCGGTAACGCCTCCCCAAGACATATGTGTTGTGAAAGTCCGTGGGCGATCACTTACAAGTCCAGTAGTCTGATTGATATTCGCTACGACGCACAGAGGGGTATTTGAGACATCTAGCTGGCCAAAATTATTTATCGCTCTTAATCAATTAGAAATGGTTCAGTATCTCATAAAACCTTAAATACAAGTGTATAAATACTCTTAACCTTCAGTTACAGGACAAATTCATACATTAAATTTGAATAAAGAGACAAAAAGATGCGGTAGAAAAAAAAGCGTAGTTTTGTATAAGAAAATACCTATATTTTATAACACAAAATAATGTATAAATATAATTATAATAAACAACTATCGCAAAACAAATTTAAAAACTTAAAATATAAATAATAATTAGGCATAACTTTCTTCACATATTAACATTTCTAATGTTTCCTTCATAAAATGATTTTGTTTTATTTTTTTAACAATTCTTCTTGATGCAAGTAGGGGATCTGATGTTAACAACAATCTATTCAAAACATCTGTATTACATTCTAATCTGCTGAATTTTCTTGCAAAGTTTTGCCTGTATAAACGAAAATGTTTTTTCTTGCTTCTGCTGCTTCTTCAGATAATTGTCCTATTGGTAAAAGTGCATCTTCTATTACAGTAGCCCCATGCATTAATATTTTATGCATAGTAGGCGTCATATTATGTCTACCATATAAACTAACATAAAGTGCGGCAGTCTCTGTAGTAATTTTTTTGAATTTTTCTGCGTCTATTTTGTACCCACATGAAATGCACTCAAGAATCACTTTGATTTTTTTGATAAAATTTATATCTAGACCTGTAATTTCAGCTGCCAACTCTGGATTTTCAAAAAATCTTCGACTGGTATTTCCGTCATTTGTATTGCCAAATCCAGCTTTAGGAAAATCTACCCGAAGACCTAGTTTATTTTTAAATTCGTTTTGAATTTTTTCTTTGTTTTTTTTGTATTAGCAGTTTGTCTGCTTCAGATTTTGGTGGCAAATCTTGCACACCGAGCTTGTAGGCAATATGTAATAAATTTTCAAATAGCCGAATTCTGGCATGTAAAGTAGATAAGCCGAACTTCAATGTATCTGTATTAACTACATTTGTTTTATTCAAATCGTTAAAATCTTTTGATGTTGCTCCACATATGTAACATCTCATTGTAGATTTTGTCCCAGTTGCCGCGTTGCACACTTTTGCATCTATCATTGTTAGCATCATTTTGGTTTTAACAACATATGATCTTCCACCGATTGTTACTGATATAGGTTCTAATTTTTTAGCTGCGGCTTCCACATTGTTGATTTCGTCGTTCGTTATATCAACTGTTTCCTTTAAAAATCGTATACGGATAGGTCTACAGTAGCGGGGCGATGATGGAGTTGTGTTATGCCATAATATTTTATTTTTTTCCCCATACACTAAGCGTAGAGGCACAAATGAACTTTGAAAAATGTGCGAGTCGCATCCGCTATCATTTTCAAACTTTTGTTTGAACTGAGCCTGTTGTGAGCCATCACAACCCCATTTACAGATCATTTGAAGATCTCTCTCATTATCGCTAAGGGTTTTCAAAACGTCTTCTAAGTGAATAAGTAATCTTTCGGCAGTATGATTCATTATTCCTTGTAAATTCACTTCGGCACAGGTTTCGGTTACGCTAAAAAATTCATTGGAAGGATAACATTGTTTCTTATACAGCTGCAAAACTGAATAGCATGGAAGATTTCCTGTGGTTTGTCTGATCCTTTCATATTGGGACCTTGAAAGATTCGCATCTACAAACATTGCCAGCGCTTCTTCTGGATTGATATGCTTAACATGTGCCATGTCACGGTCTACTGACTTCCGGTATTCCTTTGCGCGGTCCCTATTTTCCGAAATCTCTTTCAAAATATTTGAAGCACTTCTATTGCCCTGGGCTTGCAATTCCATTTGAGCTGCATAAATTATTTTCTCAGGGCTATCCGACAAACGTTTTGTCTCAGTTTTACGTCTTTTGCCTCGTTCACTAGTCTCTTCAAACGGTTTAGCGGGTCTACCTGCTCTTGTAGGTATTAGAGGTAATTCAAAAGTCCCATTCAGCCATTTTTCGTTGGTTTTTTCAAATAGATCACTTCTATATTTTGCTGCTACCCATCGATGCTTCATTTCTGGTTTCATGCGTGCAAAATTACGCTTTATGTCCTTTATTTGTTCTTCCGAGTACGACTTATATGAAATCAAATAATGTTCAACATATTCTAATTGGTCGTTAAAATTGAGATCATTTTGTGATCTCATTAGACCAAATATCTCCTTGCGAGTCATTAAAGTACTTCCAGATGGTCCTGAAATAATAAAATCTAAATTAAATCAAAATTTCATTTTTTTTACATTTTTAAGTACGATATCTAAAATCGTTCCAGATGACGGAGTAGGAATTAGTAGGAACCAATTTTTTCCTTTTTTAAAAGTAGAAAGTCTATATATTACGAATATATAAAAATTATAGCCGGGTAATGCCGGGCACTAAAACAAAAAGACTCGTAAAACTAAATTTTCTTGAAAAAATTAGGGAATTAAACCGGTATTTTTTCAAATGACGAAAAATAATATAATCCCGTCACAAAATTAAATATGTAAAATAAGTCACTTACTAGCAGTTTCAGAATCCATAGCCAATTTTGGATTATTCACAACACAACATAAAATAAAAAATAGTTAAAATTGAGTTTTAAAGCACGAATATTGAAAATAAACAACCGCTTCGAGCAATGTCTCAGTTTCAACTGACTATATCTTGTTCAATTTGGGGTGGGTAAATAAAATAACAATAGGGTTGGGTCGCCCAACTACCTGGCTCTTCTAGGAATGCATTTTTTTTACCTGAGCGTAATTCTGAGAAATGTAATTTTGGCCGGCTAGATCATGTAAATACTCCTGTGTGCGACGGTTAAAACAATGAATTTAGATCCCAAAATTAGCATTTTCTTTCTTGACTTTCTTGAATGCTCAAAAAGTTTGAAGCTCCAGGTACCGATTTTCATATGGAACCGTATTAAACTAGACATGTACGTCGGGTCTCGCTCTATTTGGGCTTTGCTTCACAACAACAAATGAAAGACAATTTTTTGTTGATTTATATGGTATATAATATGTATAAGTTTAGTTTTTGATATAGACCCCGTTACAAAAACGGTCTATAATTTGCAGTCCGGCCTTGCATTGGTTTCAAAAATTTTTCTTCAATCAGCTATAGACGTTGACACCATGCAATATGCTAGATTGGATTTTGCATCTACTCATGCATTGGAGCCAGAACAATCAATACAGTCCAATATTAGTATGTAGGTCAATGTTCTATACAAATTATCTGAATTTCAGGTTTGTAACTCATTCGGTTTAAGAGATAGAGCGCCTTGACAAACAGTATTAACCTTAAAACTAGCCATGTTTCGGGGGCATTATTAGTATACCAAAAAACATCATAAACCGGACACCAACCACCCTTCCAGACAGGACAGCAACGGAAAATTTCTTGTTAAAAAATTCAATAACACTATGTCCAATAAAAGAATTCTAGCCCGCATTATATCAGCTTATACTGCCCATTCTATGGGTAAGAAAGTCAGCAGAAGCTAATGGGATCAATTCACCTTCTCCTGGCTCTGTTACCTATAGAATACGCAGTCAGTACAGGTAAGCTCCAACTCCACGAAAATCCTACAGCAACACTTGCCAGTCTAAGTTTTTTTTAATGATATCGTGATGGAACGAGCACGAAGTCCACCTGGTATTAAGTGGTAACCTCAACCTCCACCTATAACGGATGCATGTCGTCACAAGTGTCGAACTGCATTGCGCTCGTCACTTTGAGACATAAAGTTGTTAAGTCTCATGTGCTTGTAATTTCACCAGCACCCATACTCTTCAAACCTGAACACAGTAATGCGAACTGCTTGGCGGTAGAAATAGATATGGTGGCTGTAATTCCCCGGACAAACAAGAGGTCTGCTGCAACTTAAAGATCAGTAAAGATGTGTAGGCATCAACAGATAAATTTCCACAAATCACAATCAACACCATCTGGCCCCAATCCATACCATGACCTATCCACCACCTCGTTAGCTCGTTCCTCACAATAACACTTGTGCTACCACAGAATACTTAGCAGCAATTTCTCCATCCGGTCCGATATTGGAACAAGGGTCTATTGAGAACAATCACTTTACATTGTGGCATATACTAGATATGAGTATAGTGTTTGTAGTGTGGACGTGACTTAGGCCAGACTTGCGCAGGAAACGCCCGGACCGGTCGCCGATAAGGATAGTGTAAACAAAGCTTAATTACGTACAGGGGTTAGTGTGAGCCTTGTTATGGTGTGGTGTCGTGCAGACAGCTTGGAACCTTTCAATGGCTTCAGGGTACGGCGACCTCTTGTCTACTAAGCCATAGAAATGAGACTTAGAAATCATTGACTAGAATACGCTTGGTGTTGGAATTGGACTGATTTTGGTAGGTGTTTTTTACTTTGAAGCGCTCGTAGCGAAGTTTACTTAGCTGTTCTCAACCGATCAGCAAAGTTAAGCAACGTCGCGCGCGGTTATGAGTTGGATGGGTGACCGCTAGTGACATTACTACTGAGCGTTTCCGTGCTTCGGAGGGCACGTTAAGCTGACGGTCCCGGTTGTAGTCTTAGGATGGCAGTCGTTATAGCCTGTTGGTAGGGGAACTTGCGAATGCCCGCCTTGGTAGCTACCACCCTCAAGTAGAAAAACTGTCGTCAAGCACCTATAACGGTGTGTTCCGGCAGCTCTCCTTGAGAGCCAGTACTTCTAGGTTAGCCTGAACAACATCTTCGACCACATCATCACTTACCATCAGGTGAGATAGTGGTCAAAGGCTAACCTATCAGGCATAAAAAAAAGGTGTTTAATAATTTGATAATTGCTTACAGTTTTCAGTTTAAGTTTATAACTGCTTCTTTAGGAGCAGTAGATCTCTTTGTGAACGAGTTCGTCCGGGAAGTATGTACTGGCTATTTCTACTGCCAATGTACTGTCTTCCGGTTTGAAGGGTATGGGTGCGGTTGAAATTAAAGGTTACAAGTGACGAACTGTACTGCACCCATCACCCTCAGATATAAAGTCTCATATGTACCTATGAAACTTTATATCTGAGGGTGATGGGTGCAGTACAGTTCGGCACTTGTAACGAGTGCAGTGCGTCACTAGTAATAAAATGAAGCTATTATAGGCAGAAGTTACCGCTTAATACCAGGTGGGCCTCGAGCTTGTTCCATAAAAGAAAAGTTGATGTCTTTCTATCCTGGTAGTCGTAAAAGGCGACTAAGGGAAATAATTCCCAAATGAGCAGCATGATACCACTCCCGCCCATGTTACTGGGTTGTTGCTGTAATTCGGGAACCCCGGGGCTCCATACCCTCTTATATTTGGTTAATATCAAGTATTATATATTTGAACTTATGTACTGTTCTCAAGTATTTATCAAAATAGTGTATGTAAAAACTTCATTTATTTAATTGTACTTTTTTTTATTGTAATTACATATTTTATATTGTTATTGTTTGTTCACCACCGTGTATCCTAAAATGTGATACCGTCCATACAAAAAATTGTCTGGAAGAAATCTATTTATGCGATAAAACCGCCCATTCTACTAACGTTGATTAACATTACTATATATAAGACTATTTAATGATTTTTTGGTGTGCAATTAAGAATTTTGTATTGCATAACCCGTTTACCCGACCGACCGGTAGCGGGTGAACTAACAACTTGAGCATTTTTAAGAGGATTGGAGTCTGGAAGGCTGCCTTAAACCAAAGCCAAATCTGTTTATAATCATATCTTTGTGTTGTTAAAGATCACATGATGTACTAACCCCCACATGGGTGAGATAAGGGTAGGACTTACTACGTCTTATATGTGTATATTGAAACTCCTATACCTCTGTTTTTTATTTATTACTGCTTCTTTCTGTTTGAGACCACCCAAAGTGTCAAACAAAAGTTAACAAGGATTCTCTGATACAAACTGAGCACGTACATTTCAGAGCGATAACAAAATTAATCATTTTTAATTCTTATCACGTATATAATAAATAAGGTCCATTTCTTTTGTTCAGGACTCAGTTAAAATTCGAATGAGTCTTATGTTATAATACGCACGAAGACTTCGATCAGGAATACCCCTAATCGAAGAACTAAGTAGTAATCAGTGGTTAGGTATAAGAGTTTATTTACGTAACTTTGCTGTGCTGTGTCAAACTTATCACGAGGAGTTTGAAGCGCATTTAGTGTCTTGCTTTGGCGTTCTTAACCGATCGGCTAAGTTAAGCAACGTCTGCTACGATCATGACTTGGATGGGGGACCGCTAGTGGAATTACTACTGAGCGCGCCACTTGCTTCGGAGAGTATGTAAAGCCGTCGGTCCCGGTTGTTGTCTTAGGGTTCTTCTTTTACTACAGTGCCCTTCACGCCTAAACATAGTAGTGTTTGCACACTACTGCTTTTAGGCATACCTACCTGGTATAATGTTACACGCCTATGATAGTCACGCTGTCACTAAAATTTGCTTTTATCAGGCCTCCCTCAAATCACGCACACGTATGCGAGATGTACAGAAATCTAAATAAATAGGCACTTCAGATATCTTAGGCTAAGGAAATTAGCCTATTTTAGAAAGGTTAGAAGTGATTATGTTCAAACAGATTGGCTTAAAATAGGTGGGAGGTTTTGGTGGAAGTGGTCCGGTGTCCTTTATTTAGTTCATTCACGGGCACTGACAGGCCTGGCATACTCTGCACTCTTAAGTACCTACATCGGCGTATCCGTATAGACGGGATTATACTACGGAGAGTGCCGCGTCGGAAGAGATCAGAGTTATACTTGGCTATGCGATAGAAAGAGAGACGCCTTGTAGGTGAATATAAATATTAGGTATTACATGCTGTGCGAACTGAAGTGCACCTTATTGCTTCGTAGTTAGAGTCGCTTATTAATTGGAATGACTTTGCGGAGTGATCCTTCTGTACCTTTTTACACCTTGGCACTGGTAAAGTATAATCTATCTACCTAATCGCAACTGTTTTCAGTTATCACAGTAATAAACCCAACGCCTCTTGGTATCTCCTTAAAAGTTGTTCACGTTTTCTGTTCCAAACGATCCAAGATAACAAAATACGTGGCAAGAGCGGCCATTTTGTTACATTGTTAACATAATTAACTGACTGAATTATGGACGCCGCCATGAAAAAGCAGTAAAGTTACTGTAATGTCGGTCACAAGGACACTTTGCTAACGACTAGCTAAACTGTGTTTATTGGACTATTACTGGACAATAGGTGACGAGAATACTTGTAGCACAAGGTTCCTGCTATAACTGCGGAGGTTTAAACAGCGAATGTTTAGAAACTTGATTCGTGTCATATGAAACAATATTTATTATTACACTAAGGGCCTGTTTCAGAATGTTCGAGTACATTCCGGTTATACTACCCAAAACATATTTAATAAATAAAACACTATCTTTGCGTTTCACAGTCAATCTCAGCCGGATTGTCCACTGCTGAACACAGCCTCCCCCATTAAGAGGGGGTTTGCCATAATCCCCAAACCTGGCAGGCGGCTTGAGGATCACAGTTTTTGGATATCAGTTCCTCAGAAGGCACTGCTGCCCACCTTCCGATATTTTACCCTTAGTCGCCTTTTACGATACCCAAAGGAAGAGTTGGGGGTGAAATTCTATCCGGGCACCCCACGGGGAATTCCTTCAGGTATAGTCCCTTAGTCGCCTCCTACGACACTTACGAGAAGAGATGGTGGGTGAAATTCTATCCCGACACCCGACAGAGAATTACTTTTACTTTCATTATTATTTTCTCTTTTATAATGAGTAAATAATAACAAAAGTCTCATTATGCCATACAAAGCGAATAACATAGACGAATTTTTAGAGCACAAAGTCATTCATTGTCCAGTATAGTCCCACCGACTTATCTGTTCAGGCGGCAAAAAAAAGAACTACAACATTCCTTCAAATTGTGATAGTTTGTAGTTGATTTCCTTGACCAGTAGCGCCCTCGAGAACTGCACAGTTAAGTTGGTGGTACTATAGTCTGGTTGATCTCCACACCGGTCATTATGATAGTTAAAATAATATTATTACAGCATAAAATTTCGCATCCCTCCCATCATGTCTTGATGGCTGACCAGTTAAAGTACCCGGCGAATAAAACTAGTGGACGCGGGTTCTATTTCCACTAGATATAAATAATTTAGAAATGAGAAAATTGTTAATGTGAAATAATGTATTGCACAGAATTGAGAAAGAAGTATAAGGACCTACTGCTATCTCTTAAAGACATGTAATACAAACGTCATCGTTTTAAGCTGAAAGTATTAATACTGAGATTCGTACTATAACCTATAAAATAAAGTTCCTTTAGCTCTATCTCTGTGGCACAACTACTTGATTCATTGCGTACCTACGGCCCACTCTAATCCAAAAGTTTTAACACAAGTTTACTTTAAATAAATCAGTGTAACTTATATGTCTGGAATATGTATTAGCACACCTGAATGATTTAGTAGTAAATGCCACTCATGTTGATAAACAGTATTTGAATGATCGATCTTTTTAGCACTATGCAGCACTAAAAAGAAAGAAAAAATACTGACTACCAACATTAAAAAAAGTATGAAAGAACTTGCGGAAGTCGGACCATGATAATGTAACGTCAGTGCTTGAAATCAGCATTTTAACAAATTATCTCTTTTATATTCGTATTGGAAGTCGGTGATGTGGTTATTAGAAATAATATTTTAAAAGCTAGAATCGTTTCTGTACAATCGGATCGGCTTACTTGGCTGCAAGTTTTTACTGGACTGCCTGCCAAAAATACGCCCTTACCACTAATGTACGTAATGACTACAGCTGCAGTATAGTGTACGTTTGACACTGCATATAATTTTCAGTTGCAATAAAATCATGGGAGTTTTATTTGCTTACTTTTTCCTATCGATTCTATCGACTTGATTGTTGCTTTTGTTCCCAGAACCTTGGTATTATATAGAGATAATTGTAAAAATACGCATGTTTTCAATTTAGTTCAGGCCTTTGTATTACTTTATGGCTTATGAAGTGAACTAATCAGACTTTCATATCAAACATAGTGCGAAACGACAACGTTATTTTATTACGTGTTTTATTTATTGAACTATTAACATAATAATAACAAATATTTAAAGAAACCATTTAAATTTTAATAAAACTTAAAAAATATAATATATATATCTAGTGACAATTCCGATTAATTTTCCTGTTAAGCCGACGTAACGTCACAAACGCCACGCAGCCAAACCGGAAGAATTTTCGATTCTACACGACTCCAGCTATAAAAATGCTAGATGCAAGTAACAGCGAAGCGCTCGTAGCGAAGTTTACTTAGCTGTTCTCAACCGATCAGCAAAGTTAAGCAACGTCGCGCGCGGTCATGAGTTGGATGGGTGACCGCTAGTGACATTACTACTGAGCGTTTCCGTGCTTCGGAGGGCACGTTAAGCCGTCGGTCCCGGTTGTTGTCTTAGGATGGCAGTCGTTATAGCATGGTGGTAGGGCATTTTGCGAATGTCCGCCTTGCTAGCTACCACCCTCAAGTAGAAAATCTGTCGCCAAGCACTTAACGGTGTGTTCCGGCAGCTGTCCTTGAGAGCCAGTACTTCTAGGTTAGCCTGAACAACATCTTCGACCACATCCTCACTTACCATCAGGTGAGATAGTGGTCAAAGGCTAACCTATCAGGCATATAAAATAAAATAAAAAGCTTAAATAATGTCGTAAAATTGCGTTTAATTATAGTAAAAATTAAAAGCGAAATTACTAAAATTGGTAATATTTAAAGTAAAATAAATTTCTCGGGCACTTTTATAGAGGTTCGTATTTCAAAAACTTTTTCCACGCAGATTTGGTTGATAAACAACACATTCGCGAACTTGAAAGGAAAAAAATATGTATTTTCTTACACATTTTTTTTTGTGACGGATCAAGCTCGATGCTCACCTGATTTTAAGCGGACTAACCTCTGCCTAGAACAGACAGACAGTATTTCATCACAAGTGACAATTGCACTGCGCCCGTCACCTTGAGACATAGTTGTTTAGTATCATGTGCCTGTAATTGGCTCTCAAGGATTGCTGCTGGAACACACCGTTAGATGCTTGGCAACAGATTTTCTACTTGAGGGTAGTAGCTAGCCAGGCGGGAAATCGCAAAATGCCCTTCCATCATGCGGAAAATTCATAAATATATATACATATATATATTATACTTAATATGTAAGTTTCTTTGTGTAGATAATTATGGTATTTCTGAAATACTCGTAGCGTCCAACCGCCGTTCACATCTTTACAGTATACATTTTACAACCATTACTCTACATTCCGATGCTCAATCATTATGATACCAATTAGATTTCAAAGTTAACGCAGAAAGTTACCTAGAACCGGTAATCATGTAGTAAACTTAACATTTTATTACTATGGGATGGGATCCCTGATTATATTCAATACATACTGGTCGTAAAACTTCAATTGGCGTGCAAGGTTTATTATCTTATCTATCAGGAAAAATAATGGCGATAGATATAAAATGAACGGTGAAAAGTGTTTGACTAGAATGCCGAGTCACGCATGTTAAGATTTCACGATTAAGAGAAGTGTACTCATAGTACTTTCCATAAAAATGTAGTTTCGTTTTATTTATTATACCGAGTGGTCAACATCGCTAAAAATTTGCATGCATGTCCTTGCAAAGACATTGAAAATTTTGAAGCAGTGATGGCTCTGTGGCATTGGCTATGGACTGCCGTGCAGCAGGTCTATGGTTCGAATCAATAAACCTCACGTTTACAAAGACACTCAAACTTCGACATAACTTGTCAGTTTGTAAAATCTATGCAAACTCCGAGCAGTTACTGTATAGTATACTTCAACCGTGTTGTATGGCAACATTACATTACAAATTTATTTCTGCAAAGCTGGCGATAGCGCAGCCGCAGTGTATAAGCAATATAGTAGGTAATCTGTGCTATAATCAATATTAGTGGCAAACACGCACACTAACATAAACGAGCTAAAACGTATAATTACATAGAGAAGATACAGCTACTGGACGGAGGTAGCCAATTTTCTATATTAATGCTTGTAAATAGGTACTCGTAAAGATAGTTTAAAATAATAAGTAATTATTTAAGTAGGTACCTACAATACCTACATACCTATTTTATTACTACTATGTAAATCTTAAATGTAAAGTAAATGACTATTAGAATATATTAAAGTGTGTTGCTAGAACACTTAATTGCCTATAAAAATATTGTGCGTCAATAAAACGTATTTAAATAAATAGATCGCATTAAAATTTGATTACCTTCCTCGTTTCCAAGCTTGTGCAAAATGCGAAAGGTCTTGTCGTAAACAAGAAATATTAATAAAATATGGAGATTCTCAAGTAAAGTGCTGCCACGTTGTCGAATAACACAACTCTCCCTATTTTTGCACTAGCTCTACAAGAAATTATCCATTCGTAATCATACCTAGGGTGCTTACCATTTGAAGTTTAATTCGCCAAAAAAGCTAAAAACGATCACACTCCCAAAAAGTTGTTCCGGATGGGTCTTGGCGTTATTTTCGCCATAAACGCTACATCTAATGTCAAAAGTGACAGAAGTGGCATTCTTAGCGTTCTTATCCTAAATGGAACAGGGGAGAACAGTTTCAAACGATCACAGTGATCACAAGCATAGACGCAGAATGTGATCCAAATTATCGAAAATAACGTTATTAGCGTCAAATGGAATATACCCTTAATAAGTTAATATAAAATGATGTCGGTGTCATACAACATAATATTTAAAATTACCGCAAACAAATAAGTACTCCCTCGTAGGGAATTGTGGGAGATTTTATAGGTAATATTGTCAATCAAAATATATTATAGATTTACACTTGGAAAATTTAAGTTACAAGTGATAGTGAAGAAGTCATTTCACACATTTACAACTTCAAAAAAAAGGGGAGGTTCTCAAGTCGTCTGTATTTTATGTTTGTTACCTTAGAAATTTTGACTGAGTGAACCGTTTTTAATGTTTTTTTTGTTATTTGAAAGCTGATGACTGTCATGTGGTCCCATTGAAATTTCATCAAAATCGGTCAAGTCGTTTTTGAGTTACACTCCAAAAACTGAAAAGTATTTTCCTATCTTAATGATTTAGTCATTGGCGGTGAATGACAATCGATACGAAATACGATACGATCGAAAAAAAATTACCCTAAATCGAACCGACTTCACCACTCAAATTTGTAAAATAACACTGGTCGAAGTCTACTATCGTAAGTAAGTAGGTATGCGTACAATATTATTATGATAATAGGTACTTTGGAACTATCATGGTACCGACTTCAACAAGTTATTTATTGTTGAAGACGATTCAATTTTGTGGAAAAATTTTAAACTTCATTTTAACATTTTGTCGAAGTCAGTACCATGCGCACAATATTGTTATGATAATAGGTACTTTGGAACCATCATGGTACCGACTTCAACAAGTTATTTCACACATTTGAGTGTTGAAGACGACTCCATTTTGTGGAAAAAAATGTAAACTTCATGTTACCGAAAACTGGCAAAGCATAAAGATTTTAGGCTCAAGAACATGCATGCTAAATTTCACTGAGTTTAAACACATGGTATAGGGGAAAAGCCGGATACTTGCCCCAGACGGATACATGCCTCAGTTTTTAGTACACTATGTTAGAAATATAAGATATGTTAATGCTTTACCACAATAAGTAGTGACCCCTTGCACGTCTTAGTGACGCATAAGCCACCGAAACAGGCGCACGTGTTTTGTCCGTGTGAGCAAAAATCTTCCGCAGCGAAACTTTGATGAGCGTTATAATTATGTTGGTAAGTAATTTCTATGGAATATTTTTATTACTGATCGTAATTTCAGTCAACTTTTTCTTTCTTTGCATGCATTGGAGTTTAAATTACATTGTTTAATATGATTTATTGTTAAATAATAATTATTTAATTTGTAAATAAAAAGGGCAAGTAACCGCTTCAAAAAGGATAGTTGCCCTTCTTACTTTCGCGGATAGTTGCCCCTAGAGTGACTAAACATTTTTTAACATGCAAAGTTGGATTTTATTTGTTTGTTAAAATCAGATGGGATTCAATGTGAGATATGTCGGATGTGGTTGCATGAAACATGTACAAAATTTAAAAACTATTGCATGAGATGTGGAAAGTTAGAAACGTTAGCTTGTGGAAAAAAATAATGTTAATACCAAAGTTAATTACCAAATTGTTGAATTCTTAAGATAAAAGGTAATATTTTATAATAACTTTCATAACCTTAAGTTTGAATAATATTTTTATATAATTTATATTATTAAAACTGAAAATTATATAATAATGTTAATTAATATTTCGAATAGTATTTATTGAAAGATCTCATTAAATTTAAAATACTGTTAAATAAATAATAAATATCACTTTAATTGCTATAAATTTCTTTTTTTTTTCTAAATAATAATCATACCGAGGTTACTATCCCCGAATGAAGCAAGTATCCTCCGAAGCATTTTCTACGCTAGGCTACTATCCGCCATAGTAGGCAACTATCCTTTTTCTGAGAGGTGAAATAAAACAGTATTTATTCAAAAACGTTATAAATTATATATATACAAAAATAGGCTATTATATAAGATAAAATACCGATGTTTTAAGATACATAGTGCATAAATTTAAGGAGGTTCATTTAAAAAAAAAAAAACTTTTTCGAAAAGTGAGGCAACTATCCGGCTTTTGCCCTATTTAATATATGACGAAACTACGTTTGTATGAAAAGAGCTACTTGCACACTTTCCTTAACTTTCCTACAATTAAACCTGATTGGACGTTCAGTCATACATACACCGTGTCCCAAAATTCAACGATAAGCCGGCATCGGTGCATGGACCTACTCATGACTACTCGGGAAAAAATAAAAAAAAAATTATAACTCTTTTTTTTTTTTAATTACAGAGACTTTTATAAAGTTGCGCCAACTTTTAATAAAACTTGCCATGGTAGTGTCCATACTTTTTTTTTTTAACCCAGAAAGTGCATAGAATGTTAAAATCTATGAAAATTATAAGAAAAAATTTTTTTTTACTGATTTTTGTAAAATAACTACAGACTTTCTGTAATTTTAAAGGATTGTGGTAGATAGCCGTCCTTCTTAGGTTGCTAATGCACAAAAAATATCAAAAATATGTCAAAAATTGTGGTCATGGCAGTTGAAAATAGCATAATGGGTATCGAATATCGATGAAATTTATAAAAGTCTCTGTAATTAATAAAAAAAAACAGTTATAATTTTTTTTTTTTTTTCCGTGGAGTCATGAGTAGTTCCATGCACCGATGCCGGCTTATCGTTGAATTTTGGGACACGGTGTATATAGGTACGACCTCAACTTAACAACCTTAAGCTAAGGACCTTGTCAAATACACAAGTACCAAGTACAGCTAAGAACCTTGTCAAATTCATTGGCACCTAACCTGAACGTTTCCACTGTAAATATTGATTAGCTAGACAATTAGCATACAATACTATAATCACTGGTTGCAGTCTACTGTGGACGGATCTGAATCACTGAATATTGAGGGAACTTTGTAAAAAATATACTAGTATTTGTCATACAAGGCTGCTAAGGTGTTGTTTGGCGCGAGTACCAATTTGTATTGAAACCTGATTAAGCGAAGGAGCCCATAGAATTCGGAACGTATCAAAGTACTGCACGAGTACCGCAAGAAAGGACGCAAAATTGAACTGACAACAGTCACTCAAGACTTTGTTGAAAGAAACACACAATTTCTTATCTTAATACAGCGAGACAAATTGCTGGAAGAAAATTAGCTTAAGGGTGAACTGGCCGGTCACTTCTCCATACGAGTACAAACGTGGAAGGGTGATCGCTGCCTTATTTGTGGTTTTACGTATTGAACTAAGCATGATATTGAATGATCTTTTCATTATCTAGGCTTGTAGCGTAACACATTTTCAAAAAGATACATAACTTGACAATTATGAGCTTCGAAACATTTTCATGTACATTTTTTAAGCCTATAAATATTAGTCTAATTATCTATAAATATTCGACACGACACAAACCTAGATAATGAAGAAATTAATCAATAGCATGCTTAGTTCTGGATCTAAAACCTCAAATAAGGGAGTGATCACCCTTCGACGTTTGTATGGAGAAGTGACCGGCCAGTTAAACCTTAAATGATATTAGTAAAGTGTTCATTTGTAAAAACTAAATGTAAAATGATTACAATCGCTAACTCTAAACGTTAAATTGTTTTTTTTTAACTGTTTTAAAGATTTATATTTTAAAAATATCTTTTAGTTCTCTAGCACGATAAAGGAGTGTTTTAGTGCTCAAAAACTCGCGGCAAAATCAGTTTTTGAGCGAGCGTGAGCACAAGTAGGTAATCCGTTTTCAAAACATCAACTTTGGTATTAGTAGATAAATCTGACACATCTGTTTGCTATGGGCTTAAATTAAACTCCAAAATTGTAGTACTGTAATTTTTACTACTTTCTAAAAAAATATATAAAAGTTAATTTTACTCACTTATTTTTAATTGTTATTGGTAAAAATGTCATGCAGATACATTTACGAACTTTTTTGTGAAGGCCACGCTCGTGATTCCATTTTAGACTACTTTTGCTAGCTCGGAATTTAAAGTCTCCCACTCGGACAAAAATAGTTACCTACTGCATGATATTTTAAAAAAGTAGGTTATATTAATTTATATAATTGTAATTAAGAAAAAATAGAAATAAAATAATATATAAATCTCACATTAAGTTATATATATAAGTATTCAGTTCAAAACTCAAAAACGAAGATGTGCAATTAATGATTTTATTACATTTAAGTTTCAATATATACGTGTATATACCTAGATGTGAATTACTTTCTGAATCAGTTATGGTGTTATTTTTTCAGCGACGATTAATTCCTAAAGTAGCGGTTTGAAATTGGAATCACTTTTCCTCACACTTGCAGCAAAATCGTTTTTTGAAGATCTAAATGGCCCCCTTTTTGCTGGAGAGGGAGAGATAAACATTTCCATACAATCACCCGCTATGAATGCAACCTACTGCTTGAAACGTAAGCATAATAACACCTTTATACACGCGTTTTAACTGTTCCATTGGGTCAAATTTGTTTAGTAAATATCGATATGTTAAAATTTTAACAAAAACTAATAGACTTCAAACTGAACATATATATTCTAACAAAAAATGCACTAAAAACACCCGCTATGGGCTTAAATTAAACTCCAAAATTATAGTACTGTACTTTTTACTACTTTCTAAAAAAATATATAAAAGTTAATTTTACTCACTTAATTTTTAATTGTCATAATATGTAAAAATGTCATGCAGATACATTTTCGAACTTTTTTGTGAAGGCCACGCTCGTGATTCCATTTTAGACTACTTTTGCTAGCTCGGAATTTAAAGTCTCCCACTCGGACAAAAATAGTTACCTACTGCATGATATTTTAAAAAAGTAGGTTATATTGATTTATATAATTGTAATTAAGAAAAAATAGAAATAAAATAATATATAAATCTCACATTAAGTTATATATATAAGTATTCAGTTCATACATAAAAAAACTAAAAAAAAATTAAAAAGTGCAATTAATGATTTTAATTACATTAAGTTAAATATTCGTGTATATAGATGTGAATTACTTTCTGAATCAGTTATGGTGTTATTTTTTCAGCGTCGATTAATTCCTAAAGTACGCTGAAATTGGAATCACTTTTCCTCACACCTTCAGCAAAATCGTTTTAAGAAGATCTAAATGGCCCCTTTTTTGCTGGAGAGATGAACATTTCCATACAAAAGGCCACCTCACCAGCTATGAATGTAACCTACTGCTTGAATCGTAAGCATAATAACACCTTTATACACGCGTTTTAACTGTTCCATTAGGTCAAGTTTTAATAACAATCGATGTGTTAAAATTTTAACAGAAAATAGCTGCATCTGAAAATATTCATAAACAAAAAATGCACTAAAAAGTAAATAAAGCAAACCATCGTATACAGTTTTTTTGTTCATTTTACATCGACATGTGAAAAAGATAACATCATCAATGTAGTCGAAGCCAATTAAATACGTATTAATAGAGATAACTTAAATAATTTTCGTCAGATCTCGCTGAAATTTAAATGGCACCACGTGACAAGAACCAGCCTTCGATTTTAAAAAAGTAATCAAAATCGGTACATCCTGTAAAAAGTTATGAGGCAACACACAAAAAAAGTAATTGAATTGAGAACCTCCTAATTTTTAAGAAGTAGGTCAAAAAGCTTATTTAATAAAAAAAACTTTCGAAATCACTATGATATTATCTAAAGGCGCGTTCGTTTTGGCTCGATTGCGTTAGTAGCAGTTTCAAAAGTGGCATTTGTGTATTAGCGTTCGGATGACCTCCAATTACTGCATGCTATCCGAACGGCTTAAAACATACTTTGACAACCGACAATATTTTAACAATTTTGCACAGTACATGGAATCAATCTCTAAAATTAACAAAACAAGTAGGTACCTACTACATAAAATATAAATACTATCTCTTCAATCGCGCCAAATACAACTGTCAAACCAGCAGTTGTCAAAAAACGATCACAACGATCCCATGGTAAGACATGGGTCAAAAATATCACTTTTCTCTGTCATTTGTAGCGTTTTCAAAGCTATCCGAACGGTGAGCGAAACCGATATTTTTGCTCACGAAGTCCCAAATCGAACGGCCCGTGTGATCATTTTTAGCGTTTGTGAGTGCTATTTTTGGAACTGATAGGCTATACGAACGCCCCATATGTATTTTATCCCATTGTTAAATTTCAACAATCTACAACGCACATTTACGCACACCACAAACCTTTATCACTCTTTACCCCTCTACGCTACGTGAACGGAAATCGGCACACGAGCTTGCAAGTAAACGTAGGCGTTAGAGAGAAAAAAAAGTGGTTCTATATTCAAAGTTGACTCGTCGACCAATAGCGCGAGCGGTAGGCGTGGCGTGGCGCGGCCATTGGTCGTTCGCTCGCGGCTGATGAATCCCGCGATTATAATAACGTTATTGCTGAGGTAACGGTTTAACGCTTTTCGAGACACGTCACGAAGTAACGTTGCAGTAGTTACGTTGTCTCTCGGTGGTTTGGAAGTTTGGAAATGGAATGTTTGAAGACTATATCGCGGGCGTGACGTCATCTCCTAACGTGTAAGGTCAATGTCACCGTCTCGCTTCAAGTATTAGTGATTCGTAGTTTGATGTGGGTATTGTAGTTGTACTGTATCAGCCGGATCGTCCAGTGCTGAACCCAGCCTGCGCCATTAATGGGGAATTTGCCATAATCCCCAAGCTTGGCGGGTGTCCTGTAAGATGGCAGTTCCTTAGAAGGTTTTTTGGCAGTTATTTTTTGGTTCGCTGTAGTAGTAGGTAGGTGTATGCTGCCATATAAAATGCTGTTTAGAAGATGTAGTACGTACAACTATGTTTTAAGACCCTATATTATTATTCTAAATAGCCTTCGGATGATTTAGTTTAAATACGAACTTTCAATAGAGCAAAATATGGCACACTTACTGTCATGGCCCCAGTGCCCGACCACCTGCACACAAAATGACCTCAAATATGCATCTTCCAGGGCCGTGGAGGTGACCTCCCATTGGGCAAACATTATTTAAGATTCAATTAGCCATTGATACGAAATGAATGGATGAATAAGCTGATTAAAAATACTCAGGACTTTTTTTTTCTTGGTTGTTATTTGGTCTTGTCCGTGTTAGAAGTCAGTCACTTTTTCTTATTGTTGCACTTATGTCAGCTAGCATATTAAACAGTTTATAATATCTATTGGCACTCTTCTACAATACTGGTCAGTGATCACCGTAGACAAGAATTGCAATATAATTAGATATCTAGGTATATAATAATAATAATACCATCCATGTATAGAATACTCTTTATTGTTACACCACAAAACAATAAAAAACATGTTGACTAAAAACAAATAAATAAGTAAAGTGTTACAATGGGCGGCCTTATCACTATAAGTGTATAGGCATATTAGTAAATACTTTTATCAGTTAATTGAATGTAACTTAAAAACTACTGGAACGTTTTTGATGAAATATAAATGTGAGTAACATGGAACAACTGAAAAGTACGAAATTGCTTGTGGAATGGTACATGTTCCGACGACCATAAACATGGGAGCTCATTGTTTTGAATCAGCATGGTACGACTTCAACAAGTAATTTCATAGTTTTCAAAGTAGGAAGTAGGTTTCTTTAAACTTTTTTTTTTGCAAGTCGTTAAATGATAGTAACTGATCGTGCTAGGGACCATGTTGGTTGTAATGTAAGTGAACATCTTTTTTCTGAGTTAGGGACGCATTTGTAATGTCACTGATTGTATAATAATAATAATAATATTTATTTTTTTCAGATAACATGATCCATTTTGTTAGTATTGTTTATCATAGACACATCAAATTATAATAATACATTCCATGCTCATCAAGTCACTATAACAATTGTTAAACAAATAAAACTCATAATAACAATTGTACTAACTTTTATTCGATTAGTAAGTTTGTTATATCTACATAACATTTTATGTTGTATCTTCTGTTTTCTTATATACCTACTATATATCCCTACAGTAATATAGTAGTGTTATACTTGTATCACTGGATTATTTAAGGGGTGTAGGTATATATGTACCTAATGTTATATTATTTTTGTTATTTTCTGATGCCTTTGACTTCGATCTCATCTGATTGTAACCGTTAAGTGCTTGGCGATAGATTTTACACTTTAAGGTTGTAGCTAGCCAGGCGGGCATTCGCAAAATGCCCTACCACCATGCTATCACTCGGGTACTAGGCTTGACGTGCCCTCGGAAGCATCGAAGTGCTCAGTAGTATATTCCGCTAGCGGTCACCCATCAAAGTCATTACCGCAGCTGACGTTGCCTAACCTATCTAGGCAAGCTTTGCTTTGAACGCTCCCTGGATTGAGACTGAATGCGATGCTTTCATATAACTATCTTCCGGGATATGTGCTTGGCGACAGATTTTCTACTTGACGGTGGTAGCTAGCCAGACCAGCATTATATAGCTATTACCGCTCGGCCATCATTGCTTCACGTAGTAACTATCAAATTTTACTTACTTATATACCTAACACTTAGAAAACAATAGACAGCAACAGTTTCCTACTAAGTACCTAACTACTTAGTATTTGCAGAGCCTATCGCCGTACCAGCATAGGGGCCAAACAACAATTGAAATAGACCCCCATATCTAAAACACCCATAAAACCAAAACCTCATTGTTTTTGTGAAACGGGTAACGTAGAACATTAAATAACGTTTTCATATTGTTTACTTTGTAGCAGTGTGAAAGTGGGACGCGCTTCAGTGATTCAAGAATTTCAAGATGCCTTGAGTTGTAATTATGTACAATACAAATAATAATAACTACCGATTTGCAATACTGAAAAGTATGAAATAACTTAGCAGAAGTAGTTATGAAGCAGTGGTGGCTCAGTGGCATTGATATGGACTGCCGCGCAGCAGGTCAATGGTTGGTTTGAGCTTAACTGCATAGTGGAAGAGCATTTTGCGAATGCCCGCCTGGCTAGCGACCATCCTTAAGTAGAACATCTGACGCCAAGCACCTGACGGTGTATTTCGACAGCTGTCCTTGAGAGCTAGTAAAATTACAGGCACATGAGACTTAACAACTGTATGTCTCGGGATGACGGGCGCAGTGCAATGCATCTATTGGCAGAAGTCAACATCAGGTGGGCCTCGTGCATGTTCCGGCACGATCACATAAAAGTAAAAAAGGTAAACGTCAATATAAACTAAAATTATACTTATATAGCTTAGGACAGTAGCTCTAGTTGTATTTTGCTGCTATTTGGTCGTGTAGCCATTTTATATATAACATAAATAGAACAGGACGCATGTCCCATACACGCGCGTCAGACTTGCACGCTAGGGGTTCCATAACAGCGATATATCAGAAATCATTTTTTTTCATATAGTTCACCGAATTTCACTTGGTTTTTATTACATGTCAGTTAACTTGTTCTGGAATCACACCAAGTTTGACATTTGTTTACAGTTATAACGGGAAGGTCATATCCGATCCCATAAAACCAATACCACTGAGTAATTTAATTTTGCAACTGAACCCATAAAATGTAATTTCCATCAAATCTCAATCAAAACACCCAATCTATGCCGTCCTAACAATTTTTTTGCATGTTATAGATATCATCGTAGACAAAAGTGTACAGTAAGGAACCTCCTAGAAGTTTCTGATCTCTAGTAAAGACTAGTAGGCACTTCCCTAAAACGTTATAATAAGTACCTACAAATGACTCAATATATACTATGCTTAGCTGGTATTGAGAAATTAATAAATCTAGAAATGTATATAGAATAGAATGTTTTCCGATACATCAATAACAAAAGGAAAAGTTGAAAAAGTCACTAATAGGTATGGAGTTTTTTTTAATTCTTTCTAGCCGAAATTACGTGCTCCAATCGTGCGCTGTTTCGGCATCCGGCGCGAAATCGGAGGACGTGATTTTAATTCCCGCCCGGGGCATAAAATGTTGTGCTCCAATAATTAGTAAAAATAGGATTTTCGCTTAGCATGCGATAGTGCTTGTAATCATATTTAGAAATAACAACCTTTATAAATAATTAATGCACATAAAAAAAACACTATTTTCATACATTAGATTAAACGCTCTAGTCTCCTAGATTTCGCTAGTGGCAGCAGAAAGGTGGCAGCCAATGCCGCAGTGCGGCAACTGGCACGTTTTATTGCCGCTTTACGACTATAGCTTTCCAATGCGCCCCTGACAAAGACTGGAATTACTTCATTAGCTTTTAGAACGTTCGCTTGTTTATTGAAGCGCGAGATTTGTTGTCTTTAGGAACGTGTAATTGAGGAATTGAGAACAGTTTACCTACTCGTAATAATGGATACATGCAGCAGGACAAATATTGCATATGACTCATAACGTAACGTCCAGTTATCATAAAAAAAAGTGAGATTCTGATGTTACTTGGCGATAATCCGTATTTAATAATAACTATAGTTTAAAAAATATAAATGTATTTTTAGTTATAATTCTATAAAAAAAATACCGCCTGTTTTTCAAGTTTTTTTTTATTATGATCTTTTAAATTTCATTAGAATTTAATGATATCCATAACATTACTAATATAAAATTATTTTTCAATAATTATTTCGTCTCTACGTATATTTTAAAGCCAGTATTGCGATAACATCAAGCACTTTATGATTTCTGCATCCGAATATAGAAGCCTAGTTCGTTTTTTTGGTAATATCATGTTTATTTAACGCGCTTTTCGGACGAAATGACAAATATGAACTTAACATAGCCTTAGTTTGTTTGATTGTCGTACTTGCCGTGCACTAAATGGTAATTTACTTTAGTACTTGACTCTTAGGCTGTTGTTCCACAGAAATGTGCGAGACAACTAAGCGTTAAAGTCATAGCCAAGCTACGAAATTACGTGTCCGTTTCCACCAAAGCCGTGTAGCGGAGCGGTAAGATATGTTTTTTTTTTAAGTTATTGTGACGGATCTAGCTCGAGGCCCACCTAATGTTAAGCGGACTTACCTCTGCCTATAACAGATGCATTTCGTCACAAGTCACTAATTGCACTGCATCCGTCACCTTGAGACATAGTTGTTAAGTCTCAGGTGCCTGTAATTTCACTGCCTCTCAAGGACTGCTGCCGGAACACACCGTCAGGTGCTTGTCGGCAGATTTTCTACTTGAGGTTGGTCGCTAACCAGGCGGGCATTCGCAAATGCCCTTCAACCATTGCGTGAAGTTCAAGCCCGTGGCGGGATTCGAACCATGGACCTGCTGCGCGGCAGTCCATAGCCAATGCCACTGAGCCATAACTGCTTCAAAATATGTATGCTATGACATTTAGAAGGAATGCGGGGTAAGGCTAATTTGAACCAGTTTCCACCACTGCTAAGCTAAGCAATGAAATTGAAGCGATACTATTGGTGGGTTTGACATACATCCGTAGCTTAGCAATGTAGGACATATAGTGGAGAGGAAGCCTAAAGCCTTTTAGAGGACTTCGTACACAGCACTTTTGCTTCTAACATCACTTACCTATACATCTGTCCTTTCATTTACAACAAGTATGTGCAAACTGTTCCACCGCCGTTCCACACCATCGCACTTTCCCCTCGACAAAGGCGTGACGAACTGTCATACTTCAACTATCTTCAAATAGGTTTTACGTTGTCTTCAAGCCTTTACGGCTGCCTCACAAAGGGACGACCCCTCGTAAACTGTAAGTGGGCTATGGCTGGCCTTCTGACTGTGACTTTATGCGACTTTATGCCGCTTTATGGCTCGATGCCGTCTGCGCTAATCTTTGTTTACGGTTACTGGCGATTGTGTGGACCGTTCTTTTGTTATGGCTGTTCTATTTAGACGATTGTTGGTTTTGGCGTTTTTTTTATTAGGATTGAGTCACTATCAAGTTAGTCTCGATCAAATTTTGAAGTCCTGGGTTCGATCAAGTGTTGTAAGAAATTCTTAATAGCAGTTTTTTTATAGCTGATAGGCAAACCTTTGATCTCTATCTCAACTGATTGTAAATGATGATGTTATCCAAGATGTTAATTAGGTTAACCTAGAATTACTGGCTTTCTTATTCCAGGAGAGCTGCCGGAATACACCGTTAGGTGCTTGGCGACAGATTTCTATTTGAGGGTAGTAACTAGCCAGGCGGGAATTTGCAAAATGCCCTACGACCATGTAAAGTTAGGGTACCTATGTAATATTTTCTAAATAAGTATTCGAATATTTTGAATACTAAGTATATCAGAGATTACCCAAATAATAAGAATGATTTCTTTGAATAAATATCCACAAAATAATTTATAGCTAATATAAGTAGCGGTCCAGTCTGGAACTGCATGCCTGCTTGGGATTGCAATAAACCTTCTTATTCTGTAGTTCGTAAAAACATAATGAGGAAACACAGAAAAAAAGGAATACTTGAGCCAACGCAGTGTGTTTTTATTCAAGAATATTTGTGATTCATATATATTGAAAACAATATATTCTTGAAAACAGAACACAATATTCTCAGGAATATATTCTTGAATCAAAGTATATATTGCATTCTTCTTTGGAGACATCGTTAAAGTGCTTTTTTTTTTTTTTTTTTTTTCAATGGCGGTATGCCTTTATGAAACAAATACTACAAACTATATATAACACTACAGCTACTACAATACTACAGCTACTACAGTAAAAGCATTTGGACTCATAGGGAGTCCAAATTAAAGTGCTTAAATACGAATATGGTTAGTTTTGAATCCAAGAATTTTACCATAAATATTCGTAAGTGAAGCACCTTAATTACATTCGAAAACGAATATTTAAAAATATTTCAAGGAAGAATATAGAAATTTTATTTAGAGAATAAAATGTTAACAGAAGAATTCCTATTTTATTGTTAGAAGAATATTTTCGTTATCTTGAAATAATAATTTGAATACTTTATGTGAAGAAATGTTTTTTGGGTCAAAACAATATTCCTAAGAATATTCGAGTGTAATATCAAGACTCGATTATTTTTCAGTTCAGAATATATTCTTGTTGTAATATAGCATTGTCTTGAATTTATTAAGACAATGTATATTCTTGGCTAAAGAAGTCTTTTTTTTCTGTGAATATAGGTGTTATATAGGTACATGGCCTACCACTTCGGGGATATACGATGTGCAGATATTTACTTCAAAAATTCAAAAATGTATAACAGCAAACTAGCATGCGATCGCTTTCTTCGAGAAAAAGGAAGATCATCACTTTATTACGTATATCTGATTTTTTGGTGTCCTTATGTGCAATCGGCAAATTTGCGTTTATGATAATTTGCGTTATCACCTCAGATCATACCTTGTTTCTATGATCTGAGGTTATCACCATGTTTAATATTTAAATTAAATATTCATTAATTTAATAATTCGTATAAGTCTCAAATCTGATTTAACACTGCAACTGCTTCATCGAAAAATATCGGTATCTATTTAAAAATATTTTTCCATTAGATTAAGATCTAAGCGTAAGTATTTTTTTTTATGCCTGTTAGGTTAGCCTTTGACCACTATCTCACCTGATGGTAAGTGATGATGTGGTCGAAGATGTTGTTCAGGCTAACCTAGAAGTACTGGCTCTCAAGGACAGCTGCCGGAACACACCGTTAGGTGCTTGGCGACAGATTTTCTACTTGAGGGTGGTAGCTAGCCAGGCGGGCATTCGCAAAATGCCCTACCACCATGCTATAACGACTGCCATCCTAAGACAATAACCGGGACCGACGGCTTAACGTGCCCTCCGAAGCACGGAAACGCTCAGTAGTAATGTCACTAGCGGTCACCCATCCAACTCATGACCGCGCGCGACGTTGCTTAATTTTGCTGATCGGTTGAGAACAGCTAAGTAAACTTCGCTACGAGCGCTTTAAAAAACCTAAGGTACCTAAGATTACTGGTTAAGTCAACCTAGATTCCTTAAGGCGTTGTAGTTTTCTTTATTCCTGACTGATTTGACTATGAAACATCATACCCAGTTTTTAAGTTATTGCAAATAATTTTTTTATCGAGAAATAATATGATTCTTGTCTATTGGCCTTTTATTTTTATAATACGATTTCTGTGCAGAAGGTATGTTGTTTTATTATTATACGACGACGACAAAAATTGCAGTTTACTGAACCGACTGGGTAGAAGTAGACGAATTATTAGTTAGAAATTGAAATAAATTGGCAGATTTATTTATCTTACCGGGATATTTAAAAAAAATATGCTGCAGATGTACTTAAAACTATCCATGTTTCATCAGCTATCCAACAAGTTAAACAAGCTGGGGTATTATCCAGTAATTATGTATATTGATATACCTATACCTAGCTATCGATTGTCATATGTTCCGGCAGAAAGCCGACGATTAAAAATAATAAAGTGGGTTCTAAGAAAACTTTTCTGAGAACACTATTTGAGTCTATCGTCACTCAGGATTGTTTAGTTTCTAATGAATGAATGATTTAAACAAATTTGTCATAACACTTCAACTATACAACGGTATCACTTAGCTGTAGAGTACCTAAGTACTCTGCTATGTAAATATTTAATACTGTTGACACTTGCTAGCTGGAAGTGGCGGTGTCTCACGGTCAATGATGTAATTTAATCAAGAGTATTACCGCTTACAATATCATATTGTCTAAAGTGTATAATTAAATGTCTAAGTGTTTTACAGTATTTTTTTTATGCTATCGTTATGAAACAAGTCCTAGGCTCACCTGGTGTTAAGTGATAACCTGTGCCTATAACAGTTGCAGTCCGTCATTAGTAGCGTACTGAACTGCGCCCATCACCCTGAGACATAAAGATGTTAATTCTCACGTGCCTGTAATTTCACAGATGCACATACCCTTCAAACCGAAACAGTAATGTGATCGTTGTGATCGATCTGCTTGACAGTAGAAATAGGTATACTGTCAAGCAGATCGATCATAGTAGAAATAGGTACGGTGGCAGTACATCCCCGGATGAAATCGCACCGAGTTGTACTACTGCTGAAATGGTATACATATTTTTTGTTATGCATTGCATAAGGCGTTATAACTTAATGCGACTTGTAGACCTTCAAGTATATAATTAGGTAAAGTTTGTGTTGCAGGTAGGTATCGGTTACCTGTTTAAGAAGGGTATTATACTATTTCCATTTCTTTATTTTCTCGATGACAGTTCCTGTGAAAACTTGAATGAGCGTTCTTTTTTACATTATGTATGCATTATTTTATAAAAATATGACGTTTACGCACTTACAATGTTATACGTGCGTTTATAAGATTTCACAGGAGTTGTCATCGAGAAAATATAGAAATGGAAATAGTATAGCTACTGTTCCTGCTATTGATCAGCTTGTCCCTACTCATTTTGGCGAGAGTACGCTCCTTACCATCTTAACACCTTCAAGCCCGAAAGCCTGCCAAGCGTATGGGGATTACGGCAACCCCTCTTTATTGGGGGAAGCTGGGTTAAGCCGTGGACAATCCGGCTGAAACAGTACAGTCATACTATAACAAGAGCATTCCTAAGGTAGAGTCATGAAGGCGGCTGGACTTAAAATCGAAGTCAAACCTCTGTACAATATGTTCGTATGACCTTTGTGTGGTTACTTAGACAAAAATTCTGTATCATCCCCACATATGTGGGTTAAGAGTAGGAATAAGATAACCTACCTAAAATGTATGATTTGAATATCAATATTCGTCAACTATAAAACTTTCTCCGTTCTTTCCAGCGGTGTCCCTTGAAACCCTAGTCGAGAACTGTCACAAGCTCCTGGAGAAGTTCCACTACTCGTGGGAGATGATGCCGTTGGTGCTAGTGATCCTCAATTACGCCGGCAGCGACCTCGACGAAGCGTCACGAAAGATTGATGAAGGTACGTCCCATTGCCATAGCGAATCAGTAAATCTTGGCGAAGTCTGTAGGATCGTCATTTGGTATTGTTATATACCTACATAAATGCTTTACAACTTTTGTTCGTTGCTGATTTATTTGTTTTTTTCTAGGATATTTTACGTTTATGTTTAGTTCGTAGTTTTGTGAGTATGAGGTTATGTTCTGAAGCGCATGCAATCAAGCGGTTTCAGTCAAATTTGACTGATTTGTGAACTTTAAGTATTGGATTTTTTTTATTTTCAATCTTATCTGTAATATAAAATTATAAAGCCCTGCTTCAGTATATATCTCTCACCAAAGCGCTAACTGACCAATGAGCCTCATTTTGAAAATGTATTTTCTAAATAGTAATGTGATGAGTAATGTTGATTTGTTAATTTAAAATTAAAGATTATGTAATAGTTTTTACAATGTGGCTAATTGACACCAGAATTCGAAATATTTAGAGAAATAACAGTATCGACTGCTATTGCTATTTCTCTATATATATTTGCATTAATTTAATATGTTATATATTAGCTTAGTACAAATATTAAGTAAGGAAACTATGACGTTGATACTCAGTCTAAGTAGATATTCTATTTTAAAGTGAAGTTTACTCAAAAGAACCAGAGGAAAAGAAAACAAAAAAAGAAAAAGTTTATGTACGTACTAAACACGTTTTAGTGAAAAGAAACGTCAAGCTGCGAAAATATTTTTCATACATTTTTGTCTCTATATATATAAATATATTTTACTCGCTGTCCAATGTTTCCATTCATTTCGGCCGGTAAATAAATTAACTTATATTTTGTTAATCTTTGTGTCATCTGTACGTATACAAGTAAGCTCAAATTACTCTAACGTTTGTACCTCCATACAACAACATCCAGTAAGGGCATTCCCCATAAACTGTAAAGTTATTGATATGTTATTATTATACATGTGTATAAATGTGTGATAACATGTATATAATTTTATCTGTGTGTTCTGGCAGCATTCCTTCTGAACTAGTTTTTTTATATGTGATGTGTTATTTTTGACCACTATGTAAGAGATGGTGTGCTCGAAGATTTTGTTCAGGCTAACCTAAAATTATTGGCTCCCAAGATTACCTGTGACCATTTTTTTAATGTAATATATATTTTAATTCAGCTGTTCTTAATTGCTGTACTGTAATTGGCATAAGAATTTGATTCTTCAGGAAACAGATTTACTATTTTTTGCTTCTGAGAATTCTTCGCGATGCTAACATCGGTGCACATCGCGGATAGAAGCGCAAGTAAAATAAATATGTTTTATTGATGCATAATCATTAAAATTATTATTAAAGCAAATTGTCAAATAGTATATTTTTAGCTTTTCCACAAACAGAGCTTTCCAAATGGTGAGATTTTGTATATTATGATTCCGCTTCAATCTATATATACGATAACGGATTTCTGCCCCTACTCGCTACCCTACCCGTGACATATGCAAAAAGACATAATGGCGGAAGATTTTCTCGAAATATCCCATCACATTTACATCTTTTATCGTTATGATCGATAAAGATACGCATTGAATAGTTTCTGCCTGCAGTTTTATGACCGTTGGTAAAGTAATATACATACGGGAAGTTTGAATACTGCCGCTTATATTTATAAAATAATAAATTTAGACGAAATAGGACTAGTTTACATTGTAACTTGGTAAGTAGTTATGAGCTACATTCTGCGGCATTCCTGGAAATTCTATGATGAAATAATGGTGGCGAGATGCGAGATATCAAATAGTAAAATTGTAGGATGAAATCATTGTGGCGAAATGCGAGATAAATCAAACAAAAAAAAACAAACAGTAGAATTTTTAGGGCTTCTTTAATTTTTAGCTACCTTAGTAAAATCAGAAAGTAGTTTAACTGGAAGCCCGTAGGAGATTTAATTGCCTAGTCTAGGTCTGGAAACGCAGGGATAAATATATATGTATATATATAATATATTTATAGTTATATGATAATAAATAATAAACAAACCACATCTCTTAGTTGTATAGTCATACATACTATTACAAATTAATACATAGCTAACTATGATTTTTGTGATTGTTAACAATTATATAATATATAAATAAATCAATATTCACCGCGGCAGTGGCTACTTGACTAAGATCCGGTAAAAGATCTCTGCTTTCTGCAAAAAAACCTTCTTACTATTAAAATGAATAAACGCCATAGTAACAAAAGCTTAGGTAACATGCACTAATAATTAATTAGGTAGGTACCTATTTAATAAAGTTTAGTAAATTATAATAATGATGCGCAAGTTCATACAGGAACACTCAGATATAGAGATCCACTGCCATTTTTCAACCATGCTTTTTGTGTGAAAATATAATAATGAAAGTATATAGTGATGTGGATAGTATGTGTAGGAAGAAATCAGCAAACCGGGTATATAATAGAAGTAACAAAACATATATGTAGGTATATCGCTGCTCTAAACACGTGTAAGGTGAGTGCACCTAGCATGTAAAATAAATTTACAGATATTATTATTTGAAAAAACATTTCACTCTTTTCAACACAGGTCAGGGATGTCAGAATTTTAAAAATAGTTAAACTTTGCCTTAACAAATTCGATGACGATACCTACGACTTTTCTATTAAAAAATGTTAAGAGCATCTTTGAAAGTCCTAATCTAATTTCAGCACGTATGATTTTTTGTGCTTTATTGTAAATGATCGGGGATATACAAAATCAAAAACGACGCAAATCGATGGCATTAAAAAATATTACAATATTTTGCACGAGTCGTACCGCTTGAGCCCTAGATCCTGCTTACTAAGGTTCGTATTAATCAATGAATTTCAGAGTTGAGACAGATATTAAGATTCAGTTTTGACATTTACATTAAACAAATGTCAAAAACTGCATCTGATCGATCCCAGCTTTGAGATGCATACGCTCGTATTTGTACCTACTGAGTATCAACAATTACTTTGTACTTACTGATTATCAACGTCATTTTTTATATACTTATGCACTAGCGAATTGAAATGGAAATCTTTTGTATTCCTTTTTTTAGAGAAGTCGCAAAAAGGTATCGCGTTCGTGCACTACATTTTGGCAAGATTTTTGATGTTGGTAGACATATATAATAGGAATATTGTTTAGAAAATGTCAACAGTCATAGCAACCGCGATAAGGTGCGGCGGCGTGAACTCAGTTAAAGGAACCAGACTCTATATCAAACTTTACAATATCAACTATTTCCCAACGAATGGTTTTCTTTTACATTAAAATTCTCCTATAAGAGAACGTTTAAACGAAAATAGAGTTGGTAATAAGATTAGAACACTTAAAGCTACGATTTACATGTTTTTTTACTTGATTTGAAAATTAAATACACAATTTCAAAGCTGTCTAATATTTTATGAGAATTTGTATAATTTTTTCTCTTGAACATCAACATCCTTACCAGGATGACGCGCTTTAAAAAAACGAATAACGACATATTAAGTTGTGCAATAAAAAAAGGATACAACAATCGAATAAACAAAGATTTTCAATTCTTTTCTTATATGTAAGAATAATACCAAGTAAAAAATACATTTATTTCACATATGAATCAAACTACTTTTAACGGTTAAGTACAGCGTACATTATTTACATTATTTTTATCCGGGTGCTTGCAAGCACTTTGAAGTGTCACTCCAATGTGTTTGTCACTGTAGTCAAATAACATTCTTCCTGACATTTTGATAACTTTTCATTGGCAACAGTAATTTAATTGGTAGTGCGGTCACTAGCTACGAAATTTTAAACACATTTGTCAGAGATAGTCGATCATTAATACTAGCTACAAATGCTTACTTTTTGGTATTTGATTTTGTTTTTATACACTTTTTGGTGATAGTAGATCATTAACACTAGTAACATTACATTTTTAAAGACATAAAACACTTTTCGGTGTTAGTAAAGTAGTGACACTAGCTATGAAATATTTATTCTGACATTTTAAAAACAATTTAGTGATAGGAGAGAATGGGCCCTAGCTACGAAACATTTATATTGACATTTTAAAAACACTTTAGTGATAGTAAAGAAGGGACACTAGCTACGAAACTTTTATTCTGACGTTTTAAAACGCTTTGTGTTATTACTTATTAGAGCATAGATACCAGCTACGAAACATTATTTTGACATTTCAAAACACTTCTCAGGCAAATTTTCAGGTGAAAGGATATTAGCTACAAAATATTTATTTCGATATATTAAAACACTTTTCAGGGATAGTAGAGCAGGTACACTTGTGGCGAAACATACTGACATTTTAAACATACTTTTCAGTGATTCATGGTCACTTTAGCTATAGTAAACACTAATCAGGACGTATGCAATCACTTTTTAGTAACAGAGCTTTATAGGGAGTAGCTAAAAGCTTACTAAGACTATTTACTGAAAGTAACAAAGCTGGTACCTTCACTGTAAGTGTGCACACATTCAAACATGCATTATATGTAGTAATATTAGAATACTCACTCCTTATTGTACTTTCCGTTATCTATTTCCATAAATGCACTTTTCACTTTTTCACCTATAATCTGCGGATTGGGTCCCTGGTGACTTGTAATACAGGTTTATAAACCTAACTCAGGCACCAGTCTCTCACAACACAGGTATACGTGTAATACGTGTAAATATAAGTATCACATAATCTTTTATAAATTAAGATACCTTTGTGGAGAGAAGAATAAAGAATATTGTATTGTATTGTATTGTTGTAAAATGTTCAAACCTTAATAACTAAAAAGGAAGCGCTTTATCCGTTAAAAGTAGTTATAAACTGACGAACAGATGAATCCTTGCATTGATGAGCTATACAAGATGCTTGTTTGTGATTATTCCTACATGCCTATGCGACTGTACAAATTATGCGAGATGTGTTGTCCACAGGAAAGATGATCATCAACGAGTACGCGAGGAAGCACAATCTCAACATCTTCGACGGTCTCGAGCTCAGGAACTCGACACGCCAGTATGGACTTTAATAGTAATACATAGTAGTTTTTCCAAAGAAAAAAATAACTTCAACCTCTGGCCAATAAAAAAAAACAGACAAAAAATATTATTAAAAAATGTTAAGAAAAATCAAAATAAAGTTAGGTACACATGACAAAATATGTTAAGTTAACAAACATTATTTATTATAAAACTGATAACACAGTGATAAATTAACTAAGTATTATTTAAAGAGCATATCTTTTGCACGTCAGTTAATTGTTTAAGTAAATGAAAAAGTATTATTAAAATAAATAACTATTAGAAAGCGTAAAAAATATCATAGTTAAACTAAACATCATAATATATCGTATCGTATCATCAATAAAAATATTTCGATTACTGTCATTTGCAAGATGGCGCCTATATTATAATAGCGTGTTCTAAGACTCCCTTGTAAAAGCCAAAGTCCACTTTTCCTTCTATATAGCCTATTCAGCCCTTTTCATATTTTCTACCCCTTTTTCTTCTTTGTAGTACAATATTTTTTCTTTATTGGCAATAATAGCCATTCCTTATTAGTTATTTGGTATTTAAGTAATATCAAATAAAATTATTTCGAGGATTTGCAGCTGACCACAACACGCTTTTGAGTAGTAGAGCTTCAAATATGACCATCCGTGTTTGACGGTCAGCAGCAGCGTAGTGCTTTTTATATTTTCGTAAATGAAGGGAGAAGTACTTATCGATAATATTTATCGATATTTCTCGCTTAAATGAACTCCCTCAAATTATTGTAAAATGAATTAAGTCTGACGGTAATATCTACCAAAAAAAAAAAAAAAACAAACAATACATTAAATTTGGTCTATAATATAACTTATAATATTAAACACGTAAATTATTTATACACTTTAAAAAGATTTGATGATAGTTAAAAGCATTTTATAATACCACAAAATACAATTACTACACGAGTACACTCTTAATTTGAATTATAATAAATAATAGTACTTATTGTCATCCACTATATACACAATATCGCGTATCACAGAAGAACATGAATCTTCAATCTATAAAAATAAGAAAAAAGAAATGCATCAATAAATTTAACATTGGATAAAAACCACATAATTTACGCACAAATATTGTTGCTTGCGTTTTAAGAAGGAAAAATGCGATGGGACTTATATTACTAGACGTGTTCCTTACGAGTAATCCTTGTATTTTTAAAGTGCAATTCAACTACTAGGCAACATAAAAGAAATTTCATCGATTTTTTTACAAGATGTGTCGATGTTTTCAATGTCCCGTCTCTATGCCGCCAATAGCAACAATGTAAGGAATTTCTCGGGCGCCAATTTGTCTGTCACGAGTCACGATTCCCGAGCCTCAGGAGGACGCACTGCGTTGAGACAATACGTATTTCTCAGTATTGCAATTCCTAAAACACTACCGGTTTTCGCAAGTTCTCCAAACTAATATTCTCTTAACAGCTTTAGTGAGCAAATATTACTGTTGCCGTTTTTAATTTTGCTCCTGGTCGTGAGCACCTCGTATAATCGATCTATTTGCTTTTTGTTACCTAGACTGACATCACAGTAACAATAATAACATCGACCCCCTGTCTTCAAAGTAAAATGAACTACCTACTAGTATATGTAGTTCCTATGTTATTTAATTTCGATGGTATACTATACATAATTTATTTACTGTTCTCCCAACTTAACCACGACAAACTCTGTACACAATTATATTATTTAGGCTATGTACATTTCTTACTATTCACAACAGCACTAAACTGAATTTGCAACTTATACAATTATCATACATATTAAAATTATACGTTTGTATCATGTTTGTAAGTCTTAAGGGTGAACTGGCCGGTCAGTTCTCTATACAAATGTCGTAGGGTGATCACTCCCTTATTTGAGGATTAAGGTCCAAAACAAAGCATTATATCGATTGAACTCGTCATTATCTAGGTTTGTATCGTAACGAAATTTGGAAAAGATAATTAAGTTGCGAGTTATGAGCCTCGTAACATTTTCATATAAAGTTTTCAAGGATCATAACTTTCAACTTAGTAATCTTTTTAAAATTGGGTTACGATACAAACCTAGATAATGACAAGTTCAATCGATATTATGCTTAATTCTCAAATAAGGGAGTGATCACCTTAAATAATTCTCAATAATGTTCAAAATCATTTACGGCTGTTTATTATCAATATACTAATAATCATGTCAAAGTTACAAATAATAAAAGGTAGGTAAATAGATTAGAAGTCAGTGCCTCTTTTTTAAATAGTATAACAACAAAATAATTTTAAAGAAAATAACAGCCTTAGGCAGTTAGAGTTCACTCAGCTCTTTCCATACAAACGTAGTTTCGTCATATTTTAAATACGAAGTGTTCAAAGTCGTTGAAATTTCATACTCATATTGCTGAGCCTAATATCTATGCATCTGGTTTGCCTGTTTTTCGTTTTAATATATATTTTGTCCCTAAATCTCAAAATAACAATTACCTTACAAACAATTTTTCGAATTATTTTTGAAAGTACCTACCTTATTTTTCGGAAATCTGGTAAACCAAAAGCATACATATTAGGCTCAAGGACATACATGCAAAGTTTCACCGAGTTTATACCCTTAGTATTTAAAATATGACGAAACTACATTTGTTTGGAAAACGCTCCGTGAACTCTAATATCTTAAACAATTATAAAGTATTATTCAATAATGGTAAGGTATTTACATAAATGAATGCCATCCTCTTTTGTAATAAGAAACTAACAAAGTAATTGAAAAAAAAACTGTACTAAGCCGTAAATCTGAACAATTATACAGTTTGAATCAATAATTGGAACATATTTACATAAATGAAACCAATCATCCTTTGTAATAATAAAACAACAAAGTAATTAAAAAAAAAAACAGTATTATAATTATACTATCCTAAATAATTACACAGTATTATTTAATGATTGGAAGGTATTTTCATAAATTAAATAAAATAATTAATTATAAACTGATATTAATTACCGTATTTTATGCAATAATAAAACTGTGAACATGAGAAACTTTACGAGCTCATAAATATCTCTGCAAGAATTAGAAATGAGGTACAGGATAAGGAACTCCGCATTTTATTTAGTATCCTGCCTAGAAATAAATATGTAAAAAATTTAAGTCAAGCTAATAAAACAGCAGAACGAAAACCTTACCTCGGCGGGCGTGGTTTAAAAAGTGTACCGTGCGTCGCAACATTACCTCGATGCGACCAATCGAATGCGATCATTTCTAAGCGCCAAATTAATTAAATAATCTAATTTAATTTGGAACATTGTGCGTGTTTTGTTAATTGGGATCTTGATGATGTCGAAATCAAAGCGGTAACTGTATGAGTTAGACTTCTTTATTTATTTACTCGTAGTATCTCGCCTAATAAAGAATTTGAAGCAGCCTAATCAATTGAAGCAGTGATGGCTCAGTAGCATTAGATATGGACTGCCGCGCAGCAGGTCCATGGTTCGATCCACACCGCCGGCTTGAGCTTCACCGCATGGCGGAAGGGCATTTTGCGATGGCCCGCCTGGCTAGCTACCACCCTCAAGTAGAAAATCTGTCGCCAAGCACCTAACAGTTTGTTCCTGCAGCAGTCCTTGAGAGCCAGAAAAATTACAGACACGTGAGACTTAACAACTGTATGTCTCAGTGTCGCGGTGCAATTCGTCACATGACAAAACGCATTTGTTATAGGCATAGGTTTATCCGCTTAACATCAGGTGGACCTCCTGCTTGTTCCGTCCTAATAACATAAAAAAAACAAAGCGGTAAGTGTATGAGTTACACTTGTTTACTTATTTATTCGTAGTATATTGCATAATTAGACTTATATGAAGGTTGTCATCGAAACTATTTACAAACATGTGAAGGATACCTATATGGTCGTGATTAGTTAAGTTGCATGGCTACAGTTCGAATTGAGCACGGCACACGATACTATTGAAGCCAAAAAAACTATGCACCTATCATACTGTCCCTTTCAAAGGTACGGCAAACCCTCTCAGTGAGGGGCGTAGTGCAGTTGACGAAATGCATCTGTAGGGAAGAAATTGCACAATCTCACAAAAAAATTGCATTAGTTATACATTTTTAAATAAATATGATATATTATATTATTTTTAAATAAATAGACCGTATTATACAACAAAAAATAATGAATTGATGTTAGGATCGTTTACAATCCTTTCCGTCACAGAATAAAAATACACGATTTTTTTTACTTTATTAACAAACACGCCACACCTTATTTTTTTTACGACACCACAAACATGGTCTGATGATAGTTTCATTAAATAATTGCACATACTCAATTAATTTAATTACTGCTCATTAAACATTTAAAATAAATATATACCACGGAATTGGCGACTACTTTTGTAATTATCAAAATGCGGGTAGGCATAGAGCGAACGGTTGCTAATACATTGGTATTAAACTGTAACGCCCGTGATTAATGGTAATTAAGAATACTTACTGAACATAAATGAAAGGCATTAATATTTAAATTTGCTTCTTAGCTTGGGTCATAAATTACAACAAGTACGCATTCACTTATATTTCCTTATATTACCTTGCAAAGTTTTTATTTTATTATTTTAAATGCACTTTTTATATTATGAAGTAACGTACGTCACGTATATCCAACAGTTACCACACTACAACGGAACATGTAGAGTTGGTAGGCCCCCCAGGTGGACTGACGACATAGTTAAAAGTCGCAAAAATTTTAGAACTCGTTATGCCATATATAGTCATGCAACAATATTGATTATAATTTGAGCTTCCAAGTACCTCAGCACAGTTTTAATAGACTATAAATTATGTAAGTACTTACATTATAAGAAGATTTCAATTCTTAGGGTCAGAGTAGTGATAAAATAATAGCAATAAATGTTATCAATGTAATGCAAAGCAGTTATGTTATGATGACAATAACCTCTGCCATATATGGCAGCTTTGTGCCAAAAATGGAACAAAGATTTAGAAGAAACATTTTATATGTATACGACGTACGAGGTCGTAATTACAGAATAAACATTGTTGGATAAAAATAATACAGGGGTATAATTACAATGACATTATGTAATTGAACTATTGCTAATATTATCAATCATCTCACAACATCTAAGACATTCATTGCATACTTGCGTCCATCGATCAGCGAATATATCACACTCGGGAGCTAATGCCAGAAGTGCAATCAATAATATTTTTAAAGTATTCTAGTCTAGAATACTTCGTTAGCTGTAACAGTAAGTTATCTAACAATTTAAAAATAATATTACTTGCAACAGTTGATAGAGCTCCGAACGCAATATCTAAATACAATCAATAAAGCACTTTGTGGTCACATTGTTGCAAATTGAGTTTAACACCCAATCAACACTTCTCACACTCACATACTCAAGAACAAACAACAATTAACTAAATTGTAACAAATCGATAAAAGTGGCCAAGTTAAACATTCGAATACACTAACCAGTCGTGATTTCAACTTTACAGTGACCGGACGATGATGGTGGCTAAGTTCGAAATGTAAAAGTGACACCCGGAAGTCGATTAGCGCGCTAGTGTTGTGCCAGTGTGTTTGTGTTATCTATCGATGTTATTTTATTTTTAATTTTCTTTTTTCGTAGGAAAATGCTGGAACTTAATAATGGAAATAATATTAGTGGTGTACTATCGTCGTCGATGAAGTTATTTTGCGAATGATACATAGTTTTACAAGTGACGTGTGTTGTGTGGACGCTTGCTGTGCGCTGCCGTGTGTTGCGAATGCCGACGGACTATCGTGTATTTCTACTTCATTGGATATATTGGTGAGTCTTATATGTTTAAGGTTTTCATCGAAATTCAATTGAATACAAAGTTTTATATTTTTATGTATAATATTAATTGAATTTCGGTAAGTTTGATGTTGAACCACACGAATGTAATTTAATGTTTTAGATTTTACATCATTATGCACACAAATTCTGGGTACAATTCAAAAAGCTAATAAAAGTTTAATTCGTTGCCACTGAAGGTGTATTATCTATAATTTCTCTAATTTTTTGATATATTAATTATATCTTTGTATTTCTACTAAAAATGGATCCGTGTGTTTCACTCTATATTTATAGCACATCTTAAGAGCTCTATGTAACTAGTATTTTATTATTACTTTCTACTCCATACATAAAATAAAATGCTACTTATAAAGTGACAGAATTTGCAATGCGATGGTACCGTTTTACGACATTTAATTTTCTATATCATGGCACCTTATTATAGCCGTTTATTGGACATTTGTACAAGTTTGTACATAAACGCGGTAACAACACACTTTAAATGTAGTATAATCATAATTTATCCACAAGTTTAATGAGCGGAATATAGCTTTTGGTTTTAACGACACTAGAAAACCAATATAAAATGACCTTTGACTCATTATTTGGTATTTTTATATCCTGTTGTATTCATAAATGTATTATGTAGTAATATTACCAGACTACAACATAGTCAACTTAAGTATTAGAAATTATCGCCATTTATTCGCACTCAAAGGTGCTTAAGTTTTATAAACAACGCACAAACAAAACGACTACTTAATATCGTACAGAGATACAAATACATTAAATTATTGATTATGCATTATTACCGGCAGATTTGTGCCAAAAATGGAACAAAGATTTAGAAGAAACATTATATAGTTCCACATTAAGTACCAGTAAATAAGATGCAACGTTACTGTTGTCAAAGAAGGGTATCGATGCTGTAAAAATTACTGGTATACGGATTAACGTTAATCTTGTAATGGTAATTAGAACCAGTTTTATTTAATTTCGATATAATTTAAAACTGATAAATTTGAGCAACTTTAATTATTACCTTATTAGTAATTTTAACAATAAAGCGTAATCCTTATTATTACTTTACTTTCATAGAAATTTAATTTTATGTATCACGCTCGTATCACCATCATTTGAGCACCACATTTTTACCGCCTGCGTCTTATATGTTCTTGTGTTGAATTAAAGTACTTGAGGCGGTTTTTGCTACTATTATTAATAACTGGTAATAAGAATACTTTGATATTTTGTGTTCACACACTTATTTATATCTACTACTTCGGGAATGAATGACCGGCGCTAGCACCGCGCCGTTGTTGTGTAGAGAGGGTTACAATATATTTCTATACACAAATTACTACCGGATCCAGGTCCGTTTTTTTTGCCGGGCCAAGAGCCGGTGCAAACCATCTTGTAGGGATGCGGCCCTGCCCTCCCTAACTAATGTTCACCGATTTTTTTACCAAAAATCGCGATTCACCTAAACTATTGTATTTCAGAATTCATAACTTATGCTCCAATGTCTTTCCTAGTATCAGCTTAATTAAAGTAGGTACACATATTTTATAAAATACTGGATTTCCTTTTATATTATGTATTTCGTTACCCTTTGTTTGGAAGTACGTTAATTGACAATCAACGTTATCTTAATCGATATTAAAAAATCATGTTCCCAACACTGTTAAATAACACAATATGAGTATTTTATACAGCTGTTTACAGTTCAGATAACGAGTTGATAACAAGTTTAATTTTATTGGTGATAGGTAGGCTAACCTTTGACAAAAATATCACCCGATGGTAAGTGGTGGTGTGGTTGAAGGTGGTACCAGGGTTAACTTAAAATTACTGGGTCTCAAGTACAGTTGCCGGAAGACATCGTTAGATGCTTGACGACATATTTTCTACTTGATGATAGTAGATTTGCCGGCGTGCTTCCACCATGCGCTGAAGCTTAACACGGGGGCGGGATTCGAACCATGGACCATTGCCACTCGGCCATCACTGCTTCGAAATATTATAGTTTATATTACGCCATATTTTGTATAAAGTTTACTTGGCTGATTCTATTTTGGCAATGTTTCAAGAGATCTCTAGGTTTCACAATAAGTATTATTTTATGAAAACTTTAAACTTTATGAAAAAACGGGCTACAAATTACCCTTCAAGGGATGCAGAGAATTAAGATAGAACTATGTTTTGCATTTCAGGTAGTAGGGCATTTCCCGAATGCCCGTTTTGCTGCCACCCTCAAGTAGGAAATCGGTCGCCAAGCACCTCACGGTGTGTTCCGGCAGGAGTCCTTAAGACCTTTTACATAGTTAAACAAACTGATTATAAGAGAAATTATCCTTTTGTTAAATTTACCCGAGAAATTAATCGATTTTTATTTTTTAATTATGCTGTTCCATGTATATGACATATTTTCAGGGACATGCCGAAACTATGTACGAATATCTAAGTTAAACTGTTTCTTAGTTACAACTTCATATGTATCTATAACCAGAAGAACCATAGAAGAACTTTTTAGGTTCTCCCAAAATCTCCCTATAACATTTGTATTCATAATTAACTTTATATATTATATTCATAGAATTTCAAATAACGAATGAACGCAGCACGTGCAGAATTTATAGAGCTACAACGGCCGATTATCGAAGTTACCACTAAACTATAACGTTAACTTTTTACCACTCGCCTTATAATATTTTATTCGTTGGCCCCGAGACCTGGGCCATAACACCAGCCAGTTTCCAGTTTTATAATCCACAATTAGAGATTGTAAAAATGTTAAATGAAATACTGTAATAGCAGACGCTGTAAAAAGGATTTTTTAATGAGGTGAAGATCTATCTATACCCATAGTACTACAGGTATGCTATTCCAAGGTATTTGATATTGAGTGCTGTAATATAATTAATTATAAATATATATGCAATATCAACGTATATTGTAACTCAATTGATAATGGTTGCGTTCTATCTGGCATTTTTTTTTATATGTTATTGTGAAGGATCAAGCGCGAGGCCCACCTGATGTTAAGCGGTATCCTCTGCCTATAACAGATGCATTTCATCACAAGTGACGAACTGCACTGCGCCCAACACATTGAGACATACTTGTTAAGTCTCATTTTTGCCTGTTATTTCACTGGCTCTCAAGGACTGCTGCCGGAACACACCGTTAGGTGCTTGGCGACAGATTTTCTACTTGAGGGTGGTCGCTAGCCAGGCGGGCATTCACAAAATGCCCTTCCCCCATGCGGTGAAGCTCAAGCTCTGGGCGGGATTCGAACCATGGACCTGCTGCGCGGCAGTCCATAGCCAATGCCACTGAGCCATCACTGCTTCCTGTCTTGTTCCTGTCACTGAGTGACAATGATATTATATACTTTTACATTATTTATTTATATGTCTAATCGAAGTTTCGCGCCTCCAACGACCTACATATTAATATAAAGTGATCTTTGAACAATGTCAGACTAAGGACGGAGATGCGTGTGTGCAAAACAAAACTACGCTATATATAAATAGCGTTTTTACATAACTCCAAATTTTGAAAATACTAAGAAGTAAAATTTGTATTGATACGATTTATTAGATAGACACAAAACTTGATTAAGCGAAGTTTTAGAGCTGTATTCATGTTTTTTTTTCTATGGAGAGAAATATATGGATTTTTTTTCTCGGATCAAGTATAGTATTTTTCATATCCTCTAGAATATTATATATTTTATTCATATATGTAAGGCGTACTCTCTTTTTAAATAACTGTTCAGAAATTTTCGTTCTAGACTTACTGCACCTGAAGCACTGTGGTGTCAAACACTAAAGTGGAATTAGCGATTTTCCGGAAGTAAGTGCTGCGTTATTAGCGTTCTCGTGTAATGGGCTATCTGTCAAAGGTTACTATGGATACTAAAAGGTTGAAATTCAATTAAATAAACCGTTTTATATATCAGGCAAGAAGCCCGATGTTCTAGAACGTTATGACGCTCTAGATCGTTATGACGTTCTAGAACATCGGGCTTCTTGTCAGAGAGAGATGTATGGGATATATTCCACCACGAGTGTTCAGAACACTTGGCGGATAGGCTTGTGACAAGCACTAGTGTCAGACTATTCAGAGGATTTACTATTGCATAAAATTCAGTGCCGTATTGTGTTGTTCCATGATTTTATCAATCCTAATGATGCACAAGTATAACAATAACCACGCATAAACGTTTAGCCATATATTTTTCCAGCATTACACTTACCATAACAATAACCAGGCATGTTAATCCATAAAATAATATTCTAAAGGCATAATTACAGCAAATCATAATGTTTATTAAATTTCGTCACTTCATTTATTCTATACAGTTATTATTTTTAGTAATTGACACGTAGTCCCTGTATAGGTAACATCGCAAATGATAACTATATCTTCATAATGAAGTCACTCATAATATCGATTGAACTTCACTTCTAAGTTCGTTTAATCGTATATTATATGCATTATTCCGCAAAAAAGGTTTTTTACTATTTATAAATACAGATTTGTCGCTTCGTAAATAATATATTTAAGTTTCATCTTATCGGTTACTCCGTTTCATCGTCAAGGATTAACAAACATACACACTCACATCTTCAAACAAATCACGGACTTTCGCATATATAATAGTGATATAAAAATATTTTTTTGTGGCGGAGAATTACTTTTTCTATTATTGCTGTTATGTAATGCAAATATAATTTATTCATTCATTCTTGTTCATTCATTCATGTCAAACACCAATAAGAAATAAAAAATATTACTAAAAAAGTGTATGCTACTTTAACGGAAAACCGTTCCAAAGAAAATAATTGTGCGAGACTCATGCCAAAGTGAATTAGGAATTAAAACATTATGTGCAACAAAGAGGTTCCGTTTTCACACACATGACATAATCCTACCTACCATTCTAATAGGCAGATGCTTTGATTGAACGGTGCAGTTCTTCCGATTCATCTATTCGTACAGTTTCCCCATACACAGGGCGCGATTGATTGAATGCGTCCGACTGTACCGTTTAGATCGTAGTCGATTTCGTATGGTGTAAGTTTAGGACCCATAAGAAAACAACCCTTGCCTTAGAAGCATGGAAGCGCTCAGTTGTAAATGCCACTGGCGGTCACCCATCGAATTAGTGGCCGCAGAGAGGGCTGTATAACTAAGTTGATCGGTTAAAAACGTTTAGGCGATTTTATTATGTATACCCACTATTATTGCTATTTCCATTAAACCTTCTATAAAGATCAAGAAAACAAGCTTCCAATAAAAAAAAACTATACAGAAAAATGCATAGTATCATAACAGCATTATGACTACCCCACGCGTGTGGGCAAAAAACGTAGTAATTTCACGACCGCAAAAGAAATTACCCGTATCCCGTATGTGTTAGAAATATAACACTAGACGTGCCCTGGACAGTTTTTCGTTTTTATGCACTAGCAACACCGCGGTAGGTCTGACTGAATGGTGCAACTTTATTGACGGCCATCGGCCAGTGCGAAGTTGGTTTTTGCATGTTGCATGAATGGATGGAATGGCCCGAGTTTGCCGCCTTTTTATTTTATTATTTTGATGTTTATTTGTAACTCTGTTTTGATGTATTTTGCTTAAATATAATGTTCTGGCTATATCGACGATGGTGAAAGTTACCAGAATTAATGTATTTAAGTTGAAATAGAATTAAATTGAGTTTTAATACTTGATGTTCAAAAAATGACAAAACTACGTCTGTATGGACAGCGCTGCGTGCACCCGAACTATACATATTTAATTCATCAATCACATAATCACTTACCATCAGGTGAGATAGCGGTCAAAGGCTAACCTATCAGGCATAAAAAAAGTACTGCGTATATTTTTATCTCCAAATTAATAATACGTCTGGATCCATTTATTTAGCATCTCAGTATAAATCTAGGGTTACATGGATCAATGTATTGCATGATAGTAACCTCTTTGTTTAATTAATAACACTCTATGACATTGTACCCTCAGTATATGATTAAGACTCGACCCCACCAACACGTGTAAGTTGAATAAGTATATAGTTAATTTTATCAGTTCCATGTTACATACAAACTGTGACGTGTCACTTAACCTCTAGATAAACAATTGAAGGTTTTGTAATTACAACATGATTCAGATAAACGTTCTTCGAGTATCATTTATTCAATTACCTACTTCTGGTTGGAAAAATTCCAAATATTTCTTAGTAAATATTGAATCCCTATTGTATTAGTTATATGGATTGTTTTTGCGAAAATCGATGGTTGAGACATACTTTAGCCTCGATATAACTAAAGAAATTTTCAATATTTTTAGAAAATATTGTTAACTAGCGTCTGGCCGGGCTTCGCTCGCGTGAAAACACTCCAAAACTGCCCGCGCGTCGTCAGGAATTGAAGCGAACAAATTAGAATAAAAAGTGTACAATATCCTTTAAAGAATCCATGTAGTAAGTTTCATCAAAAAATGTGTAGCCATTTCGGGGTAGTGTGATTTTTGGATTATAATGAACTCTCTATGGATATTATTCTAATATATTTCGAATAAGAATTCGAGATTCTAATATAATTATTAGAATCTCGAATTCTTAGTTAGTTTTATAATAATTTCTTCCTGGATATTAGGTGGAATATATTTTAAGCAGAAATGTTTTCCTTTAATATCCTACGAAATAACTACTTTCCTGCGATATCATCATTTTCCTGTGATATCATTAATTTCCTGTGATATCAGTACATTTATGTATCGTTGGTAGAGTACCATAAAGTGTCGCTTAGGAACATCAAGGTCCAGGGTCATGATTGAGTATTTCTTGAAAATGTCTGTAGCAGTCCGGAGTCTGAAACTTTGCCCGGAAGGTGGCAGTGCGATACCATAAATTTCCTGTGATATCATCAATTTCCTGTGCTATCATCACATTACTGTGATCTCATTACTTTCCTGTGATATACTACATTTATGTATCGTTGGTAGTGGCATAAAGCGTCGTTTCGGAATATCAAGGTCGAACCATTATCGGGTTTTTCATGAAAATGGCTGTAGCAGTCCGAAACTGTGCCCGGATGGTTACGAAACAAGCTCGAGGCCGACCTGGTGTTAAGCGGCAATATCGGCCTTTAACAGATACATTTCGCCATAAGTGACATGCACTGCGCGCATCAACTTGAGACATAAGGTTGTTAAGTCTCATGTGCCTGTAATTTCACCGGCACCCATACCCTTCAAACCAGAACACAGTAATGTGAACATAACAGCTTGGTGGTAGAAAAAGGTATGGTGGCAGTACTTCCCCAGACGAACTCTTAGATAAAGAGTTTCTTAACACACTCGCTCGTAACGGGCCTTTAAATGCACCAATTTTAGTGTCATAATATAGTCTATTACGCACTCGTGCTTTTTTTTACTTTACCACACTACTGTTTTAAATAGAAAAACAACGTTTCCACACTTCTCACCAAGGAGATTGTTGTTTGTTTCGTTCGTTTTTCATATAAAAATAAACCAAAGAGTTTTTCACCTACTGAAGTAGATATTTAGAAGAATTAATATAAACCTTCTTAATCAGATTATTATTGCTATCAAAAAGATCAAGAAAATAGTTTCGTATCCAAATTTTCGTATTAGTTCCTCGCAAGTTTGTTGAACGTCGTATGAAACTCGTGCGCGTTGTTTATTACAATCTCTACTCCATTTAGGCGATCTTCGATCTCAGGCCTAAAAACCGTCTCGATTGTAATAGAAAACTTCGCGCACTTATTGCATAATGTACTATTACTGCCACTGTTTAAATCATTTCAGTATCTAAATAAGTATATGTGCGTTAATTTTATCTTCATCTATCAAGGCTTATGTAAAATACAGTTTTGTTAAAAGCAAAAAAAGTTCTATAAATTCAACATTTAGCTTTTCCACTATATTATGATGAACAATTAAATGGAAACTTCATTGCAATATTAATTTTATAGTGCGCCTCGTAGTCATTTCTTATTCCTATAATCGACGTGTGCAACACTGTTGCAATTACCTCTCGTTCTCTCCATGCAAAACATTTATATGAAAGAGAGGGATGAGTTGAAATTTTACGACTAGATCGTGAATAGCTTCGAGGGCTTAAATTTCATTGCTTATTTTGCTGTGACTAATTTTATGCCAACATTGGTGCGCGGGTTCTGGGAATCCTGTAACCAGCTGTTTTGTTTTAGTGAGTTTACGCCAGTGCTTTGTTAATAAGTTTCATAAACGGTCCAGGCTTACGTCGTCTCCGATAAATCCAAGCACTTTGATGTTATATTGTCTATTAATTCAACTTATAATCTACTATGATAACATTGCTGAGTAATTACGCTGCGAAGGCGTAAGCGGTGAACTAGAATTGATATGGATTTCAAAACCTCTGTTTTGTCGCAAGGTTTTTTTTTATAATTTACGTATTTGCAATTAAATGCTTGACTCTATTTTCACTCAGGCTCATTCTATTCTCTTTTTTTTTATGCTTGATAGGTTAGCCTTTGACCACTATCTCACCTGATGGTAAGTGATGATGTGGTCGAAGATGTTGTTCAGGCTAACCTAGAAGTACTGGCTCTCAAGGACAGCTGCCGGAACACACCGTTAAGTGCTTGGCGACAGATTTTCTACTTGAGGGTGGTAGCTAGGCAGGCGGACATTCGCAGAATGCCCTACCACCATGCTATAACGACTGCCATCCTTAGACGACAACCGGGACCGACGGCTTAACGTGCCCTCCGAAGCACGGAAACGCTCAGTAGTAATGTCACTAGCGGTCACCCATCCAACTCATGACCACGGGCGACGTTGCTTAACTTTGCTGATCGATTGAGAACAGCTAAGTAAACTTCGCTACGAGCGCTTCAAAACAGAGTCATTACAGGCTTTTGTTGGAAATATTTAAAATACGAATTTAGGGTTCCGTACCTAAAGGTTAAAAATGGGACCCTATTACTGAGACTTCGCTGTCCGTCCGTCCGTCTGTCACCAGGCTGTATCTCAAGAACGGTGATAGCTAGACAGTTCAAATTTTCACAGATGATGTATTTCTATTGCCGCTATAACAACAAATACTAAAAATAAAATAAATATTATAGGGGGTTCCCATACAACAAACATGATTTTTTACCGTTTCTTGCTATATATACTATAGCAAGAAACGGTACTAATAACGGTGATAGGTAGACGCTTTATTAAGCTTTATTTATTAATCAAAATAAAATAAATAAACAAGGGAGCTCCCATACAATAAAAGAGGTTTTCGCCGTACCTACCCAGCTCAATCGGACACTGAGAAGTGTCTGTAACTTGTAAGATTAGGTACGGAACCCTTCGTGCGCGAGTCTCACTCGCACTTGGGCGTTTTTTACATTATCTAGTTCACTATTTGTTATATATATATTCGTATAAACATGTCCGCCTATCACTATATCATATTTATACTATATTATATCATTTTTGTCCAACCAAGCAATGATAGCCGATAGGGTAATAGCTAAGGGCTGCCGTGCCGCAGCAATCCTTGAGAGCCAGTAAAATTACAGGCACCTGAGACTTCACAACTGTATGTCTCAGGGTGACGAGCGCAGAGTGCAGTTCCTCACTTGTAATGTTTTTTTTTAACCGGCGGTATGCCTTTATTAATAAAATATATACAACACTACAGGTACCTACTACAATAAAATCATTTAGAGAACCTATAAGTCATTGCAGACTCACACACAGGCAAGTCCAAATGCTCCAACCTACTACCAGATGGCAGTGTGCCCAGCATGCTGGCAGCATTGTCCCGTGGAATTGCAATGCTTATTAATGTTTGAGTTTAACATCAGGTGGGCCTCGTAAACTCTGAATCACTGCATATCAATAAGGCAGAATAATTCTATATTGTACCAGCAGTAGCGTCGTTATAGTCGTTTATTTTCTGCCATTGTCCTCACAATAGTCAATAACTCGTCTGATATAACCCATAAATGATCTTGTGAGTTGAATAAATGGCCAAATTATTTAAGACTGAATGCTATGAATTTACCTATGCTATATCTTATTAAAAAGCGAATCATACCACACACAAGATTACCACACAAAGCACCAACATCTTAAAACTATTGACTCTAAAAATGTGATGGTAATTTATAATAACATATTTTATTAATAATAACATATTTTATTATACATTAAGGAAACATTAAATTAATATATAAAAATATATGAAGCAAGACCTTCTGAGCATACTTAGTGTAGAAGCGAAAAGGGTCGGGAATTTATGTATGTATTTTTTTATTTGTATTTCTCCGAGACGTCATTTGTTACCGCTCGTTCGCCCAGTAATTACACTCACTGCACTGCCGTTCACGCTTTTTGACACAGTGGTACCCAATAAGACGGAAGCTGAAGAGACCTACTGCCTTGAGATTAATTCCAAATTCCTTAGTATTTGTAGCGCTCTTATTATATAAATTTATTTGTTAAGAACAGAATTCCTATGTCAAATAATATTTTTATGAAATAATTTTCAATATTTGTACTATCTTCCATGTAAGCCTTGTCAATAGGGTCAAACGTGTTACTTTAGCGTTACAATAGTAAAGGACACAACCACCTAAATAAATCTGCAAATCTTAGTACTGTCCCCAAAAGAACCATTACTTCTTATATTATAAAAACTTACGCTCATATTTATGTTTGAAAGCACGGGTGCTTGAGCGTGAAACAACTTACTGGGAGTCGATATGACTCTCGATACCGCGGTCGCGTGAAACGTGACGTGACCGCGGCGGACGTACCACACTCAATATCCTGAGGAAGGCTTCCGGTAGAAGCCGAAACATTGTCGATAGTCATATCGACTCACAGTAAGTTGTGTCACGCTCAAACACCCGTGTTTTCAAACATAAAACCATTACTTCTATAAGATATCGTTAGTTCTCAGACAACAGAATCTCCTTTAGTGTGTAAGTCTACAATGTTGCCAAAATAAACCGTTAAAACTGCCTCAAAGTGTCGCCACCCAGCTGTCGGCGCAAGTGAAAATAAATCACCGCTAAGTGTGGACAGAACAAATTACAGGTGGATAATTGAACGCGATGGTCATCTCATTTGTATCCCGCCGCGCGGACCTGCCCATTTGTGTCAAACGCAAGTGCATGGCGGCGCGGGTGTGTAAATTCCGCATTATCGTGGAAGCGCCGCGCCAATCTGGTCCGACCACATACGTAACGGGATGGCAAGGACTTTTTTTTGGCTCTAGTGGTGTATTTGAAGTTTGCTTAGCCTTAACCGATCAGTTAGGAAGCAGTGATGGCTCAACGGCATTGGCTATGGACTGCCGCGCAGCAGGCCCATTGTTCGAATCCCGCCGCGGGCTTGAGCTTCACCGCATGGTGGAAGGGTATTTTGCGAATACCCGCCTGTCTAGCGGCCACCTTCAAGTAGAAAATCTGTCGCCAAGCACCTAACGGTGTGTTTTTTATTTAATTTATTTATATAATTTAATTAAAACAGTATACCAGTTACATTAATTAAACATGCAATTCAACATAATTCATCATTAATTAAGTTTTACAAAGATTATGTCATATTTTAAATTATATTTATACAATAATGTTCCGGCAGCTATCCTTGAGATCCATTAATTAAGGTTAAACCTGTTAACACTTACCATGAGGTGAGATTGTGGTCAAAGGCTTAGCTATAAGCAATAAAAAAAAGCTGACGAGAGAAGTTGACTTCTGCTAGTCCTAACAAACATTTCGAGATGATTTGCATTTTTCCAATAACCCTGAATATTCACAGCCGATCCTCAGAGGTTAATATTATGTTATCGGCGGCGGTTTGACACTTATTCCATGCTATCCATCGATTAGTTTGAAAATACATTATTCCGTTTTGGATAATAGAAGGATGGTTATCCGCTGAATTTAGACCATCACTGAATACACTTCTTCTGTCTCTTAAAATACTGATATTATTGCAAAGAGTGTTACAAAACAAATAATCATTTCCCACATCATTTCCGTTCCGAATGGTTATCGCTTCTATTTTCTCTATATTGTCGTGTTTCAACGGAAGGGTTGAAAAAGATTGACGATAGACATATATATAAAGCCAAAATTAGTGTTGATTCCCATATTTTGAAACATGCCAGGTGTGTTATTATATGTTTGTTTTGACTCCTTTCTAAGGGCATGTGCGTGTTTTAACGCGGAAATGAGCCTACACATAATAGTGTATCAAATTTTAATGTATGTATGTTTGTGAATATGTATGAGAAATGAAGCTGTAAAATTACTTAAAGGAAGATCTTTGAAAATGTTATTACCTATGTATATTGTTTTTTTTTGGAGCTAGAAATGAATGTTCGTAACATTATATCCGGGCTCAGGAATAACAAAAGGAACACTATATAACTATGTCCTTTTTATTCTGTGATTTTACCCTGCTAACCCAATTTCTCCCTGTTGTATGGAGGAAGGCCAAATGAGGTATAGATGGACTGTTCGGATAACTATTTCGTGTGAGAATGAATATATAGCAGTGGGATGACGAGCAACAGAACACAGTTTAAGAAAAATACGTTGTGCCAATCCATCTTAGCATGGGACAAGTCCAGGATAAAGAGACCTAGTCCCGTAGAATTTAAATCGCTAATAAAACAACGACTAATATAAAAACTCTTACTTTAAATAATACCGTGTTTGCTCTCCGTGCACTGCATACGTATAAATAACCAGAGACAATTCCAGCACTCTCTTTGGACATTTCGATGTAGTTTACTTGACTGAACCTGTTGAACTGGCTTGTACAAATATTGAATTGCCTAAGGCTTTGTCCTCTCATCTAAGATATCGGCCCTTCTCCGAACCAAAACTAAAAATCTTTAAGGCATGTATAGCTTCGCAAATCGTGCTGTTCTCGTTGTTTCTGTGTGCTAATCTAGTTAGAGGCCATGGCCTCTTTCAATAACGCCAGCTTTGTGGACCCACTTTTCACTATATGTTTACGTTTCGATGCTAAGGTGTTGTTTGGCCCGTCGCTGTCAGTGTGGTACTGCAGTTGATCAACTTGATCACAACGGCTTCTCGTTCTCGAAGTGCCGGTCGAATTTCTAGCCACGATATCCGTTGGGCTCTAACCAGCACCAACGTTACAGCTATTCTTGAATCGACTGGTCTAATGCGTGACGATGGTAAAGACCTGACGGAGTTACTTTTTTTCCTTGGAATTCAGCGTGTCCATTAGTGTGAGACGTAACATATGTTGACACTTTAGAGATGTCACATCTCTCTTAAACAAACATTTGTGCTTCGGCGGAACAAGCGGTGCAAATATGCTAATCTCGGTAGTGGTTACATATATAAGCTGTTTGGTGTAGAGATGGGTGGGTGTTTAAGTCCTGGGAACTCATTGTATATTTAAAGACTAAGCAGAGCTTCTGGCCTGTAGATCTATAATGGTATGAAGCGCTCGTAGCGATGTTTGTTTAGCCGTTCTTAATCGATCAGCTAAGTTAGGCAACGTCCGACGCGGTCAGGAGTTGGATGGGTGACCGCTAGTGACATTACTACCGAGCGCTACCGTGCTTCGGAGGGCACGTTAAGCCGTCGGTCCCGGTTGTTGTCTTACAGCATGGTAGTAGGGCATTTTGCGAATGCCCGCCTGGCTAGCTACCACCCTCAAGTAGAAAATCTGTCGCCAAGCACCTAACGTTGTGTTCCGGCAGCTTTCCTTGAGAGCCAGTAATTCTAGGCTAGCCTGAACATCATCTTCGGCCACATCATCTCTTACAATCAGGTGAGATAGTGGTCAAAGGCTAGCCTATCAGCTATAAAAAAAGAGATATTTATTGACCTGGTTGATAAGACGTGAGCATGCTGGGCTCGCTGCTAACTACTGTTCTGGAAATCGGAACTGAGTCTATGCTGGTACTGCCTTGTCCTGCTGCTTGCTCAAAAAATAACACTGTTGACTGCAGGTACTATGAAGCCTTTGACCACAATCTCACCTGATGATAAATGATGATGTGGTCGAATGTGGGAAGTAGGCTTAACCTGGGATTGGAATTGGCTGCTAAAACACTCGATTTGATGTGCTTGGGGACTGATTTTTTTCCTTGTGTACCCACAAGTAACTAGCTTGGCTGGCATTCGCAAAATATTCTACTTCCGCGCTTCAATCCATAGCAGTTAACACAGGACTTTCACTTCATCATTATCCTCATGATAGCCCTGACTTCTACAAATTATTGGGACTTTCCGTTTTATTACAACTTTCTCCTATCTATTTTATTCCGTTTTTATACCAGTGGATTCTGATTCATACAATCCAATAAATAGTGTTGAAAGCAATATCTATTTGTTTTTTAATCGATTTCAAATAAGGAGGAGGTTTTAATATTGTTAGGTTTGCAATAACGCCTGCTATGCGGATTTCATAACAAAATCACAAATAGACGACAGGAAAAAATCACGCACATGACTTAAAGTTTTTCCTATCGTATATTTGTGATTTTGTAAGGAAGAGGTTCTTAATTGGACTGTATTTTTTTATGTGTGTGTTACCTTACAAAAATGTTAAAAACCTTTGACGGGCTCACATTTTTTGTATGTAAAAATGTACATGTGAACTCTACTCAATGAGTTCTAGACGATGGTACTCCATATGCTAATGTGCAAAAAATGCACCTTAGCCTGGAGTATTTTTTTTCGGTCACCTCAGGTATAAACCTCAGGTTCCCATGAAAAACAATTTAATATCGAATTTCTAGTATGTGGACATACAAATGGACGGTCAGATAGACAGACACAAAAGCGGAGACTCATAAATAAAATTTACTAATGAGACATTTCATTAATAAAAGCGGCTCTGTTTTGTCTTTTGGGTACGGAACTCAAAAACTATAACAATACATCAAAATATTATAACATTACAACACTCGTGACAACGAGACTAGAGGAAAAATAAAAGTCATGTTATGTTGGCTTAGCGTTTAGATCATACCCTGGCTGTAGGGGTAAATAGCGCGGGTTCGAATCCCGCACATGACTATAATTTTTCTTCTCATTGTAATTTTGTAATGTAATCCGCGGAGCATGCATCATTGCAAAATAAAAATAATATATTGTAGTAGTATATATACATTCACACATTATATCGGTTTGAAAATTAATCCCCGGCCTGAATCTGTTCCGGTAAGTTTGGAAGGTGTTGACCGCAGCCGCGTTTAGGGCATTCGGGAAACAATTGACAAACAAACAAATTGTTCCAACCGACACGAGCGAAGCTGACCACTGAAAGTTTGAAACATCTGGCAATAGTGGCAGTGAGCACCTCACTATACCGTTTCTCTTTGTGATTTCAGGGATCCTTACATATATATATATATAACACAGACTGTACTGAAACAATTACCAAATCTCTTCGTAGACTCTATTACAAAATCTGTGAATATACGTAGAAAAATTCGTGTTTATTGTGTAGTGGTGTTAGATTTTTGATAGTACTGAGGATACAGTTACCATATATATAAAGAAAATCTGTCGCCAAGCACCTAACGGTGTATTCCGACAGCTGTCCTTGAGAGCCATTGAAATTACAGGCACATGAGACCTTAGCAATTCTCAAAGTGACGGGCGCAGCGCAAGTCGTGACTTGAGATGAAATGCATCTGTTATAGGCAGCGCAAACTAAAAAGAAAGACATCATATATATTAGATGTTTGACTTGTTTTTATATGCAGATTTAAACGTGAATATGAATACAGCTAAAATCATAGTAATATTCAAATGCGATTTCCGACGTGGCACTAATGTAGCAGAAACTGCTCGTAATGTCAATGCTGTGTTTGAAGAGTATACGGCTAACGAACGCACCGTGAGTTATTGGTTTAACCGCTTTCGTAGTGCAAACTTCGACCTGAAGACAAGCCACGAGGAAGGCCAACCACTAAGGTAAATAACGATGAATGAAGGTGATCCTAAAAGCAGATCCATGTCAAAAGACATTTTTTTTTACGTTTTTATTTGACTGATATGCAAGAGCAGCGCGCATTGAATTAGGTCTGATGGTAGTATCTAGCGAGAGTTGTTCTAGTCTCCTGATTTGTGAGTTTTGTTAAATTTTCTTATATGATTGCGAAAACGAGAAAGTTTCTATAGTTATGCACTAATTTTTCCGCAGGGCTACAGTATGGATTTCTTCAAAAAAGGTGTTAAAAGAGTCTTACAGGGTCGGCAACGCATTAGTGACGCCCCTGGTGTTGCAAATGTCCATAGGCGACGGTAACCGCTTACCATCAGGTGGGCCGTCTGCTTGTTTGCCAACACATTACATAAAAAAAAATAAAAAAAAAGCCTAGTAGCTATTTATTTGAAGAGATGTGGCTTAGGAGAGCCTGGAAACAGGAAGATGTCTTCACAACAAAACAAAAACAACGACGTAATCTGACATTTTGACAGCTGTCATTCCTAACACGATGAAAAGATACAAAAACAAAAATCCTCTGCAAACTAAAAAAGTTAAATATGCGTACTTAATCAAATACGCATACTTAATCCTTGCGCATCATAGATAATGGATAATTGAATTTCATTTAAATGACCGAATTCGTGTGCGTGTGATGCTAACGAGTACTTTAATAAGACAATACTTCTTTTTTTGTTCTATATTTTCCTTCCTAGTTAGAAGCCGTAAAAGACGACATCATTTAAAATGTGCCTTTTAAGCTGCATGCTTCCGCTCATGAAGATGTTACTGGACTGTTGCAAATTGGGTGCACAACTGCAGGGCTTATAACCAAGTCTGACTCTATATTTATAAGTATTTTACGGGACTTAATCGCGATCAAAACATTTATACATTTATTTATTTACCTTGACGTTTCGACCAAGTTGCATTGGTCGTGGTCACGAGCGGACTCTACTCCGCTCGTGACCACGACCAATGCAACTTGGTCGTTAAATACTTACAAATATGTGTTCAAGTCGCGAAAGTCTTAAAGTCTGACTCTGCTGGAAATCAAGCAGGCAATTTTGTAAATAAAATTTAACTTTTAGATACGGTCGGACTCTTGTGGCCACAATAGAAAGAAATATTTTTTATATCTGGTGGGATGACCCTTGCCCTGGTGGACGGTGAACGGACTAAGCTTAGAATTACTGGCTCTCAAGGACTGCTGCCATAAAACACTATAAGATGCGACAGATTATCTGGGTGGTAGGTGTGGTGGTAAAAATTAGTCAGGCGATCATTTACAAAATGCCCTTCCATTGTGCAGTAAAGCTCAAGCCGGCGATGGGGTTCAAACCATGGACCACTGCAGTCCATAGCTATCACCGTTACTGATTCAAAAACTTTTGAGGTCACATTATTCGGGCCACAGTGTAAATAATCCAGTAGAAATCATCGAGATATTTATATACGTCAATGGTAGAAATTGATGCGCTTCGTCGCGAAATTCAAACGATAATAAAACCACGCGTACGTATTTATTGCACAGTGTGTTAGAACCATTAACTGCGTGTCCGGTCATCAGTGGTTACTGTTGGAGCTGTTAATTGTTATTTAAGTTGTTCGAATTGTTTTCGAACACGAATTTGGGCGAATACTGTACAGTTGGTATCAGAGAAAAAGTTATATGAGAGTGGAATGTGCTGACTCTATTTACTTATAAATTTAAAAAAAAAAACAGGGAGTGACTTTGTTAAAAGTAAATATAAAAGTGTTTGAACCATGCTGTTTGAAATATTTTGAGCTTAGTTAAGCTACAAGTTACTTCACATTTTTGTAGTAAAATGTTTTTTCAAGTTAATGATGAGCGCTGCAAGAAGACAAAAGTATCCTGATTGAGTCCAGTAATGTGCGTGTGTGCGTCTATTGCATGCTTGTGTTACTGTCTTTGTCATACAATAAAACTTGTCATATACAATGAAAGTGTAGTTGTACACAAAGTGTAGTAGGCACAAGATACTTCTAACCTATTTGCTTCTTGCTTATTCCGTCACAAACACTTTAAAAAAACATTCATTTCAAAATGTTTGTTAGAATTAGAACTAACAGACTTCAACTCTAAGAGGTTATTAGAATTCCAATAACCCTGTATATTCTATTGTAGGATGTATTATTTTATAAATTTATTTATGGGTTATTGATTATATATTTTTACTTTATCATCTTGCACATCACTATCCGTAATATGCATTTAATTCTATGTCCATTCTACGGTTGCCTGCAAGAAATTGCTCTAAGCGATAATGCCGCATTGTACAACCATGGGAACAAAATTTGTTTATGTCTCTATGATATTTTATTTTTTTACATTGGTATTCAAATAAGCATATTTGTATTGTATTGTAAAACCAGAAGACATGGGTTCGGTCTTTTATGAGGTATTATTGCGCTCTGGATTCAGTAATTATGCAATATCATTACCGTCAGTACCGGAGTCCGGTGCGCACGCTCATGCACGTCGTACGCGTGAAGTTACCTACGATGACAATGCGTTCTCCGCCTGCGGGCGTTAGTAATAACAATTGTGCTAATAGCGATTTATGTTGTGAAATTAAATGTGACAAGTGCAGTGTGGTGATCAATGAGCTACTGACCTTTGTAAATAACAAAGTTGACACTTTGCCTGAATCCGCAATTACACAGATTTGTCTTAGCAGCTACAACATTGACGAGATTGAAACTGCGAGATCCATAGCATACAAGTTAATGGCGCCAAATAAAAGGATAACTCGAAGAAAAGAGGGATCAGAACAAAAAAGTGTTCAAGAGATAATAAAAATTATAAAAGAATGTGAAAGCTCTAATTTACCGAAATTCGTAGTGCAAAATTTAAATAAAATACCTAGCGTCTCGTTTAACTACGTTGATATTACGACTTTCATGAAAGACATGGCTATACTTAAAAATGATATAGCTTCAATAAAATCAATAATGCCCACTGACAATGAAAACTCCACATTGACGTCTGATATTGACTCAGTGAAAAAAGATATAAAACAGTGCAAGGAAATGATATCCGAGCTGCAGAAAAATGGTGTGAAACAATTAATTTTAAAGTCCCATCATGATAAGAACGTTAGAAGCGACTCGAATAATAGAATATCAACAGAGATTGTGGGTAGCGCCACAGTCGAGAGTACCCTCCAAGCACCGCCTTCGCCGCAGCCGCCGCCACCTCCTCCGACGCAAGCATGCGAGGTGAGGTGTAAGGAACGGGGTGGCAGTACATCCGGTAGGATTAAGGAGACCATGCATTTGCACCCGCGCACGCACACAGCTACGCGCATGCACACAGCTCCACACAGCGCTTGCCCTATGCCAACTACAAAGTCGCTACCTACCGCTGCGAAAAGTCCGTTGACTACTCGTAGATTATTTAATAAACAACAATCCGAAATTATTAAAAATCAAAATGTATATAGTCCTACCTACAGGGATATCACCATTACGCCTCAAACTGAATCTCAGAGGGACAGCGATGGTTTTACAACTGTGACCAGAAAGAAATATAAATATAAATATAAAAACACGCGAGGCACACTGACGAGCACCAATAAATTGCAGGCGGCGGAATCTTTCGCCTATATTTACCTGTCTCGTACAAAGAAACATATAAATGAAGAGGACATAAAAGAGCACATAAAAGAAATGCGCGAGGAATGTTATAGCGTTGAACTGCTCAAACAAAGCAAAATTACGAATTTTAATTCATTCAAGATAACGGTACCTTTATCAAAATTGAGTACATTTTTAGATAAAGAATTCTGGCCCGAGGGTCTAGTATTTCGTCGTTATAGACAACCGCGTCCCATTGAGGGCAAGAACGAGACCTATAACAACTAATTATGGATGTACACCATCAAGATATAACCATGGTTTCTTTTAATTGCAAATCGATTAAAAGATCCGTTGAACATGTGAGACACTTATGTAGAAATGAAGATATCGGTGTAATAGCGATCCAAGAACATTGGTTGCTTCCATTTGATTTGGGTTTCGTTAACGAAATAGATGAGGAATTTGCGTGCTGCGCGAAGTCATCGGTTGATTTATCCACGGGTGTCCTTCGAGGTCGTCCTTACGGCGGCGTGGCATTAATGTGGAGGAACAGATTGTTTACGAGTGCTAGCGTGGTCCAGTGTGACAGTGACCGAGTAGTGGCTGTGCGTTTAGTGATAGGTGATAAGAGCGTACTTGTATTTAGTATCTACATGCCTACAAATAGTGAGGATAATCTACCAGAATATACTGAATGTCTTGCGCAAATAAGTGCCATTATTGAGAGTTCAGATATTGAATGTGTAATAATGTTAGGTGACTTTAACGCGCACCCTGGTACTCTTTTTGGAAAAGAGCTGGCGGATTACTGTAGCGAACAATCCTTGCAGTGTTTAGATCAACTGAGGCTTGCATCTGATACCTATACTTATGTGAGTGAAGCGCACGGCACATGTAGGTGGCTAGATCATTGTGTTACGACAGCTGCCGCAGCTAAACTTGTCACTGATATATATGTACAATATGACGCGCTCTGGTCCGATCATTTTCCGCTTATGGTTAAATGTAATTTTAACCTTGTAAGGTCTAAATCTGCTTTATTCAATACTGAGTTGGAAAACAGATATAGGTGGGGCGTGCGTGATCGAGCACAAATTGACTTATATTGTAAGCTATGTACAGAAAATTTATATAACTTATTATGCAATACTAATAGCTATAATTTAGATTGTACTCGTATAGAGAAGGACCATTCTGTAAACTGCACAAATATAGAACATTTTAAAAAAATTGACATATTTTATAGTAATGTTATAGAAATATTACGGAGTTCGGCGGTTCGTTGCGTAAATGTTAAGAAACCAAAGAATAGATTAATAGGCTGGAATTTTCACGTACGGGAGGTACATATAAAGGCTAGACTGGACCTTCAGCAATGGGTGTTATGTGGGAAATTATGTTCGGGTTATTATTATGACAGGATGTGTGCCTCTCGCAGAGAGTTTAAGGCGGCTATTAAATTTATTCAAAATAACCAGCAAACTATAAAAATGGATATGCTGGCCAGGCATAACAAAGCAAAAAATTTTGTTCAATTTTGGAAGGAGACCAAAAAATTAGACACTAAAAGTAGTATACCAAATAATATCGAAGGTGAAGAAAATAGAAAAAATATTGCAAATTTATTTAGAAATTATTTTAATATTGATTCCGCCAATTTAGTGAGTAAGAAAATCTGTAAAGGTGAGAGCGCGGGTGGCACGGTGACTCATCACGTAACTGTAACACCCAACGATATCGAGAAAATACTAAAGAACATGAAACGTGGTAAGTCTCCGGGTCATGACGAGCTAAGTGTGGAGCATTTATTACATGCAGGCCAGCATATATGTGAAGTTCTTGCCAAGCTTTTTAATCTCTGTCTGAGGCACTCTTACTTGCCTCGTGACATGATACGCACTATTGTTGTGCCCATTACTAAAAACAAAACCGGGGATGTATCGAGCATGACTAATTATAGGCCAATTTCGCTTGCCACCATAGTGGCCAAGGTACTCGAACGTGTCATACACAAAAACTTGATACCTTCATTATCGATTGACGACGGACAGTTCGGTTTTCGCCCCCAAATTTCAACTGACATGGCGATTTTTTCGTTGAAACAAGTAGTAGATTACTATAACAGTGGTCAGACCAGTGTATTTGCGTGCTTCTTAGATTTAAGCCGGGCTTTCGATACACTAAATCATGAGCTATTATGGCATAAGTTGCAGGATACCAGTGTTCCGGATGATGTTGTTGGTTTGCTTAGGTATTGGTACCGCAATCAAGTCAATAACATTAGATGGGGACAGGAGTTATCTGACAGTTTTAGGCTGTCCTGTGGGGTGAGACAGGGGGGGCTTACCTCTCCAGATCTATTTAACACCTATATGAATGATTTGATTGTGGAGCTGAGTAGCACACCGGTTGGGCTCAGATTAGATAACAGGTATGTTAATAATCTGAGCTATGCCGATGATATGGTGCTGCTCAGCCCCTCAATTAAAGGTTTGAAAAGGTTAATTTCTATTTGCGAAAAATATGCCAAGGACCATAGCCTTATATATAATGTTAAAAAAACGGAAATGATGGTATTTAGATCTGGAAAGGGACCCGAAAGTGTTCCCTGTGTCTATCTCAACGAGCAGCCTATTAAGGTAGTGGAAAGCTTTAAGTACCTTGGCCACGTCTTATCGTCGAGGAGAAAAGATGATAACGACATTGAACGACAGAGAAGAGCTTTGTGTGTAGTGGGCAACATGATAATTAGAAAGTTTTGTAAGTCCTCCTCCGACGTGAAGGTTACCTTATTTAAATCCTACTGTCAAACGTTTTACACCTGTCAACTCTGGACAAATTACACTAAGAAAGCACATGACGGCATTCGAGTGGCCTATAACAACCTATAACAACATCTTTAGGCAACTCATGGGGCTGGAGCGCTACTGTAGTGCATCCGGTATGTTCTTTAATGCACGTGTGAACTCCTTCAATGCCATACAAAAAAACCGAATTGCTACTTTTCTGACCAGAGTTGAGAAGTGTAAAAATTCTATTATAAAGAGTCTCTCAGATAGAATATTTTTGACGCCGATGTATGGACAATGGCTACAAATTTTAGCTATATAAAAAAAAAAAATTGACCTAATAAATAAATACTTATTGTATATTTTATTATTATCATTTATGTTTTTTTTTAATTTTTAAGTATAAATTATGTGTATGTTTAATCGTGTGTCTATGGATCTTGTGTCTGCAATAAAGAATTATTATTATTATTATTATTAATAGTTATTGGAATCGCATTAAAATTCTTCAGTTATACTGACGCATTATCCAAGTTTGATTAAGATTTGCAAGTTTTCTATACCACACTATCGCAAAACACGACCTAACTCAAATCTCTAAGTTTTATTATCACTGAGAAACCTAGCCGGACGTCTGACCTCCCCAAAAGAGGGGGGCAGATGTAATAAAATCTGCAAAATTTTTAAAACGTCGCCCATAAAGTTAAGACGATACACGGACCGGATAGTAAATCCGGTATACCGGTCCGATACGCGGATCCCGGAATCCTATCAAAAGTTTTATTGCTGACGTTCGCGCTGCCGCGAATCCTTTGTCCCTCTCGCACTAACACGGGCATAAAGAGATGACGCGAGCGCAGCATTATCTTTTTCAGGAATTCATTGTCGTAGCAAGTTTTACGGCTTGCATCACATATTTTTACTGCCTCTCCGGAATTAAAATGATCCGTCCGGCCTTCAGCGTTTTCAGTTCTTTTGTTTATATTGCGATATGCGTGTAAGTGTTAGTAGTGGTATTAAATAACGGGCAATATAATTTATTGGGTATTCAGGCATATAATTACTCCTAAATAAAATTTTGAGTAGCCATCGATGGTGGTCATGGATGAACTGAAAAAGCGGGTGTCTGCCCTTTAGAATTCTGACGTTCTACGAAACTAGCAACTGAAATTCTAATCCGATATTTCCTTTTGGTGCAGCATTCTACACAAAATATCTTAAATTCAGGTTTTTAAGTCATTTCCTGTACGAGCTATAGACCCGTGACTTACGGAAGGACAAGACTGATAGAGAGTGGAGTCTCATTAGTCGAGCTTCGTTTTGCGGTTTGGGTACGGAACTCATAATTTTTTGAAACATAGTGGTCTTGTCAAGCACCGCTCTCTATTACTGTACTGTAACAGCCGACTCGTCCACTGCTGAATGCAGCCTCCCCTATTAAGGTAGTAAGTATTTGCCATAATCCCCACGCTTGGCAGGCGGCTTGGGGATCGCAGTGTAAGATTGCAGTTCTTTAGAAGGTGCTGCTGCCCACCTTCCAGTATTTTTTCCCTTAGTCGCCTCTTACGACACCTACGGGATGATATGGGGAGGTGCAATTCTAACCCGGGTTAGAATTGCACTGCTCTCTATTATTTAACTGAAAAAAAAGTCATATCCATAATAAAAAAATGTTTTTACTCATAGCAGTAGAACATTTTTTGCGGGTTCTTCTTTGGAAGTATTGCCACCATACATATTTCTGCCGCCAAGCAGTTATGTTCACATTAATGTGTTCCGGTTTGAAGGGTATGAGTGCCGGTGAAATAACAGGCACATGAGACTTAACAACTTTATGTCTCAAGGGGCGCAGTGCAGGTTGCCACTTGTGACGAACTGCATCTCTTATAGGCAGAGGTGGTTTTGAAGCAGTAATGGCTTAGTGGCATTGGCTATGGACAGCCGCTCAGCAGGTCCTTTGTTCGAATAACGCCGCAGGCTTGAGCTTCATCGTATGGTGGAAGGGCATTTTGAGAATGCTCGCCTGCAATGCATGTCTGAAGGTGACGGGCGCAGTGCAAGTCGTTACTCGTGCGAAATGCATCTGTTATAGGCAGAGGTTAATCCGCTTAACATCAGGTGGGCTTCAAGCTTGTTCCGTCACAATAACCAAAGTAATAATTCATGAAAAAATAATAGTGGGCAAGATTTGACGTAATCGATACTGTAATATGCTGGTCCAATTCAATTTCATTACGTAAATGGTTTTAAAACAGTAAATTTTAACAATACCTACGTAGAGTTTTGTAATGAAAAATGCTTCTTTACGTGCAATTCCTGAAAACGAAGTGCCGTAAAATATTCCGGGCCATAAAAACGGAACTATTCGAGTTTATACGGGTTTACACGAGCAGACGTGGTTCCGTCCAACTTATACGGATAGGGCTCTGTGTCTATTAAATTAGCTGATGCAGACTTATTTCTGGGCTTTGGCTTGTTGACCTAAAACAGTTGTACCTTACAAGTTGGTAGCGGGCGACATGACGCTGCAGCAAACGACGTAACGCAGCGACACTACTGGTTTCTACGTATTTATTATTATTATTATTATTATTATTTCTATGAAATTCTCTCCGTAGTTAGCGGCATGAAGCTACTCATCACATCTACATAACTATTCTCGAACACGTCAGACATATTGTTTGACGTAGCACTCAAAACCAACTGGTTGCCATCTGCTGTTGCCGTCTGCAGTCGGGTTCGAAATCATGACTGCAGCGATATGACGCTACGACGTGTCGTGACGACATGAAGCGACGACATGTCGTCTGCTGCTGCTGCTTGCAGTCGGCTTCCAGTTTGTACCTTTACAGTTTCTGTAGCGGTCACGGTTACTATGTTTGAGATTTACGTAATATACGTTCGGATATGAGTTAAATCGGTCAAGTGGTTGTTGAATTATCAATATAAACTGCAAGATCATTCTTGAAATTTTCATGGATGATAATTTTAATATGAGGATAAAATAATAGATAGATAGTAAACTTTAGTGTTACACCAAATACAAAATAAGTACCATGATAGTGCTACAATTGCCGAGATCGCTTTTAGTACTAAAGCCTATTTTGCCTTGTCATTAAAAGCAATGTGTTTTAGGTGAGTGCCAAATACTGAGAAATTAATGAGTATATTTATTGTTTATTTCAGAATCTTATAGATTTTTCTTATGTACGTTATGTAGTTCCAGGTCTATGAATAGGTATTATTCCATTTATAAGACTCAAAATGGCCAGGGCAGATACTTGACCTAAATACCAGCCGTGGCCTTTGGGTCGGACTGTTGAACGTCTCGGCTAAAATGACATGTTTTCTGCAATAGTTGTACAATCTACTATAGTGTCTGCTCAATGAGTTCTTGACGATGATATACCGCATGCCATGGTGCAAAAAAGTTTCGTTCCGACTTTCTTCTGCCTCCCTAAAAACTATTAAATTGAACTTCCAATTCAATATTCATCATTAGCTCAACGTTTTACAACAAATGCAAAATTTTCAGGGGCGTTACTCATTCTGTTTATGAGCTAGAGAACCGTGACATACAGACAGACAGCGAAGTCTTGGTAATAGGATTCCGTTTTGCCATTTGGGTACAGAACCCTAAAAAGCGTCTCACAATTGTTCTAAAAATTAATTTGAATAAAACCATATGTGTTGTTGTCAGGCTAATATGACGCTATATTAAAGCAACGAACACATTTTTATTCGTAGTTTCAAAGGCCAATCTTCGATTCCATTAAATCCATACGCAAAACCGACCGAGGTAGAGCAACTAATACATACTTAACGACATAAATATATGGATATTGCAGCGTAACGACTAACTGCGACTCGCATTATCTACAAGTCTTTCAGCTTTATTCCGTGAAACCGTGAAGAATCACGATCTTGAAAGTCATACGTCTGTGACTGCAATCTGTTATACTGTGGCACTACGTAGTATTAAAGGCCATCACAGGGGTAGTCTTAAATACCCTTAAACCCATACGCAAAACCGACCGAGGTAGAGAAACCAATATATACTTCACAACATAAATATATACGGATATTGCAGCGTAAAGACTAACTGCGGGTCGCATTATCCACGAGTCGGCTTTAATCAGAAGCCTTCTTCATTATCTTTAAAGTTGCACGTCTGTGGCTTATACTGTGGCACTACGTAGTATCAAAGATCAACATAGAAGTAGTCTTAAATACCTCTAAATCTATACGCAAAACTGACCGAGGTAGAGCAAACAATATATACTTTACGACAGAAATATACGGGTATTTCACCGTAACGACTAACTGCCGGTCGCATTATCCACAAGTGTCGGTATTAATCAGAAACATTCTTAATGACCTTGAAAGTTGTACATCTGTGGCTACAATCTATTATACTGTGGCACTACGTAGTATCAAATGCCAACACAGGAGAAGTCTTAAATATCTCTAAATCTATACGCAAAACTGACCAAGGTAGAGCAACCATATATACTTTACGACAGAAATATACGGGTATTTCACCGTAACGACTAACTGCGGGTCGCATTATCCACAAGTGTCAGCTTTAATCAGAAGCCTTCTTAATGATCTTGAAAGTTGTACATCTGTGGCTACAATCTATTATACTGTGGCACTACGTAGTATCAAAGGCCAACACAGGAGAAGTCTTAAATACCACTAAATCTATACGCAAAACTGACCGAGGTAGAGCAACCAATATATACTTTACGACAGAAATATACGGGTATTTCACCGTAACGACTAACTGCGGGTCGCATTATCCACAAGTGTCGGCTTTAATCAAAATACTTCTTAATGATCTTGAATGTTGTACGTCCTTGGCTACAATCTGTTTTACTGTGGCACTACGTCGTTTCAAACGCCAACACGGAAGCATCCATACGCAAAACTGACCGAGGTAGAGTAACCAATATATACTTGACGATTTTTTTATGTACATAATGAAGAAGGCTTTAATCAAAAGCCTTCTAATGATCTTGAAAGTTGTACTAAAGTTAGTTGTTGTTAAAAGCTTCAATCTGTTATACTGTGGCACTACGTAGACATAAAGATTTATTTATATGCATCGTTTGATTTAAACTTGGCATGCGTACATTATTGTATATTGAGATTCACATCCATCAAACTCTCATATTCCAATCGGAACTAAAAATTCTGAAACATTTCGGGCTTATGATTTGTCAGGAAAACATTCAAATATTTTTCATATATATTATGTACAATGCTGTCATATTCTTATATGTTATACAAATTGGGATTACCAGTAGGTCCTTAGTAAAATAAAATCAAACCTTAACTTTAAACCTTAGACTTGGTCTCCTTTTACAACATCCACGGAAAGAGATCGGGGGGATGGGTGACATTCTAACCCGGTACCCCCACGGGTTTTAGCAAATGAGTTAATAAAACCTTGATATTATCCCCGATTGCATCTTACGATTTCGAAATCGCATCCATTTGACTTGTTTTATTGTTTGTGCATCTCGACAGAGCGATCATCTTCATGGCACTAGATTAGCTAGATTTTCCTTCAATCTGTAACACAATAGGTTATTCAGAAAATTGTTACTAATAGCCACTGAATTAATAACGATATCCATCCAGATGTTTCTCTGATCAAAATTTCGAGGTGTTCTGCGTAGAGGACCTAATTTTAGAACACCTAAAGGATTCTACTATGAGCAACGATCATTATTTCGGCTTGGTGATCAATGTGAAATAGATATAAATACAAAATTTGTATTACTTACAGCACGAAGTATCCTCAAGTAACTGTATACCCTCGTATAATTACATCCAGGACCGATGTATCGTGAAGGTAAAAATTAAACCGATCTCACTTTTTCTTTGAACACAATCTTACTTGATGGGAAGTGATGATGTGGTCGAAGATGTTGTTAACCTAGAACTACTGGCTTTCAAGGACAGCAGCCGGAACATACCTAAAGGGCTCGGCGACAGAAAAACACATAATCAATAGTCAAAATCAATTTTTTTATTCAATTTCGGTCGTCTACGACCCTCATATGAAGGTCAATTACAAATTTTAATATTGAAATATTCTACATGATAGGCAAAAAATGTATAGAGCCACTGCGAGAAGAATGGGCAAGAAATTCGGGGCCATTCGTTTTAAACGTCTTTTAACATTGTGTTATACATTTAAAATTATTACAATATTTGTTTAAATTGCGTAGGTGGACAGGCGATAGCTTGGCAGAGGCGGAATTGTCCAAGCATTTTTGTTATTTAAGTAATTACAAAATGTTTAGTAGGATTTCTTAATCAAAATGTTTTTCTCGTGCAACTTGAATATTCCTTCTGTAATCGTTTTCATATCTTTGGGAACTTTATTACAAAACCGCACACAATTACCTAAGGAGATTTTATTTCTCGTTGCCAATCAACGATCAGCATAAGATACGTTTTAGTGGAAGATGTAGTGTCAAGCAACTGAAAGTCTTTAAGTGCAGCCAAAACAGCGTCCTGTCGAACGTCCCCAGCCACTTTAATTAAACTAAGGCGTACGTCACGAACGTTAAATGTACGGAGGCAGCCATTGTAAATTCCACAGACGGTTCAGTTTCATGGCTTTAGTTAGAAAACGCCGTCGGACTTTTATGGGCAATTTCGGTTCAGACGCTTTGTTATATTACCAATGCTTTTAAGGTACTGCGCCTGCACGGTACACATATGCGATTTTACGATGTACTAGTTTATATGGTAAATGTTTAGTAATGTTTGTTGGTGGGTGTGTATGTGCTATTTATCATTGGTACGCAGGTGTGAGTCTCAAAGTGTTTGGTGTGATGGATTAGTTATGGCTTAAACTTCTTGAGGCACTTGTCTTGGAAGTCAGTTTTGGATGGTGCGGTTTTGATATGAGGAGAGGATACGCGTTGTTTTCAGAAATGGTAAATGCTTGTGAAGTATATTGTCGGTTTATATGTCTAAGGTATCTAACTGTTGGATTTACTTTGATTTCTCTAATTGACCGAGTGACCGCAAAGCGAACGAAGAGTCCGTTTCAGGTTGGGAAAAATGCTTTCGAATGTATTGGGAAAAAAAATGTGGTATTGCGGACTTTTTGTAGATATTGATGTTCTCTATAAAATTGTAGTACATCACTTTGCTCAATTGTCAACAAGTTCCGCAGCGTACGCGATATAACGTTATTTTGGCATTTCACACTTTGGGTTACATTATCGAAATTTTCATACGGATCCCTAAGTTTTTCAAAATGTTATATATATTTTTTTTTTTTCTGTATTTTTAAGGACCAACAAACAGTTTCACAATATTTCTTAATATAAAAGTATTCTTATTTAAAGTAGTAATTGTGAGACCAACATCGTTGACCACAAATTTAGTAAACATTTGTAGTGAGTTAGACATGTACGAATATAATGTACAAAAGTTATTTAACCTTTCAAATATTTGAATATATAATAAGAAATTAATAAGAATTATACAATAAGAAAATAAAAAAATATGTACCGATAAATGTAAGTAAACTTATAAAAGGGGTATCATACTATATAGATCAACAGTAATACATATATATAGCCTATGTTCATCAGGGATAGTGTAGAATTCTAATGGAAAAAGAATTTTCCAAATCGGTCCAGTAGTTTTTAAGTTTATTCGTTACATACAAGAATATAAAAAACACAAATACAAATCTTACCTCTTCACAGTATTAGTAACGTAAATAATATAGAATTAATGTAAAATCGTCTGAAATATTACAAGACTTGAAATAGTTCAAGTCTGAACGTATTGTACGTCCCAATTAGTATTTCAAACTACAACACTGCACTGCTAACCATAAATGCAATTTTACGAGTTTGTCGTATGGTGTCTAATAAAGGCTGCAGTAAGTGTTGACTTAGCACTTTGAGCCAGTTCACACCTCTAGCGCAGGAGAAGCACTGAAAACAAATGAAATAATTAACGTACGTACCCATTGTTTTGCTTTAAATGTAGAACTGGTCTTCATTTTCCTAACCTTATCCTGCCTGTGATGGGATCGGCACAGTATGTCAAACATCATAACAAGTAGTATAAAATCTATACTTATAATATAATTAATAAAGTAAAAAATAGGACGCCATTTTTTTTGTTCCACGTTTTATCGTTCTATTGATATTAAAACTGTTAATTATATAGGTATATATTTGTGGAATTGTTTTGATACCCCACTCGATTGTTTTTTTTTTTTTTTTTTTTTTTTTTTTTCATACAATATTACTTTAAAATCCGCCAGTTTGTTTTTTATGTTCCTAGTGTCACTTGCGCTATTGGAACGAATCTAACGATATATCTTACATTGAAATCGGTTAAGCTGTTTATAAATGTTATGTTTGCAATAACGCCTGCTATGCGGATTACATTAAACAATTACAAATATACGGTAGGAAAAATTTAAGTCATGTGCGGGATTCGTACCCGCGTCCATCCACCCCTTTAGCCGGGGTATGCTCTAACCAATGGAGCTAACGATATCGTTATTTCGTATCGTTCTTTAACCAATGCAATGGTTAATGAACGATAGGAAAGATTTGAGTTATGAAGTCATGTCATGTTAGCTCAACTGTTTGGAGCATACCCCGGCTAAAGGGGTGGATGGACGCGGGTACGAATCCCGCATATGACTTAAATTTTTTCTATCGTATATTTGTAATTTTGTATGCTGTTTAGAAGTTATCGAAATAAAGAAAGTCAGAAACATACATATATATATATATATATATGAACCTTAAATAAATAACACACCTTTTTTGGGCAGTCGTGTGTTTAAACTTCCGTGAGTAAAACTCATGTTTATAAATCACTAACGGGTCTGTGCACGAACAAATTAACATCAAAATCATATCTTGACCAACGACTCGATCAAGTTGCATTGACCACGGTTTGTGCGTGAAATTACCTGTTGGTGATTTATAATCATAAAATAACCCGTAACTAACTCAACTCGCCTTAGACATTCTCGTTTGTGGTATAAGCTACTAAATTGCTAATGAGGTCTGTAAAAGACCTCATTAGAAGACTATTATGTGCCAAACGCGTCATTAATTTCCAACTACTTTAGAATTGGCTAAACTATTTGACGCATCATATTCCCTTATTTGCTGTTTACGAACATTAAAAATAATGTAATGGAAGGATTGTGGAATGACTGACTCCTAAGCCGGGAACAATACAGGGACGACTAATTCGTAGATTGTACTTAAAAGCGCCCAATATTTTTTAGTACAAACTATTTGTTTATGTATATGTAATAAAGGTTTTTTTTTATATTGGATAGTCAAACCTTTGGTTCCTATCTCACCTGATGGAAAGTGATGAGGTGGTTCAAAGATGTTGTTCAGGCCAACCTAAAATTACTGTCTTTCGAGAAAGTAAGGTATTTGACCTTATTTGCGCAAATGTTTGTGCTACGCTTGTTTCTGTAGCTACGGCTACAGACCGTAGCCCGTAGCCGCGTACAGGCTTTTAAGGGCAGTTTGTATGACAGATGTTGCCTGCCTATCGAAACTAATCAGTAATCAGTTACGATAACTTGAAATTATGGATCTTTTAAGATGGTTGCTGTAAGCTATAGTTTAGATATTCGTCTAGACCACCAAATTTTATCAAAATCGATTTAGTATTCACTTGACCTATACAGAAAGACTGACAACATTTTCAAAGATATGTTACCATATTTATTTTGCTATCTGGCAATCAATATTGAATTTCTCAACTTCCACGTGAAGAAAAAACTGAATCCTGTTACTATGACTACGCCGTAGCCGTACTATTTTCGAACGTAGTATATGTAGGTAGCTGGTGGAAAGTATCATAGAGTTTAGTATGGGGGTCTGCGAATGCTTGCCTGCCATCTTTAATTAGAAAATCAGTCGCCAAGCCCTTATGGTGTTCTGGAAACTCTCCAAACATCATTCTTTATCATATCATTACTAACCGACAGGTGAAATAGTCTTCAAGGCAACCCAAACATCAATAAAAAGTTAAGAGTATAAAAAGGGTATTAATATGTTTAGCAGCACAATCCAGAATATTAAAAACATACAAACTAAATTTAATATAATAAAAATGTTCATGTTGTGTTCTACTAGTACCCCCGAATTATTTTATTAGCTTTTTATCTTAAAAAAACCATCGTCAAAATAATCTTAAATATTAAAAACAAATGATCTTAAATATAAACGCTCATTCTAATTTTAATCTCCCATCAGCATTCTGTTACGTAATGACGTTTACGTAACTGCTTAATAAAATTTAACGCAAGTCTCAGTAAAATAACAAATATATAAACTAAACATTTTCCTTCAGGGATGGCACACGCAATTCTGATAATGTTTATTATCAGAATTGCGTGTGCCATCCCTGAAGGAAAATGTTTAAATCGCAAGCGTAGCAACCCTAAAAGCTCGGAAGGTGTCATAAAGCCACGACAGCTTATTAAGGTAGACAATATTCCGTTTGTGAGTACTTGCGCGAAACGTGTTACGTAAAGTTACGCCTTTTTTATTTGGCTCCTGGTGACGGTTCACACTACGTTTGTATCAGCAGACGTTTGTTTTAAGTTATAGTCAAGATCTTTTGTAAGTTCCAGAGAGCTTCGCTTTTGAAAAAGAATGACTATCTTACGTGAAACGATATAATAGTATGTTGTTTTTTTTTCTGGTTGTAAAACTGTGCCCGGTATACAATACTATACAATTTATACTCGCCCCTCAAATATTTTGATGTAGTTTTGAAGTTGTGTGATGGCTCAGTGGCATTGTATGATACACTTTTATAAATTAAAATCTTTTTACATGGAATTGAAATTTCCTTCTGTGAGAACTGTAATGTAAAATCTTTATGAATTTTATTAGAAAATCGCAAACAAGTACCTGAGAAAGACTTTTTGTATAGAATTGGAAGATGATGACCAAACGACAAAAGCTCTTTAAATTCATATTTTTGTTTATAGGGAATTTATGACCGGGACGAAATTGTTTATTGCTTTAATTAAATCCGAACTGTGCCAATATGTGCACTTATTATACTTTCATGTATGTTAATACGTGTGTTTTTTCTATGTTATCGTGATGGAACAAGCTTATGTCCACCTGGTATGAAACGGTAATCTTTGCTCGCTATTATATATTAAATGTACCTAAAGTGCTTGTTTAATTTTATCACATTATCTTGATAGCTGAATAGTTCGCGTCGTGACGTTTTGGACCATTGTTTCTTTGTAGAATACCAAGTGTAACTGATCGCATCTTATCGATTCATTGAGTTTCTCATCTTTGAGATTTGGGACTAGGAATCGTTCGTAAGTCTTCGATTGCAATAAAGTTACAGAAAAGATCTTAGAACAGTCATATCTTTTATCAGCATCTTTTATGGCTGGTAGGCTATTTCAAATCAAATCATTTACTACGACTATTGTTTTAAGCCATTAGCATTTAAAAATCAACTATTATTATAAGTATATCGTATATATTTTTTTTATACAGTATTATTAAAACATTTTACAATACAAATCATTAACCAGTACATGAATCTGTGACAATGATTAATGTACTGGCAGTCAAATCTATTGGAGAATACTTTTAGGACGCCGCTAGGGCTGGCCCGGATCTTGCGCACCAGGGAAGTGCATCGCTTGCGCATGCTGGCGTAAAAGCAGTCGACGCGCCAATCTGCAAACATCCCTGATGCGCTACAACAATACAATAATTTATTTATAACTCCAAGTTACAAGTCAATAGTGTAAATACATTATTTTGATTAATATTAATCAAATTATAAAATAAACATAACATAATAAACAATAATACTTTTCATACATTTGCGATAAAAATCATTAATTAAAATTACAATTACATCATCTCCGAGGCAACCCCACCACCACCCTAAAAGCAAGCTTATTTATAAGTTCATGCAGTGGCTTCATAAATAATTTTGCTGCACCTGGTAGTAGAATATAGAATATACCAATATTAAAATTTGTTATTGATCTTCATAAGAGCATCGTAGACTACTAAATTGAATAATAACAAATATTTTTAAAATATTTTAAGAAAACATCTAATTAATATTTTAATAAAACACTTAAAAAATATAATCCAGACCTCCTGAGGATGCTTCGTGTAGAAGCAAAACGCGTTGAAAATTCTTCCGGTTTGGCTACGTGGCGTTTGTGACGTCACGTCGGCTTAACAGGTAAATTAGGCGGAGTTATCACCAGATATATTTTTTAAGTGTTTTATAAAAATATTAATTTGATGTTTTCTTAAAATATTAAAAAAATATTTGTTATTATTAAATAATATGGATTTCTGCAACGCCTGAATCTATTCATTACTCTTAAATTGAATAAATTATTTTGACTATGACTTTTGACATTATAAACTTTGACTATTATGGCACCTGCTGGTATTTAATGATTTGACCCCGAAGTAGTGAAGCATTTAACAGCATACGCTCTTCTGTCTAATCTACCACCCTCCTACCACCCTCAAGCAGAAAACCTGTCTCATAAGTACCTAACTGTCTGGTCTGACAATCACTTCCCATAAAAAAATCTTCCAATACCAGGTAAAGCCTTTTAACCAACCTCGACCCCATCATCACTTACCACTAGTCGTAAAAAGTACCAGCTTTAAAAAAAACTATCACATATATATGTCTGGTTGAGATTATTTATTTATTTTAGAAATACCAACAGCAATATATAATTTTATACAAAGTCATTAGGAAACAAAGCCAATTAAAGATCCACACGGCTAGGTAATACAGCAGTATTAAATAAAGTGAACATGAAAGACCACAACTTAGTGGTCAATTGTAGCACATTATTATTCAAAATTCTGCTTAATAACAACCCCAAGACAGACCCCAAGGCTGTACAGGATAGATCAATATCATAACGTGTACTTAAATCATTAAATCTTGCTCTCTGTACATACGAATTAATTCTACAGTTAGTGTTCACCTTTGGTACGCTGATAAGTGGATTAAATCACAACACCTTAGACTGACCCTGTATACTAATTTTACTTAGTAGCTCTGAACTATCAGCTATATTAGATGTAATCTTAAGGAGGTACCTATAAGGTAGGTCCGCATTTCCCCTTCTCTTATAAAGAGGAAGAAGATGGAATTTTTTACTCAAATACATATAATTATTCGATTCATATGGTATTTTGAAACGAAAACATTATTTTATGATTTTTATTTAAATTGAATCCCTCGTAGCGTAGTTTGCTGCGGTGTTCTTAACCGCTCAGCTAATTTAAGCGACGCACGCCGCGGTCATGAGTTGGATGGGTGAACGCTAGTGGCATCACTACTGAGCGCTTCCGTGCTTCGGAGGGCACGTTATTTAGCCGTTTAATTAGCCGTCGATCCCGGTTGTTGTGTCAGGAGTCGTTATAGCATGGTGGTATGGCCTTTCGCGAATGTCTGCCTGGCTAGATATCACGCTCAAGTAGAAAATTGGTCGCCAAGCACCAAACGGTGTGTACTGCGAGCTGTCCTTGAGAGCCAGTAATTCTAGTTTGGCCTGAACAACATCTTTGACCACATCATCACTTACCATCAGCTAAGATAGTGGTCAAAGGCTAACCTATCAAGGATAAATTACTGGCTCTCAAGCACAGCGGCCGGAACACACCGTTAGGTGCTTGGCGACAGATTTTCTAATTGAAGGTGGTAGCTAGCTAGACGGGCATTCGCAAAATGCCCTACCACCATGTTATAACCACTGTCATCCTAAGACGACAATCGAAGCTAGGAAGCGCTCAGTAGTAATGTCACTAGCGGTCACCCATCCAAGTCATAACCGCGGCGAACGTTGCTTAACTTTGCTGATCGGTTAAGGACAGCTAAGTAAACCTCGCTACTAGCGCTTGAAAATATACTCCTTGTAACAGTGACAGAAGGAAACTTCGAGTCCTTACTTCATATGTTTCTGTGAAACTTTTGATATGATACTAACTACAGCTGCTCCTAAGTGGCGTCTTATCTTTGTAGTTATTGCAGAAGATTTTTTCGGAAGGCATAACCGACTTGATCTATTTCTGAAAAAAAATGTAACTACATAGTTACATTTTTTTTCAGAAATAGATCAATTTACATAAAAACTAACCACTTCACGTCTGTAAGTACCTCGCCTCTTCTTCACGCCACCTTAAAAAAAATATCAATTACAATCTAGCCCGGAACAGTGTGAACTACAACTAATTAAAAGTTATTAATTACTTCGCCACTCTCGATCGTAAATCCCGCTTTTACTGCGGGAACTGCAATGGTACTAAAATAAAGTTTTCCTTTAAAAATCCTTTAAAAAGCTTTAGACTTTAGACATACCTACACAATAAGGATGACGGCAAGATATGGCGATGATGATGCAAGAGAAATGTGACACGCAACAAAAAAGCTTTGAGCTGAAAGCGCTTTTACCGTACTTCTAGGTACGTTCTTGAGCATTTTTTGATTTATTTAATCCATAATATAGTATGATGAAAACTAACGTGGTTATCACACAGTTTGAAAACGTTAACGGGTGTTACTCACGACGTAATACCCGTTAATTTTTACAAAATATTTTATGAATTGTCTACGTTTATACTATTAAGGAAGTCTTTATTTAGTAAGAATATCCTACGAACTGTATACAACATTACAGCTACTACAATAAAAGCATTTAGACAACCTACAAGTCATTGCACACAGGCATTGTCACAGGCAGTCCAAATGCTTCAGCCCACTACCAATTGGCATCGTGCCCAGCACAAACCTTAAAGGCATTTAAATCTATGTTTCCTTTGAATAACAAAATACTGCCCCAGGTCTTTGGAAAAAAAAAACTTTCGACTTATCATCTCATGCAAATGTCAAATGCCATAGGAAATCCCATCCCACAAATACGTAAATTATTTAAAAACTTAAAGCACAATACACCAAAACTTTCATGTCCTCGTGATCCAACTTCTCAGTCACATCAGTTGCACAGGTGTGTTTGAAGCTTAACTTTAGCTTTAGGTACTTCGAACGAATCGATGGTAGTAAACTTAGCTTCGGTTTATGTCTTTGCAGGAGAACCTACGCGTGACTTTTTGCTCAGCAACGAGATCTCATTGCTCGTAGGAAGTTTCTAGAAATGTTTCTACTACGAACTGCCATATGAAGTGCTGAACTAAAGTATAGATTGTTAAACCGCATACAAGTAAAACTACAGATATGCCAAATAAGACTTATGAAAAAAGTACTTAATAATAACAGATATTTTAAGAAAACATTAAATTAATATTTTAGTAAAACACTTAAGAGTAGAGTTCACGGAACGCTTTCCATATAAACGTAGTTTCGTCATATTTTAATTACCAAGCGTTCAAACTGGGTAATTTTTTTTATGCATATTGCTGAGTCTAATATCTTTGCTACTGGTTTGCCAGTTTTTCGATTTATTATTTATTATATCACTAAATGTCAAAATAACCATTCCCATACAAAAAGATTTTTCGAAATATTTTTGAAAATCTGGCAAACCAGATGCGTAGATATTAAGCTCAAGGATATACATGCAAAGGTTCACCGAGTTTGAAAACTTAGTAAATGTTTAAAATATGACGAAACTACGTTTATATGGAAAGCGCTGCGTGAACTATACTCTAAAAATATAAAATATATATAACTGTATCAGACGGATCGTCCACTGCTGAACACAGCCTCCCCTATCAAGGGGGTATTTGCCATAATCCCTACCCTTGGCAGGCGGCTTGGAGATCGCAGTATAAGATGGCAGTTCTTTAGAAGGCGCTGCTGCCCACCTGCCAGTATTTTACCCTTAGTCGCCTTTTACGACACCCGCGGTATGAGATGGGGAGGTGTAATTCTAACCCGGCACCCCACGGGGCAATTTGATTAATTTGAGTAATTAGGATTAAATCAATTCGTAGCACAATTGCTATTTTTTTTTTACTGCCGTAAAATATATATTTAGTGACAATTCCGCCTTTTCTGTTAAGCCAACGTGACGTTATAAATGCTATATAGAGCGATCCATATTTTCCTGGAGACAATGAGAAAACATACCCGAAGGCGGGCAGCAGTGCCGTTCTGTACTGCCATTTTACGCTGCGATCACCAAGCGACCTGCCAAGCGCGGCTATTATGGCCGTGTATGGCTGTTAAAATGAAAAAGTGAAGAAGATTTTTGGACTGGGATTATTGTTTTAGTGAGAGTTTTCAATAAATGAGATTCAATAAATATTTTATAGTACACTATAATTTTTAATATAATGAAATTAAAATGATCAAGGTGTACACACCACTATATAAAAACCACTTTCGTAATTAATAATTTTATTTTTTTATAACTACAAAAATATCTGCCAAGTAAATAAAATTGGCATTTTGCGAATGCCCACCTGGCTAGCGACCACCCTCAAGTAGAAAATCTGTCGCCAACCACCTAACGGTGTGTTCCGGCAGCAGTCCTTGAGAGCCAGTGAAATTACAGGCACATGAGACTTAACATTTTTTTTTTTTTGGCGGGCTTCCTTTATTAATCAAATACTACAAACTATATACAACACTACAGCTACTAAAATACTACAGCTACTACAGTAAAAGCATTTGGACTCATAGGGATTCCAAATGCTTAACAACTATGTCTCAATGTGACGGGCGCAGTGCAATTCGTGACTTATGACGAAATGTTTCTGTTATAGGCAGAGGTTCGTCATTATTTTTAAACATTCTTACCATATGTTTTATTAATTTTAAATTTACATAAGAAACCATTATCATACTTGCTTTTAATAAAAGATCACGTCTCCAAAATATCGACGCACCATATACATACATATATTTATTGTAGTTTAACCATTTTTTTGCGAATATTTTCACATATCTTACCTTAAACACCACATAGGACACAGGTGACCTTATGACTCGACTACGCTTTCGCTGCCATAACAAAAAACATTACACATTTGAGGTCACTCGTGATTTACATGGCAGTGAATGTGGTGTTCTTGATTTTTTCTGTGGTTTGGCAGTTGAGGTGTTAATTAAAACAACCTTAAAACATCTGTCAGAATTCATTTTTATGATTAACTCAAAGACGTCCGCTGGTACACATAAGTCTTCTTTAAACACCATTAGCTTGACTTCCCGGATCCATGACGATGGCTTCGGTCTCTCTAGCACTACCAACACTATACTTTTTTAGATTCGTGTTTGCTACAACTTATATATAGTTATTTTATTATCACGGAAATAAGTTAATTACTCGGATTTAAGTTCATACATAATTACTTTAGAAAATAATATCACAAATGATTTATTTTTTATTTGAGTGACAGTTTTATTTACTTGGCAGATTGGATGACATACGTATTATGAAAAAATATTATTTTGTTACATAAACCAAAGTAATGAACCGATTTTAATGAAATTTCTATAGCACCAATCAGAAAGTATAATCCTTAAAAAAATACTTTCTTAATCGGTTCATAAATGATGGGAGTTCCGAGGAAAAATAAAATATAACCGAATTGCCAAATACCTCCATTTCTGATGTCGTTTAAAACCCGTTGAAACGTTTCTGAATTAGATTAAAACACATTTTCGAGAATAATTAAGCTGAACCTTTCATGCCCATTGGTGACAAGTTCTTCGCGCATTAAGGACTGCCCATTGCCACATTTTTCAATTTTTTAGAGCCAAGCGTATATCGGAATAGGGACTCTGTTACTATGGATTTATTTTTTCCAGATAAATCAAAGCGTAGCTTTGTTATAGGGTTATATATAATAGTCCAGAAGGCTCATGTAAGTACCATAAGTAATCACAGGCAGGCAGCACACACTGTTCGAAGACTCTTCTCTTCACGGTTTATTTTCTTATTATTCTTCATTTTATTTTATAACTTATGTGATAGGGTGTGTGTGATTGTGTGAGGATATTTGTGACTCCTTCACGCTGATACAGCTAAACTGATTTAGATGAAACTTAGAACATAGACAATTCAGGTATTTATTTATGTTAGGAAGTCGTAGTCGCCTGCCAGATGGTAAGCGGTCTCGCCTGTCCATTATAGTGGCAGTATTCCTCGTTCTATTAGTGGCCATCGGGCCATTTATTGCTATGTTACTAACAAAATCTGAATAAAATCATAAAAAAATGTAGTTTCACGATAACGTATTTACATTTGTTACTAACTAAAGCTACTATTTACTAACTTAAGCTACGGCTTCCGTTAAAAATAATGTAAGTACTTACCAAAACAGCCACGTTTCTATGAATACCAGATTTTGTAGGTATTATATTACATAATTGAACACAAGCTGTTGTGCTGTGGGGAGCTGCTGCTGAGATAGAGACAACCTTTATCTTACAAAATTCGAGCCATATATGAAATGCTATGGAATCTCCGAGTGATCTTTTTAAAGAAATTGATATTTTAACTCTACCAATTCTGTATGTATTTGTTGTGTTGTCACCGTTTTGTCGCTTTTCTAATTTCAATTTAAATTTAATTTATTTATTTTTTTAAATTCTTCAATTAGCTAAAGGTAGTCTATGCTTGTTCACAAATAAGGTCTCCATAAATAACTTCAATTTTTTTGTAATCAATGTATATTTTTGTTAACCTAATGATCTAGTATAATAATTAGTGTTTAAGCAATGTAACTTTTTTGATCAATAAACAAATTTATTATATTATTATTTGAAAATATTATGTATGTTCGTAAATTATACTCGTAAGTTAAGTAAATTTAAATTAAACAAAGACAATCACGATTACAAAACTAGGAATAGAGATAAAATAGCGGGGCCAGGTTTTAGATTAGCAAAGACAAATAAAACGTCCTTCTTAGGTAATTGTGTACGGTTTTCCGCCAAGCCAAGCACCTAACGGTGTGTTCCGGCAGCTGTCCTTGAGAGCCAGTACTTCTAGGTTAGCCTGAACAACATCTTCGACCACATCATCACTTACCATCAGGTGAGATAGTGGTCAAAGGCTAACATATCAGGCAAAAAAAAAATGTAACACATTGTTAAAAGACGTTTAAAAGAATGGCCCCAAGTTTCTTGCCCGTTCTTCTTGCAGTGGCTCTATACAATTTATTTGCTGAACGTGGCAGTACAATGATACTTCAATATTAAAATTTGTAATAAACCTTCGTAAGAGACGACTGAAATTGAATAAATGATTTTTACTTTGACTTTGATAAGGTTCTACCGGTGAATTGAACAACAATAAATAAAAACCCCTTATATTCAAGATTAAACTAATCTGAAAACGGAACGGATCTGTAAAATTTATGCAAAAACACGTAAATGACAGTAACTCGCTACTGTCAAGATAAACACGTCATTATTTTGCCATCAGTCGGAGCAAGCCAGGCTCAGTAGTAATACTTTTATTAAAGGAACTCGCCAAATGTCACTTTATGCTAATTTAACGCGCTTGTATCGCTAAATTGGCCGCTCGACCCGATAGCACCTCCTGTGGAATGCTATTGAAATAATGATTATATATCAGAGAGCTTAGGAGAGAGAGAGGTGCGTTCCAGATGTCCGAGTAAAATTTTGCAACGTGAAATTTATTTGACGACATTGCCTTAATGTCTTAATATATATTTTTTACCGGCGATATGGCTTTACTACCAAAATAACTAGAACCAAATATACCTACAACACTATAGCTGTTACAAGGAAACATTTAGTCAACCTAAAGGCCATTGCAAGCTAACAGGCAGTCTAAATGCTTCAGCATAATGCCAGTTGGCAGCGTGTCCAGCATGATGGCAGCATTGGATCGAAATGCCAATTCGTTGAACCAAATAAGAGCCAGAATATTGTTCACGCGTCGCATCGACCAAGCACTCTCCGGGAGCTCATCGTATTTTCCAATACTTTTCGTATTGGAAAATACGATGAGCTCCCGGCCCCCACAGACCCAATGTATCTACCTACACCAAACGGCTCAAATATGTCCACTGTCAGTTATTTAATAGTTCGAATATTTTGCGGGAATCCGACCCGCACTGACTGTTTTTTTATTATTTGTTGGTATGCATTAAATATTGATTTTGTACATAAATATTGTAATATTATCATACCACTTTTAACTCTGACATGATTTATCGTTTTAACGATAGAGATAAATCAAAATAAAAACGTTAAAAAAGTTTTCCGTATGAGGACCCCCTTATATTTCGAACTTTTTGTAATTATTATTTTTTTAGTAATTTATAATACTAACATATTCACTGGGAAAATTTCAACTGTATATATCTTATGGTTTTAAAGATCAAGGGCGTGATTTAGATCAATATGGAGATTGTAACGAAATATGAAACAAAACATGTATATAAAATTCTTTTTTTTTTCATTTTATTGACCTTTTGATTTTCGCAAAAATTAGACATCCTACTCATGACCGCGGAGGACGTTGCTTAACTTAGCTGATCGGTAAAGAACGGCTAAGCAAACTTCGCTACGAGCGCGTCAATTTTTTTTTTTTTTTTTTTTTTTTTTTGATGATATGTTACCTGATAGTTTACCCTTTGACCACTATCTCACCTGATGGTCAGTGATGATGTGGTCGAAGATGGTGTTCAGGCTAACCTAGAAGTACTGGCTCTCAAGGACAGCTGCCGGAACACACCGTTAGGTGCTTAGCGACAGATTTTCTACTTGAGGGTGGTAGGTAGCCAGGCAGGCATTCGCAAAATGCCCTTCCACCATGCTATAACGACTGCCATCCTAAGACAACAACCGGGACCGACGGCTTAACGTGCCCTCCGAAGCACGGAAACGCTCAGTAGTAATGTCACTAGCGGTCACCCATCCAACTCATGACCGCGCGCGACGTTGCTTAACTTTGCTGATCGGTTGAGAACAGCTAAGTAAACTTCGCTACGAGCGCTTCAAAAACTTGTAGGCAAGATAAGCCTTAAGTATGGTAATATGAGGTTCCAAGGCCATATAATATCAGGTGCAATCTACGAGTGTATTGAAGAAAGATTTATAGACGCCCTTCGGCTTCCGATTTAATATATCAATTTTATAGCTACTGGATCGCTGGAATGATTTGTGATGACGGCACCAAGCCCTTTCATTATCTTGCGCAGAAAATTAATATAAAGTAAGAATTATCCTGATATGAGTTCCAGCTGTCGCTTAAGTCTGTTATGGTTGAGCTTTTTGAAGAATGATGTGGGCTTGAGCTGTTTGGAAGAATGATGTGGGTTTAAGCTCTTTTGAAGAATGGTGTAGGTCTGAGTTTTTTTAACATATTTTAAGAAAACATTAAATTACTATTTTAATAAAATATATGTCTAGTGACAATTTTGCCTATTTTTCCTATGGAATTTTCGAGGCGTTTCGCTTCTACACGAAGCGTCCTCGGGAGGTCTTGACTTTTCGAGCGCACGATCTAGCTGAGCTTTTTGTAGAATGATGTAGGTCTGAGCTTTTTTGTATAATGATGTTGGTTCAATAACGGTCAAATACTTTTATTTAATTTGATTTTTTAAACTTTGGAGCATTTGATATAAATTTTAATTTAGCTACCATGCTATATAGAAAGGTGTTGTAGGCAGTTAGAAAATTTACTTTTAAGGGATGTGCATTTACAATGCTTTCCATACAGACTTGGTTTCGACATATTTTTTTCAAACTCGGTGAAATTTTCGCATGTCCTTGAGCAGAAAGTCAACGCTTACTGCTTTGTAAGTTTTCCGTTTAAAAACAGATTTCCATCCTTATTTGTTGATCCAAATAAGTGGCATCCTTTTGATCACGCGTCGCAACACGTAAACTAATTTTAAACAAGCAATTGTGCTACGGATTGATTTAATCCTAATTACTCAAATTAGTGTTAGCATCTTTGTGTGCGGTAATAAGACCCATTATAGTTCATGAGCTGCTGTCGTGAATTGTTACTAGTTATTGTTAACTTATATGGTAATAACTCATAAATATCTACGAACATTCTTGCTCTGAGCAAGGACGGTAGCTTGACACCATGCAAAGTGGCTGTCTTTTTTGACAGTTTGTAATGAATATTATAAATTTTTAGTGCAATATTCCTCAGCAATATTTCTTTAGCCGATAATAATGTCTCTGTATGACGTGTAATTTATAGACTGCTTTATAAAACTTTCGTTGTCACTTTATAATGGTTGTAAGTATATTACTCGTTACTGATAATAAAGTACGAAATGTTGTGCATTTTAGGGTCCGTACCCAAAGGGCAAAATGGAGCCCTTTATATTAATAGCTCTTATTAGACCCCGCTGTTTGTCACGTCCGTTTATATCACGGGTCTAGCTCGAAATAAAGTAACAATTCTTAAATTGAGATATTTTGTGTATAGCTTCGACAACAACTGAGGTGTCATCGAGTCTTGGGTTCATTGAGTAGAGTAATCAATATGAATTATCATCTATAAAAAGAAAATAGGTGCACACCGAAGTTGTCAGTTGCTCGTATACTATTTTGTCGTAAACAATAAATTAATTTGGATTCTGGTATTTCGGTATATTCTTTATTGTATGTATGTCGCCAGGATTCCGGCTGCTCTTCTTTAGGGCCAGTAATTACCATGATCAAAATCTTCAACTGCGTCATCACTTACCATCGTGAGATAAGGCTAGCCCATAAGTTATTAAAAACGAACTAATATTGTTTTTTATACTGCATGCGACATTATTACGCTTGTTAATCCATTTTAATGGTTGCGTTGTTACAAATTTGTTGATGCATGAAACGTGCTCTTCATCTACCTAAGGTGTTAACAGGGAAAAGGGCCTTTTGTGCGCCTAATAAACGTTAAAACCCTATATTTTTTCATTGCTGATACGCTTGCCTTTGACCACTATCTCACCTGATGGTAAGTGATAATGTGGTCGAAGATGTTTTTCAGGTTCACCTAGAATACTGGCTTCTGAAGGACAGCTGCCGGAACACACCGTTTGGTGCTTGGCTGCAGATTTTCTACTTGAGGGTGGCAACTATCCAGGCGGACATTCGCAAAATGCCCTATCACCATGCTATCACGAGTGCCATCCTAAGACGACAACCGGGACTGACGGCTTAACGTACCCTCCGAAGCACGGAAGCGCTCAGTAGTAATGGCATTAGCGGTCACGCATCCAAGTCACGATCGGTTAAGAACAGTTAAGTAAACTTCGCTACGTGCGCTTCAAAACTGCGAGTGATTCATGCTGACGTGAGCAGTGGCATGCTGCTTATTTGGTGTGTTATTTCCCGAAGTCATCTTTTACGCCATCTAACATACGGACAGTCTTTATATTCTGATACAGTTTACTGTACGGCAGTACTTTATGTGTCACGCTCAAGTCTTGCGTCAATATTCTAACTTAAATCGTACTAAGTTACGACACTTTTCTGTATCGAGAAAATATGCCATAAACTGTTAGATTGACGCAATCACAGTTTCGTTTGCAATACATACAACTCCATACTTAATTCCACCCAAGTAGTTTCTAGCAACATTGTTGCTGGTTTTACGACTGATTAATCAATATGCTAAGTATGCCACAGTTTAGCAAAACAGAAAGGAAACTGTAACATTATAAGAAATAGCCTTGTCCTACTTATGAATGCTTTAAGGTCTATATCCGCGGAGAGCTTTTGAAAGCGTCTTCTGTTGAACAGGCAACGGTCGAATGCTGATTGGAGGTCGGAAGTTAGAATGTTAATAATAGTATCAAACTTCATTCTTCACACAGTATATACGAAATTTTGAAAACAGTATACATATATATACTATGAAGTAGAAAGGCATTTTGAATGCTCCCCTATCTCGGTATCGCACAGCAAATCTGACGTAGCACGTTAGGATGTGTTTTGGCAGCTGTCATTTTTTTACTGCTTTGCTTGACTTGTTCCCATTCGATTCTGTTCTGTTCTGGTGTTGGTCAGAGTATATGGAAAATATGTACCTGGTCTACGTCTTCGCGTTGATTAGTTTGTGCATTTGTTTGTATCATAAAATGTCGCATCGCATCACGACGAGACTTGTCGCTCTGTGTCTCGCACCTAGGACAATTGATAAGCTATACGGCTTTCGAAGACATTGTTAATTGAATCGACATTTGAGTGGTACATTACAGTGCCACGCAAAACTTAGTTTGGAGCTGTATTGATTCAGCAAGCGCATCGCTTGATGAACTACTTAAGTTCTTAAGTCAGCAGTGAAATTCAACTCAAAAGTCTACCTTTTTCTACTTACTTTTAATGAGATGCCTGCCTTACAGCGCTGGGCCCACGTGGGTAAGTCTGTCAAAGTATGAACAGAGGGCTCGAAGCCCAAAAGTATTTGTCATATCCACAGTACATATACTATAAATAAGTTGATATGCAAGCTGTATGATCCTGTCAGTTCTTCGCAATCGCTAAAGTTTCTCCACTGCTTTTGTACTGTGTTTATAATATAATAATGCCTACGGCTAGTGTTACACACCCACACGCGTGCAGAAAAACGTAAATAATTTTACGTCCTGCATACTTCCCCCGTGCGAATGACGATAAAAACTGCTCATATATACCAAAACGCCTGTTTATCCCCGAAGGTATTTAAATACCCTCGGTTTACCAGATATGTTTTGGCTTAATGTAATAAGGCACGAACCTATTGCCATCTACAGAGCACGATTACATATTTTATGCAGGCCAACAGGTAGTCCAAATGCGCCAGCACACTACCAGTTCGCAACGTGATCAGTATGTTGGCAGCATTGCCCCATTGCAAAGGACCCACTCGTATTTCTATTTTCTCTATCGCTCGGTTAAAGAGTTGCGAAACTAGAACTAGACTTAGCATTTTTGCGGCGGTACAGCAGCGATTGTGACTCTCACCTAAAATGTAAGGTCACCTTCACTAAGCATGATAGTGCAAAATCGTAATTAAGTCATAAAGCTAGTTTTTTGTGAAATATTATCAGTGATGTAGCATTTAGAGCATTTTGACCATGTATCGTATTTCCTTAGCAGTCTATTAGTATGACCTCCACGATATTGAACATAAAAGTATAGGTAAGGTAAAGTCAAATAAATCTAAGAGAAAACATTGAAAGAGCAGCTGCTCTGCGTTTGTTCGCGGCGGAAAACAAATACTTGCATAACTAATGCATTGCGCTAAATCGAGCGCAGCCGTCAATTAGGTACTGTTAGGCTGAAACACAAAACTAAACTGATGTAATTCTTGCAGTTGCACGAGGTTTCGACGAATTGTTACGACCATAGAGCATACTCTTCATCTCATCTTCATTTGATACCATTTAGAAACCCAAGTGTCAAAATGCAATGAAATTATGCATACGTAATGACTTCCTACAGCGAAGGACCACAAGAATGGTTGACGATCCTGAACTAGCTGACACTCTGAAATCACTTAGCATCCGAAGAGACATCGGCTGTGTATTCTATCGTTCATATATAATGTGGAATGCTCTGCCGAGCTCTTGAACCTTGTTCCACGTATAACCAATTTTTCCATCGCACGTCTCGCCACCGTCTTAATGCTCATCTTCACATTTTGCAGGCTTGGACGTCCTGTACCGTCCGTTTCAAGCAGTAATTTTTGCTGCAAACCGTTAAAATGTGTAACGTCCTTCCTTATTCCATTTCTTTCCTGATAAATATGACATGGAGTCATCTAAAAAGAGGATTAATATAGTCCTTAAAGGTCGGCAACGCATTGACAGTACTAATAGTATTGCAGATGTCTATAAGCGACGGTAGCCGCTAACCATCAGGAAGGCCATAAGATTGTTTGCCGCTCATCACAAAAAAAATCTTCGTAATGATTTCCGTGGGGTGATGTGCTAGAATTGAATCCCCCATCCAGTGGAAGCCGTAAAAGGCGACGAAATAAAAACACCAGGTGGGCAACTGCGTCTTCCGAAGAACTGCCGTACACTGCGATCCAGACGCCTGCCAGGCGTGGGAATTATGATGGTCTTGGTTTTGTTCATCGATTGCTGTTGATCTGAATGTGTAACTTTTCTAAAGGCAAGGTCCGGTAAATTTTTCTTTATCAATCAATATTAATAAAATGACGTACTACGAAAACTATTAATATATTATGTACTTATAATAACTCACGTATGGTATAATTATTTTTACTAACCGATTTTAAAATAGGGGGAGTTTTTAATTCGACTGTTTTTTTTTGTTTTTCACCTCTTAAACTCCATACATGGTGTACCAATTTTGATGTGTTTTATTATATTAGACAGCTGGTGCTTGTCATGTGGTCACATTTAAATTTGAGTGAGATCTGACCAGTAATATTTGAGTTATCTCTTATAATGCGTATTTTAAGTTTGAAGTCGGTGTTTTTGTTAATATTTTATTTTAATTATATGAATGGAAATTATTTCTTCAATAGAGGCCAGAATCCAAAGTTTATACCCTTTAATCGCATTACTACAATGAATGACAGATCAATGGTGTGCCCATATATAAAAACAGAAACGAATTAAATAACCAGTCTATAAAAACTTTAAAAATAGACACAAAAAATATGAAATTGCATTGAAAGCTGTTGAGTCGCTACCGAACGCACACGCAACTTTGTAATATTATAGAAGTATAAAATATATTAAATTAAGATTGTTTATAAGACTTACAGCTGTTGGCTTATTGGGTTTTATTGCAATTATAATGTTTTCTGAATGGTTCAATTTGTACTTACTCGTAAAATGGCGGTAATTACAATTGAATAATTTTTATTTGAATGTTCATATTAAGGGGGCGATTCAATTATATTGGTTACTTTGAAGGTGAACTCTTCTTCAGAGTATCGTTGACAAGTTTTAAAAAAATATATATATTTAGGTGGTCATTTTGGCAACAAATCCGAGCGAAGACTTTTCATTACTGCTAATTAAAAGGATAATAAGAATTCAGCATATTTCAAGTATGTTTTTTGGACTCTGAAACGACATTAAATTTTCTCATCTAACTCACGCTGATATGTTATCAATTATATCCTCAATAAATCACGCGGGCCGATGCTCGATCGCGTCCCGCTTGTTTGAGCGCGAACAGTGTTATACATTTTGAAATATTCTTAAAATACTGAATTTTTCATATACTAAACAAACAAGTGTACAATTTCCGAAGGTATGGGGAGTGGTACCCTCAAGGTACCACTTCACATTCGGAAATTAACTAAGAAAATCCCATATTGTTAAATAGCGCGTAGTATATCAAAAGTTGCGTCTCTGAATGCGCACTACTAATCTGCAACAAAAATACACGAAGGTAGTACAAATATTTCACACCCGAGCGCAAATAATTGTTTAGGCTTCAAAATTACAGTAGGTCCTCCATACTAAACATTTTAAAATCGAAGTAGCTCATCCATGTGAAAAGTATTAATTCTCTAATATGACACTTTTTGTACAGACAAAAGGTCGTAGCTGCCACTTGTTATACCTTGCGACTCCTTCCTTATGTACACTACCACGCTATTATGAATCACATCATATTTTAGTCATAGATCCAAAATTACACTGAGAAAAACGACTTTGGAGCTTAAATCAAATTTACCGTTGAATTGTAACTACGCAAGATGAATTCACAACTCTTAAGATGATTTTCACCACGCAAAGCGAAATCAATAAAATTGTACCATGTTTTATAATAAACACAACCGTCAAAAAACGCCTACCGTAAAGTATTTTTCAGAATTAAACGTTATACGATAATAATTGCAGTATTGACCATAAAATATACCTTACTTTTACGGCGGTTTCTATACGGTGATTATTACTATAACGTACGACTTAATCAGCCTCATCGAAAAGTCAATATTTAAGAAAGACCACAAAATACACTTTAAATGAAGACGAAAAAAAGCATTCGCCTTCACTGACCTCATTTAACGCCTTCTAGTTGGAAGGCGTTTTTATACGTACTTACGTTTGGTCGGTTTTTTGCCTTCATACCATATAAATTGGCCGTCATTAGGGCGCTTTTGACTTTAGATTTTTCTCAGTGCATCCATTGTGAAAAGTATTAATTCTCTAATATGACGCTTTTTGTACAGACAAAAGGTCGTAGCCGCCACTTGTTATACCTTGCGACTCCTTCCTTATGTACACTATCACGCTATTACGAATCACATCATTTTAGTCATCGATCCAAAATTACAAAACTAATATCACCAGCTGTTATTTATCGTTTCCCTAACGCCAAACAAACACGCGTACATATTTAATCACATAAACAAGCAACACACAAGGTTGTGTTTACAATTCAGTGCTGGCAACATCAGGAAACAAAATGTATTTATGCTGCAAGGCAAACGTATCTAATGCAAAATGTTGTTAACATTATCATGACATGAATTATCTTGATCTTTCGCCCCTTTAGCATTGAAAATGTAACTTGATTCTTTTTAACCTATTAGTATTGCATGCTAATTTATTCTTTATTAAGTCGTTTTTTATACAAGGTTTCCTTTGTGTAATTATGATTAAACGCGGTTCGTAGTGTTCTAAGTTTAATTTCACTTTGAAAACTATCGCGAGTTTTATCCATATTAACTTATTAGGAACCGGCTAGGACCCGCGTTATATTTACCGGAAAGATTGCGACCAGTTTCGGCCTGTTTTGAAGTCCTTCGTCTGGGAGTCACGACTGCGCGAAGCGACGAGCACGGGCCTCAGCGCGAATCTTTCCGGTAAATATAACGCGGGTCCGAGCCGGTTCCTAATAAGTTAATAAGTTTAATTTGCTCCGTGCCGTATGTAATATGAATGTCATCTGTATCGTCCAGGATTTGTTCCAGCAGGAAATAAATGAGTGCAGTCGAAGGAAAGCTCTCAGCTGCTGGAACATCCCTTTTGACGGACGGATACTTGTCCGTGTTTCGCGGAGTTAACTATAACTACTTTATACTAGACTTAACCTACAAATGATAACTCAAACACTTGCAAGTGGGTGTCCTGCGCCCTCTAGAAGTGTGTCCAGGAGCTCATCAAGATTCAAGAGTCAGTCAACACACAGCAACAAATAGTATGTTATTGTGAGGGAACAAGCTCTAGGCCCACCTGATGTTAAGCGGACTCACCTCTGCCTATAACAGATGCATTTCGTCACAAGTCACGAATTGCACTGCTCCCGTCACCTTGAGACTTAGTTCTTAAGTCTCATGTGCCTGTAATTTCACTGGCTATCAAGGACTGCTGCCAGAACACACCGTTAGGTGCTTGGCAACGGATTTTCTACTTGAGGGTGGTCGCTAGCCAGGCGGGCATTCTCAAATGCCCTTCCACCATGCGGTGAAGCTCAAGCGCGCGGCGGGACTCGGACCATGGACCTGCTGCGCGGTAGTCCATAGCCAATGCCACTGAGCCGTCACTGCTTCAAAATTGGTATCAACAAGCCTTTAAATATACAGAACTGCAAATATTTTCAAGTTATGAAGGTTATATACTATCGTAGGTTATATTTAAGAACTCATGTCCCAACTAATTCACACTGAAAATTCAAGAACCAACTTGACAGCAAAGGTGACAGCTAGGTGCGTTTCGGATTCGAGCGCTAGACTCGCAAATGGTTCAGTACATCATTTTTTGATATATGTTTGGAACCTATCAGGTATTTCCCATGGGTACCTAGGTAGGTATACAAAACGGGTGGGAGTCACGTTCATAATATTGTCAAATGCACGCCGATTTAAACCCTAATTAAATTTAAATAGAGTAGATAATTTTATATACAGTAGAATCGAAATTCATCATTTAAAGCCTAAATAAAGAGAGATGTCTTACTATTAGGAATCTTACTATCACTAGGTACTTACTGTATCAGCTGGATTGTCGACTTCTGAACACGGTCTCTAATAAGGGGGGGGGATTTGCCTTAATCCTCATGCTTGGCAGTCGTCTTGGGGATCGCAGTTTAAGAGATCAATTCCTCAGAAGGCGCTGCTGCCTACCTTCCGGTATTTTACCTTTAGTCGCTTCTTACGACACCCACAAGTAGAAATAGGGAGGTGACATTCCAACCCGGCACCCCACGGGGCGCTAGGTACTAGTATAAGTACCTAAACTAGGTACATATCGGTAGATATTGCATATAATGATGAAACTTCTAATTTTCACGTTAATAGGTATTGTTAACGTTAAAATTTACTAATGTCGAGTCCACCAAACTAAACTTACAATAAACTGTAGTGTGCACCAATATTATCAGACTCGCTAACTTTATTAACATTCTATATATTTATAAGCAATGATAGCCCAGCGGTAATATCTATGGACTGCCGTGCCGCAGATCCATGATTCGATCCCCACAACCGACTAGAGCACCGCATGGTGGAAGGACATTTTGCGAATGCTCGCCTGGATACTACCACCCTTAAGTAGAAAGTCTGTCGCCAAACACATAACTGTGAGCTCCGGTAGCGGTCCTTAAGAAACAGTTTTTATTTAATGTTAATATTGCCACAATCTCACCTTATGGTAAGTGATGTGATGTGGTCGAAGGTGTTAACAGGCTTAACCTAGAATTACTGGCTCTCGAGGACAGCTGCCGGAACACACCGTTAGGTGCAGCGACAGATTTTCTACTTGAAGGTGGTCGCTAACCAGGCGGGCTTCACAAAATGCCCTACCACCATGCGTCAAGCCCACGGCGGGATTCGAACCATGGACCTGCTACGTGGTAGTCCATAGCCAATGCCACTGAGCCATCACTGCTAATCCAGTTTTTCTTGGCCGAATCCGTTCATCCTCGATCAAATCACTTACCAACGCGTGAGATAGTCGTCAAAGTCTAGAACAAAACTTTTCACTCAAATACAACCATCTGTCGTTTCACACGCAAGATTAATGTATCTCGCTATACTGTATTAGGTATTCAAAATCATGCGAACCTTTATAAACCATATTTGTGTTGCTACGTCGACATCTTATGTCAAACATCGAGATAAAAATAATCCACGATGAGTAGCAAAATACTCGTTTTAACGCATAAAAAGCAAAGATATTTGCGACTGCGGTTGTCGTGTCGCTTCCAACTTCCAAGGTGGCTTTACATTGTAAGAGTACGTTGAACCTGCATCGGCCCGAGGTGTTGTGGCTTCTTTACAACGTCCGATCCCGGCCCGTTTTCGCGGGATTCACCATGAAATCAAATATCTTCTGAGATTATATACGAAAAAGAACGTGTCCGACTTTCTGGTTGTAAACTTTTTCAAATCTTATAGGCCTTCTATCTTACTCTTAAGAACAGGTGTTGGCACACACCGTTGGGTGCACGACGATTTTCTACGTAAAAGTGGTATTCATGGCTCAGGTGAGTATTCGCAAATACACCATGCGAGAAATAGAGAATTAATTAAATTGGATTTGACAAATTTATCTTTTTGATTGTTGATAAGCTCTTTTTTAACTAAATAAGTGAATAATTTGATTTCGACGACATTATCGGTAATAGTCGGTGTAGAATATAGGATAAAAATAAAATATGTGTTTTGCTATTTTATTTTGGATTGAAGTAATAATTTGATATTACCAAATTTTACGCGGTCCAAGCAATAATACAGGACTCGCTAGCGGGTCATTTAGTTTCGGTGACAAAGTTATATACATACTAGTAAAATCACTTATATCAATCCAAATATTAAAATCATCACTAAAATTTTTTTAACATAAATCCTTCAATAGATATTTTAAAACCATGTCAACTTCCCGTATCTTTTACATATCTCTTTGAATAGTTCCATGTCAGTGTGAAAGATACACTGATTAACTCACTTATTAAGATGAAGATTGTGTTGTCTTCGTAAACATATACAATCGACTCCCGGCTTTCCCATGACCTTCCGCTCGTCAATGACTCATCCTTACAATGTCTCGTGAAAAATCGCACATACAGTTGCATGCCATCCATCCGACTTGTTTCCGATAGGAATTTTTCAGATTAAGTCGCGCGCTGACATTGTAGTATATCAGAGTCAAGGTTTCGCCTCCTGGCCTACTGAACTGATGCAACAAATTGAGTTACGTCGCGTCGTTGATCTCTTATATTGTTGTATATTGCAGCTTAGTTTGATACACCCCAAATAACTGTAAATATATGACAAATCTTTACATTGTATGGTGGTAGGGCGTTTTGCGAATGCCCGCCTGGCTAGCTACCACCCTCAAGTAGAAAATCTGTCGCCCAGTACCTAATGGTGTGTTCCGGCAGACAAAGGATAATAAGGATATCAAGCATAAAAAAAACAGTATTTTGTATAAGATTTTTCGGTATCCATTAAATTTCTCATGTCAATGTAAAGGTTAATAATTTACTCTTATGCATTTTGTTGTCAGAGATGAAATGTGCCGTATGCAAGACTTCTAAATGACTGTTCCTTGGCTCGTTACTGAATCGTCTCTGTTACGTCCCGCGCAGTGCAAGTCGCTCACACAGTTGCATGCAATGCGATCCATCCGACTTGTTTTCCGTTCAAAATTCTTCAAATTAAGACGCCCGCCAACATTGTAGATTATCAAAGTCAAGGTTTCACCGCCTGGCCTACTAAACTGGCGCAACAAATTAAGTTACGTCGCGTCTTCGATGATATTGTTGTAACTTTCAATGTAGTAGTTGCGCAGGTCAGTGTCATAAAAATCTCGCATCCCATCGTTGATCTGATATATTGTTAAACTTTGGATTATTATATGATTAATTAAAACGACATTTGGAACTAATAGCTATTTCTCTGACAAATCCATAATATAGCTGGGTATTGTTCTTTTGATATATATTTTTATCTCAATATCTTTCTCTGTCAGAACCTTCAATCATGCGCTTTAAAACAGTTGTCTTTAAATACCTGAAGAATATATTCCTTAACTGTTCTGTAACCCTTGAAATTTGTACCGTCTGCAAAATATTATGACAGACTACGGACTTAACCAAATTACTGTATGCTATGAGCTAGCATTGGTAAAACCAGACAAGTACTGTTACTTCGTAAAGTGGAACCAAACGAGGCTTGTATGTGTGCGCGCCCACACGCACGTGCCATTCCATGCACACTACGACAAATAGGTCTATATTCTATAGCAATGTAAAAGATATACTCCTTAACTCTTTTTTGTGACCCAGTTCAGTTTGTACCGTCTGCAAAATTATATGACCGACTACGGACTTTACCAAATTACTACAGCTTATTCATGGTAAAACGAGAGAATTATTTTGACTTCATAAAACGATACCAAATGTGTTTTGTATGTGTGCGCGCCCACACGCACTTGCAATAGCATGTACACTACTGCAAATAACTTGCGTCTCCAAGTGAGTTGATTTATTAAATTAAATCATATCTATAGGTAACAACGAATTGATTGCTATCGTATACCTATACATATTATATACCTACAAAACTTAGAGATATGGACCACAGATCAGAGAAATAGAGAGATTTGCCTTCAGTCCATGTTTATTCATATAAAAGTGTTGCCGCGTCACTCCCACCCATTTCACTCTCTCATCAATAAAAACAATAAGTGTGGCATTCAAATAGAAAATCTGACGCCAAGCACCTAACGGTGTGTTCCGGCAACAGTCCTTGAGAGCCAGTGAAATTACAGGCAAAATGAGACTGAATAAGTATGTCTCAAACTAACACACTAACTAATCGTACACATGCATAAATAGGTTGCGATTCAGCCTGTAGCTACGGTCACTAGTTACACTCACAGATACAGCTATTAAACTACTGATCCATTGCGTCATCGGAAGAACTGATTCGTTTGTTGATTTTTACTAAGCGCGCAATGGTTTTCTTACAAACAAGCCTGATTTAGGCCAGATGCGTTCGCACGTGCCACGCCTCCAACGTATCTCCCTTGTTTCCTGATCTGAGATATTGACAATCCCGCATATTCAGACTAGAGAAGGCATTTGAATGTCGTACTTGTGCTTCCAATCAAACTACAGTTCGACCAACTTATATGTTCAGGCGGCATAAAAAAGAACTACAAAATTCCCTCAAATTGTGACAGTTTGTAGTTGATTTCCTTGACCTATAGCGCCCTCGAGAACTGCACAGTTAAGATGGTGGTACTATACTTATCTTGTTTTACTATGACTCGCTGCGTGTCAGACGCAGTGGAGCGACATCTCGTGTGCTGCACGTCGCTCACACAATTCCTTCAATGTCTGACTTGCAACCGTTCAAAATTCTTCAATGTTAGTTCTGCGCCATCATTGTAATTCGTCAAAGTCACGGTTTCGCCTTCTGGCCTACTGAACAGAAGCATCACATTGAGTTACATCATATAGTCGATCTGGTATACTGTTGTACTTACCTTGTAAAGTAGTTCTCGTAAACTGCATCATACAGTACAGTAGATAGTTGCTACGGCTCTTTGATATAACCTTCTTGTAACTTTTACTCAGCCTGAATTTACATGCGTTTTTTTAATCTTTCATGTCAGTGTGAACCTGCTTTGCTTGTATATGTAATCGTTTAATTTGTGCCGCCTGTGAAGCCTGTGTATTTTGAAGCAGTGATGGCACAGTGGAATTGGCTATGGAATGCCCCGCTGCAGGTCCATGGTTCGAATCCCGCCGCGGGCTTGAGGTTCACCGTATGATGGAAGGGCATTTTGCGAGTACCCGCCTGGCTAGCGACCACTCTCAAGTAGAAATCTGTCGCCAAGCACCTAACGGTGTGTTCCGGCAGCTGTCCTTGAGAGCCAGTGAAATTACAGGCACATGAGACTTAACAATTATGTGTCAAAGTGACGGGCGCAGTACAATTCGTTACACTTGTTTAGTCCGCTTAACATCAGGTGGGCCTCGAGCTTGTTCCGTCATAATAACATTAAAAAACCTATACCTTCAACCCTACTACGGACTTTACCAAACGGCTGTACGACAGTGCGTCACTGACTCATCTCTGCGAGACGCGGCGACGTCTCGTGTGTTGCAAGTAGCTCACACAGTTGCTTGCAATCCGTCGGACTTGTTATCGTTCAGAATTCTTCAAATTAAGTCGCGCGCTAACATTGTAGTGTATGAGAGTCAAGGTTTCACCGCCTGGCCTACTGAACTGATGCAACACTGTGAGTTACGCCGCGCCGTCGCGTCAATCTGATATTGTTGAAACGTTCAATGTAGAAGTTGCGCAGGTCAGTGTCATCAAAATGTGACGACGCGTTTTCGTTCTCGTTGAATTGTTGCTTTGTAACGGTGGTGGCAAACCGCGCCAGTAAGGTGTCTGGGTTTCACTAGGTCATCTTTATTATGCTGCCACCTAGTAGTAATATATGTTAACCTGAGCTGCATATATTTGAATAATTGAATAACCAATTAGGCTGCCGGCAGTGCCGGCACCATTGGGTACATAACTCTTAAAGCGCTATGTATTGCTGTGTTTTGGAAACATACCATATAGAAATTATAAATTTTATTAAATAAATCAAGCAAAAATGTCTTTTAATTGAGATTTTTTAAAATAATAATAACATAACAGGTTTCCCGTTAATTTTTACAAACTCATATGAGTTTGTAGTAGTGTTTAATTATAAAAAAAGTACATACTGATAAATAAAGAATTCGAAAAAAGTCGTTATAATGTAATTTAGCTTCTGCTATTTTGAATGCAGTAAACAATCATAAAAGAGAAAAAAATGAAAAATAATAAATATCATTTATATATAAAAGTTGAAAAAAAAAAAATATTTTCCTTTTCAATATAAACTACTCATATCTTTTAACCACTTTTCTATCATATCTCACTTTAAATTAAAAAGAAATAATCGCACAGTTTTAAGCGTAAATATTTTGCAAACGGAATGCAGTACCAAGTTATTATTATCCTAAATATCCAGAATGCCTAGCTTTTTTATATAATATTTTGGCATTCAATCGTACGAGTCAATTAATACACAAGATATAATGCATTTATTAGTTTAGCTGAGTCATAAGTCACAGGCATATTTTAGTAATGTGATGGAAACATGGGAGATGGCCGAGAAAATGTTTTTTTTTTTTTGTTGTTATGTTATTGTGACGGAACAAGCCCGAGGCCCACCTGAAGTTAAGTGGACTAACCTCTGACTATAACAGACGCATTTCGTCAACGACGAATTGCACTGTGCCCGTCACACTGAGACGTCTAGTTGTTAGGTCTCATTAGCCTGTAATTTTTCTGGCTCTCAAGGACTGCTGCCGGAACACACCGTTAGGTGCTTGGCGACAGATTTTCTACTTGAGGGTGGTCGCTAGCCAGGCGGGCATTCGCAAAATGCCCTTCCACCATGCGGTGAAGCTCAAGCTCTGGGCGGGATTCGAACCATGGACCTGCTGCGCGGCAGTCCATAGCCAAGGCCACTGAGCCATCACTGCTTCAAAACTAAGCTACGAAATACTAGGTATTTCGTGCTATTGAGTAATTTGCCTACACTTATTTATTTTATTTATTTATTTACAGGAAGACCTACAGCTTCCATTTACAGTGTAGTCTCTTAAAAGTAAGCACCATTAAGCCAATTAAAGGTCCTCGCGTCTATGTAACAGTTTATGTAAACATAACGTGAGCATTTTTAACCCATTGGCATCGGCGACAATGACAACAATATAATCCCATTCCCTTATGCAGGTTATCTGGCCACTTATAAACCTTTATTGCATGATAAGTGATAACACTCAAAATAACACTTGAAAAATATCAGAACATCAAAGGCAAAATCACATTACCAAATTATCGCACCGTAAGTCTCTCTTGACTTTGTTTGTTTATTCATTATTTATATTTGGTTTATTATTATTTGATTCTTACGTAATGAATAGTTAGTCCCATGGGGTGCCGGCTAGAGTCCCGTGGAGCTAGAAAGTTTTTTTTTATGTTATTGTGACGGAACAAAGACGCTCAAGCCGGCGGTGGGGATCGAACACTAGACCTGCGGCACCGCGGCCCATAGCTATAACCGCTAGGCCCACATTGCTTCATAAAATGTCACTCCCTCGTTGCTACTTGTGGTTGTTGTAAGAGGCTAAAGGTAAAATACCTTTTAAGCAAGAAGTTATAAAAAAGCACAGATTTCTTGCCAAAACCTCCATACATAATATTTATTTTTTCTGAATCGAAACAACGATCATCTGAAGAGGAGTTCGAAATGACCTAAAATCATACCTTCAAAATGACCTAAAATCAGAGAATCGACCGAATGGACCCCTTCAAAAGAGAGTACTTTTCTTTTCGATTTAATTAAACGAAAATTATGAATTTTTATTATTATTTAGCATCATTATGATTGCTCTAGCAATCCACGTAACCTACTTTTTTCTCTTATAATGTACTCGTAGCTATCGACATATTTTAGGTATAATTGCATTCATTTAGGGATCTTTGCGTGAGCCCTCCTTGCGCTTGTCTAGTTTTAATTTTTTTACTTTAAATCTTTGCTTCAATTACACCAAGTTCAAAGTTTATCAGTTCAACTAAAGAGCTAAAAACTGGTGAAAAAATACGTTCCTCATCATAAGATCTATTAGAACTCCCTGGAGAATAAGAATATACGCCATTATAACACAGTGAATTTCAACTGACTCACTTTTATTTTTCGAAAGTTACAGCGCACGCTTATCAATGAGCCTATATAGTTTTTCTACCGACTTAAAAAAAAAGGAAAAGGTACTCAATTCATCTGTATGCTTTTTTTACGTTTGTTACCTCAGAAATTTTCACTGGAAGAACCGATTTTGATGATTCTTTTTTCATTTGAAAGCTGACGCTTGCCGTTTGGTCCCATTTACATTTCATCAAAATAGGTCAAGCTGTTTTTGAGTCCGATAACTGAAAAGTATTTTCCTATCTTGATGATATAGTCATTGATAGTAAATGACAATCGATCCCATAAGTAGCAAGGGTCACTAAAAAGGGTGAATTTTTTTTTATCAAAAAATGGCACCGATTTCAACACTCAAATGTGTGAAAATACTTGTTGAAGTCGGTACTATGATGGTTCATAAGTACACAATATTGTACGCTGACCGACCTACCGACTTCGACAAGTATTTTCACACTTTTTTTTTCGTGTTTATGTCAAATATTGAGATGAGAACGTTTTCTCGAAAACTTATAATCGCTACAACACTTCTCCCCGACACTTGATAGAAATATGTAGGAAGAGCATACTCGTATAAATCTCGCACCTATAACAATAAGAACGTGTGCAGACGGCCCTGACAGTAATTAAAGATAATAACGAGTGTCACGAGCCCTTCAGGCTAATTCCACTCGAATCGTCACTATGTAACGTGTACCGATTATAAAATCCATGTCAGTAATTATTGGCAAAGTGAGCGCAGTCTCTGCCGCGGGCGTGAGTTGCCCGGTGACATTTTGTTAAACAACATCCAAAAGACAAGATGGCTTTCTAGACAGGCTTTCGATTCGACTAGCAGAATATATATTATTTTATGCATGCCCACACATATAATTTCACTTCATTATTCGATCTTGAAAAGTATTTTGGTCAGGTAGAAAGTTGGTCCCATCCATGGGTCAAATTTCATCAACTTCAAGCAACTTTTTTTTCATATAAATACGAAAAGTTTTTTTTTTAACAATATACTACGAACTTTATACAAATGCTTTTATTGTAGTAGCTGTAACTACAATAAAAGCATTTAGACAACCTATACGTCATTGCAGACTCACTGGCAGTCCAAATGCTCCAGCTCACTACCAGTTGGCAGCGTGCTCAGCATACTGGCAGCATTGCCCCGTTGAATTGCAATGCTTATTCGTTGAGCCCAGTAGGTGCCAGCATTTTGATCACGCATCGCGTCCACCAAGCGCTCTGATATTCATTTTGGAAAACACGATGAGCTCTCGGTCCCCACGGACCCAACGTCTTTACCCCAACGGCTCAAATATTTGTTTTCACTAATTTTAGTAAATAATACGGGATAACCCACGTGGAAAATCAGATAGCTCCGACTATAGTTTCGACCACATCCGGTGGTTGTTTTCAAGGAGAGCTCGGAACCCCCGCGTTGATGTCACGTTTCGCAATACTGGCGGGAGCTCGTAGCGCGCGTGACGTCATAGGTTGGTGCGAGGGGTGGGTTGCAGTTGGTCGTGTCGGCGAGTTCTGATGCGAGTCCTCTTTGTCGCTGGTGAAATTCCGGCTGGCATAGGGTACGTCCCACTACATCTCCACTAGACCCATCCAAATCAGTTCCATTAAGACACAGCTTCCAAGAAGGTGACAAGAATATACGCTGTCTTTATTAAAATTTACGCACTACTAATTTCAATAGATTCTCGAATTTCACAAGCCACAAAGAATTTTTCTCTTGACTGGACCCGAGTTTTGTCGAAGTGTTTCTGCATGTTTCGCCGAAGATAAGCAGGTTTGCAACCAATCAATTAACTAAAAAAGTAGTATTTGTAAGTAGAAAATAGAAATGCCTATACGATGATGAGGTATTTCAACTTTTGCCGATGGCGATCATTATTGTTGACGAATGACACAATAGAGCCTGTACGCCGCAGGCATCAGTGAAAAAAATCAACCTTAATTATTTGAAATTATTTTAATAGATTTTTAACACTGAAAAATTAAGTAAACATAAGTAGTGCCACTGGAGATTATCCTTGTTAGGTGCGAATCTGGAGCTGTCCTAGTAAGCCAGCTGTCTTTCTAGTCTGAACCTTCTAATATCTTTGATCACAATAGTCTTTACCATCGTGTGTTGTTTAAGGGAAATATGCGAGTAGCGCTTTTCATACAAACGTAGTTTCGTCATATTAAATACGGTGTTCAAATTCGGTGAAATAAATTTTTCATGTCCTTTAGAAGAAGCAAGAAGAAGATCAATGCTTCTGTTTTGGCAGATTTCCGTAAAATCTAGTATTTTCAAGGATATTCGGTGAAATCGTATTTTATGAGACTTATTATATGCACTTAGGGTTAATTCATGCCTTATGTTGGAAAAATATATCCAATTATCGTCTAGATTTCTCGTATAATCACATCAACAACCATGACGTCAACATAACCCTCTTTTTTACTTGCCCGGAATAGGATGTCAGCCCCTCCCCCTTCCCATATCTTCCCGTGGGTGTCGTAAGAGGCGACTAAGGAAAAAATGCCGGAAGTGAGGCAGCAGCTCCTTCTGAGGTACTGTTATCTTATACTGCGATCCCCAAGATGTCTGCTATGCGTGAGGATTATGGCAAACCCCCCTTTATGGGGAAGGTGTTCAGGAGTGGACAATCCGGCTGATACAGTACAGTTGCAAAAAATTGTGGAAGTGCTGAAATTAGTTTCAAGTAACTTAAGTGGTCATTCTGATGTTCCTCACTCGATGTAAGTTACTTAGGAACACCAATGTGACGTCAGAAACACTACTGTTAGACAGTGTTGGAGTGCGATATTAAACCACGCGGTTCAAATATGCGGTATTTGCACTATATGCACGCATACCATTGGTTCGTACGTGCTAAACAGACACCACGATAGCATTATGACATCATCTGTGACGTCACCTCCTCAACCTCACAGAAAAGTGGTAGTGCAGTGTGTGCACAAACGTCAAACTCAAATTTTGACAGATAGATGAGGAGATTTTTGTTGTTGTTGTTAGAATGTTAAACGTAAAACCATCTTGTTCACCTAAGAATGCCTTGAAATGCAAAATTTTGGGTTCAATGCGAAGAAGCAAATTGACAGTTAGCAAAGGTCATAAACGCGGCTCCTAATTGGTTCACATCGTTTGCGCGCAAACAGTGCATATTCTCATTTTTCAATTTTGGACCGAGCGTTTGCAATGTATTCAGTGACTGCAGTGTTTGCGTGATTTAAACCGTAGTGTATATGTGTTTCTCTCTGCATTTTGAGTATCGGCTCGTAGTACGAGTTCTCGATTTGAAATTAAGTCTTGCGCATACATTGTAGTCCTCATTGAGTCGTCTCGGCGGCCCTTCTTAGTCTCTCCCAACCTTACAACATTGTCTCTTGCAAGTTGAAACTACAATGTAGATTCAGTTCAATGTCAAGGTCTCATCGTCTGGCCTACTGAGCGTGATGTAACGATTGCGTTACGTCACTGATATATTGTTGCTTGTTTTTGTGTCGGCTTGCAATGTTGTCGGTCGTTGATACTGGAGTCTTACTGTTAGTTAATCTGTGCTGGAATGTTGGTGTATGTTGGCCCCAATGTTTGTATCAGATTTTTGTAGGTCGTTGCAGAGGTTTGGTCATTGAATTATTTTTGGAACTCGTTAATTGGATTTTATTTCTTAAATGTGGTCTAAACACCCACGTTTCGCCAGATTGTTTTTCCAGTATAATATCGATATCATTGCGAATTTTATTTTATTTATTTTGGAATAACAAATTTTTAAGTATATTGCGCGATAAATAAAGATGTTAATGATACTTGCGTTCAATGAATTTTAAATAATGCAGCCACTCACGTATTATTTTAAACATGTTTCTTAAATTTTTGAATGAAGAGTTATTATTATAGCTTTGTTAGTAGGTATGTCAAAAAGGACAGTAGATTCCTAATCTGTGGTAAAGTTTTGAAGCTTTATAAACTTTTACAAGTTTTACAAGAGCATTTCCAAAATTCAATACCACCATGCTATAACGACTGCCATCCTAAACCAACAACCGGGACCAACGACTGCTTAACGTCTCCACCGAAGCACGGAAGCGCACTGCCCTTAGCGATCACCCATCCAAGTCATAGAGAAATGTAGTGGGTATGACCGCAGCGGTCGTTGCTTAACTTAGCTGAACAGGCAAGCAAACTGCGCTACCAGCGCTTTAACGCTACATGCAAACTTGTAAATTGATTCGACATAATTATTATATAAATCAACCATACGACGGATAGCGCCAAAGTCTCAAGTTGGTGCTTTGACTGCTAACTGCAAAAAGTCTACAAATGCTAATGTGCAGATTACATATTCGCGGGAAAACGAATAACAATTTTCGAAATAAATCTGTACGATCTTTTGTCGTGAACAATGTAACAAATGGTAACTACCTCGAGATTTTTGCGTTTGGATTACATAGGCATAAATATCTGTGTTTTTTTTATTATTAAATACTGCACACTACAGACTCGTAATCCGTACTCTTATTTGATTATTCCTTATTTTTATTACATATAATTATTTTTAACTTTGTTCCTTCTACAACTTATCAATATTCTTCCTGAGTTAGATATAACTAGTTAGTTAATATCTGTGTTTAGTATGTAAATCGGAACAGAATAATTTGTAGTGTGTCGGTACTTTCGTAATTCTGACAAAGAATTAGTTTATTTCTACAGCATCGATTCATCTGTGCTCATGAACGTTCATAGGGTTTTTATGTGAAATAATAAAAGGAACAACAAGAATTTTATTTTTTAACCAAGAGCCTGAATTAATTGCTGAACTTTATTTAAATGGAGGTTTTAATTTTGCTAAGTAAGCGGCTTAAAACTCGCAAAGATCTCCCTCAGATTACCCCTAATGCTCTCACCTCGAGATGTTTGCGTTTGGAGTCCAGGCATAAAAATCTGTATTTAATAAGTACATACCTAAATCGGAACAGAATAATTCGTAGTGTGTCGATACTTTCGTAATTCTGACTAAGAATAAGTTTATTTCTACAGCATCGATTCATCTGTCCTCATGAACGATCATATATATATATATTTATGTGAAATAATAAAACGAACAACAAGAAATTTATTTCCTGAATTAATTACTAAACTTTATTTAAACGTATGTATTATTTTTGCTAAGTAAGCGGCTAAGAACTCGCGAAGGTCCCACTCAGATTAACCCTAATGCAATCTAATTTGTGATATTTATAGCCTATAAATTGTTGATACATTACTGAGATTATTGATGAAGTTATATGTTATGAAGCAGTGATGGCTCAGTGGCATTGGCTATGGACTGCCGCGCAGCAGGTCCATGGTTCGAATCCCGCCCAGAGCTTGAGCTTCACCGCATAGTGGAAGGGCATTTTGCGAATGCCCGCCTGGCTAGCGACCACCCTCAAGAAGAAAATCTTTCGCCAAGCACCTAACGGTGTGTTCCGGCAGCAGTCCTTGAGAGCCAGTGAAATAACAGGCAAAATGAGACTTAACAGGTATGTCTCAAGGTGATGGGCGCAGTGCAGCTTGTCACTTGTGATGAAATGCATCTGTTATAGGCAGAGGACACCGCTTACCATCAGGTGGCCCTCGCGCTTGTTCCTTCACAATAACATAAAAAAAGAAGAAAAAAAAAGTTACTTATTGTAAAAAGTTTATTCCAGTCATAGCCCTATCATAAATAATGCTTTTACCTACCTATTGATATCAGTGAGTGGGTAATTTGTAACTCACTTAGGCAAGGAGTCACAACTACATTAATAAATATAATTAATGGTCGTCATCTTCGACATATTGAAAATAGTATTTTTTAGAATTTGGACTGCCTGTGAGTCTGTAATGACTTCTAAGTTGTCTTAATGCTTTTATTGTAGTAGCTGTAGTGTTGTATATAGTTCGTAGTATTTCATAAAGGCATACCGCATATTTTGAGGACAACTCAGTCTTACAATAGACAAAAATACTATTCATAACTAAAGATTGAATATTCTAAATAAAATAAAAAATACGTAAAGAGTGAAGAATATTTACTACCGTCTATCCAGCAGTTTGTTTCCGGCTTGCGGCATATCGGCTTGCGTGCCTCTACGGCCCATCATAAACCTGCAATCACAAAAAATAGATTCTTTAAACTTATTTTATATTTTTGGCATACAATTAGGCAAAAAAATATTTAAATAGTTTTTTTATTCACTCTATTTAATTATGCATACTGCTTACAAGATCATTCACTCGCATTGCACAACAAGAATTGCAATTACTATTAAGTAATCCAGGTACGCTAATGCATTATTCAATTAATTGACTATAGCTTAAAAACTATTTTGCTGATTTTGATAAAATTTTAATGGGACCAACTGAGAGGTACACTAAACAAAAAAAAGTCAAAAACAGTACCCAATTGGCGGAGTAACCTTGAAACAAGCATTAAATAAACCTACAGCTGAATTGAAAACCTCTGTATTTTTTGGAAGTTGGCTAAAAACGTATTTTTTTTTACGCAGTCCTCCGCCTTTTTGCCTCTGATCTAGCCGGCGATAATTGCTCGATAGAGCGCGATAGAACTAGAAGTAGAAAAAAATATAATTTCATATTAAAATTTAACGCCTATACTCAACAGTATTGGTTTCCATACATCAAACTTTTTTGTTTTTGAGATCTGTTCTCATCGTGACTTGTGATTGGTACATCGTTGATTAACAGGCATCATCCAGCAGTGCACCACGATACGAACGAAATATTTTTACCTACAGTAAAAGACTAAGATAACGTGAAAAATACATAAGAATTTATTGCTTCTTGTTCTTAGCCTTTAATGGGCATGGATAGACTGAAAATCGCAGTGGAGTTGAATTGAGGAGCCTACCCTCGGGTAGCAATCATAGGTTACAATACTAGTTACAACACATTTCAATTATTATTTTTTTATGCCTGATAGGTTAGCCTTTGACCACTATCTCACCTGATGGTAAGTGTCGATGTGGTCGAAGATGTTGTTCAGGCTAACCTAGAATTACTGGCTCTCAGGGACTGCTGCCGGAACACACCATTAGGTGTTTGGCGACAGATTTTCTACCTGAGGGTGGCAGCTAGCCAGGCGGGTATTCGCAAAATGCATACCACCATGCTATAACGACTGCCATCCTAAGATAACAACCGGGACCGACGGCTTAACGTGCCCTCCGAAGCAGGGAACGGTCAGTAGTAATGTCACTAGCGGTCACCCATCCAACTCATAACCGCGGGCGACGATGCTTAACTTTGCCGATCGATTGAGAACAGCTAGGTAAACTTCGCTACGAGCACTTCAATATGAAAAATAAATGCGTCAAATATATATGCTTTTTCTTTTAGCAAATAAGAATATGAAAGGTCAGACGATGTCGTACATTTTGTTTAAGGTCAACGCCTTCCCAATCGCAAAACAACGAAATGTTATAATGCCCCACAGTTTGGAAACACATTTACTAAAGTGTTCCAAGTTGTTATGACTGGATTTTTGCAGGTGCTCGTGTGTTCAAGAGTAAATGTTTTGTGTGATTTTCGTGTTGTTTTGGGAATGGTGCTTATTTTTACCAAGGCTTCAAATAATCTTTGTATTTGGATATGTTTTCCTAATTTAATTAAACTAAATACTTGTCTTGCTGTTAGGGAAAAACTTCCATAACTATTCTCCGAAAAAAAATGTTTATTTTTACCATAAAATGGGACCTGCTTCATCACTCAAATGTGTTGAATAACTTGTTGAAGTCCGTACCATGAAGCTTCAAAAGTTCTTTTATCACAATACTATGCGCATGGTTCCGACTTCGACAAGTTATTTCACACATTTGAGTGTTGAAGTCGGTTACATTTTATGGTAAAAAATTTTTCGCCATTTTTAGTGGCCCTTGCTACTTATGGGATCGATTGTTATTCACTGTCAATGACTATATCATCAAGATAGGAATATACTGTGCAGTTATTGGAGTGTAACTCAAAAACGGCTAAATTGATTTTGATCAAATTTAAATGGGACAAGGAGCATGTACACGCAAAACCATCAGCTTTAAAATTCAAATTCAAAATGATTTATTTAATTTAGGCGTCTACGACGCTCTTATGAAGGTCAATTACAAATATTAGTATTGAAATATTCTACATTGTACTGCCACGTTCAGCAAATAAATTGTATAGAGCCACTGCGAGAAGAACGGGCAAGAAACTCGGGGCCATTCTTTTAAACATCTTTTAACAATGTGTTACATACATACTATATAATAGAGTTATTACAATATTTGTTTAAATTATGTAGGTGACAGGCAATAGCTTGGCGGAGGCGGAATTGTCCAGGCATTTTTGTCGTTTATGTAATGAACCTATATAAGCTAAAAAAAGAATTATCAAAATCAGTTCACCCAAGTCAAAGGTTCTGAGGTAACAAACATAAAAAAATACGAGCTTGATATGGTTCTCCGATTCACCCTTCATCGAACGATATGCGTCATCGAAACCACGCTTAAACGATTGTCGCTTTAGCGAAAAAACAGACGAATTAAGTACCTCCTACTATTTTTGAAGTCGGTAACAAAGTTTCTGTTGAAGAAAATGTCTGTTATGAAGTATTTCTTTAACTTTCCTGTATCAAAAGTGCTATCTGATAGAATGTAAAAGTTTTTGAGTGAACTAGCTTATATAGGTTCATTAACGCGCCACGTTATTGGCAGCTGTACTAGAATGTAAGCAATTGAGCGCTTCCTTGACCAGATACATAATATTACACGTGGGGTGTCCACTTGTACGGTGATCGGCGAATATTAGAAAGTATATAAATTAAATATATATATTTATATATAGTTAACTCTACAAATGTAGATTTTTTTACACGACTGCCCAGAAAAAGGAGTATTATGTTTTCATGTATGTATGTTTGAGTGTTATTTCATTCCATCATCTCAACTTCTAAACGTCTTAACCGATTTTAATGTATGAGATATCGTTAGGTTCGTCTTAATTGAGCAAGTGACACTAAGTATATTAAAAAAAAACTGGCGAATTTTAGACGATGATAGATAATGGGAGACAAATTTTATTTTTATTTTCCAAATCCATCTAGTGGGGGCCTATTCAATCAAAATGAAGGGCTTTAAAATCGATTCCATAAAAAAATATAACTTGCGGTTTTCATTTCAATGGAATGATAAAACGTTTAACGAAAATAAATAATTTGAAGTCGTATTTTTTTACCTTTAAATGTAGTTTATACTTGTTTAACATGAATATTATACTGTCGCGAGTATTGTATAATACACTAATATCATGAATTCAAAAGTGTGTGAATATTTTCTGAGGAACTGCGATCCCCAAGACGCCTGCCAAGCGTGGGAATTATGACAAACCCCCCTTTATAGAGAGGCTGCGTTCAGCAGCGGACAATCCGGCTGATACAGTACCTCTGAAACTGTCGAACAGATTTTGATGATTCTAGTACCTCTCTTGACCCCGATTAAACTTGTAATATAAGTTTCCTAAGAAGCGTGATGGAACCGATTTCCACACGTGTGATGCACAGACGGAAGCGGTGTAGTTTAGTATTGTTTATTAGTTTAGTTTACATAGGAAGTAGCTGAAATTAGCGTGATGTTTGCAGTAAGCATCCCGTTCTCTTTCGGACTATTTTGAAGCGTTAGTCGTTGAAAGCCAAATTTTGAATATGTTTTGAATGAATGAGGGTACGCCTTGTAGATGTGAATAAAGTATTTAAGAGGACATGACAAATACTATGCTTGATCTGAAAACATAATTACATATATTTTTCTTGACAGAAACACATCTTGTATACAGCTCTAAAATTTCGCTTCAAGTTTTGTGTTTCTAAAAAATAAATTGTAATAAATAAAATTATATTAATAGTATTTTTTTGTGGTTTAGTTGCCACGTTAATTTAGTTATGAATTACCTAACTTGTCCCTGGGCTAGAATTTCACCCCTCATCTCTACCCGTGGGTGTCGTAAGAGGCGACTAAGGGTAACGCAACAGAAAGAGGGCAGCAGGTCTTTTTGAGGAACTGATGTGTCACACTGCGATTCCCAAGCGGCCTGCCACGCGTGGGGATTATGGCAAACCCCTCATATTGGGGGAGGCTAGTTAGTTTTTTTAGTTAGTTTTTCCAGTTTATTATTACATTTTTATACATAAACACAGATTAATAGTCCAAATATTCCCGTTATAAGCGCATTTTAGAATCGACTTCACAATTTTATTCTATTGAGAAAATTTTAATGAAACGCTTTTTGTAATCAAACGAATTTTGTAATCAACTTGGCCTTACAGAATATGATTAAAATTAACACATAATTTTCTAACTGCTAGATACTAAATATATTTTATTGTAAACCTGTCCAAGTAAAGCTACTAAGCCCTTATCAGCGTCTTAATAATATCACAGAAGATAAAATATTTACAATAATATTATGAAGAGGAAAAGTTTGTATTTTTGTATATACAAATAAACTTAAAAACTACTGGACCGAACATAGGCTATAGAATATTATCAAAAAAGGTGTTAATAAAAATAAATCCTTTTGATAAATCCCCTTGCGAAGCCGGTGCGGGCCGCTGGTAATATAGGTATATTATTGTGGTAGGTACTTTTTGTCCCCATGTAATAATAAATCTAGGAGCCGCAAATATATGTATCACTTCTTATTTTTAATATTGTTAGGTTTGCAATAACGCCTGCTATGCAGATTACATTACAAAATCACAAATATACGATAGGAAATAATCCCGCACATGACTTAAATTTATCCTATCGTATATTTGTGCTTTTGTAATATCACTTATAAGTAGATGTGGAGTCATCCTAGTGTGACTTCAATGTAGCTCGGTAGCGCGCATTCAATTCAAATGTGTCTATTTCAGAAGGCGGTATTTCAAAGCGCCGTGTCATATCATATTACAGAAGCTAAAAGCAAAACATGAACAGAACTGTAACTATATTTACTCAAAAACATGGGCTTAAGTGTAAAGTCAAATTGCCGCGAACTTTTTAAAGTAAATGCCTTTTTACTTCACATGCCAACGTAATTTCGTCATAATTTAATTAAGTATTCAAACTCGGTGGAATTTTACATGCATGTCCTTGATGATATGCATACTTTTTTATTCAATTTGATTATGCCTTTTGGCTATAGTATTGCACTATGGTTTGTAGTGTTTTTATAATAAAATACGAATAAACAGCAGCACCTTCTGAAGATCTGTTATCCAATTGTGATCCCCAAGACGGCTGCCAAGCGTGGGAATTATGGCATACCCCACTTTTTCTTTTTTCAATGTTAAACTTCGTGGCTATTGATAACGATTACGGTTAAAAATATACAGGTGAAGCTTAGTATGACGGACTTCTATGACAGCACTTTACAATGAACAATTATTATACTTTATTCAATTTAAAGCTAAATAGAAAAACATCAAAATAAAATAAAGTACGCAATGTAACTCGTCATACAAAATAATGTCCTATTATAATTTTAGTTCAATTACTAATTTTAACTTAGGAAAATTGTATGACATAAAAGATAATACTAAACCTCTGGTAGATTGTAGTGTGTGCATTTTGTCTAATAACTAGGATAATTGGTCTGTATCCTATTAGCGGAGCAAACTGGATACAAAGGGTTATTCATTAAGAGCGCTCGAACTTAAAAATAAAATAAATTACCTGTTTAAGTGATATTGCCACAATTTTTATTTTATTTTAAAAGATATTCGCTGACATTATGTATGAAATATAATGGTGTATCCTGATTCCTTGTGGACCAATTTTGGATGACATTTTCGCATAAATGGGGCTCAATTTGTTGGGCGGGAGTTATGTTGGACTTCAGGGCGGCAATTGACTGTGGTTTGTCTGCATAGATTAGAGACTTCACGTAACCCCACAGAAAGTATTAAGTGTTATGTCACACGATCTTGGTGGCCAGTTGCTGTCGCCACCACGCGAGATGCCGAAGCCTTCAAATTTCTCATCCAATAAATTTAATGTTTCCCGTGCTGTATGGCAAAAGGCGCCGTCCTTTTGGAACCGCATGTTTGTGACATCCATACCATCTAACCTTAAAATAAAAATTTCTTCATTAATTAAATTTCATCATTATTTAACAAAGATTGTGGACTCTGCAGGACGGCCATGAACGCCATAAATCGGACATCATGCGCGGAACGTTAAGCGAATAGGGCACTGATTTTGATAATACATTTTACCAATTTCTACGCGTTTTTGCAGCGTGTAGCGTTCCCTGGTGAAATGTCACGACTAAATATGTATTCATGCTAAATTTGACAGCTTTCGCTTTACCAACATGGCCGCTATGCGCTGTTAAAGTTGGCGCGTCCCTATTGAAAATCCCTTTACTACTAATATAAGAGTATTTCATTTGAAGAGTAGCATAATATTCACTGCCATTTCCAACAATATTTTCTTGTGCTGTTTAAGAGAACATATTATACAAACCCTACATAGTAAAACGCCCTTTATTCTGAATAACTTTTCGTTTACACAGTGATACAGTTTTTTTTAAAGAATATCTCGTAATTTTCAAGCCTCTTGGCATAGGCCTCATCTAGTGTTTTCCATTGAGTGCTGTCTCGTGCAACTCGTCTCCAGCGGTGTCCAGCCGGGATCCTCAGATCGTCCGCCCATCTCACTTGTTGACGTCCTCTACTGCGTTTGCTGTCTCGGGGGTGCCAGTCAGTGTCATTTGTACTCCACTTTCATACTCCTTCATGTCCTTATTCATTTGGCCGGTCCGCCAACCCTCTATATGTGGGATTATGATAGGAACATGATGATGCCATATCAACTGGAACCCGTGCCTGGGCATCACTCAGAAGACCCCTCTGTGGTGATTATTTCCAGTGTCCAATCTCTAAAATTTATAAATATCACACATTACCAATACGCGAGTCCATTTAGACGACCATTGATGACCTTTATAATAACTTTTAGAAAACTGATTGAAATAAATTGTTATACAAGCCTCATGTGCCTTTAATTCCATAACTACTTACTGGCTCTCAAGGACTTCTATAAGAACACACTGTTACATGCTTGGCGATAGATTTTCAACCTGATGTTGGTAGTGTTGATACGGTGAAGCTAAAGCCGGCGGTGGGGATCACCATGAGCCTGCGGGACGGCAGTCCATAGCTATTCCCTCTCGGATATACAATGCATAGAACTACCTATTAGTATACTTATATGCATTTTATAGCCGAGGAATAGCTACGGACTGCCTACTACGATTAACCTGAAAACATAAACATACGAATGATATGTGAACTAAATGTCAACGAAGGGTTCTTCGTGCGAAAAAGAAACCCACCAAATATAACAGAATATGTAGTCTCTCAATTCAGCAATTCAAGTAACAATATCATTGAACATTGTATTCACAAATAAGAACAAAACTAAACAGCTGGCGAGATACAGTTACGCAATTATAAATTGTGAACAAGTTTGCTCAGTTCAGTGTCAAGGTGTTTGCAACAATGTTGCAGGTTGTTTGCTTGAATGATGAATGGATGTAATTTGTATGTACTGTAAAGGTTGATCCATACATATATGAATATTTGAGTGTATGGCCAATGTTGGTACTCTTTGGCCAGTATTTCTTAGTATTTAGAGTAGGGTAGGGGTATGGGGACTTCTAGGTTAGCTTGAACAACATCTTCGACCACATCATCACTTACCATCAGGTGAGATAGTGGTCAATATATAATTATCAGGCATAAAAAAGGGTGTTCATGCAGTGAACTCAATGTAGATACTCTCCAGAAAAATTACCATATTACCCCAAGCCGTCGGTCAAGCATGGGAAATATGGCAAACTTCCCGTAATGGGAAAGGCTGTGTTCAGCTGTAAATGATCCGGTTAAACGAGATGTTTTTTACTAACCATTTTAAGCAATGGTGTTCTAATGGCTATGACTGCTGCGCAGCAGGTCCATGGTTTGAATTCTATACTAATTCTATACTACTTGAACTACACTTGAACTTCACTACATTTATTTTTTACAAAAGAAAAATAGTTTTTAATGACTCAAGTTATATATGTACAGAGTAAATATGAATGTATAGGTTCGCGTCAGTTGTGTTTCTGATTTTATATTTTCTTAAATATTTCTTATTATCAAGTATGGATTTTTGAAAATATGTAACTATAAACTATAGTTTTCATAAAAAATATCAGGACTTTTTATATTATTTGTTATATGAGTAGCTGTACTCATATACGTCACATACGAATAGGTACACATACCTATAGGTGGTTAGTTTCACTTCACTCGTTGAACATTTTTGTGTAGCAGATAGTATAAGAAAATCTTACCTATATCCATTTGGTATATACCCACGTCAGATGGTTACATTATAAGTCTATTTGTATCACATCTTGACGCCATTGTACTTAGTTAATCTACATTTAACCCACGACCTTCGCCAGCGTGTTGTATTCACAATGTGAATGCAATTATATAGTAAGCAATGTCAATTCTATTTTCAAACAATTAAATCTCACTGCAGCACACTTCCGTTACATTTTTCACTACGAATACTTGTCTTTGAAACATTTTCTTGTTGATGAACTGTGTGTTGCATAAAGAAGTTATAATAAAGTCTAAAGTGCCTTGCATTCGATAATATTTTATTTGCCTTCGATTAGGTTATCTTGTGTTTAAAAAATCCTATAGATGGCGCTAAAACCAAAACTCGTATTCCTTTATTTCATACTCGCATTAATTTTTCAAGTTTATTTTTAATCCGTCGCACTTCTTCAAGCTTACCTACAACTTACCTATCGGTTCTTTCCGCAGCTGTCCTTGGGTTGGGACTGGGAGCAAGTTCCAATTCTAGAAGAAGGTAACTTACCACCTTCTAACGCATTATCATTACCATCAGATGTGATTACTAATTATGGTCTAAAGACTTATAGGCAATAAGAATAAAGAATTCAAAAAAAATGCTAAAGAAGTCGTAGCAATTGTATTCAGATCTAAATCCGTAGAACTAACTCCTTGGTATATAATAAATGTATGACCTATGTTACAAAGTGCAGTGTTACACGTGCTGTAAGGCATCCAATTTAAACGTGCACGTTTTTTTAGTGTAATCACATTTGCATAATTGTATTGCTGCGTGCTGCTATTAAGAAATATTGCTGTCATAGTTACGGCCCTATATTTCACTTTTAAACTACGGAAATGTCCCGTGGAGAGCCGGGCTAGAATGTCACCCATATTTCCACCCGTGGGTGTCGTAAGAGTTGAGGTAAAATAACGGATGGTGGGCAACAGCGCCTACTGTCTTAAACTGCGATCCCTATTTGACACCTGCCAAGCTGTGAGAGAAGCGTGTGAAGAGGCTGTGTTCAGCAGTGGACAATCCAGCTGATACAGTACTGACAGTGCAGTACTATAGAAATTATTCTTATGTACTACTATTAGAAACACATAAATGACGAGTTTGAACATCTTATATTAAAAACTAACGCGGTTTTCACTCATTTTAGTAAATAATACGGGATAACTCACGTGAATAAGTCAGATAGCTCCGACTTTAGTTTCAACCACTCAACAAGTCATTTTCAAGGAGAGTTCGGGACGCCCGCTTTGTATTTAGCCTTTGTTAAGCGAGACGTCAAAGCGGGCGGACTCGGGCTGATTTTTTTTTTATTGTAAAATGTCATCTGTGTATTCGAAATGAGGTGAAAGTTGAGTTTGTAGCTAGCTCCAATAAAGGTGTAAACATAAGCCGCACATTACCTACTAACATAAGCTTTAAATTTGACCAAATACCGTCGGCCAATCGTAACTTTTTAACCGATTTGTAAAGCATAAAAACGGCCAAGTGAAAGTTGGACTCTGAAAACAGTATGAACAAAAAAACATGGTTTTTTTTTTAGAGATCGAGATCCTTAGCGGGTCTCTAACCTGCACTTTCAGAATATTCTGTATTTGATTTAACCATACTAAATTTGACGCTTGTATGTATTACAGATTTTACGACAAAAAAAAAGAAAAAATAAAAAACACGTCTCCTGTTTTAGGACCCCTTTTATTTCTAAGTTTTTGTTATTACTATGATTTTGCAAACAATCTGCAATCATCTACGAGTACGAGTATGTATGGCCCACTAGGTGGACTGATGACATGATAAAAGTCGCGGTTAGCCAATGGTTAACGGACACCAAGAACGGCTAATAGTCGTTCTATGGCGGAGCCCTTTGTTCAACAGACATCTTCCGGGCCTTCCGGCTGATGATGATGAATCTGCTACATGTTCGGTGAAATTATCAACGGGCTACATATTACCAGTCCAAATATACAGTCATTTAAAGGACGGACTGACGAACAGCCGAGGCTTTATTTGGGTCCCGTTTTCTAAGTGAAACCCTAAAAATGATAATAACATTTGTCAAGCAAACTTAACAACTGTAATTTCCAGAAAAAATAATATAAATATAGTAATTAAGAAAAAATTATATAATGATAGTAATATTGTTTGTGGTGTTTGGTTTGAAATCAATTTCAAGGTTATATGTAGAAATCGTATAAAAATATTGGTCATAAATGTATATCTTTACTAATATTGTACAGAGGTAAGATTTCTATTTAACGAATAAATATAAAAAACTACTAAAATAACAACTGATTTGAAAAATTATTTCACCATTAGAGTCTTACATTATCTCTGATGAACATAGGCTATAGAATATTATACATATATAAATATATTAAAAAGAAAATCTTTTACCTACCGCTACCTACCTCTTACGCTAGTAAGAGATAAACACATGATTTAAAACAAAGATCATTTCCTTACTTTTTTTATTCTACGCCCCTGATGCCAGAACCATCAATTGATTCTTTTATAAAGCAACTATAAAATTTATCAGAAGCAATTAATATGTTGATTATATTACACAAATATGCTTTTCATCCTCTCAATAACATTGTATCACATTTGAACTAATAAATTAAAGTTATCACTTAACCCCGCACAACGGGGTAATTGTTTTTAGTAATTAATATTGTTTAATTATTTATGCGATAACGGACCACAAACAACGTTTTGTTCTTTACTTTGTGACCGACAGAATGTGACTCGAATGCGAAGGTTATTTTGTCCTGTTGTAGAAAAATAGTAGTTACTACGAGTACATAAAACAAATAATTTAACCGAGGTGTTATGATATTTAAGGTTATTAAATGGGTTTACTGCATTAGTTATACACTCGGATTTTCACTCCAATAGCGAGGAAATTAAACAATATATGTATTAAAAACAATATCATATATTTTTAATTAAAATTGCAACGGTCATTTAGAACAATGTTATATGTTGAATGTAATTGTTTCGAAAAAAACATACTTAGTTCTTTGATAATACCTCTGTAATACACGAAATGTGAAATGTGAACTGAACCTCTTTAAACAAATAAAAAATATAATCATTTTAATGCACTTTAGCTTTAAAAGCCGGCGTTTGTGCACGAAAGCATAAAAAGCCTTATTAGATAGCTTACACCGGACACAAACAAGAACTTTGCAAGCATGAAAAGTAAAAATAATTTAATAAGTACATTCAACGTAGTGGCTCAAAATATAGAAGCTCCTTTTTTCAGATAGGGTTAGCATTTGACAACAATCTCACTTGATTGATTTATTGAATGTGATCGAATATTAAGTGAGATTATATTTTAGTCTGAGTATGTCGATCTTGGTTATTCGAATTGGTGGCCAAACGTAGAACTGTTATCAGTAAAAATAAAAAGTGTTGTATGGTTTTGAACACTATCGCCCTTGCTGGTAAGTTAAAATAGCCGTTAGTTATAAAAATACGAGGTCTGCCCAATTTCAAAGCCATTACTTTGTAACCATGAACAAAACGTCAAAATAATACCCACACCAATTATTATAACAACAAAATAATTAAAAAGCATGTGTTCCAGTCAAAAATTAAGATATCCGGTTTCGAATACCACCAGTGGCGAAACAGGGGTAGTAAATACAATTAGCAATTATGTACTAAAGCGATTTTATCCGTTCCATCGCAGAGCGCCCTGTCATTAAAGATCATGTTGTGTTTACTTCCTGAATTAAGTTGACACATCTTCTTTTAATTTTAATGCGTTTTTTGTAACGTAATGCTCAACGGGCGTGAATGTTTCATTGTATCTGGCTTATCCCTATCATTATGGGCACGTGGGGTTGAGATGCCGAAACATATTATATATTAATTTAAATGTTTTCATTAATTTGACTCTTGGTGGGAGTGAATCTTAAAGGCCATGCTAAAGGGGGACTGCGCAGGGCACATACGCATTTCCGAATTTGGGCAATTTGGGCAAAGGCAACCACCGACTGGGTCCCCTTTTTTATGGTTTCCTAGGATGGGAGTAACTCGCAAAACCGCCATGCTAAAATGGGACTGGGCAGGGCATTTCCTTGGAGTTTTAGGCAAAAACAAACACCGACTGGGTCCCACTGGGAGTTCAGCGGCCACGTGGCCGGTCTGGACGGAGGTAGATGGCCGAGCTTGACCCTTTTAATGAGGATTGGTCTACAAAAACCATAGACCGAAGCAGTTTGAAGGAAGGGTTTATATTTTATATTGCATGGTGGTAGGGCATTTTGAGAAAGCCCGCCTAGAAAATCTGTCGCCAAGTATAGTAATTCTAGGTAAGCCTGAACAACATCTTGGACCACATCATCACTCACCGTCAGGTGAGATAGTGGTCAAAGGCTAACCTATATATAAAAAAAGGAAGAGAGGCATTTTTTTAACAGTGGGACAGTTCCGGCTCATAATAATAATGTTTTAATCGTGTCCAATGAAGCTCGGAAGCCTTCATTCGTAAAATAAATTTTGTGCTGACTCGAAAACTCTTACACTCCAGTGCTTGTAATTAGGATACTTTGTCACTGATTACATAATTCTTGTCACTGATTACATAATTCTTGTCACTGATTACATAATTCTTGTCACAGATTACATAGCTTGTCGTTAAATCTCGTACACGTGATGTTAAAACTGCTGCTTGGCAACTTAATGGTACAAGGCGATGTTACCCAGCAAGATGAAAGCCATGCACAACAAGAGCAGCAATGATTTGCTGCTCGGTGTGTGTAGTATTTTCTATTACTCGGCTTTTGCTATATCCAATCGAGATAAGCTGATCCCTAGGAGGCGAAAATTATGTATAGCATTGAAAAATCTAACAGATTTTTAACACAGATTTATACTGTAAAAAATCCCCGATTCCCTACTTAGGTTACAAATAACATTGTAACTGAAGCGTAGGCAATTTGCCTTTTGATTTTATTGTATTCCTCCCAACTCTTGCTGGCAATTCGCCAAACTTGTAAGGATTGCGTTACCTTTTCAGATGTTTGTTACATCTACAGACTTTTTATTTTCCCACTTAAGTGTTTGTTTGATCACTTTCTGTTGAGAAATCATGCTAATGAAATGCTATCTTAAGACAAGATCGTAGTACTAAAGCGGACAGAATGAAGTACGTAAGGCGTTAAAGCACACTTATATTGTAAAAACGAAAGTCTGTTGTATGTTGTGTGTGGGGATTTACTGTTTTGAGGTCACCTTCAGTGACCTCCTCTTCAGATGATCATTATTTGGGTTGTAAAAAAATATATATGTACGGGCGTTTTCAAAACAAATCCGTGCTAAATGTTTTTTCATTACTGCTTGAAAATAATCTCAAGTGCAGCTGTTTTAAAATTATTCTTGGCACGATAACGAATTTTGCACATCTGATTTTCGCTTAAATGTAACCAACATATATCCTTAACAAATCTGTGTTGAATATTTCAAAATCGGTCAACCGCACCACAAAGTTGGAGGAAGGCCCTTTGTAAGCTTCTATTTGAAATAAGAATACTCTATATTTATATATAATTCCAAGTATTTCAAACATAAAACTATCGCGTGTTAAGCTTAAGTAAATTACCTACTTAAGTGCTACACCTCTAGGCATGAAATTAAAAGCACGTCTTCTCTTGTACCGGACGCCCATGCCTCCATGGCTCACTTAGAAAGCTTCCGGTGATTTAATTCCCTTGGGATGTAAAATTTTGTACCAAACACACTAATCTTACAAATGAGAAAGTTTATGAGTGAGTGAGGGGTGTGAGTGTATATGTGTTCTACTTCACTGTCCTTCACTTTGAATGGCTAAACCGATTTGTATGAACCTGAACAAAGCTAGTTAAGGTCCTGGATACAACACAGGATACATTTATCGTCATCATTGTGAATCGGGTGAAACGGCGAAGTGCTGTAGATAGTTATATATAGACTCTATGCACTTAGAAAAATATTTGTTGTTTCATTATATATTATACATTATATAATGTTATTTCAAGGTATGCAAATAAATAATTTTCTATATTTTTAATATTGTTATGTTTGCAATAACGCCTGCTATGCGGATTACATTACAAAATTACGAGAGGTAACATTTAAGTCATGCGCGGGATTCGAACCCGCGGCCATCCATCCGTTTCGCCGGGGTATGCTCTAATCAATTGAGCTAACATGACTATGACACAACTTATGAATTTTCCTCTCGTATATTTGTAATTTTCGATCTATTTTCAACTTCTACCGTTGAACAATCGCCTTTTCCATTTGCCATAATCCCCATGCTTAGAAATTGTCTTGGGAAACTTAGTGTAAGATATAAGCAGTTTTTTTATCATACCTATACAAATAGGAAGTTCAAATTTGTTAATCTGTTTAGAAAGAAAGTGGACTTGAGATTTGACTTTGGTACAGCGCTACATTGATATTAACGATAAATAATATCAAGGTTTGCTTAAATTATACATATACCTACATCATTTATATTCATGCGAAAAACCCGTTAAAAAAGACCCGTTTAGGATTTAGAAACATGAGCTTAGTTCACGAAAGTTTAAAGAAAAGTATCATTTATATAATTTTATATGAAAAAGATAACGGGTAACTGGCTATAGTTATAGTATATTTATATTTTAATTACAGTGATCCCAAATCCACTCTCTGACTGAACATACTCTATAAAAAGTCACTGGTTTGTTATTATATTTAAGTCATAACTCCTTGAAAAACGGTCACACTGAATAGAGTGACGTATTTAATAGAGTTAGTTCTATTTGACTGACATTACCAAAAATAAAGATATTAAATCCAATACTACAATTAATTATAACAAATATCAAATATTTAAAAAAAAATATAAAATTTTGTAATAAAACACTTTTAAATATATTTCTCGATCGTGCGCTCGAAGAGTCAAGACCTGCAGGCATTGTGTAGAACCGAAATGCGTCGTAAATTCTTCCGGGCTACGTGGCGTTTATGACGCGTAATCGGCTTAACAGGAAAATGCGGCGGAATTGTCTCTAGATATATTTTAATATATTTTAAGTGTTCTTCTAAAATTTTATTTTAAGGTTTCCTAAAATAATGAAATAATATTTGTTATTATTGATATTACCAACTTAGGCAACAAGTGTGCTGTTATTTAAATGTCTCGTTGGTCGAATAGCGTAAAACGCAATGTCGAGGTCTTGGGTTTGATTCATGGATCAGAAAGTTATGTAGTTGTTTAATAAAAACCTTAGATAGTGATTCGGTGTCTGGACTGTTCAAGATAGATGGCAAAGGTCTAGCTTCTACTACATTAAGGCATTTATGTATAATATAGGTCTTCCTTTCCCTTCGACAGAAGAGACAAATGTGAAATGATGTAATCATTTATTTTTAAGTCTTTTGTAAACAAGTACAAGCAGTGATGGCTCAGTGGCATTGGCTATGGACTGCCGCGCAGCAGGTCCATGTTTTCAATAGCGCTGCGGGCTTGAGCTTCAGCGCGTGGTGGAAGGGCATTTTACGAATGCTCGCTTGGGTAGCGACCACCCTCAGTAGTAAACGTGTCGCCAAGCACCTAACCGTGTATTCCAGCAGCTATCCTTGAGAGCCAGTAATTCTAGATTAAGCCTGTTAACACCTTAGACAATATCATCACTTGCCACCAGGTGAGATTATGGTCAAAGGCTGAAAAATCAGCAATAAAAAAAGTCAAGGTCAAATAAATGTGCCTATCTCAAAGTGGAGGCCGATCATAAGATGCTGTGCTGCGGCTTGCCGCCTGTCTTTTGCAAGTCTTACAACCTACCTTTCAACCGATACTATGCATTGTAGCAATAGATACAAAGTCGAAAATAGTTTGACACACTTGACGTGAATTGCCGCTTAGGCCTAGTTGCACCATCTCTGTTTAACATCAAATCGTTTGACAAGTGAATTATTCCATTGGAATAAGGTTGCATTTTAAACTTTTTTTGGTGCAGCAGTTTTACTGTCATACCATTTTCGACTGTGTCTCTATAACAACAAGGTATAATATCGGTTGAGAGCCTTGCACAAGTCACGTGGCCGTCCGCGGCCGCTGCCACTTGTGAGAATCGAACCTTAGCCATACAAATTATAATGCAATAAACATTATCTATGCGAATTAAAATAACATTAATTCACTATTTTAAAGTGACAGTAATTCTCGCGGGATAACATCAGATTAAACACCGTGCATTGATTAATGCCTGTATTGAGTTAATTTAAAACCTATTTATGAAACTTGTTAAAGGATTCTAAGAAAAATTGTTTATTCAAGTAATACCTTCTTTTTTCTTTGATTACCATCGCACCTGTTGGTGATTGATGATGTAGTCTAGGATGGTAAGCCGGCTAGACCTAATGTAAAAAAAAGCTCTTAAGAGGAAATTTGCCAGAAGACTAATTTAGAAACTCTTTTTGAAAAAGTGGAGGTACGCCTTATATATAATATTCTAGAGGATATGACAAATACAATGCCTCACCTAAAAATACCGTAACATATTTTTCAGTCGATTGAAAAAAAAATACAAATAAAAATTTTGTTTAATCAAGTGTTGTGCCTATGTAGTATGTCGTATGAAATCAAATTTTATTTATAATTATTATGTAGCAATTATGTGATAAACTATCCGAATATTATTTCCATATTATAACGTTCGTTTTTGTATGAATTTAAAAAAAATATATACGCACACGCTATTAAAGCTAATCAATCAAATTAAATCAAATCATTTATTTCAGAAAACATCCGTATTATACATAATTTTCCACTCATCATCATATAATAAAATCTTATTCAATCTACATAATTATTGTAAAACTAAATAATTTTATATTTTTATTTTATTTAGTTTTTATAATTTAAATGTTGCATAGTTTTGTTTTCACTCGCATGCGAAACAAATTCTCTCCGTCCTACTACGTCTGACCCTCAGTCTGACATTTCTCAAAGACGACTTCACCTTAAGTACTGTGTTAATCAATATATCAAAGCGAAAACTTATTATTAAGTAATCATAAGCTTGGAGAACAAAAAACTCTTGACAACTCGAAACGCGTATAGAATCGATTTTGTCACAAGGGAAGAAAATAATATTCTTAGGGCGAGGGCTATTTAGATCCAGAGCTGAGCGAAGATTCTATTCCTCACTCAGAAAATCCTGATCCTAAATCCTAAGTGCAGCGAGGGATTCAAAATGCTTAACCCGAGAAAAATATTTTTGCTGCCAACTTATAGACTCTACTTATATATTAAAACAATGCTTTTTCCTCATAGAGGGGATGAATCCCCTCTATGAGGAAAAAGCATTGTTTTATCTAATTAATATATCTTATTGTATCTAAAACCACTTATGAATGTACTACAGCTATTAATATGATACTTTCACTATTTGAGGAACAAAGTTTAGAAATTAATTGCTTTGTTAATTATCAGTGTACATAGTACAATTATTATAATTACATAGATGAGTCGGCGTCACGTAATTCTTGCGTTTTCCAATTGTATTTTCATACACCGCGGCGCTTTCTCTAACTGGCCTGTAATTGTTTCATACAATATCTCTGTTAATTATTTTAGTAAGAGAGTTTAGAACATTATTCATGTTCCAAATTTAAAATTTATGCTGAAAGTCTAGTCGTGAAAAAACTACTTTGGTTGCGCTTATCGGCGAAAAAATATCTATTTTTGAATAGGGAGGAAAAAATATTAGATAGGTCATTTCTGAAGTCAAATCGGCGGTGTTCCTGAACCATTGGCGGAGTTTGGAAGCAATGATGTGGTAATAGCTATAGACCACCGTACCCAGGTTCAGGGGTCGATCCCCACCGCCGGCGTGAGCTCCACCGCATGGTGCCCTTTCACCATGCGGCATTTTACGAATCCCGCCTGGCAAGCTACCACGCATAACTAGAAGATCTGTCGCCAGCAACAATGTGTTCCAGCAGCAGTTCTTGAGAGTCAGGAAAATTACAGGCACATGAGACTACTACTGTATGCCTCAGGGTGACTGCAGACTCAGACGAATTGCACTGCTCCCTAGCAGTGCAATTCGTCTTATGACAAAATGCACTGCTCCCTAGCAGTGCAATTCGTCTTATGACAAAATGCATCTGTTAGGTATAGGCAGACGTTAGTCTGCTTAACATTAGGTAGGCCTCGTGCATGTTCCGTCACATTAACAGAAAAACAATAATAAAATATCACTATTTCTTTACTTATATCTCGAAACCTCGCCAACGCAGAAACGTATTGTGTTTACCACACCAAATTATCAGATCTCAATCAAGTGTCTGATATTTCACCGGCTACAGTGTTGTACGTAAATATCGATTTCTAGATCGCAGAGATCAAAAATAGATAATTTGGCCTCGGTTACGTAGACAACGTTCTAAATCTATTTCCTCTCTAGCACGAAAAGGGGTGTTTTCGTGTTCATAGACTCGCAATAAAGTTGCTCCGAGCATTAGGAAAGTCATTCGTGTACAAACATAAACATTTGAAATTGAAAAATCTATAACTGACAAAATAAACAAAAAACGCTATTCTTAACCTAGTAGTTGAACTACTAACTAGTTCATACACTCACGGGCTAAAATTTTACTCCATAATTGCAAATTAATTTTTGTCGTACCATTGAAAATAAATACAAACAAAAGTATTATAACAAACATTGTTACCAATAACAAGAAAATGTTATTGGTAACAATGTCATTCAGAAGAACTTTCGAACGCAACTTAGTAAAAATAAACATAAGAGAAACGAAATGGAAGGATACTAATTTTCCATCTAATCTATTACATGTACTTGTCTTCGGGCCACTTTTAACTAAGTCTTAGTAACTTTAGTCATCTCGGTTTTTGAACGCAAATTAAGTGTTTGGCGGGATGTAAAGGCGTTGAAAATTCTTGTGTTCGTGAAGACACGATATTATTGGCAAGTTTTATTTTTGAGGTGAGACAAGCGCTATTGATTTTTTATGACAATTAATTCCAAAATAACAATCTGGAATATACAACTGGTCCGGTAAATAATTATTGACTTACCCCCTATTAAAAGGAACCATCAAACTTCTTACGAAGTAGGTATAGTACTAAGTAGACGTATAGGTATACTAAGGGGGTTACCTTTTCATAATCAGAGCTGATATATTTTCTTTTACCTTGTATACTTCTTTCACTTCCCTACCTTCTTGTTCTTCATTTTGAGGTAGTTCTTTATCAGCATCTTGCTCTGCCGGTACACGACCTGCAACAATGTAAAATAGTCCATTGGTGATGCGTTGAAGCATTGATCTTAATCTATCTTATCTGGATATACTGTCAAACGAATGCTTTGTGATATTTGATTTTCGCCTTTTTCGGCGTTGATGGTGAGTACCGATTACAACTCAGCCTCAACAAAAATAGCTGTCGGATTGCTATACAATGTCTTACATTATTAAATCGCTAGAAGCGCTGCTTCGACTACTCACAGTATATCATTTTATCGAAACCTGTCTATACGATCTATGGCTTTAATTGACACCACAAAACAAGTAACAAAGTTAACAATTCGATATAGATTTATCGAATGCCAATACAATACAAAGATAATTTATTGCACGCCAAGTAAAACACTTACTCCTTTAAACACCCTATTTTTGTACTCGTAAGATGAGTTAAAATGCGTAGTCGTTGGTAGTCTATGGAACAGTAAATAAGTAGAGAATTACCATTTTTAACTATAGTTAAACTGAGCTGAAGATCTCGCGACTGAAATAGGTATTTTTTTACGTTTTCAAACTCCATGTATCCGCCGTTTTAATTAAAATATATTACGTTTGGCATAACGATTCGTTAAATTTATCGATCTTAGCGACTCGCTAAATTTACCGAGTCATACTACGGTACTGGCACGGCTAGTCACAAAATTTCACGAGAATCAGTTGAGAAATGCGACCTGTAGATGAGAATAGCCGGAGATCAGTTTAATAGATACACGAAAGCATTTTTTCACAAGAATCTCTTGAGAAATGCGACCTGTAGATGAGAATAGCCGGAGATCAGTTGAATAGATACACGAAAGCATTTTTTCACAAGAATCTCTTGAGAAATGCGACCTGTAGATGAGAATAGCCGGAGATCAGTTGAATAGATACACGAAAGCATTTTTTCACGAGAATCTGTTGAGAAATGCGACCTGTAGATGAGAATAGCCGGAGATCAGTTGAATAGATACACGAAAGCATTTTTTCACGAGAATCTGTTGAGAAATGCGACCTGTAGATGAGAATAGCCGGAGATCAGTTGAATAGATACACGAAAGCATTTTTGCCAAGTTGAAACGGAGACGCTCGGACAGATGGGACCAAGAAGACACGCGATGGAAGAATGTGAATTTGACCAACTGTAGCTACGAGATAGCTTTTATTTTTTCATAGATGACAGAAACATTAGAATACAATTTAAATTTATTTACATATTTTGCCGTCGTCGTACTTTTAACAAACTCAAAATGAAACTCATAGTCTCTTTCGGGAGACTTGCGTTTAGCACACGTTTTAAAGTTTTTTCCCCTAACGTCACGTCGTTATTTTTTTAGAATAAACCGTTTGATAGTTCATAACACGACTACCTCTGACAAATGCAACTTTATTAAAATCGCCCGTTAAAAGGTTGCAAAAACTGCCCCTATAGTGACTATGTCGTGGGTTATGCACTTTTAATATTGGCGGTAAATATTGGTAGTGCTTACAATAATTCAAGTATTGTATCATTTCCATTGTGTATTTTTTTTGAACTGCACGAAAAAAAAGTGCATCATATTTACAAAATTACGAGAGGAAAAATTATAGTCATGTGCGGGATTCGAACCTGCGTCATCAACCCCTATAGCCGGGGCATGCTCTGACTGACTGAGCCAAAATGACATATTATGACTCTTAACATAAGGGATACCATTAGATAAAAAATAACTTTTTCTCGACTCGGCCCATGATATCCGGACGGACGGACATACATACAGTCAGCAGAGTGGCATTAATAGGGCTCTATTCTGCTCTTTGGTTACGGCACCCTACAAATGTTACTAACTTACTTACGGATTCTTCATACAGTTTTAATATTTCATTTTTTGTAATAACGCATGCTTTACCAATTCTTAACTTATTTACGGATTCTTCATACAGTTTTAATATTTCATTTTTGGTAATAACGCATGCTTTGCCAATTCCATTACAAAATTTTAAAATTACGAGTGAAAATTTTTAATCATGTTCGGGATTAGAACCCGCGCTATCTACCCCTATAGCCGGGGCATGCTCTGACCGTTTAAGCTATCATGACATATGACTCATAACTCTAATTTTTCCTCTCGTTCTTTAACCATCGTATGGGGATGGAGCGACAATTAGTTCAACTTACGTTGTACTACAAACACGTCTAATTTTGCAATAAGCTTTAATCTTGTTAATGATAACTCATCCCTATAATTGTAATGTAATCCGCAGAACATGCGTTATGCAAAGATAAAAATATTAAAACTAAAAATATTGTTACTCTGAAATAAGCAACTATGTTGTAAAGTCGAAGTTTGAAGTTATGAAGCAGCCGTTTTCGTTCGATATTTATGCTGTAAACAAAACAATAATCAATAAAACAAATGCTTTGAGGTACCGAACGCAGCCCAGTAGGTACAGCACAGACTTTTTACTGCATAATATTTTCCAGAGAGAGATTAAGGTAATGGCGACATGGGTCAAGGAGGCATGTAGAACCTTCGATCCCTCGATTCGAATTGTCATTAACCCTTTTTGATAAAATCTTAAAGTCATACCTAAAACTTAAAGTTTTTTCTATATAGCGAGCACGATACAAGATACAAAGTCGCAGGCTGTTCAGCTATATAGAAATAAAGTTCTTGTATCATTGTAATGTCTTTAATAAGGCTAAATGAGATAACCACCAGTCAGGGAAAAAATATTCAAAACAAAAAACAAGGCTTGAACATGTAAGTTGCAGCTCACTTCGAGTACAGGGTACTTAAAAATGCAAGTTGAGCTTATTATAAGCTGTTCGGAGCTATCACTGTAATTGCACTGTTTGGTTCACCGACATAACATTACCGCTGGGAAATTACTGGGTATCACTCAATAACTCACGGCGAGGCGCGATATAGGATTATTGCTGAGTTATGGCCGAACGGTAGCTACTTTGGGGTACCGTAGTTAAAACTAGGATTCCTTATTGATCATACTAAAGTACTATGTACCGCTGTAAACCGCCGTCTCGACGTAAAAAACCGTAAGTTAAATCGGCTTAAAGTAGTATTTTAGTATGTGTCAAACTTACGTTACTTATAATCAATTATAAGTTGTATATACTGGTACTGTACTGTATCAGCCGGATTTTCCACTGCTGAACACAGCCTATTAAGGGGGTATTTGCCATAATCTCCACGCTTGGCAGGCGGCTTGGGGATCGCAGTGTAAGATGGCACTTCTTTAGAAGGTGCTGCTGCCCACCTTCCAGTATTTTCCCTTAGTCGCCTCTTACGACACCTACGGGATGATATGGGGAGGTGCTATTTTAACCCGGCACCCCACCGGGAAGTTGTATATAGTTCGTAGTATTTTGTTAAAAAAGCTATACCGCCGGTAAAAAAAATCAATTATTCCTTATTAACCGTCTGATTTTATGTATGTCACATCCAGAACTGTTAAATAAATGAACTTAAATAAATGTTGAAAACGCTCGAGTGACATACCTATTTCTATGTGACTTAGTAACTTAAACAATTAACAAAAATAGTTTTTCTGTGCAATATTTTTGTCCTGCCTTTTAAATAGTTAAATTGACCTAAGAACTATTATTTGAATAAAATAGAATGGGTTTTCAATTAATTAATTTTTAATGATTTTTGTTGTTCTCATATGGCGATCTTTACCTGGAAATATATTGGAAATGTGACGCTTTAGGTAATATATAACAGTTTTTGTTAATATAGGTACTAAACTACTACATATAGTACCTACTCGTATGTGCCCTCTACCCAAATATGATACTTAAATCGTGCGCGGAAACTTTAAATAAATTTCAAAAAGCCGACCTGATTATGTGCCAGTCTCCATAGAAAAATTACTGAACCCCTTTTCGCAAAAAATTCATGCGTTTGACTATTTTTTCAGTACGTTAGGTATTAAATTTCACGGGAATAAATAATTAATAATAAGGTTTTTTAAAAATGGCTGACAGAGGGCGTAAGATACAAAGACCTCGTTTGTCATGCGAGGGAGCAAAATAGAACTATGCAATATTTAATAGGAGCGATTTTTTATAAAATAAATATATATAAAAGTGAGCTAGTAAAAACGATGGGGGGGGGGGGGGGAGGGGGACATCTTAGCACGGCACTCCGAGGGTAGATACAGGTACACTAGATTCTAGATTTCAGAATATTCGAGTAAGTTCCGGTTATACTACCCAGAACATAAAATAACTGAATGATAAAAATGACAGTTAACATGCAGCGCGTTTCAAGCTTGAACCGGATAGGCTAAATCGATGACTGTGAAACGCAAAGATAGTGTTTTATTTATTAAATATGTTCTGGGTAGTATAACCGGACTTACTCGAACATTCTGAAATAGGCCCTAAGGGTTTAAAAATTATAAAGTACCTATTTGGAATTATACCTTCGGTGGATTGTTTTGTGTAAGAAAATTTTATTGTTTCTTGTATAATTTCATGTGTATTTTTCAGTGTATTATATAATTGATATATTCGACTACAAAGTTACACAGTATTTCTCAACCTATAATATTCTATTACAATACAATACAATACAATTACATATCATCCCACCCGAAACCCTTTATTCAGTATTTCCGAACGGATACGACTTAGGGGCCTTCAAGAAGAGAGCATATTCCCTCCTCAAAGGCCGGCAACGTATCCTTGATACCTTTGGTGTTGCGGATGTTCGTGGGCGACGGTGATCACTTACCACCAGATGAGCCGCATGCTCGTTTGCCCTCCTATCACATAAAAAAAAACATTCAGTGCATTGATGGATCCGCGTCATGTTGAATTAGCCGATTATAGAATAGTTTAAAGAAAACAATATCAGAAGTACTCAAATGCGGGGTAACCATAAATCGACGTTGTTATTAACTACGGAACCTTGCCTCATTCGTAACTGGTATGTACTTTGATGATCATTATTTTTTTTAAACAATTTTGTTATTTCAATATCAATGTAGCCTGCGTTATTGATTGAAGCCCCGATAAAACGTGATCAGAGTTTGAAAGACAAGTAAATGTCACGGAGATATACACTTTGTTTACTTATTTAACTCCGTATTTAATAATTTTAATAATTTTTTACCCTCTCGTATTCAATAACAAATTATTGTGCTTCGATACTTAGTCTACTATTATATATTGTGTTTTATTTTCTTATTATCTACGCCTAGAATTAATGTTAGTACCATTTTGAAGCAGAGATGGCTCAGTGGCATTGGCTATGGACTGCCGTGCAGCAGGCCCATGGTTCAAATCCCGCCGCGGGCTTGAACTTCACCGCATGTGGGAAGGGAATATTGCGAATGTCTGCCTGGCTAGCGCCCACCGTCAAATAGAAAATCTATCGCCAAACACAGTGTGTTCCGACAGCAGTCCTTGACATCCAGTAAAATTACAGGCATATGAGACCTAACAACTGTACGTCTCAGTGTGACGTGCACAGTGAAATTCGTGTTGACGAAATACATCTGTTATTGGCAGAGGTTAGTCCACTTAACATCAGGTGGGCCTCCAGCTTGTTTCGTCACAATATGTTCTTGTCACAATGCATTCCATTTCAACGTATTTTGTCCCATTAATGACTTGCCCTGCAAAATTTAGCCGTATTTATATTTCGTCCCAAATTTTTTTTTGGATTTTTTTTACATTTAATGAGCAAACATTTGACCGCGTTTTCAAACACAACCAAACGGTATTGTATTTAGTTTGTAGTGTTTTGTAAATAAACAACGCGGTCGATGGATCATCCTTGCCTAAAGGATATATACTATTAGAACTGTTTATTCACTCTGTGCTTAAAGTTTGAGTGCACGTAGCGCTTATTATACAAACAACACGCTCAAACGGCTGAACGGATTTGGATGAAATTTTGCTTACAGATAGTTTACAACCTGTACCAACACATGGGACACATTATATCCCTGAAAGGCTAAAAAGGCGCAGCTAGAATTAAATAATAACAAATGAGAAAAACAACATTAATTTAATATTTTCAAAGACAATTACGAATATTCAAATATATCTAGTTCCGTCACACCGTTCACAATTCCGCCTAATCGTCCTGCTCCAGGTCTCGGCCTAAAATGTCACCCCCCCGCCATCACTACCCGTGGGCGTCGTAAGAGGCGACTAATGGTAACACATCAAAAGGTGGGCAGCATCGTTTTCTGAGGAACTTATATCTCACACTGCAATCCCGAAGACTTCTGCCAAGCGTGGGGATAATGGCACACCCCACATAAAGAGCTGCAGTGGATAATCCAGCTGATACAGTACAGTACTGTACAGTCGTGCTAAACCGGCGTGACGTCATAAACGCCACTTACCCCAACCGGAAAATCTTTCCATGGAACATGATGCTGGTTGCTAAGTGCACTTGTAATACTAGAGGTAAACTTATACTTACTTGAACTGAAATTAAATTACATACTATGTAAGTCCAAGCAACTGTACTCCGACCCATTGTAATTAGTTTTGCGTTAGAATCTATATGCATAATAGATTATACTAAGAATGAAATCCATTTTTGAAGCACTTTGAAGCAGTGATGGCTCAGTGGCATTGGCTATGGACTGCCGCGCAGCAGGTCCATGGTTCGAATCCCGCCCAGAGCTTGAGCTTCACCGCATGGTGGAAAGGCATTTTGCGAATGCCCGCCAGGCTAGCAACCACCCTCAAGTAGAAAATCTGTCGCCAAGCACCTAACAGTGTGTTCCGGCAGCAGTCCTTGAGAGCCAGTGAAATAACAGGCAAAATGAGACTTAACAGGTATGTCTCAAGGTGATGGGCGCAGTGCAGTTCGTCACTTATGATGAAATGCATCTGTTATAGGCAGAGGATACCGCTTAACATCAGGTTGGCCTCGCGCTTGTTCCATCACAATAAAAAAAAAAAACAAAAAAAAATTTTGGTCATTCGTGCCAGAATCTTAAGTGATTTGAAACAACATAAAATTAGCACAAGCCCCCGGCGGGATTCGAACTACAGAACCCCTACATGGCTGTCAATAATATTAGCAGCTAATGCCCCTAGGCATGACTTCTTCAAAAAACTTAGAAAATAAGTCAAATGATGGCTAGACACTCATGTTCTTTGTACATTTAGGCCAATCGTGCCAGATTGTAAATTATTTGACTCACAAAATAAAATTAGTAGGGCGAAGAACAAGTCTGCAGCGGGATTCGAACTATGAACCCCCTTATTGTTAGTCAATAATAATACCAGCTAATGCCTCTGGGCCATCACTGCTTCAAAAAACTTAGAAAATCAGTCAAATAATGGGTAGGCACTCATGTCCTTTCCAGTACAATGCAAGCAATATAGATAGCAGAGTGGTTATAGCTATGCACTGCGGTGCCGCAGGTCCATGGTTCGATACCGCTGGCTTGAGCTTCATGTGAGCTTCAACGCATGGTGGTATAGGGCATTTTACGAATGCCCGCCTGGCTGGCTGCCACCTCAAAAAGAAAATCTTTCGCCAAGCACCTAACGGTGTGTACCGGCAGCTATCCTTTAAAGCCAGCAATTCTAGGTTAGACTGAACAAAATCTTCGACCACATCATCACTTACCATCAGGGGAGATAGTGGTCAAAAGTTAGCCTATCAGCTATAAATATCTATACATAAATGTGATTTCGTTTCTGTTTTATGTTATTAACTGAACAAGCACGAGGACCACCTAATGTTAAGTGGTAACCTTTTCCTGTAACGGATGCATTACGTCACAAGTGACAAATTGTACCGCGCCCGTCACCCTGAGACATACAGTTGTTGAGTCTCATAGCTAGGCGAGCATTTACCAATTGCCCTCCCATCCTGCGGTAAAGCTCAAGCCGGCGGCGGTGGGGATTGAACCATGGAACTGCGGCACTGCAGTCCATAAACCACTCGGCTATCATTGCTTCAAAAGGAAGCTTAATAATGAACAATACAGTATAACCTATTTATCTAGACGTATTCCGCGATAGGTTACACTTACTGTTTAGTGACAGATATAAGACATGTCAAGTCGAAATATATAGGCAGTATGTCGAGTACAAAAAAATTACCACTATATTTTTACTCGACTTTACCTACTTTAATTCTTCTGTTGAGTTTCTTTAAGAGTAGAGTGCACGGAGCACTCCATACAAACGTAGTTTTGTCATATTTTAAATACCAAGTGTTCAAACTCGGTGAAATTTTGTACGCATATTGCTGAGTCTAATATCTGTCTATATCAAGTAGAAAGTCTGTCGCCAAGCACCAAAAGGTGTGTTCCGGCAGTAGTCCTTGAGAGCCAGTGAAATTACAGGCAAAATGAGACTTAACAACTACCTATGTCTCAATGTGACGGGCGCAGTGCAATTCGTGACTTGTGATGAATTGCAACTGTTATAGGCAGAGGTTAGTCCACTTAACATCAGGTGGGCCTCGAGCTTGTTCCATCACAATAACACTAAAAAAATAAATACCTCCTTTTTGCCAGTTTTTCGATTTGTTATTTATTTTATCCTTAAATGTCAAAAAAACAATTCCCATACAAAACGATTTATATTTTTTTTTAAATACTTAATTTCACGGAAATCTGGCAAACCAGAAGCATATACACCGTGTCCCAAAATTCAACGATAAGCCGGCATCGGAGCATGGACCTACTCATGACTACTCGGGAAAAAATAAAAAACAAAATTATAACTGTTATTTTTTATTAATTACAGAGACTTTTATAAATTTCATCGATATTCGATACCCATTATGCTATTTTCAACTAGCATGACCACAATTTTTGACATATTTTTGATATTTTTTGTGCATTAGCAACCTAAGAAGGACGGCTATCTACCACAATCCTTTAAAATTACAGAAAGTCTGTAGTTATTTTACAAAAATCAGTAAAAAATATTTTTTCTTATAATTTTCATAGATTTTAACATTCTATGCACTTTCTATAGTCTGGGTTAAAAAAAATAGTATGGGCACTACCATGGCAAGTTTTATTAAAAGTTGGCGCAACTTTATAAAAGTCTCTGTAATTAAAAAAAAAAGAGTTATAATTTTTTTTTTTTTTTTTTCCGAGTAGTCATGAGTAGGTCCATGCACCGATGCCGGCTTATCGTTGAATTTTGGGACACGGTGTATATTAGGCTCAAGGACATACATGCAAAGGTTTACCGAGTTTGAACAATTGATATTTAAAATATGACGAAACTACGATTGTATGGGAAGCGCTCCGTGAACTCTAGCCTTAATAATGGACAAGACTAGTAGTTTTCTCGAGAGCTTACCTTACTATTCAGTGACAGAATCAAGACATGTTGATGTCAAAATATATTAGCGGAATGTAGAGTCCAAAAAATTATCTAACTCTATTCTTTTGATAATGTATACATTCAGGCGTTACTTTGCGGAAATCTATATTTAATAATAACAATATATTTTAAATATTTTAAGAAAACATCAAATTAATATTTTAATAAAACACTTAAAAAATATAAAAATATATCTAGTGACAATTCCGCCTAATTTTCCTGTGAAGCCGACGTGACGTCACAAACGCCACGCAGCCAAACCAGAAGAATTTTCGCTTCTACACGAAGCATCCTCAGGAGGTCTTGACTCTACGAGCGCACGATCGAGAATCCTCGATCTATTCTATTGTATATTATTCTATTGTTTTTGTTGAGTTTCTTTAAACAGATCATTGTACGACAAATTATCTACTTAGGTTAGGACAACATACTCAGACGTAAGGCTGTGTACACACTGGAGATACGCATTGAGTTACGTATCGTTCAGGAATGCAATACAACACACGAGTTTTGTGCACGCACGAGTAGCTCGTACGAATACAGTTCCGGGAGGTACTATTTACAAATACAAATACAAAAACTCTTTATTGTTTACCAAGGTAATTTACACTTTTAGAATAACTAACGAATTTTTCTAAGGTAGTAGGTACAATGGGTGGTCTAATCGCTATGTAGTGATTTCTTCCAGATGACCTTTGTTACTTACAATTTTTTTATGAAATTAGTAGGAAGGAAAGAATTGGTGTGCCTCGAAATGATCCCAATACGATGGTTAAAGAACGATAGGAAAGATTTGAGTTGTCATGTTAGCTCAATTGGTTAGAGCATACCCCGGCTCAAGGGGTGGATGAACGCGGGTTCGAATCCCGCACATGACTTAAATTTTTCCTATCGTATATTTGTGATTTTGTAATGTAATCCGCATAGCAGGCGTTAAAACCTAACAATATTAAAACTATCTTTGCGTTTCACAGTCATCGATTGAGCCTATCCATCGGTTAAAGCTTGAAACGCGCTGCATGTTAACTGTCATTATTATCATTCAGTTATTTTATTTTCTGGGTAGTATAACCGGAACTTACTCGGACATTCTGAAATAGGCCCTTAGTTGATTACTATCAACCAATGTCAAGGTTCCCCGTCGGTTGCCGGGATAGAACTGTACCCCCCATATCTGCCTATGAGAATCGTAAGAGCCTAAGAGGCTACAAAGGGACAAACAAAAGAACATGGTCAGCAGCTCCTGAATAGAAATGCCATCTCATACAGCAATCCCCTAGACGCCTGCCAAGCGTGTGGATGTGGTCCTCCTGATGGACCTCCTCCATTTTATATCCAATGTTGAACGTTATGACTTTCAATGGAATGAATATCAAGATCGTTGATACAAAATAAATGTTATTTTACAAATTATTGCAGCATAACATTTTATGTCCCGGGAAAGAATCAAAACCGCGTCCTCAGATTCGCGCCGGATCCCTAAACCACTCGGCCACCTGGGCACACTCTTTCGAGCCGAAATTTCGTGCTCCAATTGTATTTATTACTTTAACCGTCACAGGGGACGGTGCGCGTAAAATTTTGTGCTCCAATCATTTCTAAAATATGATTATCGTTTAGCACGCAATAGTGCTTTTAATCATATTTAGAAGAATAATTTTTAACTAGTTTCCTACTAAAGTTAAGACAACATACTTTATCTAAAGCTGTGTTCACACTGGTGATACGTGTCGAGTTACGTATCCTTTAGCAATGCAATTCACCGATGGCGAACATGTCCGTCTTACGCAGGCACGAGTTGTTCTTACAAATACGCGTGCCGGTGAACGTATCTGCACGCAAGTGTAAGACGAATGCTGATACAACCTTTTTTTTTTGTACCCTATGGTCGGTGCCAAATAGCATGGCAATAGAGGTCATTCGCTGACCTTCACCACGATGTCTAAACTTATATTATGTCATATTCTAAATATTATATTATATTCTAAACTCGTATCGCTAGAATTTCGTGGTACAGGGCCCTACAAGGACGCAACGGTACAAATAAATAAATCTTTTTTTTTTTTTTTTAATATACGAAATCTATTGCCTTGCTATTTCGCACCGATTATAGCCCTTTAATTTTTATGGGATTGTGACGGACCAACACGATACCCACATAATGTTAAGCGTACTAACCTCTGCCTATAATAAATGCTTTTCAAAACAAGTGACGAATTGTACTGCGATACTCTCCTGCGACATGCAGTTGTTAAGTGCCTGTAATTTTACTGGCTCTCAAGGACTGCTGCCGGAACATACTGTTAGGTGCATGGCAACAAATTTTGTACTTTAGGGTGGTTTCTAGCCAGGCGGGCATTCGCAAAATGCCCTTTGGTATGTTCCACAACAGACATGCCTAAAGTTCGGTCGTAAGCAGATATATATGATTGTAGTCTCGTTTGTCTCTAAGGATCTTATTCATAATCGCTTCATAATTTTATAGTAGGTTTATAAAACGTCATTAGTACTGCGCAAAAGAAAACTGTTTTGCGCAGTACTAATGACATTTTATAAACCTATCGTAAAGTTATGAAACAATTATGAATAAGGGGGGAAGTCTGTAATGTACTCTTAAATAGTTGACTTAGGGCCCGTTTCTGAATGTCCTATAAAGTTTCGGGTTGCAAACCAACACATAAAATAACTGAATGATAAAAATGACAGTAGACATGCAGCGCCTTTACTGTCAAGTTCAAGCTTAAACTGATGGATAGACTAAATCGATGACTGTGAAACGCAAAGATATTGTTTTATTTATTAAATATGTTCTGGGTAGTATAACCGGAACGTACTCGAACATTCTGAAACAGGCCCTTAGTACGAAAAACGTCCTCTGTTCAGCCGTCCTTACTAATAATCTTGACTCAGACTCAAGTTAACGCACAATTAGTTTAGTAAACAGAAGTTAAATATTAAAATAGTCCACGGTAGACCATAGTCAATAAGCAAAAAGTATTTTTTATATCGCATAAGTGTTTCGTACGTGAATGTACGCTATATTTACAATCAATTAGGCGCCTAACTCATTGATTTTTACTTACGTTGAAAGTGAAGTTAACGATGTAATAAATTAGTTTCTTCGTGTCCCTTATGATGCGCCAAAAGGAAGTCAAATATCATCACCAGGCAATTAATCTTCAGACAATAAAACTATATCGGCATTCTTGAGAACTTCGCAATGCAAGTATCTTTGTAACGTAAAATGAAAGCAACCATTCTAAGAAGACCCTCGGCCACAGATTAGTTAACAGTTATTAGTTAATTTCCATCACAGATTACATATTAGTTTGTAAGTAACCTCATTCCGATTCAAATATCGAATAAATCGATGCATAGGACGCGTCGATTCTAATTAGATGTGTCTGGATACACTGGACTGCATCGACTGCACTATACATGTATAAACGTGGCACGTGGTTGGTTCGTACTAACGCTTATGACTTGGCAGTTGTATCATTGACACGACCACATATGCTAACATTATCGCTTTGAAACAAAACAACGTAAGCGCCATTGTGTCTCGAATGACTTTGTATCGTACAGCTAACGCAACAAGTTTGTAATTGGCTAGGTCAGGGCCGAGTTGAGATTGTGTGCGTGCCGTAATAAAAATAGATATAGTTTGATAGTGCCATTACGTTCGAGATTTAAATATGCATCGGTTGGACAACATTGTAGCGAACTTGTTGCTATTCACTCGGTCATTTTACGATCTCTTACTTCCTTATTTTGATAATAATATAGTGTGGTTTATTTTGGTTTGGAAATAGGTGTCTGGTGCTAACGAACTGTACTGTTGATGGGTCATAAACTGGCATGATTTAATTAGACCGTGCCTTTGGCCTTTTGCATACGATTAAAATTGCCTGCCACTGCAGCAGAGAAAAGCAGAGCGGATCAGAAAGTTCCAATAAAACTGCAACAAATTTAGTCCTGTGATTGATTCGCCATCGCTCTCGGCTTTAAAAGATATCTTAGGTGCTAGATTATCCATTCACTATAGGTACAATCTCACCTGATGGTCACAGCAGATGTGATCTATAGTGATAACAGGTTTTACCTAGAATTACTGGCTCTCAAGGATAGCTACCGCAACACACAGTTAGATGCTTGGCGACAGATTTTCTACTTTAGTGTGGTCGCTAGCCAGGCGGGCATTCGCAAAATGCCCTTCCACCATGCGGTGAAGCTCAAGCCCGCGGCGCCGGACCTGCTGCGCTGCAGTCCATAGCCAATGCCACTGAGCCCTCACTGGTTACTTGATCGTGGTAGCTAACTAGGCGGGTATTCGGTAAATGTCATACCACCATGCAATAACGACTGCCATCCCAAGACAAACAACCAGCACCTAAGACGGCTTGACGTGCCCTCCGAAGCATGGAAGCGTTCAATAGTAAATGCTACTAGCGGTCACCTATCCAAGTAATGATCGCAGCGAGCAATGTTTCACATGGATCGGTTATGATCGACTAGAGAAGTTCCGCTAGAAGCACTTTACAAAATTATTGTGTATGAGGAATGCATGAGAGTGAATGAAAAGGCTATGCTACTGTCCTTAAAGTGGGAATCCACTGACTCGTGGAGTGACTTTATATTTAACTGGTCGTTCGCTTCTTCATTTTGCACACCTGTAACGATACAAGCCCAGATAATGAAGAGATAAATGGATATTATGCTTAGTTCTGGATCTAAAACCTCATACAAGAGAGTGAGCACCCTACGAAGTTTGTATGGAGAAGTGACCGGCGATTTCACCCTTAATGCAGATTTTCACGCAATAAATCCTTAAGGCATGCTAACTCAAGGCCACCTTGTTAGTCACAGAATACAAACCTATAAATAAACAAATTTAATTAACATTAAATATCAACAGTATAACTCGTTTTAATTAATTAAATTAAAATTATATATTTTTTTAATGGCTATTTTTATTAACTAAAACAATTAATTGTCTCATAATTTCTTGTTAGTATAAGTATTATGACTTTAAAATGTAAAAAAACAAAATTAATTCACTTCATAAACACGAATGGGATTATAAAAATGTTATATCATTATAAAACGTGTTAAAAGTAGTATATTGTTTCCCAAGGAAGCAAATATCCATTTTAAAGGCGAGAGTGTTTCTTTGAATCCAGAGCGGAACGATGGATTCTAGAGTGGAATCACGAGCGTAGTGAGGCATTCTAAAGTAGAATGCTGAGTGCAGCGTGGGATTCAAAGTAAATAAAAACTCGAGCTTAAAATAGTTTTTGGCTCTCGAGGTGGACACTCTACTTTTTATCATCCTCTATGAGAAATTAATTAAGTGCAACTTATGAATAAGTATAATACGTTTATTTACAAAATTACAAATATACGAGAGGAAAAAAATGCCTGGGCTATAAGAGGGCCTCCCCTCGCCCAAAGTCCGGTGGAGCTGTACGTCCGCTTAGCGGTAGACAGCATCTATGTCCTCCCTAAAAAAAAAAAAAAAAAAAAAAAAAAAAAAGAGGAAAAAATTTAGTCATGTGCGGGATTCGAATAGCAGGCGTTATTGCAAACATAACGGAATTAAAAGTACGTTTATTTATTTAGATATAGTTAAATAGGAAGAATAGTATAGAAATAGTTTTTACTCAAAAATGGTATGTAATGATGGCATAACATCTCTAAAACGTATCCAGAAAGTGACCTCTATACCGGAGACTTTGTACTATCACAACTGTCCAATAATAAGCGAGATTTAAAATTTGAAATCTCCTACTGTCCAGGAAGTAAGTATGTAAATTACATTATTTATTCGTAGATGTAAATTCATTACTGGACTGTTTTTTATTTTTCCTATCTTGTAATTTGTTGGACTCGCACGTATTGTGCATTTGCCAGTGTCATGTTATAAACTGGTCATCCTCTTTAGATCTGCTTAGAAAAAAAACGTAGCACACAGATTAGTTTTCAGCCATTATAACATGGTTATAGGAGGGAGGCTTCAAATATATATCTATCTCTAAAAGAGATATATATATTTTTGGAGCCTTAAATAGCCATTTTATAGTCTGTGACACTTAACGCGACGCAGAAAAAGTATTCACGTTGCGTTTTGTACTCAATAATGTTATAGAAGTATAGTGTAGGATTTTATGTTTGTATTAAGTAATTTCAGTTTATAAATCATGTTGGATTAAAACTTTCCATTCTAAAATTAACATGGAGATACAAAAACTTTTTGTTTTACCTAAATATTAATGTAAAAATAGAACAATGTTCAAAACCAAACGCAAAGTTTTTGGTAACAAAAAACAACGACTGGCGGGATTTCATATTCAATTGCGACCGTGAACATAAATAATCCTAAAAAAAATAAGTGCAAGCGAATCTGATTCGGAAATAGATGGCACTCCTCCTGATTTAAAATCTGAGGCATTTTGAAGCGCTCGTAGCGAAGTTTACTTAGCTGTTCTTAACAGATCAGCAAAGTTAAGCAACGCCGCCCGCGGTCATGAGTTGGATGGGTGACCGCTAGTGACATTACTACTGAGCGCTTCCGTGCTTCGGAGGGCACGTTAAGCCGTTAAGTAGGATGGCAGTCGTTATAGCATGGTGGTAGGGCAATTTGCGAATACCCGCCTGGCTAGCTACTACCCTCAAGTAGAAAACCTGTCGCCAAGCACCTAACGGTGTGTTCCGGCAGCTGTCTTTGAGAGCCAGTAATTCTAGGTTAGTCTGAACAACATCTTCGACCACATCATCACTTATCATCAGATGGGATAGTGGTCAAAGGCTAACCTATCAGGCTTAAAAAAAAACATTTTTGAAAAAAGCATTAAGTATACAAGTCTCAACCAGTAACAAAGCCATCCTGGCCTCGTATATAACCGGACCTCACCTGCAGTTCGGTCCGGTTAACTCATACTTGTCCAGGAAGGGTTACTTAGTGGATTCTGCAGTAATGTACTATTATGTATGAACAATTATGGAAGTGCATCGTAACCATTTTACCACTACCATCCGTTACAGTTGTCGATTTATTTACAACTTGAGAATTAGAAAAAGTCTCAGAACACGTCGCCTCAGGATGTTGTTTTTGAGAAATTAAATTATCTCTTAGGTCGCTTAAAATTATATAAAAATATTTCTTTATATCACTTTTGTCCCTCAGTGATTAAAAAGCATTTGTAGTGCCTGTTAAAGAGGAATAAACTAGCTTTTTTCGAATAAATGTGATAAAAATAACAATTTTAATTAAATTTTAACTACCGTCGTAAGAAATACATTTACCGCCAAGTGTTCATCACAACGACGAAAAAATTGTTTCAGGAAATTTGCAGGTGACAAGGGTTATTGTTTTTTATACATAACTTTCCCAAATGTTTAGGTAAGGTTCGAAATAAGCAAGTAATTTTGAAGCGCTCGTAACGAAGCTTGCTTAGCCGATCTTAACCGATCGGCTAAGTTAAAAAACGTCCGCTGCACTATTGAGCTGGATGGGTTACCGCTAGTGGCATTACTATACTGAGCGCTTCCGTGCTTCGGAGGGCACGTTAAGCCGTCAGTTCCGGTGGTTGTCTTAGGATGATAGTCTTTATAGCAGCAGTGGTAAAAGACTAGCGGCATTAAAAAAATATGTGAAGGAACACGCACGAGACCCACCTGTGGTGGTTTAGCGGTAATCTCTGCCTTTATAAAAAATACTTCGACGCAAATGCCGAACTGCAGTACACCCGTCAACTTGAGACATAGTTTTTAAGTCATGTGCCTGTAAATGTCCAATAGAAAGAAGTAACTGTTTATCTATGTATAATTACAATCATTGTACGTCCGAATGTACGAGTAGTCTACAGATGCATGCTATAACAATTATATCCAGCTATATTATAGCAGCATATCGTATCGAAATAGAATATGTATTTTCATCTGCGTCAAATGTAAGCGAATGTTACAATCGATGCAGTGACTGCATCCAGACGATGTTCTACTAGGTACATGGTATTGCAAATGCGATTTATAGATAATTCTTTTGCCAATGTTGGAAGTGCTTCATAAAATCGGTTATTGAAAGTATTTTTATAAGAAGAGTGACATAAGCAAATGCGTTTATAATACAGTCATTTTAGTAGTCTTAAATAGGTATGCGACCTTCGTCTTGAAAATATAGTCCCGATATTGAAACCCATGCCATCATGCTAGTGTCCGAACACATGTGAAGCAGCAGAGATGCCTTCTTAATGGCTTAGTAACTAAACACGTCAATTTTTTTAAATCTGAATTTGTAAAATGTTTTACGGCGGTATTGAAAACACGTATAATTTAAGATGATATTACTTACGCATTTGATTACGTCTTTTAAGTATGTAGATATAGTTTGCGATGGTACTCGATTTCAGAACTGTTTTGAAATTCTCTTCTTCTTATTACAAGAGTCATGTCTCTGAAATCAAGTAAAATTGTATGGAAGAAAAGCGCCGCGCGTACTAAGTCGTTGTCCTAATAGGCAGATCATAGTACGACTGCGCGATGCTATTACACCGTATCAAATACCCAAGACTCACTAGTTAAAACCGTAACATTCAATTGCATATTATTTATACTTATACTTCTTTGCTAATGTTTGATCGTGCGGTCGATATGCGATGCGATAGTCGCACGGTCGTACGAGTGGTCGCTGAGTAGGACAACGCCCTACGCACTGAGACTGAGTTAACTTAGTATAACGTTGCAGCCCACTGGGTGGTGCACCAATGGCGGCTGTACGAGCGGTCGCTGTGCTCGCTGCTCGAGCTGCAGGCCCGGAAGGGCTCCTACACGATGTGCTGCTCGCCGCGGTACGTGCTGGCGCCGGAGTACCCTGCGCATCTGCTGCCGCTACCGCTCACCACGCAGCGCCCCTCGCCGCCGCCCGCGCACTTGTAGCAAAACAAGGCGCCGCAACAGGTACATAAAACTTATTTATAGAATGTCTGCAACCCAGAAATGGCTCGTAATCCTTGTCCTGTAAAACAAGTCGCCACAACAGGGGCTTGTTAACAACATCACTATTTTATCAACCAGCGAGAGTAAACACTTCGTCCGCGGATGATTAAAATTCGGTAGCGTAGAAAAATGTGTGCGGAAACTTCTCGTGAACCTACCTAGTATTGTCCCAGTTTGTTAATTGTGTTACAATCTACTAAAAATTAAAATAAAAGCGATAATGTTTTAAAAAGAAACTGGAATCTTGCGTACTTTTGTACTATCTATTTCGCCGGTATCCGCTGCAGTCGCTCAAGCAATCTTCGACACCTAGGACTGCCCCTATGTAAATTTGCGGTGGCCTAAATTAATTTTATTTGCTCTCTTAGTTGATACCAAAGACACGTGTCTAAGGCAGCATTAGGCAACTCATTAGGTGTTGTGCGTTTATCACTCCTACCAGACTTGGTTATTCTATTGTGACGGGATATGCCGTCATCATGTTGGACTTTTAAATAATAAAGTTTTCTATAGACCCATACAATATACGGGAATTACTCGGGAATACAAATATTGAAATAACCTGCGTCTACCATGGTTGAGGCTAGATGATTTGAAATGAAATACTTAGGTCTGGTCCTAGATGGCCGTTGGCAGTTCAGGGCCCATTTTACCCAAATCGCCCCGAAATTAATAAATGCCGCAACAGCCCTCGGGAGATTGCTGCCGAATGTAGGGGGCCCCAGCTCAACATGCAGACGCTTGTACTCTGGAATAGTCCGTAGTATGGCTCTGTATGGGGCCCCTATTTGGGTAGATGCTCTCACTGCTCATAATAGGGCCCTCCTAAGGAGACCACAGAGGATTATAGCAGTGAGAGCAATAAGAGGTTACAGGACGGTCTCATGGACAGCGGCCACTCTCCTCGCAGGCGACCCTCCCTGGGAACTCCAGGCGGAGATGCTCGCAGAGGTATATGATTACCGTACAAAAATGAGATCGTGGGGCAGATATCCCGGTCCAGAAGAGGTCCAGCGGATCAGGGAAGCCGCTCATGTTACCCTGATCCAAAGATGGGCCGAGGATCTCCAGTCTCCAGCAGCCGGCCTGGTGACGGTGGAGGCAGTTCGTCCCCACCTAGATCGCTGGCTAAAAAGGCGGCATGGCTCCCTCTCGTTCCGAATGGTGCAGGTGCTGACTGGGCACGGATGCTTCGGCGAGTATCTGCACCGGGTTGCGAGACGGGAGCCCACCTCTACCTTTCACGAGTGTGGCGCGCCCGTGGACACTGCACGTCACACTGTGGTAGAGTGTGCCACATGGGGATCCCAAAGGCACGCTCTTATAGCTGAGGTTGGAAGTGACCTTTCACCGTCAAGCCTGGTTGATGCCATGCTTGGCAGTGAGCGGTGCTGGTTAGCAATGGCCTCCTTTTGTGAAAAGATCATATCACAAAAGGAGGCCGCGGAGCGGGTCAGGGAGGAAAGTGAACTCGCTGACCCGATCCGAAGGAGGAGACCAGGGCGGAGAAGGCGCCGATATGCAGACCTACTTCCGCCCCCTTAGAAGAAATGCCCTCCTGGTGGGTCGGGGGACCCATCACCAATGAAGGGCAATCATGAAGAATGCCCCCACGGTAGGGGTGCCAAAGGCAGGAGGCTCCAGGGAGCCTAGCGTCGGGGTGATTGAGGTAGAATGCGCAAGCGAACCCGCTTCACCCCACATAAGACGTAGAGGCCCACCGCTGGGTTTTTAGTGAGTATACCGGGCACTCTGCCCGGGGAGTCCCACATCACCGCGTGGTTTCGCCCGGAACTGCGTGGTATGCGTAAGGCGATTTCCCAGCGAGGAAAAAAAAAAAAAAAAAAGGCAGTGTCTTACAGATTTAAGAGGGCAATTAGTAATTATTATTAATTAGGTTAAATTAGTTATTCATAGAGTTCCAGCTCGTAGAAGACTAATAATTTAATCAAAATGTATATGAATAGCAGGGATGAAGAAATTCGCTCTAAATGTTGGAATAATTATGTCTTAATTTTCAATTAATATGTTAGTTTGCAAGCTATACAAATTCTGGTTTCTAAAATGTCCCACTTCTACTGATAAACGTACAGCGAATATTAAATTGTTGCAGTCAATTGGACAGATTTACATACCTTATCTCTGTCAAATGGTATCATTTATGAGTGAAGTAACTCACATATATAAACCGTGTAAACTAGTTCCTGTATCAATGTTTCTCGTTACCTGATAATTGGAAAGATCGTTCTGATAAAACAGTTTTGCTTGATTCAGTGCTTCTGATATTCGTGCTTGGGCAGAGTGCTTCGGCTTTCAAAAGTAAATAATGACACGGTCCTAGTAGACTAGGCTATTTGATTCCATGGGTGTGTCCGTTTTCATCTCACTTTTTCATTTCTGGAGCATTATTTACCGGATTCCACTCACTCAAAATAAAAACGAAGTATCTCATTATATCCACTTTTAACGACCACCCGTCAAGTAGAAAATCTTTCTCCTATCACCTTACTGCGTGTTCCGGCAGCTGTCCTTGAGAGCCAGTATTTCTAGGTTAAGCCTGCTAACACCTTCGACATCATCATCACTTCACATCAGGTGAGATTGTGGTCAAAGGCTTACTTATCAGCAATAACAAAAAACCTTCAAAGTGACCTAAGTAAGAGAATCACCTTCTTAAACAGTTTAAATCGTGATCACTTCAACGATACAAGTTCAAAAGTCGATTATTTAAAGCAAAGTGGAATAAGATTATTTATATAAAACGATTAGGCTCGCCCTTATTACGAGTAAGTGGCTGGGACTCAAATATGTTTGAAGCAGTGATGGCTCAGTGGCATTGGCTATGGACTGCCGCGCAGCAGGTCCATGGTTCGAATCCAAGTGTTATATATTGATGATTAAACTACACTATTGTATTAGGGAATAACCTGTAAGGATAGATGTATTGTTTTAATAATAAAATAAAATAAAATAAAAAAATAAATCCCGCCGCGGGCTTGAGCTTCACCGCATGGTGGAAGGGCTTTTTGGAAAGCCTGCATGGCTAGCGACCACCAAGTAGGAAATCTGTCGCCAAGCACCTAATGGTGTGTTCCGGCAGCAGTACTTGAGAGCCAGTGAAATTACAGGCACATGAGACTCAACATCTATGTCTCAAGGTGACGGGCGCAGTGCAATTCGTTACTTGTGACGAAATGCATCTGTTATAGGCAGAGGTTAGTCCGCTTAACATCAGGTGGGCCTCGAGCTTGTTCCGTCAAAATAACATTAAAAAAAAAAATTAAAAAAAATGTTAAGAGTATAAAAGCGTGTTGTTATGATGGCAAGTATTCTATTATTATATACAAATAGCCGAAAGTAGTATTGAGGGCCAGATATCTAGTTTCCATTCTAAGGTTAGACAAACTTCATCTTTGACAGCTACGTCAGTCACAAATGGTATACAATGGTCAAATGTAACTTACCTTTTTGTTTGAAGCAGCGATGGCTCTGTGGCATTGGCTATGGACTGCCGTCCAGCACGTCCATGGTTCGAATCCCGCCTCGGGCTTGAGCTTCACCGCATGGTGGAAGGGCTTTTTGCGACCACCCTCAAGTAGAAAATCTGTCGCCAAGCACCTAACGGTGTGTTCCGGCAGCACTCCTTGATAGCCAGTGATATTACAGGCACAATAAGACTTAACTTAATAACAACGAGTATGTCTCAAGGCGACGGGCGCAGTGCAATTCGTGACTTGTGACGAAATGTTTCTGTTATAGGCAGAGGTTAATCCGCTTAACATCAGGTCAGCCTCGAGCTAGTACCGTCACAATAACGTCTTATTTAGTGCTTTCCAGATGATTAATTTAGAGATGATTAATAAAATGGAAAACCCGAAGCATATATATTAGACATGAATAGTTAGGAATCATCAAAACACGAAATATGCACTATGAGACACTGAGGCGTTTTCAGCAACCGAAATCAAAAAGACCAGTAAGAGAAAAAAATATGTAATTCCACCTAGCAAATATTTTACATTGTAACATTCGCATTATCGCCTGCTTAGCGAATAAGCTTACAAAATTACAAGTAAAATATTGAACTACGGGCGGGATTCAAACCCGCGGCCATCCGTCAATGGGGCCGAGACATGATCTGTTAATTTGAGACATGATCTACCGAGGCTCTATGTTCTACCGACTTCAAAAAAAGGAGGAGTTTGACACCTCAGAACTTTTCACTGTGTGTACCGATTGTGATGATTCTTTTTTATTGGAAAGCTGATGCTTGCCGTGTGATTCCATTTAAATTTCATCAAAATCGGTCGAGCCGTTTTTGAGTTACACTCCAATAACTGAAAAGTATTTTTCTATCTTGATGATATAGTCATTGACAGTGAATGACAATCGATCCCATAAGTAGCAACGGTCAATAAAAAAATTTTACCAAAAAATGGCACTGATTTCAACACCCAAATGTGTGAAATAACTTGTCGAAGTCGGTACCATGCGCACAATTTTGTGATAATAGGTACTTTTGAACTATCATGGTACCGACTTCAACTAGTTATTTCACACATTTGAGTGATGAAGTCGGTGCCATTTTATTGCAAAAAAAATTATATTTATTTTTTAACTAAGTATTTTTTTAATTGTAGGTATATAAAAATAATACACGTGTAAATAACGGCATTTTTATTATGATTCTAATGACTTGATCGTGAACTTGGGGTCAAGTTAGCTATATTGTCATTAAGTTATATGATATACGAGAATTAACACTTAATAAAGCGATATTTATGAATTTCTTGTTAAAAGTTAAAGGAGGAGATACAATCACGTAGTTATATAGATCGTTACCTACAAATATGCTTATATAAATTTATATATATACGAGTATATTCAGTGTTCAAACAAGAATCGTTTTCAGTCTGCTTCGTATTACAAACATTACTGGCAGTTTTTAATAGATTAAAATAATTCAAGTCTTCTGTCTTACCCAGCAGACTAGAAGAGGAGATAATAACACTAGACTTTGGAAGTGTGATCGATATATAAACCCCATATCCTTTCATCCATTCTTTCATCGGACAAGATGCACGGAAAGGCGGCATCCGTAATGATCGATATTACATAAATACGCAAGAAACGCTTTAAATATAGCTACATACGGCTGGAAAACTCTACCAGCAGCGTCTCTATTTTCCGATAGATATAATCCGGGAGACCTCAAGTTCACTCTGTACTGCTAGGTATCTGCTAGAGAAGCATGTCCCAACGTCGACCGAGTCTTCAATTTCCTTTTACTTAAGAGGCCTTTTACATTTTGCAGCCCTCTCACTCACACTTTTAAAGATTATTTCAAATAGCAACAATGTGGTTTATATTTTTTTAAATGTAGTCAATCACTATTTCGCTGCATGCAACTATAGATGTTCTCAACATATTTTTACTTTGTTACATGTTGAGTCCAATTAGAATTAGAGGCCCAAAATTTAAAATAACTAAATTACGCGTTCTGGATCCCCCATAACAGATATCAAAATGAAAATTAGTAGAGAATATCTATAGTTGCATGCAGCAAAATAATGATTGACCACATTTAAAAAAATATAAACCATATTGTTGCTATTTGAAATTATCTTTAAAAGTGCGAGTGAGAAGGCTGCAAAATGTAAAAGGGCTCTTAAAAAATTACGACTCCTAGATTAAGTCTTTCGGGGATTGGGGACGCTGCTGAAATTTCTACACTGGTTTTACCTTTACTTTTTTACTGACACTGTTATGAAAAAATAATAATTCTAATATATCGCCTCATAACTCTTTGAATACCCAACCAACGAAGCTTGACGATGTCGCTTTTACAATGATTTAAAGTCTTAAACTCATTCCCAAGTCCACTATTCCTTTCTGACAACTGAAGTTATAAAGAATAATAGGTAGTTAAATCTCCGTGTGTCAACAATAGAATAGGTGTCTAAAGGCCACTTCTCGTAGAGTTAGTGCCTGTAAAATTATATGAATGGCAGGCTGCTTATACTGCGTTAGAAGTATGAAGTCTTAACGTTTGCTTTGACGTGTGGATGCTTCGAATTGCTCTGAGAACTGCTAAGATAGTCTTTCTTGTCTAATATTCTTATGCTTTGATTATTCACAAGTATTCATACGATTTATGTTTGTATTCCTAAGGTTTATAGACGAATTATTTGTTTTGAATTTATATGCTTAGTGTTATTGTAAAGGCAAATGTACAAGGGCTCGAGGAGTTAGCCAGAGATCAAAATACAAGGACTACTCGTGCAGTCATATATAGATTGACGTGTAAATGTACTTTTCTTTAAACTTTCGTGAACTAAGCTCATGTTTCTAAATCCTAAACGGGTCTTTTCACTACTCGTGTCTACTCGTCTACTCGTGACCACGGTCAATGCAACTTGATCGAAACGTCGAGGAGAGAGAGTGTCAAAATATAATTATTTTGATGTTTATTCGTGTGTAAATGTAATCTAAGGTGTTACCTGTCAAAAAAAGTGTTGTCCCTTTGTTATCTGCCATCGTAAGAGAAACGGTATTAACAATTTTATTATGTTTGATGTGTTCAAAATAAGCTTAGGTTTTTCAGTTCACTTTTTATCTGCTATTATGAACTTGAGACTTTTAATTTCGATTCGAGAAAAGTAAATGACATTTCCTTTTGTCGAATATTATCAATCGTATTTATAGAATATATTTTATGATAAACTTAGACAACTAAAAATGATGGGTGATCGATCAGGTTGAGATTTACAGATAAAAAAAATCCAGTGATATATTGAAAAAAAGATGTAGAAACCTTGACTTTATTTTTCATATGCCATAAATTTCGCACTAAATCTTGAAATTTGGATTGGTTTTATTTTAGTTGGAGACTAAAACGCAAAATCGTTGAAAAAAACCCACGCCAGGTCCAGAGTCTCGAAGATACAATTAAAATTTGATAATAGATTCCTCAAATTGACGCATAGAATACATAAAATGCTTATTTTATTACTCGAAATATCCATTTTCCCAGGTTAAAAGTCTAACTTGCTTCATGCGGTTTTCATAAATAGGCATCATATAATATATCTTTTTCCTAATACATATAATTTGGAATATGGTATGGGCAGACCGAATATTAGGTAACCTATAGCAGACTTAGAAGATTAACACTCTTCTATGTAGGCAAGCGTATTTCAACGTGCATCACGTCCACATCGCTTTCCCAGATTGCGGTTAAATATCTGCTTGTGTTGCATAAAAAGTAATATTCTATAAACATTTGTGGTCATGATGTTTACGGTGGCAAAAAGTAGATCAAGCCTTATCTCTTAGAAAAATTACTGCGTTTTGGATGTGTTTCTTGCGTAGGCGTTTTAGTTTAAAAATTGTTAAGCTTGAGTATTTTTGTATTATAATATAGTACACAAACATTCACATAATAAAGTACGCGATCTCCTATTGATGACAACCGCATAAAGCAAGTTCGACTTTTAACCTGGGAAAATGGATATTCCGAATAATAAAATAAGGATCATCATGTAAGGTTGTGTAAGGTGTTCCATAAACCAGCAGTACGGACTATAACTGTTAATGATAATGAATCTAACGAAAGCGTTTCGTGACCAAATAAAAAAATTAAGTCATACGAGTTACTCTGCGATCATCGAAGTAGGGCCTTTTCTAAACATTTAGTAGTAGCGTTAACGCTTTACCTACCTTAGTAACTTGTGTGTGAAATTAGATTCCATCCTACTTTTTATCTCCGGAAGATTGTTTCTACACCGTTTCACAAAATAATTCGGCATTTTCTATGCATTTTTTATTGTAAATTTATGATTTGTCATAACGTTTTGCTCCACGAGAAACCATAGCTCCGTTGTGCGCGTAAAGCAGCGTATTGATACGGCAACTGCCATAGTATACGGTAATTCGAACATATTTCGTACGGTAGGGTATTCATTACCGTATAATCATATCATAATCATCATTTGAAAGGCGTCCACTGTTGAACAAAAGCCATAGAACGACTACTAGCCGCTTGTAACCAGTCGTCAGTCCACCTGGTGGGGGGCCTACCAACTCTACGTCTTCCGGTTTAATGTGGTAACCACTCGAGAACCTTTCTTCGCCATCGGTTATCAGTTCGTCGAGCAATGTGGCTCGCCCATTGCCACTTCAACTTGCAAAATCAGAAAGCTATGTCGGTGACTGGTTCTTTGGCGAATATCCATGTTCTGGATTTATTAGCGCAAAGAAACTCCGAGAATAGCTCTCTCCATAGCTCGTTGAGCGACTCTGGGCTTGTCCATAAGGGCCTCAGTTAAAGACCACATCTCAGTGCCATAAGTCATCACTGGCAACACACACTATAAATAAATTTCCGTATATAATCATATACGGCAATTCAATTTTATTTTGATTCGATTTACAAGGATACTGTTATAAGTTATTTACGATTCCAACCAAACATCACATAAAATTGTTGTTCTTTCTTCCCTAAAACTTCTTCACTTCCCTAAAACAGACGTTAACTGGGAATCCGCATGCAGAAATTAGGAAATCCATAAAAGAAGTTTGTTTTCTTTTATGCATTTAGTGACAAACTGTAAAATAATGTTTAGCGAGGTAAACAATGTTTACACGAAGTTGAGAAACAAACTAGTTATCCATGAGACTTTTATGTAAACGCATAACCATCCGAAATTCAGGCTTCCCGTGATAAGTTTTCTAAAACGAATATAAAATAAATGTTCATTAAATAAACATGACAGCGAAGCACCTAGTTGAGTCTGTTAGAAATATCTCGTACGATTATATTAATAATTGGTTCGAGGGTAATTTATTTTTAATGTCATATTTAAAATAGTTACTGCTATATCTTTTTATATTAAAAATACCTAAGCAATACGGCATGTTACTCATTTTTATTTAATACATACTCATTTTTACAAAATACGGCAATCTGGATTGTCCGATACGGCAACTCTATCAAATTGACATGGCATCACTACTGTACACGGCGAGGTATAGTTTTATCAGAGTTCCGTCTTAGTTTTTTTATTGTTTTTATTGATACTGAGTTTAGTACTGTGACTGTCACGAAACAATAATTTTCATATAGCGCTATCTCTACAGCACAAATGGCTTGATTGAATGGATGCTGCCCGCTCTCACGATGAAGTTCTAATTTAAATTTCCTATAGTGATATTTAGTAGTGGAAATTAAAATTGACAATCTAAGGTTAAAATAAGACTTAATTAAAAGATGGGAGTTGGCCCCTTGGAGGCCTTTCTTGTTCATCCTCGTTAATTAGCTTTTTTGCGCGACAGTCCATAAAGTCCAAAGCCTCGAGCTGGTATTTAGCCGAGCCCGTTCAGGATGGCTGCAGAATTCCATACAAGACCGGGCTTGAGCTTGATGAAGGTTCAGTAGCTGAACCGGTGTAAAATACCTCCGCACCTTCGCAGGCACGAAGGCATTTTTTTTATACGGTTACTGTTCAGCTTTTTCGCAAGTATACGTATTTGTCCTGGGCTCAACGTGTACCCAAAAAAGAACCTTGGTGTATGCATTCCACGCAAAAGCTGAAATTATCTAGTTATCGGAATAGGCGCATGTCTGAGGGATAACAAATTATATATATATATTTGATAACAAACCTAGATATTTAACTACTGATGCTAACAGTTTCTTTACACAATTTAATTGTGCTGTCAGGGTTGTCAACCATTACCTTCAATACAATGCAATGGTAAAGTCGCTTACTATATAAATGCTTCAGTACAATAACTAATACTTACATAGCCTGGCAATTTAAGCGATTGAGTGTTAGTGTTTTATTGTTAACACCATAGAGAAATATTTCTCTTTTCTGTGGTTAACACTGTATCGCCACATTTGCTGCAGTCATTGCGTCAAGCTACTGAATATATAAAGCATTAATGAAGCAATATTGCTACAAATAAAAAGATCTTATGTAGGGTCTAATTAACAGACAACCGCGTATTATTTTTTTATTTTAATCTACTTGGTTTTTTCCCATTTACTCAATATTTTTTTACAAGTTTTCGACCGCAGATTTGTCGCCTTGTGATTTGGTTACATCGATCTCCTTCAAGAAAATGGTTGTCGAAGAAGAAAATGAGGTCCGGATAAAATGTAATTAACTTTGCTTTATCAATCTTGCTTCGGTTAAAATAAATCGTAGCTAGAGGCTTTCGATACAGCAGTTCATAATCGAGTTATAATCGACATGTCAGAGTTGTCAACTTGTTTACTTTTAGTACAGTTATTGAAAAGTAAAAGCAGGTAACGCTTGGACTCTTAACTTCTCAAGGTTCATTACTCAAAGGGCAAGACGGAGCCCTTATATACATTCTGCCATTTGTCTGTCTTTCTGCTTGTCTGCTCTTATGTCTGTAGCTCTAAGCATAGTAATTGCATAGGCAAAAGTAATCAGCCTACGTTCTTTGGTTGTAATTTTTTTATATCAATAAAAAAATTACAACCAAAGAACTAAGATTCTGCTTATAAAATTTGTTTATTTAATCCATTAGAATTTATTCCATCAAGTAATATCGGCCAAGTGGCCGCCGCCAGAGTTGATGACTATACGGCCTTTTTATGGCTTTTTTCATCACAGCTTTCTTCAGCGACAGTAATAGAGAAATATACATTTTGTATACATAAATTAATATAGTCAAATTGTGTGGTAGTACAGAATCCTCAGTGTAGAAGTCCGAGTCGCGCTCTGCAGACTTTTTATTTATAAAAACGTTGACGATTGAGATCAGAAAATAACAATTTGAGATCAACACCGATAACCATACTAATATGATAAACGGTAACGCGAGCTTTGCTGTTCGTCAATTCCATTGAATTCTATTCATTTATTCGCATAAATATGTGCATACAAAGAAGTTCTTACACGAATGTCCTAAGATTGCCATATTCTAACCATCAGGTGTGGGAATTGAGTATTTCATCATAACTATTTAATAACAGTTTTAATATTATCAAGATAAAATATAAGTCTATTGGAAAAGTTTAAAAGTCAATTATAATGGTTGTCTGGAAGAAATCGCTATAAGCGATAAGACCGCCATTTTGCACCAGTGTATTTCTGTTTATTTTTTTATTGTAATGTTAATTTTAAGTTCTTGTGCAAATAAAGTGTTTTCTATCTATCTATCTATAATAATTTATTGATTATAAAATGATAGTTCTTGTGGATTTATACATATGTTACTTAGACAGAAAATACAATTAAAGAGATGAGATCAAGCACGAGGCCCACCTGATGTTAAGCGGTATCCTCTGCCTATAACAGATGCGTTTCATCACAAGTGACGAACTGCACTGCGCCCATCACCTTGAGACATACTTGTTAAGTCTTATTTTTGCCTGTAATTTCACTGGCTCTCAAGGTCTGCTGCCGGAACACACCGTTAGGTGCTGGCGACAGATTTTCTACTTGAGGGTGGTCGCTAGCAAGGCGGGCATTCGCGAAATGCCCTACCATGCGTTGAAGCTCAAGCCCGTGGCGGGATTCGAACCACACAGAAAAAAAAGACTTCTTTAGCCAAGAATATACATTGTCTTAATAAATTCAAGACAATTCTGTATTACAACAAGAATATATTCTGAACTGAAAAATAATCGAGTCTTGATATTACACTCGAATATTCTTAGGAATATTGTTTTGACCCAAGAAATATTTCTTCACATAAAATATTCAAATTATTATTTCAAGATAACGAAAATATTCTTCTAACAATAAAATAGGAATTCTTCTGTTAACATTTTATTCTCTAAATAAAATTTCCATATTCTTTCTTGAAATATTTTTAAATATTCTTGTTGAATGTAATTAAGGTGCTTCACTTACGTATATTTATGGTAAGATTCTTGGATTCAAAACTAACCATATTCGTATTTAAACACTTTAACGATATCTCCAAAGAAGAATGCAATATATAATTTGATTCAAGAATATATTCCTGAGAATATTGTGTTCTATTTTCAAGAATATATTGTTTTCAATATATATGAATCACAAATATTCTTGAATAAAAACACACTGCGTTGGCTCAAGTATTCCTTTTTTTCTGTGCATGGACCTGCTGCGCGGCAGTCCATAGTCAATGCCACTGAGCCATCACTGCTTCAAACTAGTTGTATTTAGAGGTTCCTTCCACTGAACATATGTATATCTCAATCTATTCTACAATTATCGTAAAATTAATTTAAAACCCGTTCGCGTATGTCCTTAAAGTTCGATTAGATAAACTCAAGAGTTTGGGTGGACTGCGCCGCCCGGGCATAGAACTGGCCCGGGCTTCCGCGAGAAACCCTAGTTACTTTATCAAAGTCAAAGTCAAAATCATTTATTCAATTTCGGCGTCTACGACGCTCTGAATGAAGATCAATTACAAATTTTAGTATTGAAATATTCTAAAATTATAGAGCCACTGCGAGAAGAACGCTAAAGAAACGAATTTCCCTTCTGTGAGCGTTGTAATATGTTTGGGAACTTTATTATAAAACCGTACACAATTACCTAAGAAGGACCTTTTATTTGTCTTTGCTAATCTGAAACCTGGCACCGCTATTTTATGTTTATTCCTAGTGTTTTTATCATGGTTGTCACTGTTTAATTTAAATTTACTCACTTTTTACGAACATACATATTATTTTGAAATGTATACAGACTTGGTAAAGTTAAAATATCAATTTCTTTAAAAAAAAGTCCCTCAGAGATTGCCTTGGATCCATTTCATATATGGCTCGAATTGCACGCTTTTGTAGGATAAAGATTGTCTCTATCTCAGCAGCAGTTCCCCACAGCAATTCACCATACGACATAATACTGTGGAAGTACGCGAAATAAACTAGGCGAGCAGTAGCTACGTCTGATAACTGCCTTATCTTACGAACTGCATATGCAGCAGAACTAAGTCTTCCGGAGAGATCATGTAAATGTGGATCCCACTGTAAAGTTGAATCCATTTTGATTCCCAGGAAGACTGTCGCATATATGCAAGTACATTCTTTTCACAACTGTATATACCTATTGTAAAACTCGCATCATCAAGGTGTCAATCCTCACGCTTAACAGGCGTATTGTGGAATGCTGCGTCAGATGGCAGTTCTTCAAAAGGCGCTGCTGTCCTCCTCCTATATTTTCTTATTAGAAAGATGTGGGGGGATACATTCATGTCCCGGTTCCCTCGGGAAATGCTTCGCATATTAATAAAACTATTTTTTTTTACTTTGCGTGATACGATACAGCTGCCACGCAAGTCGAGGCTAAGTAATTATGTAACGTGCGAAAGTCTTAATCCAAGACGCTTCTAGATATTATTCTTTATGAAGGATTAAAATAATGTGACATTTTTCAGGTAAGCCTCTGACGATTACATTTCAACAAATTCATTTATTTAATAATTTTATAAATATTACTTGTCAGTTAAATATTCCTAGAATCCTATCTATAAGTATAATAGAGTTATAAATACTCAATGAGTACATAAATAATGTGGACTGTTGCCCATAACAGTCATGATAATAGTGACAAAAGCGCAGTATTACCTGTCAATAAATGTCACATTAGCAATTGAAAATGAATCAGGCAATTTACTGAGACCATGCTGCGCGCACGCAGGTAGAGCTGCCGCGCCGCGCGTCAAAGGCGCAAGCGCAACTTACTGTTGACGTTTAGACCTTAATAAAAGCGACAATAGGGACGAATTAAGGGACACAAAAAGGGGTTCAAGTTATATGAAAGTTTAGTTTTAGTTTCTAACTATACACAAATATACATATGAGGGTATAATTTGACGTGTAGGAAGTTTATAGTTAGGTGACGTCAGCTAAGAACGGGTTTGAAATAGAGGTGAAACTTTGTATGAAAATCGTTGAATTTGAATTTATTCATAAGTTTCGTCACATATTATTTAAAAATATCTGTACTAAGATTTTAAAGATAGGGGCCAATTAATAAAAAACCTTTTATGACATTCCTATGCATATACTGGAACTTGGCATTTACACATCTAATAATGTGTAGAGTCTATGAATTGTCCTTATGAAAGGGCAGGATTGAGGGGTTAATCGTGAGTACATGGAAGGAAGAAAGTGTATATGGAATATATCTCAAGTAAAAGACGTAACCTTTGAACTGGTTTTATGAAAGGGCAGTGTTAAGGGGGTCATATTATTAGGCTGGAAATTATGGGTTATTCAAATAATATTCAATAGAATACGCAAAAAGGTTCTCGATATTTATCGAAATTTGTTATGTAAAGGTAAGGCAATATTATCTTTAAGCGACTTCCAAAAAAGTGGAGGTTTTCAATTCGACTATATGTTTTTTTATGTTTCTTATATATATACTATCTCCAAGTTGGTCCCATTCAAATTTCTCTAAAATCAGTTACGGAGTTTTTATGTTATAGGCAATTGACAGAATAATGCTGCAATAACTTAATAGAAATAGCAAGTCATGTCGATGTTGAACAGCATTTTATGTGAGTAAATGATCTAAACTGTATGCATTGCTAAAATGAGTTAAAAATAGAACTGACTCCCAACACTGAAAAGGATGAAATAACTTGTGGAAGTCGGATCATGTTAATATAAGGTCAGTGTTTTATATCAGCATGGTGCCGACTTCGACAAGTTAGTTCATACTTTTTAAGTATTGGAAGTAGGTTCCGTTTTTCTTTAAATATTTTTATATGTACCTTTTTTATCGTGTTTTCCTTTTATATGGTATATTGTAAAATAATATGTATATATCTTAATAAATATTTAATTCTTCTACTTCATCAGATAAACATGCAAAAGAAAAATATACTTTTAAAGTTCAGTAATTCAACTATCTTCAGGCTGTCGATAAATGTACCAAAGTTTATAATGGTAGTTTACGTAGTTTTATGAACCGCGCATACAAGCCACAAAATTTTGAAACCATCTCGTATTATAAAACAGGACAACAAATAACAAAAAATTGAAAAAATCGGGGCCCAAAAAAATAAGTTTACAAAAAAACCGACTTCCAAAATAAAATGAAAAACGCATTATTAGGTATAATTCAAATACTACTCGTCGGGTCTCATATTTAAATGAGTCCATATGAAAAGCACCAACATTCAAATAAAAAAAAAAACTGTTCAACCTGGAAAGAATAATGAGGTAGAACACAAAAAAATACTTTTGATTTAAGAACCACCTCATTTTTACACGACAGCCCAAAAAAAAGAAGAATTATGTTTACAGGGTTCATGTATATATGTTTGTGAGTTTATTCATTCCACCATAACTTTTAAACGGCTAAATCGATTTTAATGTGTGAGATATCGTTAGATTTGTCTTGATAGCGCAAATAACACTGGGGTACATAAAAATAATAAAAAAAGATACTGGCGGATTAAAGACGCCATATTGTGGGTAAAAAAAAACTTTTTTCATCGATGGAATATCAAAATGAAGGTTTTAAAAAAAGGTTCCATAAATATACATATCTTGCAGTTTTAATTGAAATGGAACGATATAATGTTTTAAATGAAAATAAACATTTTGCAGTCGGATTTTTTACCTTTTTAATTAATTTATACTTGTTGAAGTATGTTAAAAATAAAATCGGGGTAAAACGAGGAACAACTAAAAATAACCCACAATTTGCAATGAATAGGTACAGTCGCCTGCAATAATAAGTATATACATTTTAATTTTCAAAACTGTGACAAAGACTTATGTGCTCTCTATATACACAGTAGTATCTTAAAATTAAAGAACAAATTTAATTGTTTCACTCATATGTATATTAACTTCAATCACTAAGAATTTAGTGACATCACATTATTGCAGGCGACTGTACTTGTTTAATACCAAATAGAGATGTTTTTCAAGTTTAGATTTTTAACCATTTTAAGAATCTGTACCCAAAGGGCAAAGCCCTATTACTGTCACTTTGTCTAAAAGTCTGTCCGTATGTGACGGATCTCTAGATCTAGATCACGTGTACTAGACTTCGTCAAAAATCTGTGGTAATCCAGGACAAGTCTATATACCTACCAAATTTCATTTAAATCGCTACAGCCGCTGCGGCCTTAAGAGAAGTAAAGAATACACGAAGGATGTTTTCACGATAGCTTACTATCGTGATGATACATGTACAAGGCCCAGCTGGTGTGAAGCGGTAACCGTCACAAGTGTCGAACTGCACTGCGCCCATCCCCCTGAGACATACATTTGTTAAGTCTCGTGTGCCTGTAATTTCACCGGCACTCATACCCTTCAAAACGGAACACAGTAATGCACAGGGCGCCAACTCCCACCTTTTATGAAACCATCATATAAAAGGAGCGTTTTGTTTCATGCTTAAAATAATCATTCAGAAACACAAACTATCACCGATCTACAACCGCATAAAGCAATATTGTTTTGATCCTACTTAAAGAACGAATGAAATATCACGGATGTGCAAGAGAGATACAAGATGTTTCTAATATACCGTTATCTCGCTCGCACTGTTCCGAACTACGATGTTTTGGAACGGATTTACCATAGTTTTACGACATTTTATTGTTTGCTGCTCAAGAGCTGTCTGTAACTTTTTTAGTTTCACTCATCAAGTAATTTTGCTGCATTTATTTTAAAGAAAAAAATATAAATAAAAACATTGCTCGTAATTTACACATTAATTAAACCCATTTTTATCGTAAAATAACCAAAATCAAGATTAAATCCGCTGCTAGAAAGTAACTTTTTTAAGAGGGATAAACATGACGGATTTGTCACTGGAACAGTATTAATTGTCACGTCAGAGTTCGCGAAAAGAGTGAACAATTTGTTGTGACGTCATCAAAACGACCTGAGATTCTATTACTGTTTGTAACATTGCTTAATTGACGTGGAGGTATAAAATGTAGGAGCAAGATTAAATTACTATTACTATATGAGGTGACAGTTGGCCCCCAGTAATGCGAACATTACTGTTGGTATGGTGGTGGTATGGTATACGGTAGAATAGGTATGGTGGCCAAACTTCCTCGAGGTTTAACTAACTACTTACAATCTCACACACATACAAACTTTTCCACTTATAATATTTGTATGATATATAGCATTTAATAAAGATAAAAATGATTACTTAGTTAAGATGAACGATAACTGCGGCATTAATGTTATAAACATGTTTTTACTATTTGTCAAAGTCTGCAACAACTTTATCAATGATTGCCAATTAAGTTTCTTTTATCGACAGTTTCAAAACATTCACGATTAAAGATCGAAAATTCTCACTGAGATCATAGAGAAAAAACAACTGCCGAACCTTCATAGCTTCTCTATCAACCCTTAATCCAATCATGTGAGGTTGGTTGGTACTAAGTAATATAGCAAAATAATATAAAAAATGCTAATGTTTGTGAGTGAGTGAAGATCTAAGGATATTAGTGTGTATGATTATTACTCATTTACGCTGAAACGGCTGATTTGGATGAAACTTCAAACATAGTTGAGGTCCTGAACTAATAGACAAGATACTTTTCATTAATCGCGGGTCGCAGCTGGTAATTCCTAGATAAAAGGTAGATTTTGTTTAAACTGGATAATATTTTTTACATATATAAATTTAAAAACAACTTAAAACTTTACAACTTCGTGATCACGCATATTGTATGAGAGATGCCACGAAAAGTGATTTGGCCGAATACCGAATATTCGGCAGCCGAATATAAATAAAATACAGTCGTATTGAAAACCTTCTTGAAATATAATGAGGCGCATTATTATACTACAAATCCATTAATGCAACAATTATTGCTATTCATTGATATAGATACTTGATTAAATAGATGATGGTTTTATTTGCATTATTGTATATTTGCTTCATATGCGAGTAGATAGCGTCAGGACACGCTTTATTGTCTAAGTATTGTTAATAGTTTCTACTGAAAAATGTCTGCTTGTTATAGTTGTACTAAATTGCACTAGTAATTACTAATTTTACGCCTGTTTGGGAACTTAGTATCTTGATTAATAAGTTTAGTAATCCACAAAATTCCCAAACAACAGACAAATAAAAGGTCCTTCTTAGGTTTGTGTTCGCAAAAATATAACACTCACAGAAGGAAAATTCAAGTTGCACGTTTGCACATTTTGATTAGGAAATCCTACTGCACAGTTTTTGATTATTAAACGTAAAGTAATTAATTTTTTTGCTGTACATGGCTATACAATGTTGAATATTTCATTATTAAAATTTGTCATTGACCTACATAAGAGAGTCGAGACGCCTACATTGGATATATGATAATGATTTTTGACAACAAATGCTGAAAAAGTTGGTTATATTCTCGAACAAATCTTATTAGACAATCATAGATTATTAATATTAAAGGAACAATTTATTGGTTTAATGGACATTATTGTTTGCGAGGAACATAACATACATAACATACAATACAGTCGTTGACAGTGAATGACAATCGAACCCTTAAGTAGCAAGGGTCACTAAAACGATTGAAATTTTTTACTTTACGTTAAAATGGAACCGACTTCAACACTGAAAAGTGTGAAATAACTTGCCGAAGTCGGGACCATGCGCATATTGTGATAATAGGTAGGTACTTTTGAACTGTCATGGTACCGACTTCAACAAGTGATTTCACACTTAGAGAGTGTAGTAATTCACACTCGAGTATTGAAGACGGTTCCATTATTAGGTATTTTTTTATTTAAAAATATCAGCATTTTATTGAATCAAATGGTAGGCAGAATTCGGCTTAATATCGAAAGTAAAAAAGTGACCGAATACATAGGAGTATTAAATGGTAGCCGAATATTTGCGGCATCACTAGTGTCTCATATTATATGGAAACACGCACTACTGTCAAAGTGATATGTATATAAATAACTTATCTTGTCTTGCCCTTTCACCACCTTGTGTTTCCGTATGTAGTAAGATAATCATGACATGGCCATATCGTGGCACGCTTACCTTTTTGTTATGTTATTGTGACGGAACAAGCTCGAGGCCCACCTGATGTTATGCGGACTAACCTCTGCCTATAACAGATACATTTCATCACAAGTCAAGAATCGCACCGCGCCCGTCACTTTGAGAGATAGTAGTTAAGTCTCATATTATGCCTGTAATTTCTACTATACTACATATACATACGAAGCGCTCGTAGCGAAGTTTACTGAAACGCTCGTAGCGAAGTTTACTTTGCTGTTCTCAACCGATCAGCAAAGTTAAGCAACGTCGCGCGCGGTCATGAGTTGGATGGGTGTCCGCTAGTGACAATACTACTGAGCGCTTCCGTGCTTCGGAGGGCACGTTAAGCCGTCGGTCCCGGTTATTGTCTTAGGATGGCAGTCGTTATAGCATGGTGGTAGGGCATTTTGCGAATGCCCGCCTGGCTAGCTACCACCCTCAAGTAGAAGATCTGTCGCCAAGTACCTAACGGTGTGTTCCGGCAGCTGTCCTTGAGAGCCAGTACTTCTAGGTTAGCCTAAACAACATCTTCGACCATATCATCACTTACCATCAAGTGAGATAGTGGTCAAAGGCTAACCAATCAGGCAAAAAAAAAACTAATTTTATATAACTTTTGTAAATTGTTTTAAATTTACTATATTAGCTAACTTCTCAGATTCACTACCAGCTTCATCTTCCTACAGCTTCGTAGTACTTATAGCTAATATCCTATATATCGATGCAATTTTTATTTACAAAATAATAAAATTGCTTTAAAATAACAAACAAAAAATTAGAAGCATACATGTGGAGTGCTGGGTTAGAATCAACCCAACCACCACTTCTCGAGAGTCTCGAAAAGGCGACTGAGAGTGTAATACCGGAACAGTAGTGCCTTTTGAGGAACTGCTTGCTTACTCTGCGATACCCAAGACGCCTGCCAAGTTAGACCAAGTTTGGGTTAATGGCAACCCTCCTCCCCCCACAAGGGGTAGGCATTTGCTTAACGGTGGATATCTCAGTGATGGATGGGCTGTTGATGGTGATGATGAAGTACTTCAAGTGGAAAGCCTGCCTATTAGAGCTTATGAACAATGAATGCTACTGTCCCTACTAACCCACTTCAGATTGAGGTAGGTTGTGTCAAATAAAAACCATCGCCTGCTTACTGCTAAAGCTACCATCTCACATCACTTGCGCCGTAATAAAACTACCGGCGCGATATACACCTATCTCGCATTTTCCTGCTCGTAAACCCTGCCGGAAAGGGACGGAAGACTTTATAGCCCCCGTCGCTTTTCGCAACAAAAACGTTTATTACTGGCCACTCGTAAATTATACGTCTTAGCATCGGCGGGAAAAATGTAATACTTACATAAGTTTTTTTATTATCATTGGGCTACTGCAACGTGCATAAATTTAGTCGCAAGTCAGCATTAATAAGTTTTGTATTGACTTCATACAGGTAAGGCAATGTTTTGAATCAACTACAGACCCACCGACTTATCTGTTCAGGTGGCAGAAAAAAGAACTCAAACTTTCCCTCAAATTGTGACAGTCTGTAGTTGATTTCCATGACCAGTAGCGCCCTCGAAAACTGCACAGTTAAGTTGGTGGTACTATAAACTAAACGCTTGCAATACCAGAAATGTAAATTCGAAAATTCGTATCTGTAATAATTTAATTATTTATCCAATGACCTACCACAAGCACAGAGCCATTTAAATGGAACACGGGGACGAGACGGTCGTAAAATGAACCCTTGAGTGATGTACCTACTTGAACGGTTATATTATCGATAAAAAATATGGCTGCAACAACCTACATCATTATAGACGAACAAAGCAGTGCAGTGAAGCGATAAATTAGTCATTATCGTGACTGAATAGATCAATTAATCTAAATAATTACAGTTTTTGTTACACTTACGTTAGAAAGATATCAGTGTTATAATTAGCAGTAAGAAGTTACCTATACCGACTCCATATTGTTATGAAATCATTTGTCATCGTCTTCCCTAGTTTTTTTTAACGGTGATACCTTAAAGTTTAGCTGGTGAATGTTAACTGTGTTGTTTTTAATAAGACTAAATTAATATTACTACTGGTTATTATTTAAAAATTACAGTTTATTTTTTTTTCCTTTCTCAGAAACTATATATAAATCTCGAAGTAAATGCGAGAAAAAAACGATTTTATGTTAAATGCATACTTTTTTGTTATGTTTTGGTTTCGGTGTGAGAATCTGAAATTCTAATCTGATCTCTCTTTATTAATATATTGTCCCGCATCGTGATTTATTGGCTGAAATTTGCATAGGTACACATACCGTTTTAAATTATCAAATCATAAAGGCCACGGTAATATCCGGCACTTTTTCAAATAACACTTCTTTATATAAAATATCGATAAATTGCGACCTCGACGTGCTGCGTCACTTTTCGTTTGACGCGTCGTCTGCTGCTCGTAAAACTTTTCGCGCGTAAACGTCACAGTTTGACATTGGCTAGCAGATGCAGCGCTGCGCAGAGCTCCTTTATGCCGACATCGTCTAGTTCCCGTATTGATTTACAGTATTTTACAGCGCGTTTACTGCTTGCTGGGTGCGTGTACAAAAATTTTATAATTCATGATTTGACGCGGGTCGATGGACTACAAAATATGTCTGTAGTGAATTGACTAGGTAATACAGATATTATTGCACCACATTTGCTTATGAGTTACAGTCGTTTAGTAGCATTCAAAATGCGTGCATGAATGATAAGATAGAAGCCGAAATTTAAATTTGTGATTTATGTAAATTTACTTGCTCGCCTTACAAGCGAGTTTCAATTCTTTACCTAAGCTCCTGGGTTATTATATTTTCAACAACATCAGCAGGTATCCTTCCTCACTCAGCATTTCTTTGACAATACACACCATTGTATTGTTGCTGCCATTGGAGTGTTGCTATGGTTATACAGTGTACTGTTGCTGTTGAATTGTCTACCCTACATGTATAATATTTTTTATTTTTATTACTCCAGTGAGATGGATGATGTGCTTATTAAAAAACATGTTTTATGTGCCTATTTAAAATACCCAAGAATGTCACTGCACTGGAGGAAGACATTGACAACTGTAACACAGGTACGACCTAGCACAGTTGTCAATGTCAATAACTGTACTATACAATTAGAAAATATACCATAAAAACATAGTTATTGTAATTAATGTACAGTTAAAAATGTATCATGTGATTTTTTAAAAGTAAATATTTGTATTTGTATTTGTATTATTATTATTATTATTCGTCGGATATGAAATGCCATTGTACAGAAGAATAGCACATACAATTAAATTTAAAACTTCAAATATAAGAGTTTACATCAAAAAAGGTCTTGAAAGTTGCTACTTCAGATAATTAATAGATTGAGGCGTACTTTACGGAATTTTACATATTTAATAATAACAAATATTTGAAAAAAAAAAAAACATATCAACGGACAATTCCGCCTAATATTCCTGAAAAGCCGGTGTGACAAACCGGAAGAATTTTCGACGCGTTTCGATTCTACACGAAGCATCCTCAGGAGACTAGGCTCTTCGAGAGCACGATCTCGATCGCGAAAAAATCTTCCGGTTTGGCTACGTGGCATTTACGAATTCACGTCGGCTCAACAGGAAAATTAGGCGGAATTAAGTAATACTACACATTGTTAATCGTGTTATCATGTTTAACTTTGCAATTACCTATGCTTCTGATTTACCAGATTTACGTAGAATTAAGTATTTTCAAAAATAATTCGGGAAGTCGTTTTGTATGGAAATTGTAGTTTTGACATTAAGGGATAAAATAAATAATAAATCGAAAAACTAGTAAACCAGAAGCATAGATATTAAGGTAAGCAATATGCATGCAAAATTTCACCGAGTTTGAACACATGGTATTCAAAATATAACAAAACTAAGTTTGTGTGTAAAGCGCTCCGTGAATTTTTTTTCTTTATTCCAGATAGGTTAGCCTATCTGGAATAAAGAATTTTTTTGATTTGATTGGTTAGCCATTCTCACCTGATGGTAAGTGATGATTTGGTCGTAGATGTTGTTCAGGCTAACCTAGACGTACTGACTCTCAAGGACAGCTGCCGGAACACACCCATAGGTGCTTGGCGACAGATTTTCTACTTGAAGGTAGCTAGCCAGGCGAGCATTCGCAAAATGCCCTACCACCATGCTATAACGACTGCCATCCTTAGAAAACAACCGGGACCGACGGCTTAACGTACCCTCCCAATCTTGGAAGCGCTCAGTAGTAATGTCACTAGCGGTCACCCATCCAACTCATGACCGCGAGCGACGTTGCTTAATTTTGCTGATAGGTTAAAATAAGTAAACTTCTCTACGAGCGCTTCAAAACTCTACTCTTAAGTCAATATGTTATAGACGTAATCACCTCACACAGTGCTCGTTCGCCCGATAAAACATATGAAACGTGTCTACGTATATTTTCCACTCGATGCCACTCTCAAACATTTTCGAATAACCTAGCTACCATAAAATCTAGACAGACATACACCGGGCTCGTCTCAAGTCGTAAAACGTACCTAAAATAAGCCATAAAATATTGTCTGAGTATTTAAATTTATCTATACGAGGACCAGGTTAAATAGAAACTTGAGGGATGACTCGTCTGTAGAATAGGTATCTTATTCGTAAGTATTTTACAGTCGAATCATAAGGCGTATGTTTAAGAATAAAAGTTGATTTTGTAAATTGATTTTGTGTTTAGCATCTAAAAATGATATAAAAAAGTATAAATTAATTAAAAAAGTCAATGATTTTTTCTCAAAAATGGTTTGTAATGTTGCCATAACATCTCTGAAAAGTATTCAGTAAGTGAACTCTACCGGAGACTTATTCACAACTGTCCAGTAAGAAGCGAGATTTTATATTTGGAATCTCCTACTGTCCAGTAAGTAAATATGTAATTTAGATACTGGACAGTAGGTCATCCTCTTTAGATCTGCTTTTAAAAAAAACATAGTACCCGACACAGATTAGCCCGGTTAGGCACAGTTTAGCCATTATAACATGGTTATAGGAGGGAGGCTCCAAATATATCTATCGCTCTTTTTGACATTTTATGAGATATATTTTTGGAGCCTTAAACAGCTATTTTATAGTCTGTGACACTTAACGCGATGCAGAAAAAGTATGCACGTTGCGTTTAGTACTTAGTAATGTTGTAGAAGTAAAGTGTGGGTTTTTATGTTTGTATTTAGTTATTTCAGTTTATAAATCATGTCATCAAAAAACTACGTTTTACAGACATTTACTGCCAGCCAAGAGTCCGTAAATCAAGATGTACAACAAACAAATATAAGTGTCCCCGGTGAATCGATCACAATATCTATCAGTAATTGCCCTAATATGAATGTAACCTTCAATATTAATTAAACTAATTTGTTGTTAAACTTTCTTTCATATTTAAGAAAAGCATTTTACAAGCCTCACTAGGAAGAAAGCCATCCTGGCTTCGGACATATAACCGGACCTCACCTGCCGTTCGGTCCGGTTAACTCACACTTGGCCAGGAAGGTTTACTTACTGGATTCTGCAATAATGCACTAATTTTCTTTTATGAATTTTATGTAACAAAACATATAAAAACGCTGATTACATATTCTTCATCTTCACACTTACCCATGTCAAATAATTTACTGAAAAACCTCTTCAGCGCGCACTCCGGGTACAAACCGTCCGCAGTAAAAATAATTTATGTGTAAAGTATAATATACGTACATTCCACATGTTATTAACTTATTATGTGTAAGTCCTCCCTCTTAGGGGGAGGCATAGGATCTGTAACAGTCTTCTATAGCTACAGGCTGATCATGATTACTAGGCTTTTACTATATGATTCTTCAAGAAAACATTAATATATTAATTTTCGGTATTTTGACACAAACCACCTTGGTTCATTATGACTTGTACACTGAATCTTTAAGGGTATTTATGTTATGTTTTTTTTTCTTGCTTTGACCACAATCTTAACTTATGGTTTGTGATGGTGTGTCCAAATTGGTAAACATGCGAAAACTAGATAGGGTACTGGTTCTCATGGAACACACTGTTAGGTGGTTGCTGACAGAACTTTTTACTTGGCGAAATGTCTTACCATACGAGTCACCACAAGAGCTGCCCGTAGAGAACGTCCGCTACGTAGGCATCTAAATTTGCATCCATCGGCTCTCCTTGGTCTCCCACCCTGTGTGGTGCTGGACCAGAATATGCATCTATTATGTCTTCCCGTGGAAGTCGTAAACGGGGACGAAGGGAAACATACAAGACGAAAATCGGGAGCGTCTTCTTCAGAAAAAAATAATTTTCAGACTCTTAGGTCAATAATGTTGAAGTTATTACCTATGAGTTCTGCGACTTGCAATCGCGTGTCGTACCTGCCGACTGAATATTGATACTTAAGATGTAATAAAGACTGAAATAGAAAATAAAATTAAAAATATACAAAGAGATCACACTAGTAATGAATAATATGGATGGATTTTGTATTCCGCGAAAAGAGGCCTTTAAAGACTATAAAATTTACTACATGACAACGGTTGCAAATAAACACAAAACACATTTCCGTAGGTTTCAAAACATATTTTAGTGTTCATCATATATATTTTAGTGTATATTATAAATAAAACACAACCGTAAACCGTAGCGCGGGCGGCGTACAGAGCCGGGATTCATTGATATCCCCTGATCTCGAGCGATTGTATAGTTCTGGTGCCGCGCAGAGCATATTCATAGCAATTCCAAACAAAATCACAAGATAAATACCTAATGGTTTGATTAATAAAACACTACAAACTATATACAACACTACAGCTACTATAACGATAGCCGGCAAACTAAAAGCTTTCGCAGGCCCACAGGTAGTCCAAATGCTCCCATCCACTATCAGTTGGCAGCGTGCCCAGCATGCTGGCGGCAGCATTACCCCGTTGAATTGCTATAATAATGGTAGGAATCCTACTATGCAAAAGTATACATTTACATATCCACACACGTATATAAACCAACAAGTATAAAGTTTCTGGTCTATAAACTTGAGTTTTATAGACCTCGGTTTGATCGTTATCTCACCTGATGTTATGAGTTTATATTTTACGAAGTATTAGTGAGGATGTGCCCGGGGAAACATATTATTATATAGAATGCTTTTTTTTATGATAGGTAAGCCTTTAACCACAATTTGACCAGATAGTAAGTGATGCGGTCGAAGGTGTTAACAGGCTTAACCTAGAATTACTGGCTCTCAAGGACAGTTACCGAAACACACCGTTAAGGTGCTTGGCGACAGATTTTCTACTTGATGGTTCGCTAGTCAGGCGGGCATTCGCAAAATGCCCTACCACCATGCGGTGAAGCTCAAGCCCGCGGCAGGATTCGAACCATGGACCTGCTGCGCGGCAGTCCATAGCCAATGCCACTGAGCCATGTATTTGGATAAGTTATTTTGTTTCAAATTTTTGACAGCAGTATTTTTACTATGCCATCTAGAATTAATATAGAAAAAAATATTATTTTAAAAATTTCTTCGGGATAATATAGAGAAAATATAGACAGAGGAGACCGACTTGACACTATGGGAATTTATGAAATGAAAAATCTGGGGTCTGTATACCTACAAGTTCTCATGCATACGTGCCATTCCCTTCTAGGTTTAATTTGTATATTATTACAGCTCGTTCAAGTAGAGAAAGGTATGGTAAAGAGTATCATCTATTCATATTAAAAAACAATATATGTAAATTCCAAAAACCTCAAAGTGTTTCGTAGCTATCCAGATAGGCAGTCGCGAAATACCCTACCTGTACTATAGTAGAAAGAGCTTTCTACTATGCCTGTACCCCTACCCTAGAAGGTAAAGCTCAAGCTCTCGCCAGTATTCTAACCATCGATAGTCATTACCACTGAGCTATCAGTGCGTGAAGTCAATAGGTAAAATCTATACAAAAAACATGCGTCAGAAGAATCAAGACTGTTCTATTCTTTGTGTTTCCATTTAGAGACCGTAAAAGTCGCTTCATAATTTGCAGTGGGAAGTTGGTTAGAACAATGTTTATTTTGCAATTTGTAAAAGCGATTAGGCTGTAACCTTTTGCGCCATTATCAGAGATCTGGCAGTATAGCTGTACACTGTTAGTTCTGTCGGACTACGTCTGGCCATAAAACCGGAGCTAAAACGTGTATGTGTTGTATTATTAGAGAGTGCCATATTGTACTCGACGTAAATTGGATATGGGTATGAAAAAGATAATGTCCCAAGCCATAATCTCATTAGTCATTTTTCTAAAGACAAACGTCTAAATGCTTAGCCGGATACTAAGCACGCTTTATTACACTATAAAACGTGCAAAATTAACTCGGTGACATCTCCTTGCGTTTCATTTTAAGTTATATGTCGTTCGCTTTGTTCTGAGCGAAGTGTTTGTTTTTTTGCAGTTGTAAAATTTTCTTTGTTAAACCTACGTAAACCCTTGTTTTGTTTGATATTTAATACCAGCTTCTGTCCGCAACTTCGCCCGTGAAGTAGTGCTACTGGAAAATCTGGATAAAAGGCATTTATGTTTCTCTCCGGCTTTTATACTAACAAGGACACACCGCCAACAAGGTTTGCTTTGAGATTTATATTTGAGAATTTTGTATGCAGAGGTAAGTATATGTATACTTTCTCTTAGCCACTTACGACACCCACCGGAAGAAACGGGTAGTGCATTCTACCCGGCACCCCACTGGGAAGTTGTTAGTATACTCCCTTCCTTTTGACTACACGGTCGTTAAGATATTGGGACGACTCAAGTTGCTCAAGTATGCTTATCTTGGTAGTGGTTACATATTTGAGCCGTTTGGTGTAGCGACATCGGGTCCGGGGAGACCGGGAGCTCATCTTATTATCCAAAACTTACCAGAGCGCTTGGTCGATGCGACGCGTGATCGAAATGCTGGCACCTATTTGGCGTAACGAATTTGCATTGCTATCCACTTGGGCAATGCTGCCAGTATGCTGGGCACGCTGCCAACTAATATATAGTGGTTCACATTTGGAATATTTTTTAGGCCTGTAATGGCCTTTGAAGTGCCTGAATGCTTTCAGTGTACTAACCTATAGTGTTGTATATAGTTTATAGTGTTTTGTTAGTAAAAGCATACCGCGCACAGTGTCTCGTCTAGAACAAGCCAACGAGACAACATTTTTTTTTACCAAATTTTAATTATTTGTATATATTGCAGATTTATAACGCTATTTTAAGAGAAAATTATAAGAAATCTATGTATGTACTGTAAGTTACAGTTACAGCCTGTAACTCATCTCACTTGACAAGTATTTTTCACCATTCACTCGTTGAAACGTAGTTAAAATTATGAATGTTTACCGAGTCCTTTCGCCAGTAAGGCCAAAAAATATTTTTATGTGATAAAGGTTAGGTCGTAGAAAAATAAAAACAATCAGAAGTGTCCAAAGAATTGTTCGGCTAGGTTTTTATTTTATTATGACGGAACAAGCTCGAGGCCCACCTGATGTTAAGCGGACTAACATCTGCGTATAACAGATGCATTTCTTCACAAGTCACGATGTCGCCCCTCACTTTGAGACATAGTTGTTAAGTCTAAATGCCTGTAATTTCACTGGCTCTCAAGGACTGCTGTCGGAACACACCGTTAGGTGCTTGGCGACAGTTTTTCTACTTGAAGGTGGTAGCTAGCTAGCGGGTAATCGCAAAATGCCCTTCCACCTTGCGGTGAAGCTCAAGCCGGCGGTGGGGATCGAACCTGGGTACTGCGGCACGGCAGTCCATAGTCGCCATTACCGCTCGGCCATCATTGCTTCAAAATGGTATTTTAGGTATTCATTTACAATGTCTATATTTACAAGAAGAAAAAAGTCTAGATATCGACTATCATTGTCCCTAATCATAAACCAACCGTGTAGGTAGTATAATTGCTACCTACCATTATCTTAAAGCTACTACCAATAGTTCCAATACAAAGAGCAATCATTAAATTGTGCATAAAACGTCAGGTACAGAATGACTTTATTACTTCGCTTCAGTTCTGGAAAACTAGTTATTTCTTGTAGCTATTTCGATTTATAACCTCTAAACGTTGGGATTACACGTCCACTTCAATTATTCGAGGAATTGATATCGAACTTTGAATACAAACCCATACAAACTCGAGCTTCGTTGTAGCTGTGTGAATGGTAAAATGGGCAGTATGCTAGGACACAAATTTTATTTTCATTTTAGTAATGAATGTAAATAGATCTTGTGTAACCTTGTTCTATATATCTCCCAAAATATAATACTGTTGGGCGCAGTGCAGTTCGTCACTTTTGACGAAATTCATCTGTTATAGGTAGTGGTTATAAGATTCAATGGGAATATACATCATCAACATATATCATCACTTACCATCAGGTGAGTTAATGGTCAAAAGCTAAACTATCAGACATAAAAAAATGTGGTCTTAGGTTTTCGCGATTATTACACATAGTAATTAAACAACTTTAAACGGTTTAAATCGCGTATATTTATAATTATTTTTGTCCCGACGTTTCAAACACTTTGCAGTGAGTCACCCCGTGACCACGATCACTTTGCAGTGAGTCACCCCGTGACCACGATCACGAATTTCATGGTTTCGGGGCCCTCTTTTAAATATTTAGTTGCCTGTGTAGTGTCTTGCTCATCCGCAGTATAGGTTAATACAAAAGTAATTTCAATCACGTATTATTTTAAAAAACGAGATAACTAAAGTGTCATTGAATTTAAGGAACTAATTACCTGAAGAAACTTTCTTGAAGGTGGTCGCTAGTCAGGCGAGAATTAGCAAAATGCTCTTCCACCAAGCGGTGATGTTCAAGACGGTGATGGGAATCGCACCATGGACGTGCGACTCGGCAGTACATAGCTATTATCGCTCGACTATCATTGCCCCAAAACGACTACTCGCAGCAAGCGATCGCCTGCGACTGCATTTGAATTTTGCATGTTGATTTTAGTCACCAGCTGCACGGCACGCTGCCGGTCGCCGCACGGCCAAATATCAGATGCTAGAGACAGTCGATCTTTCGGCTAGGGTCACCCATGTAAAACCATGTACAGACCCACCAACTTATCTGTTCAGGTGGCAGAAAAAAGAACTAAAACTTTCCCTCAAATTGTGACAGTCTGTAGTTGATTTCCATGACCAGTAGCGCCCTCGAAAACTGCACAGTTAAGTTGGTGGTACTATAAAAGCAGACGAAACGGTCTACTCTTTTTTATCGCGCTTTTTTCAGCAAGCGACTCTATTAACTCTTCTACTATTATTGTCACAACTATCAGACATACTATTTAAATTTTGTAAAACTAACGACCGTAACTTTTAAAAAACTTATAGTACTCGTATGTATAGAATTTTGGATACAGTTTAAAGGCCCGGGGGGTGCCGGGCTAGAATCTCTACCTGTGGGTGTCGTAAGAGGCGACTAAGGGTAACACACCAGAAGATTGGCAGCAGCGTTTTCTGAGGAACTGGTATCTCACACTGTGAACTCCAAGACGCCTGCCAAGCGTTGGGATTATGGCAAACCCCCCTATAATGGTGGAGGCTGTGTTCAGCAGTGGACAATCCAGCTGATACAGTTTATAAAAGGTTTATTAATTTTACAATACCCTACCCCCTTTTAACATTCTGGTATGGCTATCTCCTGTTTATTTGTGTCCCGGTATCTTAGCTGCTTCATTAGCAGAGTAGTGTGAAAGATTACTTTGGAAACTCGACGTCCTTGATTATATCCCCAGTCAATCAAGATAAAGTCTTTGAAAAAAAAACAAAGGCAGTCCGGAGTCTGGAATCTTACCCGATAAAATTAGGCTTTCCTTCTATGAAACGGGGTCGAACATACCTAGCTTTTACTTAATCTGGTATACCTTAATGTTACCTTATAATGCGCATAGCAACGTTCGTTCCAGCAGGTTACCCTTAAACGCAAGTTATGAAACCACAAACATCACTCGTACAGTCAGTGTCGTAATGAAATGTCTCCTCAATAGTCGGCGCGGCAGCAAGCCGTGATCGAGACGACTGAGACGAGCATCGATTAAAAATAATCGTTCGATTCGTGCTGTCGTGGAATTCCGATCGCCATATTCGTACTGCGCGGCGCTGTCTCGATGCAACAATGTTGCAAAAATGGGTCCAAACCAGAGGGGAGAGCGGGTTAAATAATGGTTTTATTAGTAAAACTTAATTTATTTCTAACATATAACAGCTTAAGCTGACTTAATGATTTATGAAACTAGTGGGAATATCTAAAAAAAAGTTGTGTTAAACCCAGTTTTGGGACTTCCTATTCGCAATGTAGCCATTGATGCCACATTTAAACATTTTATGAATATTTACAAACAAAATAACGTAAAACGGGTTTCCCGGGGAGATCTAACCTGCTTAGGAGGATCAGCTCTTTTCCAAAGTAATTTGCAGAAGCAATGATAGCTCTGTTTGTGATAGCTGGATGTGGATCTGGCGATAGTGGGTAAGAATTTTACCTCGGGTATAGAATATCTAGAAAAGCATGGTTGTATACTCATTTAAAAAAATAACAAATAACATTTTGCCAATGAGAGATTTTCAGCCTCAAGTTTTGTTCGAGGACACTAGATGGCGTTGTTCCAAAAATACTCAACTACAACGTCTAGGACATTATGGCGGAAACACACATGAGAAAAACACACAATAAATTGCTTTCTTAACTGTATATGTTTACTATGAAATGATGAATGAAATCTGAGGCATTAAAAGAGATTGCTCATACTGAACACTTATGATGATGATTACTTAAGTCTCGTCCCTAAAATGGTCCATTATATTAGGTCCTTACATATGAAATTGGCGTTTTTCGTACTGGCCACTTTAATCACGAATTTCTCCTCTTTGGTAAGGAATTCCAAATTCAAATTTGTACAGCTATAGACTCATGTATTTGTGCTTCGATGATCGTCATTCATTTGTTTTTTTTCTTCTGTTTTTTTCTGTTTGCGTCACTCATTTTACAAAATGGAAAACCTTAAATATCGCATTATTTACGAGTACGAGTTCCGCCGTGGCACTAGTGCTGCGGAAACAACTCGAAGGGTGAATGATGTGTATGGCGGTCGTGTTGCAAAAGAAAACACAGTTCGTTTTTGGTTCCAACGTTTTCGTTCTGGAAATTTCGACCTGCAGAACAAGCCCCGTGGACGGCCTGAGACTCAAGTTGATAATGAAGAGTTGAAGGCTATTGTGGAAGCGGATCCATCGCAAACCACGTCCGAGTTAGCTGCAGGCTGCGATGTTAGTGATAAAACTGTTTTAATTCACTTGAAGCAAATTGGGAAGATTAAAAAGCTTGAAAGGTGGGTACCTCACGAATTGACTGAAACAAACCGGCAAACGCGCGTCGACTGCTGCGTTACATTACTAAACCGGCACAATAATGAAGGTATTTTAAACCGAATCATTACCTGTGATGAAAAATGGGTTCTTTACGATAATCGGAAGCGCTCAGCGCAATGGTTAGATCCTGGCCAGCCAGCCAAATCCTGCCCCAAGCGAAAATTAACCCCAAAAAAGTTACTTGTAAGCGTTTGGTGGACTAGTGCCGGTATTGTTCATTACAGTTTTTTCAAATCTGGCCAGACTATTACGGCTGATGTCTATTGTCAGGAATTGCAAACCATGATGGAAAAGCTAGCGGCTAAACAACCTAGGCTGGTCAATCGCTCCACGCCACTGCTGCTTCACGACAACGCTAGACCACACACTGCGCTACAGACGGCTACTAAATTAGAAGAGCTTCAATTGGAAAGTCTAAGACATCCTCCGTACTCCCCGGACCTTGCTCCAACAGATTACCATTTTTTTCGAAATTTGGATAACTTCTTGCAAGGGAAAAAATTCAACTCCGATGGGGCAGTCCAAATCGCCTTCAAAGATTTTATTGATTCCCGTCCGACTGGTTTTTTAGTAAAGGGATCAATGAACTACCTATGAGATGGCAAAAGTGCATAGAAAATAATGGTTCATACTTTGATTAATTAAATATATTATATTAAAAAATATTCGACTTTTTGTTCCTCCCATACAAAACGCCAATTTCATATGTAAGGACCTAATATTAAAAATTGTGTATAATTAGTTGCATCTTACTTAAAACATATACCCGAATCTTGCATGCTATCACATAATTAAGTACAAATATTTACCTGACCAAGATCCAAAAAAAAAATTATGAAACTTCCTTAAACGACAACGTTCACCTTATGCCAATCACCGAAACCACTGAAGTAATGTCAACAAGGCAACGTCAACATATACACCGATAATTACCATATAATGACAGGTTTATCTGTCAAAATGTATTATTACATTTTAAAGGTCAGCGCTATTTATAAATATGTTAATGTATCTCGTTCGATCTGAATTGTCATCACACTAAATATATTCGAGGCAGTATCGCGTGCCTCTTATATCTTATCCCATACTACGGCAAAACCGGCAGCCTCAGTCGTATAGTAACCAACAGGTGCCTCTTCGATACTCGGTCGGTCGTGCGCCGTTGCGGTCACACGAACCTTATTAACTTAATGGCTAGCAATTATGTAACCATACGTTCAAAATCGCATCAATAAGTCTTGACTTTTTCGACACATTACCGAATTTAGGCTTCGAACTTTATGTCCTCGGGTGCATCGTGTTTCTTCAATCACGACATGCTCCATCTAATAATATCTGATCCGTTCGTGATTTTACAGGGAGATAAGAATTTCTTCTTTGCATTCGACTTCTTTATGCAGTTCGATACTAATCTATATTTTAGGAGAACGTATGCATGCTTAGAAGCTCTTTTCATACAATTGTAGTTCCGACATATTTTAAATATCAAGCGTGTGATGAAAAACTCGGTGAAAGTATTACCTGCATGTCCCTGGTTTGCCAATTTTCCATTTCATTCTTTATTTTATCTGTAAATTGTATATTAATAATAATTATTATAAGGATTGCAATTCCACGCGGCATTGCTGCAAGCATGCTGGGCACGTTGCCTACTGGTAGTGGGCTGGAACATTTGGACTGCATGTGAGTCTGCAATGACTTGTAGGTTGTCTAAATGCTTTTATTATGGTAGCTGTGATGTTTTAAGTATATAATTTGTAGTATTTTGTTAATGAAGGCATACCACCGGCAAAAAAAAAATTTTAACCTATTAGGTTTGCAAACCGATTTTACCTAATAATTTTGAAAGTACTTACATAATTTTATGTAAAACTATATAGACAGCAATCTAGAAGCATAGATTAGGCTCATTTGGCTCAAGGACACACATGCAAAATGCATCCAGTTTGAACTCTTGGTACCTATTTGAAATATCACACATGTTTTGTATGGAAAGCTCCACAACATGGGCTGAAAATACAAAAAAGTGTGTACATTGAGATATAAACCAAATAAAAAGTAAAAAAAAATAAGGTATTTTTTTTTATTTCGGTACAAAAAAATACGAAAAGACTTCGTTTCATTCACCTTTTTGGAAATCATCTTTGAAAACTTCTTACATATTCAAGTAATTCGTCCCAACACCAACACCCCACGGCGTAATGGTTCCTGAGTAATAATAATAAGCATTTTTTAATCTAGTGCGCCTTCTACTGTGGCCTATTGTCTCTCCATCTTCATCTGTTCTTGGATCCAATAAAACCCTTAAAAATTAAGGTAAAATCTTCATGCGGAAATTTTAATTCACACGCCAAACAGCTATTATTGCAATTACTCGTATCAGGATACATGACAGCCGGGTAGCACTTGGCACGCATCAGACACGCGTCAGACACGCATCTATGTCTTTGGTGGCGAATTCATATTGAAATACTTGTGTATACTATGGACTGGGGCATTAGTTTACCATCAGTATGGGCGCCGGCTCATACTATGATTTTTTTATAAATGCTTAAGGTAAATCTTATTTATAATTTAGGGTTTATTTAGCCTTTTTATACAACATTAGACAATTATATTTTTTTTTGTTTTCCCGTGTTTGACTCGCACTTGGACGATTTTTAGTATTTGTTGTTATAGCGGCAACAGAAATACATCAGCTATCACGGTTCATGAGATACAGCCTGGTGATAGACAGCCAGTGGAGTCTTTGTAATACGGTCCCGTTTTTACCCTTTGGGTATGGAACCCTAAAGAGCAAAATAGAGCAAAGTATCGATGACTAAAACTAGCTACTAGCTATTAATTAAACAAACATCGTACCCAATTAGCTACACTTTTAGCGATATGCAGCTTTGCAAATAAGTCTCAGCAAAGAGCACTAATAAATTCACGGAGATTGGAATCTAAAGTTTATCGCTTAGCTCTAGTACTGTGGAAACAATAAATTGTACAGCGGATAATTTTCGATTTTAGAAGCCTTCCAATACTTTGCATAGTTTCACTTAGGGATCTACCACCCTAATTAGAAAATTTGCAGTATACTTAACAGTGCCATGTATTTCGGTTAGAGCCAGTAACGATATCTTTTTCAATACTTATTACTCAGAAAGTGTGTGAAACACTTGCGCTAAAGCAAAAACAATATTCAATCATGTTATAGTTCTATAGATAGTTTAAAACTCATCTGCCGTTGAATTAATTATACATTTATTTTATTTTAATTCATTTGTATAAAAAATCCGGACATTAGAATTCCCGCCGTATATATTCCACACAGACGCAAGTTTCCTGACATGTCCGGAAAATTCCGGGTGTGTGGCAACCCTACTGACAAGTCGCCCGCCTGAAACGTCACAATATACCATAGGCTTAGGATAGCGAAAAAATCCTAGGTCTATGCAATATACCATTGTCCTCACTTCTTTACACTGCACTACCCACTTGCCACTCCGAGACGTTGGCTGTCCGTAATAATTAATATAATTTTACATAGACTTCCATCCCCTCTCCCCATCCTGCCTACACCTATTGGATAACTGCTATCTGACACTGCTACGCCCCAAGACCATATTGCATTAGACTTGAGCTGCATAGAGCTCATCCGCATATAATAGCCGCTTGCGGTTTCAACGCAGATACACAAAAACTTTCGCCTATAATATAATCTTCTGAGAAAATACATATAAGATACTATGATTAGTATTACAAAGAAAGTTCGTAGTGTATGATAAGTTTTCCTTGAAGCGATGATAGTCGAGCGTTTATCGCTATGGACTGCGGTGCCGCAGCTCCATGGTTCGATCCCCGCCGCCGGCTTGAGTTTCAATGTGGAAGTGCATTTAGCGAATGCCTGCCTGGCTAGCTACCACCCTAAAGTAGAAAATCTGTCGCCAAGCACCTAACAGTTTGTTCCGGCAGCAGACCTTGAAAGCCAGTAAAATTACAGTTACATGACTTTACAAGTGTATGTCTCATGGTGACGGGCGCAGTGCAGTTCGTCTTGTGACGAAATGCATCTGTTAAAGGCAGAGGATACCGCTTAACATCAGGCGGGCCTCGTGCTTGTTCTGTCACAATAACATTAAAAAACTATCTCTTTAAAGAAGTGTATAATTTCAAGATATTTTAAGCAAAAAAGAAGTAGACGCGATCAACTGAGACGGAAAGCTATCATTGAAATCAAACGCTTTGTTTTGGCGCCGGAAGCTAAATTTGATGAGACTGTTGCAGGGTTGTCTACATGCATTGTTTTTAATTTTGATAACGTGTGAACGATACGCAAATTAGCCAGCTTATCAGTATTTTATAGGCTTCACTTCGGATACTCTTTAATTTAGTCAGACTACAGGATGCAAAGGAATCTGCACATGGTTGATATTCCCAAAATTCAAAGTAGACAAGTAATTCAAGTTCAGAATAAGGTATCTCCTAGGCAAGCATGTTCCACCACCAGGTGAGGATGAGGTGAAAGGCTGCATGGCTAATCAAATAAATGGGGGATGCATGGGGTGGGAAGATAGTAAGGGTAGTTAGGGCACCTCGCTTAGTTTGAAGTCATTACCAACGTCCATGCATGAATGCATTCTGGGATATTATATCCAGGTACAAAGAAAAAAATTATAGGTAACTTATTCCAGACATACACGTATGTACTATCTTATAGTCTAGTCAACAAGTTCAAAAACGTGACAAATAGAGATAAAGGTCCTAAAAATATGAGCGATAGCTCAGTGGATTCGGAATCACCAATATTTTTGAAAGATTTTGGTGCAGGTAAAAAATTGCAATTGTTATTAACAAAATAAGATGAAAAAAAATATATATTTACTTTTTCTAAGAGATTAGACTAGACTATTTATTACTAGAATTTTTCGAATCTTTAAAATGACATTTTATGTTATAAAAAAAATATTTTATCTGATGAACTCTTTTTAGCGGTAGAGCGCGCATGTCGTAACAGCCACGCGGAGTCCTATTTTCAACGTCAAATTAAAATTGTAAATAATAGAGATAGAGTTCCGTGAGTACGGACTTTTGTATCGGAAATTTCCTCCTCTTTAACGAGCTTTTTTTTCAAATTCCTTAAATATTAATATTTTTCGAGTTATTCACGAAAAACTAAATATCATTTTATTCATCATATTTTGTTAATAACAATTACAATTTTTAACCTGCACCAAAATCCTTCAAAACCATTTTTCTAGAGGTGATTCCGAATCCAATGAGCTATCGCTCATATTTTTAGAACCTTTATATCTATTTTTCACGTTTTTGAACTTGTTGACTAGACTATTAGATCGAATTGCCCATGTTGTACTTAGTACGTATCACTTTTTAACTGAATAAAAAGTTACATGGTAGGTAATCTAATACCTAAATAAGTATTGTATAATTTAATATTAAATATTTTTCTTATTTAATATTATATAATTTAAAAATCTGCATAGATTTTTATCATATCTGATAGGATTTGTTATTGTTGTTGTTGTTAGGATTTATATGTATAATTCATATTTTGGTTCGTTATCAAAATGCGATAGTAAACAAATAGATATCAACAAAAACAAAATAAATTAGAAAAATACCATAGAATACTAATTAATATTATGTCACTCGGGGCGGGTGCCCCGGTTTACCTCCCCCTAGATCCGGGGCTGTCTAAGCAAATTAGGTGGCGAAAAAGAGTCGAAACTGTAACACGGAAATCACTTAGTGGAAAATTAGCGACAGTACCCATATCTCTCGAATATTTGTGGAATGATATAAATTTGATTATCGTTGTACATAAGAGCATTCCAAAATATACGTAAGTAGAATGCGTACTGGCCTTGTATACAGTGTATTTAAATATATACGTAACATTTACTATATCGTGCCACGTGACATATTATGATAAATAGTTTCAAATAGTATTATTTAATATTTAATGCCATGAGTATATACTGAATGAAGTTATTATCTAATCTTTGCGATTTATTTCTGTAGGATGATAAATCACTCCTAATGTGTTTATATTATTAAAAGTAGCCATAACTCACCCTTCAAGGGAAATAGTTCCTGAAATTTGACTTGCTCAATGTATTTGAGCAAGCCAGCCAGAAATTTGAAAATGTATAGCAAGAATTAATTTGATTTTAAAATTAAACCACAGTGCAACGAAGGTTAGTTAGTTTTATAAAGTAATGTTTTATGTTTTCGTGTGAATCATCATCAGTTTTAATATAACTGAGGACGGCTACTTTAATAAAAAAATACATAAGTAACATTAAAAAGTACTCAAATAATAGTTATTTGTTGAGTACATTCTGAACATAATATCGCGACTTATCGTACATCATTCTAAACATTTTGCCTATATTAATGTAAACTATAGTTAATAAATAGCTTCAGGCGTTACTTTGCGGAAATCCATATTTAATAATAACAAATATTTTAAAAGTATTTTAAGAAAATATTAAATTAATTCTTTAAAAAACATATAAAAAATCTTTTAAAAAAAAGTATTATATATATAGTGACAATTCCGCCTAATTTTATATATATTTTTGATATAACTTTTTTAAATGTTAAATATGAAAGAATTAATTCGATGTTTTCTTAAAATACTTTTAAAATATTTGTTATTTTTAAAATATAGTTGTTACATTGACGTGCAACTTGAAGAAGGTGTCGTATATATTAATACATACTATCTCTACCCCTATCATTACCTGCTCCAGAGACTTTTACTCCGCACTCGGCACGGTCTATCAATAAACCAGTTATCTTTTATGAATGATGCCCAGTTTTTCATGCGGTTTGACCCTTCAAAGCCGGCATGAGCACTCATCGTCCCGATTATCAACGCCTATAAAACTTTGTCACCTCTTACGGCTCAATGAGAAACATTGTGCCTTTATACTTAACTTTTAAAATGTCTAACATCCGTGTCGATTCAATGTCTAGTCGTGTTAAAAATATATAAAATTTTAACGTCCGCCCGTTTAACTACTTATGAATTAAGCGAGAAGTCGTTTGACAACACTGTGCGCCTTTAGACGGCTTGAAGGCATTGACGGTTGTGAATGAAAGCACTAAAAATATTAGTTGTATTGTGAGTTGTATTACTGTTTTATGTTCTGTGGTAATTGGTGCTTCGAGCTACGTGAGAATAGGAGCTTTTTTGAAGGATGATGAGTTATTAGGATTTGCTTATTACGTCGCAAGACGTTGTGAATGGCGTTTAGAAATTATATATGGTTGATGCACATAAATTTTATGTAATGTGTAGGTATCATTTTTTATCTATATATGTAAGTTTTTATTCAATATTGACACGGATGGCAGAGAATTTACCTTTTGCTTTAATGGTATGTAATATTAAGTAAGTGATCAAGTGAGAATACCGCTTATCCTAGTTTTTCGTAATATTTTTTTAAGGTTAAGATCGGCTGTGCGAATTCGAACACCTGTTGCATATACTTCTAATACTTCAACTCGTAAGCTCGATGTTTAGAGGGTAATATGCCATCATACATATATGAGAAAATAATATAAACAAGTTTATTTGTAATTTTGTATAATATAAACAAGTTAAGAATTAATTAAAAAAAGTAAATAACTTGGTAAAAAATAAAACTTCACTTGAAATTATATTTTAACAAATTGTATTTCTTATTCATACCGGTTTTAATATTTAGTAATATATTCATTCTTGACATGTTATTATTATTATGTGGTAGCAGGATGCCATGGAGCCTTTGGACTGCCTGTGAGTCTGCAATGACTTGTAGGTTGTCTAAATGCTTTCATTGGAGTAGGTGTAGTGTTGTATATAGTTCGTAGTATTTTGTTAATAAAGGCGTACCGCCGGTTTTTTTTTTCAAATTAAAACTTGGCCAATATTATTCTAGTTTCTAGTAACAACTACATTAGTTAGAATAAAAACGCATTGTAGGATGCTTGGGGACGTTTTTTTTTTAATATAAATACCAAGGTTATATTTGACAACCACGACATCTACGAAACTAATTGAAATACGGACGAATTTTTCTAAACAACAGTTTTATATCTTTATGCCACAAATAGACGTAATAATTAAATATGCTTTATTCCACTGGGTATAATGATCACCTGCATGAACAAAGTGGGAATTATAGTTTCTTTATCTCTTTTCGGAATCATTGCTTCTAGGTGAAGAGATTCTATTTTTTTAATATTTTGGTACCCCGATTTCTGAATGAATTAAAAATGCTTTACTATCCGTAGGGTGCCGGGCTAGAATGTAACCCTACCCCCCTCGCATTGCTACCTGTAGGTGTTTTAAGATGCGATGAAAGGTAAAATACCGGAAGGTGGGCAGTGTGGTGATTATGGCAAATCTTTAATGGGGGAGGCTGTATTCAGAAGTGGTCAATCCGGCTGATACAGAAGATTTTATCATCACACTGAATATCCGAACATATGATATTCAACGTCACCATAGAACGAAATCTTGTTGATCAATACGTTCCTCAGTCTCAAGCCTGTCGTCAACACTCAACTCCTTTGTTATTTAAACTTAGAATAGCAACGCTCAATTCAACTCAATAAAACGTTGACAAGCCGCGGCGTCCTATTCACAAAGCGCGCGTAATTAAGTCGCTCACCGTTTTATGATTTACGGTTGTACGAGGGGACATAATGTCGCGTAACTCAGAACTATATTTCACGTGTGTCCGGTCGTAAACGACGATGTCAAACATTTTATGCTACACAACATGATGACAAAAAATAAATTAGAGTACGTTTTTTGGTTACGCCGCGGGTGGTAAGCGTGAAACGGAGTCTGTAAGTGATTTGCACAGACTCTTGGGCTCTTGGACTTGGGACTCTTGGGCTTTACCAATTTACGATATTTGAGCGGTAACAGCTATGGACTGCCGTCAAAGTAAAAAATCATTTATTCAATTTAGGCGTCTACGACGCTCTTATGTAGGTTTTGAAGCAATGATGGCCGAGCGGTAATAGCTATATGGACTGTCGTGCCGCAGGTCCCTGGTTCGATCCCCACCGCGCTGGCTTGAACTTCACCGCATTGTGTAAGGGCATTTTGCGATTGCCTGTACGGCTAGCTTGGTAGCTGAGGGTGGTCCCTCAAGTAGAAAATCTGTAGCCAAGCACCTAACGGTGTGTTCTGGCAGCAGTCTTTGAGAGCCAGTGAAATTGCAGGCACATGAGACTTAACAACTATGTCTCAAAGTGACGGGCGCAGTGCAATTCGTGACTTGTGATGAAATGCGTCTGTTATTGGCAGAGGTTAGTCCACTTAACATCAGGTGGGCCTCAAGCTTGTTCCGTCACTATAAAATAAAAAAAACCTCTGAAACAGAAGTAGCAGGCAGCAACTAAAATAAAATAATACATCATACATAAAACTGACCCACTCAAAATAGTTCCCATTTATGGCACACCTTGAATTAGTATACGTAAACAAAACAACCATATAAATTTTAAAATATTATTTGTTATTTCATGAACTCGAGATCCATGTCAAGTGAGTACTTAAATATTCAAATGTAAGCAATATAAGTTATCCTGGCTTTGCTTAGGGTTCTGTTTGGGAAGAAGGAACTCGTATGTTAAGAAAACGTTTAACCGGAAAAGGTCAGGCATATATCCCCATATGCCGTTGACCTTTTCCGGTTAAATATTTATTTATTTATTCCATTACATGGAAAACTGATAGCTTAACATAGTAATACTAGCGTCTTAAATAGATACAGAAAGGTAATTTTTCACGGAAAGATAAACCTATAAAACATATTAAAAACCTATTTTATTATTTAGAATATTTTTATATGCATAGAAGACTACATTAAAAACATCTTTGAACATCAAATTAACATATCGCTCATTTGGAGCTACAGTGACACAAGTGCAAATTTGTGAATTTTACACTACGCCAGTTTTAAGATTATTTCGTAACTCTAGTGAAGATTCTTAACTTTTCTTACAGGTAATGACTATCTCTATATTTTATTTTTGTAAATTGAAACCTTTGCTGGAATAATGGCTCATATTTTTTTATTAATCGATATATGTGAAAAATAATTTGAGAATTACAATTATTGTCAATAAAATTATTCGTCGATTTGGGGCTGATAGATCATTAGTGAGAAACAAACTCAAAAATCTCTATATTTTATTTTTGTAAATTGAAACCTTTGCTGGAATAATGGCTCATATTTTTTTTATTAATCGATATATGTGAAAAATAATTTGAGAATTACAATTATTGTCAGTAAAATTATTCGTCGATTTGGGGCTGATAGATCATTAGTGAGAAACAAACTCAAAAACGGCTTTAAATGCTATTGACTAATTTTTTGCGCTCTACTATTTAAGAGCCGATGCAGATCGATAAGAAGCTAATAAAAGAAAATAAAATAAAATATGAATTAAACAAAGTTCAATCTCATAGCGCGGTGTCTACGACTTTTTGTTTGTTTAAAAAACCCCGATATAAAGAGAAAATATTCATGGGTTCGGTTGTCCGATTTTAGAAGAATATAATTGGTCACATTTGAGCGAAAGTTAGACGTGAAAATTCATTATTGTTGAAGAGTTTCAAAAATCATTTTGGTAACTGGTTCTGTTAAAAAAAATATACCTATTTTCAGGCAGTTCTAATCTTCACCGCGAATTTGTTGACAAAATGGAAGCGAAGTTCACCTTCAAACTGGCCAATATCCTGGAATCGCCCTCTGAATGAACCCTCTTTATAACGCAGAGATTTTCGATATCGTTGCCATAACCACAGAATAAAAAGGACCAGAAGGGTCACTCCGCAAAGCCATTTCAATAAATAATTTCAAATTCTAATTCCTCTCTTTCTATCGCATAGCCACACATAGCTCTGATCTCTTCTGACCGCACCGTAGAATTATCCCGTCCGGACGGATACGCCGATGTACCTGTAGATTTGTACCTAAAGCGCGCAGTGCGCCACGCCTACCATAAAATTAATTTTCTCACATGTGGTAAGTCTTCACGGACGTTTACTGCTAAATGTGGATATTTCGGGCATGTGAGGTCACATCACATCAGTTTTGGGGCAACGCTTTTGACTCGTCCAGAAAAATAAGAGCACGGCATTAATTTCTACTTGCAAGGGCGACCTTCTTCTGGCTTAGAGGTACTTTTTTTTTTTTTTTTTCTTTTATGTAATTGTGATGGAACAAGCGCGAGGCCCACCTGATGTTAAATGGACTAACCTCTGCCTATAACAGTTGCAATTCATTACAAGTCACTAATTGCACTGCGCCCGTCACATTGAGACATAGTTGTTAAGTCTCATTGTGCCTGTAATTTCACTGGCTCTCAAGGACTACTGCCGGAACACACCTTTCGGTGCTTGGCGACAGACTTTCTACTTGAGGGTGGTAGCTAGCCAGGCGGGCAATCGCAAAATGCCCTTCCACCATGCGGTGAAGCTCAAGCCGGCGGTGGGGATCGAACCAGGGTACTGCTGCACGGCAGTCCATAGCTATTACCGCTCGGCCATCATTGCTTCAAAACCCACCTCTAAGTACCTGTAAGCCAGAAGAAGGTCGCCGTTGCCAAAATCGGCATAGAAGAGGTCAAAATGAATTTATTATAAAATGTCAAAGTAACTAACTTGGAAGAGTAGAAATTAATGCCGTGCTCTTATTTTTCTGGCCGAGTGAAAAGCGTTGTCCCAAAATATTAGATCAAAGAATACTACGGAACCTTCCACTACTTAATCCCAATCAATCATACTAATAAATTTCGGGTTGAACGCCTCGTAAGCGAAATTGTTTAAGATTTACTGAACCGTGTTGATTTAAGAAACGGTGACCGTTTGGTAGGAGCTCTCGTAAAACTTAACGAGCGATGACTTTTATTGCAAGTTACCATGTAAAACCCTTTGTGGTGCCAAGTGAAAAAAAAAACATTGAGGGTCACCCTTTATGGGTGTACTTGAAGACTGTACCTACTGGGAAGCTTATGAAAACACGATAAAGTTTTTTTATGCCTGATATGTTACCTTTGACCACAATCTCACCTGATGGTAAGTGATTATGTGGTCGAAGATGTTGTTCAGGCTAACCCAGAATTACTGGTTCTCAAGGACAGCTGCCGGAACAAACCGTTAGGTGCTAGGCAACAGATTTTCTACTTGCGGGGTGGTAGCTAGCCAGGCGGGCATTCGCATAATGCCCTATCGACTAATTAAAGACTGCCATCCTAAGACAACAACCGGCACCGACGTGAGCCATCTTTTTACACGTCTATATGCTATTCTGTGTTTTTGCTTATGTTAAGATGTCAACGAGTTACTAGTCTGATGGTAAATGTCCATTACAGTTACAGTTGCGTTCTCGTACTGCTTGACACTGTGCTCGTCACTCCGAGACGCAACTTCTTATGTTACTTTTGCCCGGTAATTTATCTAGCTACAGTGTCCTTTACGCTTCAACACAGTAGCGCTTATATACTACTGCTCCGAGGCAGAATATCTGACACTGCGTTTTTAACAAAAACATAACACTTGTGTTGTTGGAGAAGAAATATTGTGCCGACACCACACGGTAGTGACAATGGTAGGAAAATATATAAGATAAATAATAACAAAAATTTTAAAAATATTATAACAAAATAAAAAATAAAATCTAGTGACGATTCCGCCTAATGTTCCCGTTAAGCCGACGTGACGTCACAAACGCCACGCAACCAAACCCGAAGAATTTACGACGCGTTTCGCTTCAACACGAAGCATTCTCAGGAGGTCTTGACTCTTCGAGCGCACGATCAAGACCGTGTAGTAATATAGTTTTCGACCAAGAAAACACAGATTTCGACAAAGATTCATCTGTAGACAGAGATAAAAGCTTTAAGCCGTTGCCAGAACTTTGTTCAATATTCATTTAGTGGTGTTTGTGGTTTTCAGATAACATATTGTCGTTACCAACACCACCTACGGGAGATAAGGGAAGAAAGATTACAATACCAATATATGTAGAGTAGTTTTGAATTAATACTCAAGTAGTACTTACTTATTTATAAAACCGGTACTGTTCAATACAACATTGAAGCTGTTTAAACGTTTTGCTCGCCGGTTGCCGGATGCTAGGCACTAAACATGGCTTTAAATCATATTGAAACGACTTCGACCGAAATTAGGATTCGACCACATGCTTTGTCGCTCATTCTATATAACGAATAATGGAAGTATATTTTGTGGCAGTTTTGCTTTCCGTCTCAGATATTCGAATAATATGTGTTGACATTTGACAATAGTTACTAGCGAATAAACTTTTTTTTTTTAATTTAATTTACGTTAATATTAATAGTTTTCTTAACACGGCGAGACATCAGCTCGTATGCCCTCCTCATCGCATAAAAAAACAAAGGACGACACAGGAGCATCTACGAAAATTTGTTTCTCTAGCAACACGAGGGATACCATCACCACAATATCACAACTTTTGAGAGAGTATAATTGGCTAGGTACTACGGTTCAAAGAGTAAAATCGTTAAATGGTCTGGCGGATGGACGGAGGAACCGACGGACAGGTGAGGCTTGGTAATAGGGTCACGTTTTGAGTGACCAAACCCGACAAAGTATCGACTTCGTTTTATAGTGCCAACCTACCTTGATAATCCCTCTCTAAAAGACCTGAAATCGCAGACCTCGTATTTTTTCTAAATGCTTACATTTAGAAAAAATACGAGGTCTGCGGACAGAGAAGGAACACTAAGCGTAAATTTATTTATAATTTCTGGACAATTGATGATATTACTTATAATATCATCAATTGTCCAGAAATTATAAATAAATTTACGCTTAGTGTTCCTTCTCAAATTAGTAGGTTATTTATAAAATATATATCGTAAATTTATTTATAATTTCTGGACAATTGATGATATTACTTATAATATCATCAATTGTCCAGAAATTATAAATAAATTTACGCTTAGTGTTCCTTCTCAAATTAGTAGGTTTAATACCCCTATGTAGGTACGTATCCGTAGTGTCAACTTATTATAGACAGATCTCTTATTTATTGAAGCTAAAGCAACTTTAACGAACTAAGCAAGCGTATTGACCTTGACCTCCTTTGCTCCAGCGCTTCCTCAGCAAGGCGACAGCTGGGCAGCAAATTATTCATAAAGGATTGTTAGCGACCATATCAAACAAAAAAGCCGTCGTTAATCAACACATATCCTATTGTAATCTATTTCTCTATTAGTGTTTATGTTAAGCTTATGTAGTGTTTATATTAGCTATAGATAGATAGATAGATAGATAACTCTTTATTGTACACCAAAATAAAAATCATTATAAACAATATCACAAACTTAAGTAATGTTGTACAATTGGCGGTCTTATCGCTAGAAAGCGATCTCTTCCAGACAACCTTTGGATGGAGAGAAATTCAGACATGATAGATGACGGTGGTGTATAATAATAAGATTAAAAGTAATAATGTTATAATAGGTACTTTATGTAACCTACATTTTATATAATAATAACATAACATATAAATTAATCACACATACAATATACTTACATAATATGATACATAAATCTATATACATAAATAATAACAAACTTAATAAATAAATGAATATTTATATTTATGTATAAATATTTATATATATACATATTTGTAGATATATATATATATATATATATAATATAATAATAAATGTGAAACAAAAAATTAGTATCAACAAATCAACTTTAGGACGGATTATTAAGCGAGAAGTACAATTCTCTTACTTGATTTTTAAAAATAGGGAGTGACTGTGCCCGTCTTATGGAAACTGGCAATGCATTCCATAAGCGAATGGCTTGGACTGTAAAAGATTTATCATAAAAAGAGCTGCTATGCTGAGGCATCTCCAGGCAGAGATTTTCTGATGACCTAAGTGTAAGCGTCCCAGAATGTTCAGAGAATTTAAACCGTTCTTTAAGATAGTGTGGACTGTTGGGGTTAAATAAAACGGTGTACAAAAGAGAAAGTATGTGAGTATTTCGGCGAAGACGTATAGGGAGCCACTTGAGTTTAGTACGAAATTCAGAGACGTGATCATATTTGCGAAGACCAAATATGAATCGTATACAAAAGTTTTGAAGTCGCTCAAGTATATCTAGCTGGTCCTCCGCGAGGTCAAGATAGCAGGCATCGGCGTAATCTAAAACAGGAAGCAAAAGAGATTGCGCAAGCGCAACTTTAGTAGCAGTGGGCAGAAAATTACGCAGTCTTTTAAGAGAACCACCAGACGAAAATAACTTGCAGCTGACGGCTTCAATCTGAGGACCCCACTGAAGGCATTCATCCATAGTAATGCCCAAGTTTTTAACACTTTTGCTGTAGGGGATAGTGACTCCATTAAATTCTACCCCAGGTAACATTGCCCATTCGACTTTAGCTAACGTTCGAGAGCTCCCGACAATCATGACCTGAGTTTTACTTGGATTCACTTGTAATCCAAAGGCTTTACTCCATTTAGTAATTTGGCGTAAGTTATAATTAGTAACTTCTATAGCAGTATTAAGATCACTAAGTGAAGCTTGAGTGTAAAATTGGAGATCATCGGCATACAAGTGATAGGTAGAAGTAATATGGTTTGATATAGAATTAATGAAAATTGCAAACAAGAGAGGTGATAGCACACCACCTTGAGGAACTCCGGCTGAAGTGTTACACCAAGAAGAAAAGGATTCTTCTAGGCGCACTCTCTGCCGGCGACCATATAAATAACTGCGAAACCAATCAACCACTGTTGGAGATATGTTAATGGAGCTTAGTATTGCGAGAAGAATGTCAAAGTTGACGTTGTTAAACGCGTTGCTGAAATCCAGCAATGTTAAAACAGTAAGTTTGCCATTTTCCATGCCGAAACGTATATCGTCGGTGATTTTAAGTAGTGCAGTAACCGTACTGTGACCAGGGCGGAAACCCGACTGAAAAGGATTGAGCAGATTATGTCTCGATAGGAATGTGTTTATTTGATTGTGGATAAGCCGCTCAAAGACTTTAGAAAAAAAGGGAAGTATAGAAATGGGGCGATACTCAGTAATGGATTTAGGATTAGTTTTTTTAGGTAATGGGATAATTTGGGCTTCTTTCCATAAAGAAGGAAACAAACTTTTTGATAAACAAGTATTTAAAATATGACAAAGGATAGGCAGAATTAAATCAAGTATCGGGACCAACATGTTTCGACTAATACCGTCTTCTCCGACAGCATTTGATGTAATCGACAATACGCTCTTCCTAACATCACAAGCAGATAATTGATTAAAAACAAATGGATCAAAGTCAGGAGTTGAAACTTTAGAAAGATGTTGAAGTGTAGAAATTTTGTTTAAATCATCAATACAAAACGATGATGAGAAATGTTTGTTTAAGGCATTTATGTCTAAATTATTTGAAATAGATTCCTGACGTGATTTGCCAACTCCTAGCGACTTTAGAAATTTCCAAATTTTACATGGATCTCCGTTTTCAACGGATTGATGGATATGGCGTCGTTGAGCATCCCTAAGCACTGTATTGCAACGATTCCTAGCTTGTACGTATTTATTTTTATTGAAATCATTAGGGTTTAATTTATATTTACTTTTTGCCATGACTTTTTTATGCATCATTGATTTATGAATTTCAGTGAGCCAAGGTGCAGGAAGATGTTTAATTTTGATGGCTCGTAAAGGGGCATGTACGTCATACAACCTGGTTATTATGGAGTTGAAAATTGCAACTTGATCGTCCACCAATTTTGCATTAAAGACAGGCGTCCAATCTATATTCTGTGCATCTTTCTGAAATAGATCTTGATTCATGCCACTAAAGTTGCGCTGAAGAATGATTTTAGGCTTTACTTTTGGAGGACGAATTTTGTAAGATAAAAATAGTAAGTCGTGATATGAAAAGGCATCAGCAGAAAACTGGCCATGCTTAGCAACATGTTGTGATGAAGAAACAATGATAAGGTCAAGAAGAGAAGGATTCAAATGAGGAGCATGATGTGTTGCGTTTAGTGGTAATATATGCATGTTGCTAGAAGTAATTATTGTTTCCAAGGATATAGCGCGCGAATCTTTTTTAAGAAGGCAAGTGTTAAAATCACCCATAATAATGGAATGACTGTAAGAGGGAATAAGATCTTCTAAGATCTTTTCGAAGGAGGAGAAATAATTAAGACGCGCAGAAGGGCTATAATAGGCTCCGAGTAGAACTTTGGCATGGCAAAGGATCACTTCTACAAATAAATGTTCGCCTGCATTTACGGAAGGTGGCTGTGCTGACATAGTAATCACGGAGAACGGAATATGAGCACGTAAATAAATGGCCACACCACCTCCACGACTGCCAATTCTATCATTACGAATGAGGCGAAAACCTGGAATTGGATAGTAAATGGACGGGAGACTAGGAGTTAACCATGTTTCGGAGACTATTATAGCATGAATGTTTTTGTTGTCGAAAGTTGCCAGCATATCAGAAAAATGAGCCGGAATACTCTGAGCATTTATATAGATAACATTGAGATTCTTCGGTACATCAGAAAATTCATTTTCAAGAGAATCATAAAGTGATGGTACACTTTTGAAACTGTCAGTGGTACTACTTTCAGAAGAAATGGAGTAATAATCGTCACTATCGTTGTTACTTGTTTCAAATATGTTTAACATTAGGTATTATATAAATAATATGTATAATAAATATATATTAATATATGATATATATAACAAATATATAAACAATATATATAACAAATATATACTTCAAATATTAATTATCAAGTTAAAACAGTAAAATATTATTATAATCTTACTCTCCCACCCGCCGGTTGTGTACAGATTATTATATAGTTAACACGACATCGAACAAAACTCACCACTTATATGTATTTTCACAGCTTAACTAAATTGGAATGCAAATGAAAATGTTTCACTACAGCGTAAATTCGAACGCAGCCTTACATAGACAAATAAACATTACTTGACAATGACAGATCAACCTCGTGTATAACAATTTGTTGGCAGTGATTGGTGTTGACAGCAAATGTGACACATTAAACCTAAACAGAAGAAGAAGAAAAACTTAAAGCTACCCACACAAATTTTAAGTGATTAGTCAATGTAAGATGTAGGTAGTGGCAATAACATATAACGATACGAAATGATTTGTGAAACAAAATTAAAAGGAACCTAAACATAGTATACCTAGTGAAGTGGTGGCTTATTTACTATCTCCTGCTCGATGCATTAGTGCGCCTGCTCCTGGTCGCTGCGGTTGTGACTTCTTTGACCACAGGTGCCTCCCTCCTCGCAGACGGTTCATCAATTTTGTCTAACTCTGCGAGACAGGTCACTCGATGTCGCACTCCATCAGAACCCAACACATATACGGAGCCATCTCTAGTCCACGTCTTCTTAACACCAAACCGCTGTCGCCCTGCCATAAACACGTCGTGCCGCGATTTAGTGAGGAACTCACTCAATGTGATGCCGGTTGCCTTGAGGCTAGCCTTAGTGCCCCATATTTTGTTGCGCAACGGCAAGTCACGGAACTTCACTAGTATTGGTCGAGGTTTATCCGGACTCGTTGTACGCCCCATTCTATGACAACGACTTATGCCGGAAGAGGAGAAGTCGGCCACTTTCAGCTTTTCAACGATAGTCTTAGCAACTATAGCAGCCGGATCTTCTGATTTGTCCTCTGGCAGACCATGGAACAGTAATATCTTTCTTCGACTTTGCATCTCCATGATATCTTGAGTGCGTGCGATCACGTCCACTTGCTTTTGAAGACCCTGAAGTGCAGCAAGGATAAAGGTCCTAAATGACGCAAAGTCTGCAGCCAAAGCTGAGGTGGTGGCAGGAGTGGAAGCCTTCAGCAACTCAGCCTGGAAATCTTCCATTTGCTGGACAAAAAGCTGCTGCATCTGTGCCACGGATTCCTTGACGTCCTCCATAATGCAGTGATAGTGTTAACTTTAATAAGTGAAGTGTAATTTAGGAGAAGATAACACTGACCGGCAGGTAGGGTGCTCTGAAGATTTACTAGTTCATAAAATTTATAAGTAAAACTAAATAATTATAATTAAAACCAAATATTAAATGTGCAAAATTTATAAAAACGTGTCTATTTTTGCACACCTACCGTCGTAATCTATATACACTATCTAATCGTAAGAACATGTAATGGGCTTGTAGTGCTAGTTTATTGTACATGTTTAGCGTAAAAACTGTTGGTTTTCGATTTATTTAAATGATGCTCTTGTTATGAAATAAATATACCAGCTATAGCACTCACGATGTTTGGTCGAAATCTGCGACCAGTGAGTGCGCGTCTAGAAGCCCTCGATGCTGTCCGCATGAGAATGAGCATCTTTACTGCTCGAACACCGGTCGGAGATTTCGACTAAACACCGTGAGTGCTAGCCGGTTTATTTATTTCATAATTATGTCAACTCACGTTAGTTTTTATGACAATGCGCTTGTTGTTAAAATACCCGGTACCTTTCGGTATATGAAGATGTTAAGAAGATATTGATTGCCTAATATACATCATACACCCTAAACACGATCGGAGTAGAGTAGCGCTGCTTATTCTGTGTAGCTTAAACTCTAGTCTCCTTTAACGATCACCACGCGGGAGCAGCATTTCTAACGGACAGTAATTGTTTTTGGAATCCTATATTGGTATTCTCGTTTCTACTAATACATTTCTATGTGTCCCTATTTATATAGATTAAATATTTCTTTTAAGAATATAATGAAACTGTTTATATGAGTATATGCTAAACAGAAATGGTCCTAAAACTGATCCTTGCGGTACTTTCATTTATACCAAATATTTGAAAGATGAATCCACATTTATTACAACTTTATGTAGCCTGTCCGACAAATATGACTGTTATATGTAGATATTATTGTTTTCTCTTATACCTAGGTAAATACATCTTACATAGCTAACAAAACATATATAATTGGTAATAATATACCGACACGTACAAAACCACATTATGAGGAAAAAAATACTTGAGTCCGAAAAACGAAAATAAAAATAAATACTCGTATTTTGTTGTGATTTTTATAAGCGTAGCTGGCGTTAAAGCTTTCAAGTTTTAATAAATTTATAAAAATATATACTTACCTATTTAGGTTGTGCCGTGTTCATCCTAAGACGTATTCACTCGATTTTTTATATTTAACTCGACTGATGTTAAAAAAATAATCGAATTGTTACAACGGATATAAATTATTCGATTTTATATTCATTAGTCATCCCATGACTATTCCTCCTAACTCAACCGATTCTATAATTAAGTAACGGCTGTTTTGTGTACGGTCAGCCAATTAAAAATATGTTTTCTGGATCTCTCTTATTGAGTAAGCTAATTTTTAAATCCTCAGTCAGCAAGCAGACAAAAGACCAGACTTAATTTTTATACTCAACACAAACGCTCAACTACCTACGTGGTAATTGACAAAACGGTTTAATTGAAATATCACTGACTTCAAGAATTCTTACAACTCTTTAAAGTTCAAATTAATTAGCTGCATATGCAAACCAGTCTTTAACAAATTGCTTAAATTCCGCTACAATTACACCAGTAATTGCTAAGTTATAAATGACTTCCTCGGTTGAAAGTATTCTGACAAAAATGCATGCTTATTTAAAGAATAAACACTTAAAGTCATGAATGAACATTGTGTACAGCGCGCGACTTGAAAGGCGAATCCTGTGAGATTGTTTTAGAAATGAATGTGGACACAGTGCAAATAATGCAGAAGGATATCTAAATATATATTTTTATATGTAATAATGCATATTGCATACAATACATATTAAAATAAAGATATTTTAGATTAATATGTATTGCAAAACTGATATTAAACTAAAATATCTTTACACTAGAAATTAAAGTAACTGACGTCCGCGCGTAAGTTTTAGCCCTCCGCTTTCAATTTCGTCGAAACTAATTGAAAAGTTTGCACGCAAAGAAGTGTTAGACTTACTTATCCATTTTTAAAAATGGATTCTTGCCGATGTCCGCGGTTTCACCCCCCTGGTATAAGATTATATCGCCCCTCTTCGGGGATGTATTATATTATGAAGCAGTGATAGCTCAGTGGCATTGGCTATGGACTGCCGTGCAGCAGGTCCATGGTTCGAATCCCGCCCAGAGCTTGAGCTTCATCGCATCGTGGAAGGGCATTTTGTGAATGCCCGCCTGGCTAGCGACCACCCCCAAGTAGAAAATCTGTCGCCAAGCACCTAACAGTGTGTTCCGGCAGCTTGAGAGCCAGAAAAATTACAGGCTAATGAGACCTAACAACTGGACGTCTCAGTGTGACGGGCACAGTGCAATTCGTCGCTGACGAAATGCGTCTGTTATAGGCAGAGGTTAGTCCACTTAACATCAGGTGGGCCTCGGGCTTGTTCCGTCACAATAACATATTGTATGAGAGGCGTGTATTTTATCGGTTAGTGGTGCTGCGCTATCGGAGACTGGTTCTAAAGTGCATGTGTACCATTTTTTGTAGAAATTGTACAATATTTCGTAATGTAACAAACATCTGATATATAGTAAGTATAGCAAATTTAGAGAAGTATCAAGTTAATTATGCACTTACCTACTATACTGACTTATTCAAACAATACCTTAAGAAACCATTGTAATTCTACTATTATTACCTACTTTCTTATTATTATTGCTATTTTTATACTTATTGATGTAGACTGATTCATATAGCATAGTCTCTTCTAACCTTAGTGGATTTTTTCTATGCTATTGTTAACAAATCTTTTGTGAAACAATTGTTTATTTTGATAGATAAATGAAAAAAAAAACACATCAAAAGAAGTTACCGCAAACAATTGCACAGTTTCCTTACTACTCAAGCACGGTATGATACTGTGTCGTATACGATTGTTTTGAAAATAAAAGCAAGGGTGCGGTCACGCGCACGTGATTTTAACGTAAACACGCGCGTCCAGCGGTCTGCGCTTCGCCTAACGCCGTCCTATCGAGAAAAGTTATTGTTCCTCAGATCGTTATATTCTAAAAGCATGTATTTGCCAACTAGATTACGGCAAAAGATGAACACAGATGTTATTTTGTTCATACCGTTCAAACGCAGTACAATTTATTAGTAATGTTGATGTAGGATCGCCTAATCTCAATCTCAACATAATTTTTTTAATCTGTTATCCAAGATAGATGTATCTGATTTCATTTTCGAGAGGATGACGTATGCATAGATTCTTTATTTATAATATATTCTTTACTGCGTTATTCGTCTGAAACATTGTTTACTTACGGCAAAGTTTAGCGAGATACTGTGTCCACGACATAAGTTTGTTTGGAAGGTATGGCAACGCGCATCATGGGTCGTGACGTGAAGGAAAATGCGCGCCCAGCGGTTTGTGATGCCTAACGCCGTTGTCGCTCGTAGTGAACTTAGGATATTGTTCTCGCTCAGTACGAGTTTTCATATAGTTTACGTTACCACAAAGGTTTTTGGAGCGCTCCTAACGGGGCTTGCCTACTTATTATTCAACGATCAATCCGTCCGCTGCGGTCATTACTTCGATAGGCGATCGCTAGTGGCATTAAGCGTGCTTCTGAGAGCAAGTGTTCTTTAAAGAAAGCAGTCGTTATAGTATATTGTATAGTGTAGGACACTTAGCGAATGACCGCCTGGCTACATCAAATAGAAAATAGTATCTAGAAAGTGAAATCTGTCACGACCATCCAATGGTGTGTTTCACACATGTTCAACAGCATCTTTCGACCATCACTTACCACCAAGTGAGATATTGATCATAGGCTAGCTTATCATTTTAAGTTTTTATTCATGCAGTTTTACGCTGGGGCGTTGAAATATGGGAGAAACGACAATTTTCATGGCTAGGTACTTTAAATCTAGTGGCGCATGAAAACACCAAATAAGGTAACAGCCTTTTATTGTTCGAGTCTTAAAGAATATGGAACACTTTTGTTACAAATGTGCCGTCAAATTGATAGTAACTAATTATTTTTTTCACATGTTTAAAATACATTGAAATATCGAATGTAAATTAGGTATGCCACGAAATATGAAAAAAATAACATTAACAAAAGCTTTTTAGAGTTCCCTTATTATTTTAAATATATATCCGTCTTTGGTTATACATACTTTCAGTAAAAATAAATCCTATCACAGTAAAATCAGTTCAGGTATACTAATCATATTTTTTATGATATACTCTTAAGGTTTAATTGATCCTATTGCTGTTTAATCCTTAAATACATTGCTTTGTCGTGTCATTTCAAAGTGAAATATAGGAGAGTAAGTAAAAAATATAGTAGAAAAGTTGTAAAATAATTTTGGATATAAAGTAATTTATTTGATAAAATGTAATAAAATATCAAATACAATAATAATATTCCAAACTTTTATGACGTAGTGTTGACATTAGTTTGGCAAACCGCAATCATAAAAAGAGGCATTACTTTTTATTGTTTTTTTCCGAAGCTTTTTTCATACATTTAGCTTCGGAGCCGCTGTAATTCATTTTTATGATAATGTAATAGATCAAACACGGCGCCCAGCTGGTGTTAAGCAGATCTCTGCCCATAACAGACTTCACTACGCCATCCTAAGATAAAGTGGGTGACTTGAAATTTCACAGACCTTTCAAACCGGAACACAGTAATGTAACATTAAAAATAAATTTTATTATAAATCTTTTTTAAATCATTTATATATATATATATATATATATATATATATATATAGGTATAGTACGGACGGACATTGTTTATGCTTTATATTTTGTTTTAAGCATTGCAATTCAACGGGGCAATGCTGCAAGTATGCTGAGCACGCTGCCTATACTGGTATACTGGGCTGGAGCATTTGGACTGCCTGTGAGTCTGCAGTGACTTGTAGGTTGTCTAAATGCTTTTATTGCAGTAGCTGTAGTATTGTATATAGTAGGATTTTGTTAATAGGTACTGCTATAGGGTCTCGTTTTATCGTACGGAACCATAAATGTAATAAATTTCTACCTATAAAGAATGTTATTAAAACCAAACAACTTACTTAAACGGAGAATGTGTGCGACGGATGAGCCATTTTGTCAATTTATGGTCATGCCATAAGTTTTGAACCGATCCTCGGACAATTTGTTATTGTTTATAAGGAAGGCTGTTTCCGCACAATATGGACACTAAACTGACCATCATTTCTGTGGGAAATTGTGAACTATATGAGTTTTGTCGGTAACGTTATTTTTATGATGTGATAAGCTTTTACCGACCAGCGTTTCGTACCTTCTGTTATCTGATTGGCGAAGAATTGACATTTAAAACAGAACACGTTTCCGCCAGTAATTTGGGTTGAATCTAAAACTTCTTTAGTCTATTCGGTTGAATGCTTCATTTTTATATATTGTTTTATTATTTCAAATAAATACATCTTGAAATTGAAAAAAGTCACGTACTGTTTATATGTTACGTTTAGGTACTTATTGGTTTACTATTTAAAGTAGATTCCGTGGGGTGCCGGCTAGAATGTCACCCCCCATCTCAACCCGTGGGTGTCGTAAAAGGCGACTAAGGGTAACACACCAGAATGTGGGCAGCAGTACTTTCTGAGAAACTGACATCTCACACTGCGACTCCCAAGCCGCCTGCCAAGCGTGAGGATTATGGCGAACCCACCACCATATTGGGGGAGGCTGTGTTCGGCAGTGGACTTTTCGGCTGATACAGTATTTCAATTTGCCGTTTAAAATCCAGTATTCGTTTATTTAAGCAATACCATAGAACATATAATAACACTACGCAATATGTCAGCGATTGGACTACCTTACAACTTATATTGAAAATAAATTCAAAAGCTTTCGTCCAGTAGATTCCAATAAATCAGCTGTAATATATGGACAGACAGACATTCAAGAAGTGATTCTGTTCTTTCATTGGGTGTTACCCAAATCTTTTACGTTTCCAAAACTCAAGTATCCTCTTAGGTTAGCTTAATAACTTTATTGCTGTTTTTAAATAATTATGTAGCTTGGTGGCGGCCTTTACGCCTGCGAAAATTATACAAAATAATTCCTTGCGTTTATATGGATGAGATGAAAATGTATATAGGGTATACAAATTATACTCATTAATTGTTAAAGATTTAATTTGTTTTCTTGTTAAGATGACGCATTACTCTAGTAAAATATTTAGAGTACCTATCTCACGACACGCTTATAAAAGAGATCAAAACCACATAATGACAATGCTGGATATTATTACAATGTAATTAATGAGGTGATTGAAATACCTCAAACCACAACTTTCCACACAGATTTCGCTCCGCTCGGTCAAAATAATATTCTTATCTTAGTAAAGATTTGTGTAAAAAAAACTCCGTTTAAAACATTCCAATGGAACTAATGCCACAGTAGCAATTACTTTGCTTCATAATTTCATGGTTGATCACACGCACGTTACAGTTGTATTTACAATTAGATTAATTACAGGAAGAAACGCATGCTCTATAATTTGATATCAAATCATTATAAACTTGCAACATTGTACTTGCAATCGAATGGAACTTGTTTACCTGTTTCGAATGTAGTCAATAATAAAAATATCCAAAATCGCATATTACAGAAGGCTTTTGGCGTGCAATATCCGACTGCAATTGGCTAGCGAGTTATACATAGAATCGAAATAATATTACATTGTGTATATTAAGGGCGGTAAGTAAGGAATTACGATCGAGGCTCTAGTAGAAGCCCGAAGTCGAAGACTGAGCTCTTTCTGAGTCGGGGTTCGTAATTCCCATACCGCCCGTGAAACGTTCAATGTTTTTCACCACATTTGCGAATAAATAAATATGAATTATAGCTTTAATACATAATTCAGCACAACTATTATTACGAAATACGTGAATTTTTTTTAAGCGGATGGCAGGCTTTTTGCCCACACCACATTTTATACAAATGTTTCGTTCAGAAACGTTAAGGGCAAATTCTTACGTATAGATATACATACAGTACGTATAGATATACATACATACAGCCATGACGGAGTGTAAAATATATAAAATAATTTCGACTTTGATACAAAAAAAACTATTAAAATAGATTATGAAGAATATTAGTTGAGTATTTAAGTACCATGTACCGGAATTTCGTTGCAATCTCGTTAGATTGCAACGAAATTCCGGTTAAATAACATTTTATGACAATTTTTCAAGTTCGTGTAAACTCCTTGCTTGCACTTGCATGACCTGTGTGCTGTTCCGTACATGTAAAAGGCAAATATAATAAATCTTGTGTGTTACGTTCTTGTAATTACGCTAGTTCTTGAGGGGGCTCAAGAACTAATTATAGCTACTTTTAGTAACGAGGCCTCACGCTAGTAAAACCATAGTTAAACCAGAAAAGTAGTAAGACTTGAAGCTCGTACGGATACAATCTGGATAGTTAGGGTCAGGCCATATTTCATCTCTTTCGTAGTATCAGTTTCGTAGCTGTCTACAGACACGATTTTTATGATTATTAATAATTATATTACTATGGTAAAATACTACTTCACAGTACCGGTATAATTTATTAACTTAAAATATTTGTATTTAATTTGACTTTTTATTAAAGAAAACTCAAAAAACAATCTTGGTAACGAAAATTAGAAAAGTCTATTTTCAATGGAAACTATTTTTTTATGCTTGATAGGTTAGGATTTGACTACTATCTCACCTTATGGTAAGTAAGTATGTGGTCGAGGATGTTGTTCAGGCTAACCCAAAATTACTGGCTTCAAGGACAACTGCCGGAACACACCGTTAGGTGATTGGTAACAGATTTTCTACTTGAGGATGGTACCTAGCCAGGCGGGCATTCGCAAAATGCACTACCACCACGCAAACTTGTTTTAAGAGTAAGCTAGTATAAAACAGCCAGATAAATGTATATATATAAAACTACACAAAATCATAGTTTCTTGAAATGATTGACCCCGCCCTCAGTTCAAATCATAGCCATTCTAGAAAAGCGTCTGTGATGCGACTTCTTAGAACTCTTAAACACCATAATATTTTGATGAGTACAAAGTGTACAATATATACGCATTACGAACAATTTATGCAAGTCGTCTCGGGTACAGTCGTAAACACAAGCTTGATTTAAATCGGGACTGTCCACCATTTGTCGTAAATTATGGAGTTAATACTGTTGACGTTTGAAGTACGTGCCAATTTGGTTCTACTTTAAATTATAGTAAGGCCGTTAATCGCATTACTATTATGAATATCATATTGCGCTCCGATGGATTGAGATAATCCTGTTTTTTTCATTACGAATTGAACCACTAGTCAACTAATTGGTAATAAAAAAAACTGGAGCGTTGGAGAAAGACACAAAAAGGCATAATATACTACTATTATAATGAAAATCGCACCCTAAAAATGTTCGTTGGCCTTGTTAGTTCGTAAAGCTATTTTGCGCTGTTGTGATTCATTCCTAATTTTGCTATTTAGGATTATTGAAAAAAAATTCAAGAAAAGCATTAACATCTTTTATTATTCTAGTACAGTTTCTAAATATGCGTAACTTGGAAGCAGACTTAAAAGTAACACCGCTACAGATAACTAAAACACAAAAATTACATGTTAACTTAAACACATACATTAAGCATGTCATAAAGAGTGATGAAGAACACCGATCTAAAATAGTGTTACCATGGTGGTAGGCATTTTACAAATGCCTGCCTGGCTAGCTATCACTCAAGTAGAAAATCTGTCGCTGAGTACCTACCGGTGTAACTTAACGGCAGCTGTCCTTCAGATTAGTAATTTTAGGTTAGCTTGAACGACATCTTCGACCATATCATCAGCTACCGTCAGGTGAGAATATGGTCAAAAGTATCCAGTATTTTTTTCAGGACCGCTATAAGGATACAGGAACACTGAAAAACGCATGCATGGACTACGTAAAAGATATTAAATATTATCTTTAAACTGCGTATATACGTATATCACTACAAAATGAGCAGATTACGATCACTTCAAATTGTTAGTAACGTCGGAATAAAAATAATGATAAATATGCACGATATCAACGGTTAAATGTTGCTTAATATCTATGATAATATCATGTTACGAGATAGAATTAAATATAGTCAGGAAGATAAAGAACTGAACTGTTGCTGAATGAACTACGGCGTCAATCTATTTAGTTCTCTATGTAGGTAGTAATTCCAATAAAACAGTGCTACATCCAATAACTTCTGTGGCTAGATTGTATTTGTTTTTATGGCTGCCTTTTAGTGCAGTAATGGCGCGGAGTTGTTTAAATTAGTGCACATTAAGGTTGGTAAAACTATTCCAAGTAAAAATGTGAGGTGAAAAAAATTTTCAAATGCTATAACATATTATTTTTTATGTCGATATGCAGGTTGTAGCTTTTATATATTATAACTAGCATTATTATTTCGGCTAATTAATCCAACATAACCTATAAATACTGTATTTTCATTCATTTAACTTTGAAGTTTTTTGTGTAGAAAAATTAATACAATATAGTAGACAAGTAATAAATAAATAATATGAATAAAATAAATCACACGTTTGATATAAATGGGGGTGCACCCCCATGGGTTGCCGGGCTAGAACAGCATGTGTATATATTGTATAATACATATATTGTAGAAGTCAGTTAGTGTAAGTAGGGTAAAACCAGGATAGATGCCCCACTTTTTGAAACGGCCGCATAATTTTAAAACTATTTATTAATCTTGAAAAATTCTTATGATTATAGCTTGTTTAACGTTTTATCTTGCGTAACAAACTGTTTTTGTTGAGAAAAAAAATACTGATTATGCGGAAATTGCGTTTTTGCAGAACCTCTTTTTAGAGGATAGGTGCCTACCTTTATGGATAGATGCCCTACAGTGAAAATTCTAAGGAGGATAGATGCCTGTCGGTGAGGATAGGTGTCAAATAGAATATTCTTATATATAAAATTCTCGTGTCACAGTTTTCGTTGCCATACTCCTCCGAAACGGCTTGACCGATTTTGATGAAATTTTTTGTGCTTATCCGGTATCTATGTGAATCGGCCAACATCTATTTTTCATCCCCCTAAATGTTAGGGGTAGTCCACCCCTAAATTTTATTTTTATTTTTTAGACAAAATTTTTAATTTCAATTTTTTTATGATACAACATACAAAAATACATACTAATAATCCTCAATTTCCACCCTTCTACGATCAACCCTTATTTTTTAATAGCCATTTTAGTTATATATATATATATTTATATGGCAAAACAACGTTTGCCGGGTCAGCCAGTAATAAATCATATTAATTTTAAATATATCTATAATAGTAAATTATTTGTCTTTTTCGTGATCTGCGACCTTTATTCACTTTTTAATAATTTTATTTTTCTTTGAAACCAAAATCAGTTACACCGTTAACTTCTTCCTCAGTAAATTAATGTATTTTTATTGGTTTAACTTACTTAACTTTCTTATCTTGTGCTTTATCTTTAGTTCCTTTATTTTCTCTAGTTTTTCTTTTTGTTTAGTAGTTTCAGTCTTGTTTCTATGGTCTAATTTATATTTATTTTGTTCTTTTTTTCTTATCCCACTTTTCTTTAATGTTTTCACTTAATTTCAGAATATCTGCTGATTTCTTGATCCTCTTATCTATAGTCAAAGGAATTTGTGGTACCGGTGATGCTTGAATAAGAATTGTAGACGGTGTTTCTTTTTCTACTGTGCTATCTAAAAATAATTGTATAATCACCAATATTAACCACATTAATATCAGCTAAAACCTCAGAGTCTATCAAAAGAACAGTGACACTCTCTGTCGAATGAAGTTCGTATCGGATATGGAGGTGTTTGTTTATTTGGTTGGTGACGTATCGAAGAAGAAGTCTGAAGCGGGGGTGTTTGTGGTTCAACTTCTACAGGTTCACAAAGTTCTTCAATTTCTATTCCATTGACCAGCTCTGGTACGCAATCCAACGAAGAAGATGTCTGAGGCTGGGGTGTTGATATAAGGCGTTATTATTAATCTCATAAGCTCATTAGATTCGCCAGGATTTTGTCTGCCTAGTGCAATATTTGATATCATGAAAATGGTATCTGACTGAGTGGATAAATTCCGCCGATTTAAAAAAAGAAATTAAATCTCTAAAGCCACCAAGAGTATTTGCAGTGGTATTTCCTGTATTGTAACGGCTGATCAAAAATAACAGAACAGAAAACTATTTCAAAAACACGTTTAAATTTGTATGAACGTATGGAGGATTCATGCCCCTAAGGGCACCTATACCGCCAAAAATTGGGGCGGCTATCCTTTTTAATATGGATCGATGCCCTTTTATTTTTAAAACAAACTAAATACAAATAAGCTTTTATTGTCACTTAGGTGTGTAGCCAATGAACCAGTTTATAATTATAATGGAAATAGAACTGAAGTTGTTGCTACTTATAAAGTTATATAAAAGTAAAAACTCGCGTTTGAAAATTTTACACACTCTTCGCGTTTGCCGCGGAGATTATTGCACGTGTGATCTAAACAGGTATGTTCCTCACGATGGCCTGCAGGGGACTTAGGTGTGTGGTGCTCAGGCTCCTTATTTAATCTATTAATTATCTGTTGGGATTTTGGGAAGTTAGCTATTTTGAAAACCAGGCACCTATCCCACTACGGCACCTATCCGGGTTTTACCCTATATTGGTTGTGCGCTTGAAGAGTCCAAGACCTCCTGATATTGGTTTGCGTAGAAACAAAACGCATCGAAAACCATTAATTATGTTTTCTGAAAAATATTTTAAATATTGGCTAGTATATAATTAATAATAATATAAATTAAGGTAATATATTATTATAGTAAAACATAATACTATTTATGTGTTATGTCTTACTATATTTACTACATATTATTATTTTGAACTATTTGAGCAGTGATAGCCGAACGGTAATAGCTATGGACTGCCGTGCCGCAGGTCCATGGTTTGATCCCCATCGCCGGCTTGAGCTTCACCGCTTAGTGGAAGGACATTTTGCGAATGCTCCACTGGCTAGCTACCACCTTCAAGAACAAAATGTGTCGCGAAGCACCTAACAGTGTGTTCCGGCAGTATTACTTGAGAGCCAGTAATTCTAGGCCTATTCCATTTACCACATCAGCACTTACTAACATGCGAGATACTGGTCAAGGGCTACAACTGGTAGGCGTTGTAAAAAACCGACCAAGTGCGAGTCGGATTCGCGCACTGAGAGTTCCGTACAAACCTGTAGGTAAAAGTTATGGTATATATATTGCTTAGTAAAATCCGTAACATTTGAAATTATAAAAAAATGTTTTTAGTATGTGACGTAACTAAAAATGTATGCATTTCGCAATTTTTCCTTTATCTGTGCTTTAAGACGTTGCTTCGTACCAAATTTCAACATAGAGTTCACGGGAAGTTCCCTGTAGGTTTTCATTCCCTTGCTTTTTTCACAGCTCAAAGGGAAAGACCTGAGTATTTGATATGAATTTCAGTTTGATACCTCCACGCGCTCCTGAGAAAAAGGGTCTTGACAGACAGACAGACGGACAACAAAGTGATCCTATAAGGGTTCCGTTTTTTCCTTTTGTGTTACGGAACCCTAAAAACACAACATATTTAGTACTAAAACACCTGGAGTGTTTTGTTTAGGTAACTTGATTTGCTAAGCAACCAATCTTCTACAGAGATCAACTGAAATAATTCTACATTTCTAAAGTTTTGATTATGCTAATAGCTTTAGACTTTCCCAAAACGGCTATTACCTTATATAAATAGTGTACATTTTCAGTACTGAAGCCGTAATCTAATATAGTTTCCAGAATATTGAGTTATAATGGGTGCGATTTTCGCCGAAACATCGCAGTCGGTAGTTCCAGTAATAAAAGTAAGTGGATATAGCGTTTATGGCTCAGTTTTATGCGAGTTCGTATAACTCGCGCCATCTACAGCTTCCATGATTAAACTATACAATACTGACAAGTCTGGACCTAGGAGTTTAACGCGTACGATCCATCCGGATTATTCTAAATATCATACTAACTAAAGAAGTATCCCCAAATAAAGAGTTTAATAAATTAATTTACTTCTTGGCAGAAGTCTCGGAATCACATTGTAAGACAGCAGAAGGCTCTGCCGCCCACCTGGTATTTGTAATTTTATGGGAGGGGTGGGATGGGGGTGAAACCCTAGCCTGGAACTTCACGGATCAAATGTAGCGCTTCCGTTCTTCGAATGAAATTAAATCGTCGTCGGTCCCGTTGCAGTCTTAAGATGTCAATTGTTTTAGCAGGTGGTAGGGCATTTTGCGAATGCTCGCCTGGCTACCTACCACCCTCACGTAGAAATCTGTCATTGAAGCCAGTTATTCTAGGTTACCTTGACCAACATTTTCGACCGCGTTTTCACTTACCATTAGGTGAGATGGTGGTCAAAGACTAGCCTGTCAGTAAAAATTAAAAAAGAACACAACAAGTAGTCTTCTTTATGGTATTGACTTGGATGGGTGACCGCTTGGCATTTACTACTTACTTCTTGTATGTCATTGAAGTCACGAATCCTTAAGTCTAATTGTTAATCTCTTCCTAGTACACAGTACTACTAAGAGCTTTCGTGCTTCGGAGGGCACGTTAAGTCGTCGTCCAGGATGTTAGGCTATGTCGGAGGCTTTCGGACGGCCAGAACACCTATACTTTGTATGGTTGTACAGCGTTTTGTGACTGCCTGCCTAGTTATCTACCAATTTCAAGTAAAAAATCTATCGCGAAGCATGTGTTTCGGCAGCTGTCCTTGAGACCAGTTCTCACCACATTGTCAAAGGTTTAGCAGATTGAAAATATAAAAAAAGACACTGTCGATGGACCATTTAGAGCATCACAGTCACTAGGTCATCCTAGCTTTAAAATAAAAATAAATTAAGCCTTTTCAAAACTTTAACTACTTCTTTTTTAATCAATATAAGTCAAATATACATTATTATAAATACCATTAAATTATATAATATTTTAAATTATAAGCCAATTAAATTAACTAACAATATTATATACGTCAATAAAGGTTTTTTTTTTATTTATTCCTGATAGGTTAGCCTTTGACCACTGTCTCACCTGATGGTAAGTGATGATGTGGTCGAAGATGTTGTTCAGGCTAACCTAGAAGTACGGGCTCTCGAGGACAGCTGCCGGACCACACCGTTAGGTGCTTGGCGCCAGATTTTCTACTTGAGGGTGGTAGCTAGCCAGGCGTGCATTGGCAAAATGCCCTACCACCATGCTATAACGACTGCCATCCTAAGACAACAACCGGGACCGACGGCTTAACGTGCCCTCCGAAGCACGGAAGCGCTCAGTAGTATTGTCACTAGCGGTCACCCATCCAACTCATGACCGCGCGCGACGTTGCTTAACTTTGCTGATCAGTTGAGAACAGCTAAGTAAACTTCGCGACGAGCGCTTCAATCAATCAATTCTGTCAACTTCAATGTCAATGCTTCAATGTCAACTATATCTATCAAAAAAGACCGTCTCCAGACGCACCCGGTCCAAAGGTGCCCATCACGCTGGATGCATTACCACGCTGTATGGCGATGGCCAGCCTTTGCACGAGGTACGACCCAGAGCGTAGGAACCCCTCTCTCTTAGACGACGCCATATTATTTGTGTTATTTCTAGATTTACGAGTACATAATTTACATATCATGAATACGTTTGTGTCCGTGATTAACGAAAATGCAAAATCCCAATGATGGTGATGACTAAAGTGAATTTCACTGGAATCCAAAGATCCTACTTAAGCCGTGTCGTTATTTAGGTTAATTCTACACTGATTTAAAGTAGTTTATTTCGTTTTTACGACCACAGGCGGTGTGATTGGCAGTTTACTTCGTTCTGTTTGCTTTACGATCCTTAAATTCTCGGGAGTATAAAATATGGATTACGTTCGAAAAGATGATTGCATTCGATGAGACGCAGTAGGTAAAGGTTTGTGTGATTGCCTTCTCTACATATATGCGCTTTATATCAGCTCTACATATTCGTGGATTCGTTCAAAAATGCGAAAAAAACTGTTACAATGCATATAAGATTTATTTAGGTGATCCTAAAAGGTATTCACGTAAAAAAACGGCCTGGTGCGATCGGATTCGTGAACTGAGGGTTCCGTACAAACCTGTAGGTATAAGTAAAAGTTATGGTATTTTTATTGCTAAATGAAATCCCTAATATTTTAATATTATTCAAACTATTTTTATTATATGATGGAAGTTAAAATAAATTTTTCCGTTATCTGTGCTATAAGACGTTGCTACGTAGGTACCAAATTTCAAGATTCTGAGTTCACGGGAAGAAGTACCCTGTAGGTTTTGACCCTTGCGAGTGTCGAAAATTTGCGGCATAAACATAACAGCTGTATATTTTGATTGCGTTGGCTTAGAAGTTTGATTTTTTCACAACTCCAAGGGTCAGTAAACCTGAGGATTTGATATGAATTTTAGCTGGATACGCGTGAGCATACCCCTGCTGTAGGTTGACGCGGGTTCGCATCCCGCACATGAGTATAATTTTTCCAATCGTAAATTTGTAATTTTGTAATAAATGAAAGTAGTTGCTGCGTAGGTACTCAAACGATCATATTTTTTTAATTGCTGATGTAGATAAGCCTTTGACCACAATTACACCTGATGGTAAGTGATGATGTGGTTGAAGGTGTTAACAGGCTTAACCTAGAATTACTGTCTCTCAAGGACAGCTGCCGGAACATGAGCTAATGTGACAATAACTCATAACAATAATTTTTCTCTCGTTCTTTAACCATCGTGTGGGGATGGGGCGAAACCTATAGTTTAACTTACGATGTACTACACACAAGACCAATTTTCCAATTACCTACATATAACCTACAAATAATTTTTCCTCTCGTAAATTTGTAATCCGTAATCCGCAGAGCATGCGTTTTTCCATACACAAAAATATTACAAAAAAATACTCTTATTTAGTTTTAGTGAGTGGAAAGTTCTGTACTACAGGTTTAAATTTAAACTCACAAAAATTAGCTTCGGTTGTATAGACAGGTATGTTTTCTCTCTTCTCTCCGCCCAGATTCTTAATAATACGTTTGAACTGCAACAAAATACATAAAACAGCACATAATCGCAGATACAGTCGTTAAAACGTCTTCAATATTATAATTTAAGTCATTTTAACTCGTAAATTTTATGTTCTGTAATGACATTTACTTCGTCTTTCGGTTCTTGGAATTCTACAATGGGTATAAAAGCAGTAATCCATGTTCATACGTAATCATATTTGTTAATATTTTCAAGAATTAAATTTTGGCCATGCATTGACAGTGCGGTATTACCGTATTTATTATTAAACTATGTTACTGCAGCTCCTAGCTTTTAAAAATGTTAAAATGATATTTATATCTAAAAAAAACAATAGAGATTAGTTGTAAGGAGCGCGATGCATAAACAATGGGGCTAAAAACGACTGCCATCTTTTTTATTATGACTTAAACGATCACCTGGTCATTAACAAACCGATTGTAGTCACATCTCATACATATGATAAAATAAAACTTAATATGATTGTTAAGCCAATAAAGAATTCATAACTAAAAATCCACCTAATAAGCTACTCAGTGGGGAATGTTTCCAAAATACTGGCAACATTTCTGTTGCCCCTTGCCACTTTTAAGTTTAAACCGCAAATGTTTATAGATGCCAATAGTTACGAGTAGTTCACGTACTGCTTCGTATTATTCGTCCTTGCTTGGTATTTTACGCAATCAAACTTTATAATAACATTTCTTTCGATTGAATTAAAAAAATGATTATTTTTATAAATATGCAGCCATACCTACTTACAGAATTGAGTTACTACCTTCGTATTTATATTGTAGCAGAGTTTTACGTGATTTCGGCTTCCTTTCAAAAGATGACCTTGCTTTTAATTAAGCTTTAAATGACTTTTTAATCAGTTTTTGATGTTATTGTTTTGTCGGCGATATTTTAGAGTTTGTTCGGGCCACCCTAAATATGTACGGATTGGGAAATTTGTTTAAAACCGGCGCAGTGATTTTAGACTTAGCGTTTTATGTGCGGTTTTATTAGCCAGCCAAATTTATTTCTCAACGCTTTGAGATCATGACATTTCTAGAATAAAATAAATGGCTGCTACGTACAACGTTAAAATTATTTGAGGCGTCTACGACGCACATATGTTATGACCATCAATAGACTACCAAAATCTACGACAAAGGCAGTCCCATCTAGCGTTGCCGGACGTCCAGATAAAGTCTGACATAAGTATGCTTCCTGGATGCCGATCCTCCCAAATCTCGGTATTGACGGTGTCCGGTCTGTTCAGATTTCTTTAGGCTTTTTATTTTACCTCACGTGAGATAGTACCAAGTAAAGAGGCGTCTAATGTTTTTTTACTGACCTCTTTGATGGGATATTTACCTTGATTTTTAAGTGTTTTCTCATTTTGGGTTAAGAACACGATGTATGTAAATTAAAATTTCGATGCAGGTATACCTAGGTTCCTAGTTATGCGAGAGGTGAATTAAATAATAAAGTAAAACGTAGCGTGTTACGCAATCTAGCTAGAAGAGGCGACGATATACGGTTACACTGACCCATCCGAAATCGTATCGACATCACCTCATATTCATTATATGGATCTCCATAGTACAACGCACTCTAAAAACGCCGTAAGGACAGCGGGAACGCGGAGGCTTAGGGTCCCGTTTTCTGGTACCTGAGGAACTCTAAAAACGTTAGCAATTTGAGGCAGTGATAGCCGAGCGGTAATAGCTATGGATTGCCGTGCCGCAGGTCCATGGTTTGATCCCCAACGCCACCTGCTTGAGCTTCACCGCATGATGGAAGATCATTTTGTGAATGCTCGTCTGGCTAGCGACCACCCTCAAGTAGAAAATCTGTCGCCAAGCACCTCAAGGTGTGTTCCGGCAGCAGTCCTTGAGAGCCAGTAAATCTAGGTTAAGCCTGTTAACACCTTCGACCACATCATTTACCATTAGGTGAGATAGTGGACAAAGGCTTACGATTTGCAATAAATAAAAAACAAAAAAGTCCTTGAGAGCCAGTAAAATTACAAGTACATGACACAGGAAAACGGGAGCTCGTCTCGAAATGGATCTGTTATAGGCAGAGGTTAACGCTTAACATCAGATGGACGTGCATGCACCGTCACAATCCTATAAAACAAATTTGGGACCGCAGCAAATCTTTTGTGCAATACATTCGCTTTCTTTATTATTTATTCATTATAACTCCATAGAAGTTTGAGTTTGTTTTTATTTTGTTTGAGTTTGTTACATTTAAAAATTTAAGAAATCCATTCGCTTTAATCATGATTCAATGACGTCAGAGCACTGACTAACTCTCATGAACGAACACTCATTGTTTAACAAAGTTCGATTCAACAATATAATATAATTTAGATAGCCGGTGTTTCCATTTCCCTGCAAATATTAGACGTTGTTTGAAATAACTTGACTGTTATGTTTAATAATATGAGATATCTAGATTTACATTATCGAGTTAATGTTTGAGCGATTGTGTAAACACAGTTGAGAATATAACGGGTATGTTTACGACTTTGCACGGTGGAAACTATACAAAATGACACGTTTTCATGTGAATCTCGTAATAGACAATAACTCATAGAGGAGCTTGCCTGCCTCGTTCTTAGCTGATCAACTAGTTTATGTCATGGTGCAATAATATGCACTTCTTCTTTTAAGTCGGCGCGACCGTTGTAATTCAATTTTGTTTGGCCAGAAAGCAGCAATGATGGCTGAGCGGTAATAGCTATGGACAGCCGTGCCACAGTACCCTGGTTCGATCCACCGCCATAGTAGAATATATAATAATATTACCATAGAAGCTCAAGCTGGCGCGCCGGCTTCAGCTTCTACGCGTGGTGGAAGGGTATATTGCGATTGCCTGCCTAGCTAGTTACCACCCTCAAGTAGAAAATCAATCGCCAAGCACCGAACGGTGTATTCCGGCAGCAATCCTTGAGAGCCAGTGAAATTACAGGCACATGAGACTTAACAACTATGTCTCAAGGTGACGGGCGCAGTGCAATTCGTAACTTGTGATGAAATGCATCTGTTATAGGCAGAAGTTATTCCGCTTAACAACATCAGAGGTTCCCTACATTTACAGTAGGTGTCTGAGTTGTGTATAAAACCCCACCTGCTTAAGAACTTACGTACGCCGCTGCATCATGACTTGGATGGGAGACCGCTAGTAACATTTACTACACTGAGAAAAATCACTTAAAGGCTTAAATCAAATTTGACCTTTTACCGTTGAATTGTAAATACGTAAGATATATATATATATAAGATAATTCACAACTCTTAAGATGATTTTCACAAATCAATAAAAAAGTACCATGTTTTATAATAAACACAACCGCCAAAAACGCCTTCCGTAAAGTATTTTCAGAATTGAACTTTTTGTACGATAATAATTGCAGTATTGCGTAAAATCCGAAACAGTTCGAAATAGTATCCGAAACGGCTTTAACGGAAGACCAGCGCTGGTTGAACGACCAGCAAAACGCTGAGTTGAGGCCGGTTTTGCGACAAATAGAAGTATATGTTTAATTTATAATTTTAAGTTTATATTGTCATTATTTATTTGTTGCAAAATAAACATTTTCTTTCTTTCTTTCTTTCTTTCTTTCTATTGACCATAAAATATACCTTACTTTTACGGTGGTTTATATACGGTGATTATCACTATAATTTACGACTTAATCAGCCTCATCGAAAAGTCAATATTTAAGAAAGACCACAAAATACACCTTAAATGAAGACGTAGAGAAACATTCGCCTTCACTGACCTCGTTTAACGCCTTCTAGTTGGAAGGCGTTTTTGTACGTATTTAAATTTGGTCGTTTTTTCGCCTTATACCATATAAATTGGCCGTCATTAGGGCGCTTTTGACTTTAGATTTTTCTCAGTGTGTGTAGCGAGCGCTAGGGCGTATTCAGCCATCGGTTCCAGATGTTGTCTTAGGAAGGCACTCAAAGGCTATGTCGAAGGCCTTAGGTAGTCTTGAAAATTGGTTGGTTAATGTAACAACCACCAATTATTTAAAAAACAAAAATAGGTATGATAATAATTTTGTAGTACCAGAGAAATACATTAAAAAGAAATACACTACTTGCGACGTTTTCATAAAAAATAATGTTATTAATAAATCTACAGATAACGCGGCGCTTCCTAAAATTATAAAAAGATATTTCATAACTAAATAAGCATCAGCAAGGTAAAGCACCAAAAGCGCGAGATATAAGATGAGCTGTTACAACGATCTAATCCATTAAATCCAAAAAGATTTGTTTAATGGTTAGTTAATTTTGGTTTTATCAGATGTCTTAAGTTTGAATTTCATCTTACTCCAAAGCACGGAAGCGCTCAGTAGTAATGTCCCTAGCGGTCACCCATCCAACTCATAACCGCGGCGGACGTTGCTTAACTGTGCTGATCGGTTAAGAACAGTTCAGCAAACTTCGCAACGCTTCAAAATTTCGCTTTTACGCTAAAATGGACTTGCCCATAAATATGCCCCATAAATAAATCGAACCACCAATTCATCAAAAAGCAACTTCCAATTTTTGAAACAATGATTGCAAAGGTCAATAAACAATTCTGTTCCGCTTGACTTTAAAAGCTTTTGTTTTGAAATCAAGTGGCTAAACGACGCGACACACGTCTCATCAATCTCTTCTCTTCGCCACCCTAATTGATTTATTACTCCAAGGCACGGTTTTCCAATCATGAGATAGTTACTATTCCAAAGACAGGATATTATAAAAGTTATCTTATAAGAACGAATATTGGTTGTATAAGTTACCTTACCTTTGTTGGTTTTATTTGCTTATTGGTTGTTTTAGCTCCATATGTTTTAAATTTATTTTATTTATTTTATCTTCCATGGAAAACAAACAGCTTATCAATTACAAAATAATGAGAACAGTAGTCTAATACTCTAAGCTTAAGAAGATTTTAGTCAGTTAATATTTTATATCTGATTTTTTTGTAGTAGATATCATTATCCATTTAACGTGATTTCTTCATATTTTATATACTAAAGTGTTGAAACTCGGTGAATTTACCTTCAGAATTTTTCGCCAAGCACCTAACGGTGTGTTCCGGCAGCTGTCCTAGAGAGCCAGTACTTCTAGGTTAGCCTGATCAACATCTTCGACGACATCATCACTTACCATCAGGTGAGATAGTGGTCAAAGGCTAACCTATCAGGCATGAAAAACAAAAAAAAGACTGACATTCTGCTAGATACCTTTGCTGAACGGTTAAACCGATTAGAATGAAACTTAGAACACCTACAGACAGTTAAGGTCATCATCACTTATCATAATTGTCGCGGGGGAAACCGCAGTGCGCAGCTACTATCACACTAATATTATGAAGGCGAAAGTTTGTGACTGTGTTTAAAACCGTGTGGAGAATAATTCATGTGCGGAACACACTTTGTGTGGTATAAGAACCGGATGATTAATATTTAAGCACAGTGTGAGATGTGTTGGTTAAGCCGTAGCTAAACGACGCGAAATCTCATGAATCACTTGTTATGGCCTCTTCCCTTAAAATATTGCATTTTTACATACTTGTATATGAAAATGTCAAATGTGAATTAATTAACATAGTACCGTATCAGCCGGGGGGCAGCAGGTTATTTTTCAGCTTCTTGTTTAGAGTTGGGAACATGGCCCTTGCTTGTTTACAATCCTCTTACTCTAGATTTTGTTAGTCTCTCTCGGTGTGACGACGTAGTAGTGTCAGATTCTCTGGCTCGAAGTAGGTATGATACACTACTGTGTTAACGCGTGAAGGGCACTGTAGCAAGTTACTGGGCGATTTAACTAAAGTAACGTCTCGAGGTAACGATCTCAGTGCAGTGAGGAGCAGAAGGATGACAGTGACACTTCAACTGTAATGGAAAGGCTGAACGTGACGCTAAGCACCCCAATCTCACGACCTTAAAAAATCGGCCCAGTGCAACATTAGACACTATGTAATAACCTTGTTTAGTTTTCACGTGCCGAGTGTGAGTCCGGAGTGTGAGTGAGGACTCACACTTGGCTGATTATTAGTATTTATTGTTATAGCGGCAACAGATATTACATCATCTGTGAAAATGCCAACTGTCTATCTATAACGGTTCATTAGATACAGCTTCCTGACAGACAGACAGACAGACGGACAGTGGAGTCTTAATAATAGGGTCTCTTTTTTACCCTTTGGGTAAAAAATCCCCGCTTGGCTGTAACAACTCTTGACTATAATTTGATATGAAGTCTCATAAATCACTCGTCGTGGCCACCCAATAAACTTATTGCTCTTAAACTTTAATAAACATATTATCTTCGTAACAACACAGTATAAAAAGGACAATAAATAAAATATGAGGATTTAGTGATATTGATGAAGTGTAAAAGATGACCCGATAATTATAACTTGATGTGGTCGAAGATCTTGTTCAGGCTAACCTAGAATAATATAAAATATTTTTTTAGATTTGAAAAATTAAATGACGTCTATGATACCCCACATTCAAGATTGCAAAAAGTTTTAAGCCACCATTTCGTGTATTGTAGTCCCCCTTAAAAAGAATTTCATTGAATTTTTAGTCCAACAGTCGCATATAGGTCAACATTACACATAAAATCAGGTTTGTAACTCATCCCATTTACGAGATAGAGACCCATGACATACGGACAGGCTGAGGAGTCTCATTTATAGGGCTCCATTTTGCCCTTCAGATACGGAACCTTACAAAACGTATCCATCAAAGACGAGTGTCTTTCACTTAGCTGTCATGTGAGCACTTTGTTTTGACATGAAGTGGCAAAACGGCGAGAAATCTCATCAATCTTTTCTCTTGACTTGTCTTATTTATTACTCTCTTGTTCAACTAGTATTGAGATCTCATATTCGATGCAATACACACAGTATGAGCAACTCTAGTAATAAAGAGAAAATAACTAATATAACTAAGACGAGAAATTTGGTGTGTAGACGTTGGGCCCGAGGGGCCCGGGAGCTCATCAATTTTACTAGAAAACTTATCAGAGCGCTTGGTAGATGCGACGCGTGATCAGTATGCTGGGCAAGTATATGGCTCAACAAATAAGTATTGTAATCTAGGCAGTTATAGCTCAGTGGCATTGGCTATGGACTGCTGAGCAGTAGTTCCATGGTTCGAATCCCGCCGCAGGCTTGAGCTTCACCGCATGGTGGAAGGGCATTTTACGAATGCACGCCTGGCTAGCGACCGCCCACCACGCAAAGCACTTTACGGTGTGTTCCATCAGCTGTCCTTGAGAGCCAGTAATTCTAGGTAAAGCCTGTTAACACATTCGACCACATTGTCACTTACCATCAGGTGAGATTTTGGTCAAAGGCTAAATTATATGCAATAAAAAAAACACGGGGCAATGCTGCCAGTATGCTGGACACGCTGCCAACTGGTTGTGGGCTGGAGCATTTGGACTGCCTGTGAGTCAGCAATGGCTTGTAAGTTGTCTTAATACTTTCGTTGTAGTAGCTTGTAGTGTTGTTCATAGTTCATAGTATTTTATTAAGAAGATAAATTATAGCGTACAGCACACAATAATGAATGCAAATTTATAGAAGAGTAAACAAAACGCCGGATATCAAATCTAACAGAAGTCTTGCTTAACAATTCTACTCTTTCTTATTCGTGTCCCACTAAGATTGAGGTTTAATATATAAAATGCAAACAGTATGGGAATCTACAGATAGATAGAACAATTTGATAAAAAAGACTGCGTTGACAACAGTTACTTTGTAAGTTGTATAAAATGTCTTGTGTGTACAGACTTTAGTAAAAAAAAATTTACTAAATCTATTCTTTATTTTATTTAAGAACGATCAAGTAGTCTGCTTAATGATATATATGATATTATATGCTCTTACAATCACATGGGTACAGTTATTAAAGCATATAATAACAATCGAAACCGAAAAGCAATGTGTTAGATTAATGATTAAAGAAGGTTTTATAAAAATCTCTTCTTTTAGACATCATGGTAACTTCATCGAAACGACCATCCCTTCATTTTTAGCCTCAGACGGTACTCTTTTCCAGCAGGCGCAGCATATTAGCTAAATCTGTAGTTATAATTACAGGTTAATACCCATACTGTGTATTTGTCTAATCCAAGTTGAAAAGTACTACACTTCTAAAGAAAAGCAATTCCAAACTGCAAGAATATCACGTTTTAATGTTACTCATTGAATAACCAATAATTCGTTCGGCGTACGCTCGTAAAATGCGACGGTAAGAATCAAGGCGTAGTCACATTGAAACGTTTGCGCTGTGGTTGCGGTGGCGGTTCATACACATGAATATAAATACACAATACATGTCCAATCATATCTTTGTTGGAGAATCAATAGAAAGATTTGAATAACGAAATAAAAAAGCAGGTTGTTGTAATTTATTTCTGCAATTTAAAAACCGATTTCTGGACCGGATAATAACTTACTTTGGTCATAGGGTTCATGTCTAGTGTCATTCCATGAAAAAAAATTATTCAACTCCTTATCTAATTATATCCAACTCCTAACAAATTGGTTTAGTGGATAAAAGTATAGCATTTATAAAAAAAATTGGTGAAGCAAAAACAAAAAATAACAAACTGTGGTATCGATATAGTAGTTGGATAATATCGTTGTATGTTTGTCTGAAGATAACTTTCCAACGTCTGATCTTACACGAAATTTGGCAAATGTACTAGTCCCTGCTAATACAAATATTGTTTAGTTTGTATATGAGCTAAATTATTGGGAGAGTGTTTCAGGTATTCGCAATTTTGAAATTAATGAAAATATTAATATGTGTTATGTTTGCAATAACGCCTGTTCTGCAGATTACATCACATTATTGAAAATAAATTCAATCGAAAGGGGGAATACTCAAGTATTCCAAACTATATATTTTGTTCACATTTAGGAATAGGTACATTTTTTTTGTTCCGGATGGGAAATTTGTACTCCTATTAATTTGTAAATGTGATTTTCACTCAGCAAATCAGTGCTTTTAATCATATTTAGAAATGTATATTGTGTTATTTTAGAAAATCATAGTTTATTGCTCTTAAATTCAGTGCAGCACGAGGACTGAGTTTTCGGCGATCTATCCTAATATCTATCCTAAGTACCTACGTTTATGTGTACTGTTGCAAAAATAAAAGTCATGGATATGAGATATGCTACGATGGATTTTAACTTTGGTAGAGATTGCTGCACAAGCCGCGACAAACCGCAACTGCGTTGAAACCGCACCGCAACCTAACCGAGTCAATGTGACTGAGCGTAAAAAGTTTAGCACTCAAAGTCAGAACTCAGTGATGTCCTCATAAATTATATCTAACGTGCTTGTTTTATTGCTTTTACTACTTTTTAGCACCGGTAGTTTTAAGTTTGTTTCTTAATGTTATTATTTACGATATTTATTCAATAATCCAATTAATTTCGCGGTTAATGAGAAAGCGCTGCTGCCCACCTTCCAGTATTTTTCCCTTAGTCGCCTCTTACGACACCCACGGGATGATATGGGGAGGTGCAATTCTAACCCGCTACCCCACGAGGCCTAGTAGCTGTGTTGACCTAGTAGCCTATAAATTTGTTCGGTTTTGCCTATTAATGTTTTACACACGTATGTAGGACGGTGAGACCTAGTTTCGCATTCGAGTGAGCGAAATAAAACATCGCAATATACAAATAGCGAGAGCTATTTAAAAAAAATCATATAAGTGATATTTTCGAAAAAAAAACCTTTAGCTAATTTATCACATGGTTGCTACATAATGGTTAGAAATAAAATTTTGTATTGAAACGATTTACAAGAATATGAGACCTAACAGCTGTGCATCTCTGGGTGATGGGGCGTGGCTCACATCATACATACAATTTTGACTTTTTTTATGATTGATAGGTTAGCCTTTGACCACTATCTCACACTGAGAAAAACGACTTTAAAGCTTAAATCAAATTTGACCTTTTACCGTTGAATTGTCAATAACCAATCAATAACAATGTACCATGTTTTGTAATAAACAAAACCGTCAAAAACGCCTTCCGTAAAGTATTTTCAGAATTGAACTTGTTTTACGATATAAATTGCAGTATTGACCATAAAATATACCTTACTTTCACGGCGGTTTATATACGGTGATTATCACTATAACGTACTACTTAATCAGCCTCATCGAAAAGTGAATATTTAAGAAAGACCACAAAATGCACCTTAAATGAAGACGAAAAGAAACATTCGCCTTCGCTGACCTCGTTTAACGCCTTCTAGTTGGAAGGCGTTTTTGTACGTATTTACGTTTGGTCGGTTTTTTGCCTTATACCATATAAATTGGCCGTCACTAGGGTGCTTTTAACTTTAGATTTTTCTCAGTGCACGTGATGGTACGTGATGTTATGGTCGAAGATGTTGTTACAGGCTAACCTATAATTACTGGCTCTCAAGGACACCTGCCTGAACACACCGCTAAGTGCTTGGCGACAGATTTTCTACTTGAGGGTGTAAGCTAGCCAGGCGGGCAATCGCAAAATGCCCTACCATGCAAAAGAGGACTAAGCTAAATATTAGAGCTGTAATGGGTTTTTTTTTTTTTTTAAAAGAAAAATATTAGGAGTCGTGTTTTTGGATCAGGCAAAATACATATTTGTATCCTTTATAATATTACTTATATTATTAACATCTATAAGGTGTAAATTTTTTCTAAAAAACATGTTATAATTTGTCTTTTTTCCGACTTCAAAAAGGAGGACGAACTCAATTCGTCTGCATCGTTATTTTTATGTATGTTGCCTCAGAACTTTTGACTGGGTCCGATTTTGATGATTCTTTTTTTTATTTGAAAGCTGATGTTTATCGTGTGTTCTCGGTTAAGTTTCAGAAACCAACTAGTTCAATTATAACTGACAAAGTATTTCATGTACAATCATTAATTGGTTTCTGTAACGAAGTCAGTATTGCTCGCATTATTAGCGATGCGTTGGAAGTAATTACGAGTAATATCAGCAAAAACATCGCTTTGCGTGTAAAGGATCAATAAAATAATTGATGGTTATTTGTTTACCTTTTCTACCGTAATAGCAAAGGTTGCTAAGCGCTCGAAGCGCTGTAGGGAAGCACAACAGCGATAATGAAACTAGAAATGAGTTTTCTGAAAGCATGGATTTCCTATCACGACCTAGCACTCTGTTGCTTCCTTCACCACGTTTTTCTCCACTGCTAAGGGTACCATGGCCTGGTGTTCCTTTCTTCAGAATCAATTCCTACGCCAGGCCAGGGTAAGGAATGTTTTTGAAGCGCTCGTATAGAAGTTTGCTTAGATGTTCTTAACCGATCAGCAAAGTTAAGCAACGTCCGCCGCGGTTATGAATTGGATGGGTGACCGACAGTGACGTTACTACTGAGTGCTTCCGTGCTTCGGAGGGCATATTAAACCGTCCCGGTTGTCGTCTTAGGATGGCAGTGGTTATAGCATGGTGGTAGGGCATTTTGCGAATGCTCGCCTGGCTAGCTACCACTAGAGTAGAAAATCTGTCGCCAAGCACCTAACGGTGTGTTCCGGCAGCTGTCCTTGAGAGCCAGTAGTTATAGGTTAGCCTACACCACATCTTGGACCACAACACCACTTACAATCAGTTGAGATAGTGGCATAGAGAAAAGTAAGATAGTGGACAAAGGCTAAACTATAAGAAAGAAAAAAAAATGTCGCTACCCTGAGTGGATTCCATTCACAATCGCCTCGCGTTTTCACAATCCCCATCCTTTCACATGTTTTAGTCGCATTAGAACTCTTTGTGCGGGATACTTGCCACCATACCTATTTCTACTGCCAAGCTGTTATCTTCACTGTGTTCCGGTTTGAAGGATATGACTGCTGGTGAAATTACAGTGACATGAGATTTAACTTTATGTGTCAGGGTGACGGGCGTAGTGCAGTTCGCCATTTGTGAAGAGCATCTGTTATAGACAGAGGTTACCTTAAGGTTAAGGTTACTTTTACATCAGGTGAAGGTAGATAGTTCCATCACGATAGCATAAAAAAATTCAGACTTTCTCAATATTTTTTGCTCGACTAACTCGTGGGATCAGGTATACTGATCTTTATTTCCGCATTCGCCACCGGTGGCAATGGAAATGACCCCTAAAACTTGTTTGAATTTATAAACTGTATGCGTTACGCAATTTTTATTTAAAACATTATAAGATTAGTTTTTGTAATTTTAGTGCAGTGGGGACCGCGGGCCCATCGTTGTATCCGTGCAATACGGTGGTACCACGAGCCCTTTAGACTTTACCGTACTGTTCTTTCTCATTATTATCGCGCTGTTCTTCACTCCACCTTCGAAGTCGCACCACAATATACTTATACTTCTCAAGGCTTTCATGCACCAGTCGTATACTTTTTTACTTTTGTGGTCACGTTTCGGCTGATCACGACAGTGACAAATATTCAGTTTACTTTATTTATATCATTACTTCTCTTTCAACATCTTTTCAACATTATAATCAAAGGCTTCCCTTTGACAAGAATCACAATAAATCAATTCAATCTTAATACAATTTGTAAATTCGAAAATGTAGGGGTAAAAATGGGGGCCCCAACATTTTGAGCGAAAATAGACCTGAGCGAAGGATATAAATAAGAATTACCGGCTCTCAAAAGCAGCTGCAGGAACACACCGTTAGAGGCTTGGTGACTCATTTTATACTTAAGAGTGGAATTTAGCCAGGCAGGCATTCGTATAAGCACCGCTGCAATGCAAAGAGAGCGCCGAAGAAATTTTCAGGCCGCCTAAAAAACCATCACATAGCTCAAAACTGCTGTCCTAAGACACCTCCGGGACCGAGGGTCACCTAAGTAAGCACAGAAGCGCTCAGTATAGTAATCATGGAATTACTATACTGAGCGCACTATCACCCATCCAAGTCATGACCGCAGCAAACATTGCTTAATATAGTAATGTCACTAGCGGTCACCCATCCAACTCATGACCGCGCGCGACGTTGCTTAACTTTGCTGATCGGTTGAGAACAGCTAAGTAAACTTCGCTACGAGCGCTTCAAAAAACAGTTCTAAAGGTATACCTTACCTATATATCTCGTAACTAGCACCGTGTAACCCGTTTACAAATGTATCTACGCCTAATAGCGACGCTACAAAACGGCATGTAGATTAGATGGCTCGTGGTTTTTTTACTTTTGCAACGCAAGACTAAGTGAAATTTGTTGTTAATTATAAAACATTTTCAAATGAGGCAATGTCTACTATTTTCTGAAACGTGATATGGTTGTTAAAAGACTTTTACGCCATATACGAAATTAGTATAGTCTCCAAATGTATGCAGGTGATTAAAATTTATAAAAAAATATTGTTGTCAACTAAAATATTCATACATTTTTTTTATGTTATTGTGACGGAACAAGCTCGAGGCCCACCTGATGTTAAGCGGACTAACCTCTACCTATAACAGATGCATTTCGTCACAAGTCACTAATTGCACACTGCGCCCGTCACCTTGTACATAGTTCTTAAGTCTCATGTGCCTGTAATTTCACTGGCTCTCAAGGACTGCTGCCGGAACACGCCGTTAGGTGCTTGGCGACAGATTTTCTACTTGGGGGTGGTCGCTAGCCACGCCGGAGTTATCCCGTATTTTTTTTATTGTAAAATAATAACTCGAATATATCGTGAACATAGTAAAAACGTGAATATTTTAAACACATCTACCACTGATATTCAGCTAATTGATAGCTTTACACCACTAACAATAAAAAACATAAAGTACTTAAAAACATTATTGTGCAGAAGCAGCCCCGAGCATTATCAAATAAAGCAATGTCCTCTGTTTGCTGAAATCCGATATAGGTGTTAAAAGAATTTTACGCCAGATACATAATTAGTAGCGATTCTAAAATTCTCGTTGATTTCAATAAAAATTATGATTGTAAACTAAAATATATCTTATTATTCTTGTAAACTAAAATATTCATAAGTTGAAGTTATCCCGTAATACTTTTTCACTTGTCATTGTAAAATAATGCCACGTGTATTTTGTGAACATAGAAAAACTGGATAAGTGCTGAGCTCGCACACCGAAGCTTTCGTACCAAAAATCTTTATTTATCACACAGAATGTACTAAAAATCTTTTTTATTACACAGAGTGTACTAAAAATCATTATTTAATACACAGAATGTACCTACTAAAAAAAACTTTATTTACATTCGGTTCGAAATTCTTATAGATAATCCGGCCCGTACTCGGAATGCTTTTATTATTTGTTGCTAAGATATTGGGATACAATCATATCAAATTTAAAGTTATATATTACCTATATTATTAATTATATTAAATTTAAAAAAATAATTCATGTTTTTTTACTTTTAAACACACATTTTAATTTTTGTTTATGATAGTTTGTGACGCAATCGGCCATAATACATATAACACCATATCATATATACATATTATATGAACATTTCAATCGGCTATCTGCTACGATTCCATAGATGCAGCCCTTTTTAAAGGACGGGCGGACTAATGTACGGACGCACGACAGCCAAGGCTTAGTAATAGTGTCCTGTTTTCTAGTACGGAACCCAAAAACGTGAATATTTAAATCAAAAGTTAACGTAGTGGTGAAAGCTACCCAAAGCTTCCACTGAAATTATGCTAATACCTTTTCACCACTAGCAACAAAAACATAAATTAAAAACATTATCAAATTTTATATATAAAATAAAAATATATAAAATATTTTTTACGCCAGATATGAATTGGTAGCGTTTCAAATTTATATCGCGGTGATTTCAATAACAAGTGTACATTAAATAAAAAAGTAAAATACCCAACTGCAAATAGTTATTTTTGCATTTTAACGTTTTTTTTTTTTTTTTTTTTTATGCATGATAGGTTAGCCTTTGACCACTATCTCACTTGATGGTAAGTGATGATGTGGTCGAAGATGTTGTTCAGGCTAACCTAGAAGTACTGGCTCTCAAGGACAGCTGCCGGAACACACCGTTAGGTGCTTGGCGACAGATTTTCTACTTGAGGGTGGTAGCTAGCCAGGCGGGCATTCGCAAAATGCCCTACCACCATGCTATAACGACTGCCATCCTAAGACAACAACCGGGACCGACGGCTTAACGTGCCCTCCGAAGCACGGAAACGCTCAGTAGTAATGTCACTAGCGGTCACCCATCCAACTCATGACCGCGGTGGACGTTGCTTAACTTGGCTGATCGGTTAAGAACAGCTAAGTAAACTTCGCTACGAGCGCGTCAAAGTTCTATTGAAATTAAAACCTAAAGACATATTTTTAGAATTTTGATACCCCGCTGGATGGGTTCGAAAGAAGACAATTTATTTTTTTCTATTGTTCGTCTAAAATCCGCCAGTTCGTTTTTTATGTACCTAGTGTCATCTGCGCTATCAAGATGATTCTAATGATATGTCATACATTAAAATCGGTTAAGCCGTTTAGAAGTTATTGTGGAATAAAGAAACTCACAAACATACATACATACATGAACCCTGAAAACAAAACACCCCTTTTTTTGGGCAGTCGTGTATACATTGTTAATTACTATTATCAATATTCTGGTAAACTAAAATATTCACAACTGTTGAACTTATTCCGTATTCGTAGTAATCAAAGGACATCTCGTGAACATGTAAAACAAAAGCTGAGATAGTGTTAAAAAGCTACCATTGTTTTTTCATTTGTAAATGCTTAAAAGTCAAAACGACATTACGCGTTTAATGAGCGCCAAAATAAAATTAAGGCCCTGGTGTGGAGTATCTAAATTAAGGGGTATAAAAAGCGACTACAAAAATACGAGTATATATATGTTGATAATCTAAATATCAGATAATTGTTTTTTGGCCCCGCGTTCAGGTATGTTGTTTGCCAGCTTTTCACGAGTAGCCATATAAAATAGCCTTTGTATAAAACATAAAGTTAATTATGTAACTTTTTTTTTTTTTATTATTATACTGAACTGGGTAGCACTTGACCACTATCTCACTCACGATGATGGAGCACGCTTACCCAGAAGATACCTATTCACTCGCGTTTTGAAGACCCCCATATCGTACTTAACCGGAAACACAGACTCAGGCAGGGTGTTCCATTCCCTGGCGGTTCGTATGATAAACGAAGAAGTAAATCGCTTCGTTCGGGTAAATGGAATATCCACCATAAAGCGGTGGCGCTTCTGAGTATCCCTGGAAGTCCGATTAAAGAATGGGGATGGCGGACTATTTCAATACCTACAAGATCAACTAACTAGCAACTAAATAGCAGTCATAAAAAGACTCCTAAAACATTTAAAACATTTGTAATTTTGCAAAAATGGCAGAATAGGAGTGTAATTATCAGAATGTTTAATAATACAGCAGAACAGTTTAAACATCGTATTTGACAAATAAAATAACTGGTTAATCCTAGTTTTCACAGTTAAACGGTTCAGGGCCGGATTTGGACCAAGATAAAAATAACCGATTTTGATAAATAACATTTAATTAGATTCCTGTTGATGGCGCGAGTACTAGGTACATAAAATGCTTAAAAACGACGGCATTTACGTACACTTACGTGGGGGCAAAAATACCGGAATCAGATTGAAGACGTTCTGAAAAACGTCTAAACCGACGCTTATGTATGAAAGGATTGATGAGTGTGTAGATGAAGCGAAAGAGATTTGTAAGGTTCGTAGAAATCTGAGGTCTCTGCCTACCCCTACGGGAATGAGGCGTGATTTTTATGTATGTATATATCAGCGTGAGCAGTAAAACCCTATTAAATTGTAAGTAATACAAGAGCAGACTCGCGAGGTTCACAGCTCCGAGAGCCACTAGTTTTTAGATTTTTTCTTGTTAATGGCCATATATTATTGATCGATCTCAACTCTCAAAATTTTTCCTATCGTATATTTGTGATTTTGTAAAGTAATCCGCATAGCAGGCGTTATTGCAAACCTAACAATATTATTATATTATATATAAGGCATATTTACAAGTATAAAACCAATTGCAAAATTGGTCTTGTTTGTAGTACAACGCAAGTGTTACTATAGATGTCGCTCCATCCCAATACGATGGTTAAAGAACGATAGGAAAGATTTGAGCTATGACGTCATGTCATGTTAGCTCAATTGGTTAGAGCATACCTCGGCTCAATGGGTGGATGGGCGCGAGTTCAAATCCCGCACATGACTTAAATTTTTCCTATCGTATATTTGTGATTTTGTAAAGTAAAACTTCCTTGTAATGAGTACCTACTTCCGTATTACGTTTACAGTATTTTTATATAAACCGGCAGTTAATAATTAACTGAATCTTAGGAAGTAAGCAGTACAGGAATAATACGTAATGGAAATTAAATTGTTTCTTAATGGAACATACTTTGTAATATGTAAATAATAATGCCGCTTTTCCATTTAAAGTGCTCTTGGGGCCAGAATTTTGAGAACTACGTTGCCAATCGCAAACAACTTAGTCGATTACAATATTGTGTTATTATTAGGCGTGGGTATATTATATATTAAGGTCCTTGAAATCACATTAATTTTATACAAGAATTAAAAACCAGCCAAAAGCTAGTTATAACACTAATATTACTATTTTTAATTAATAGATTTAGATCTTGTTATGAAGGCGTCAAATTCCATGAAAAGAACAAAATATTCCTATATTATATAGTAAAAGAATAAATAGTAATGAGAATATATTATATAGTATAATAAGTATATTATGTTTCAGATTTTTAGTTTAATTTGTCACTTTTTTATAACACGCAATATAAGGAACACGCAAACAAACAACAACAAAGCTCTAAATATGCTATTTGTAGGAATATGCCCTCTGTCACACCGTAAAGTAATTCGTTCTGTCTGTACCGTTCTCGCTAACTTTTGTTATTGTTTACGATAAAAACCTAATTAGACAAAATAAAATGTCTGATTTATCATAGTTTTCACAGTTAAACAATTCTGAGCTGGATTTGGATGCAAACAAAATTATTGTGATTTGAAAGAATTTACTGCAACTACCCATACGGACGTGACGGCAAACGCCTAAGACGTCGTTGTTGGTTATACAGCTTCAGTGCATAAGTTTAATGTTTGATATTAACAGACCAACAGACGTAGACATAGTATAAAACTGTTCAATTAACCATTTAAAATATTACTACAAATTGTGACATATAGATCGTTTGTATGATCTATAAACAAACAAGGAGTTTTGGCACTGAAATACGGAAGTTTATGTTGCAGTTCGGTGTAAGAGGCGGCCTCGTTCGCTGAGTGTTTTATTGTATTTTGAAGGAATACAGGTGGTAGATATTGTATGGAACTTTGCGACATGTTTCACATAAAACAATGTGATATAAACATTCTGCTGTGTTTAGATTCCGTTCTGTGGAATATAAAATAAAAACACACGAAAGCGAAATCAGTATAAAACGCATCATAGGTAGGGAAAATTACTGAGTTAGTGTACTGCAACATTCAGCAGTTTCAACTCATCAAATTGAAGTGTTCTTCTTTGAAAGCCTAATTTTTAGTCACCTAATATGTCTACTTACAGTACCTACCAATATATATTATTAGAGCCGAAATAGAATTATGGCTAAGATTTTAATTGAATTAAACAGTAAATCCGTTTTTTGTGTTGTTGTTAGTGTAAATTCGTAATTTGTCGGTTTTCGAAGGATTAAAATCAAATTTAATTACCTATCTGCACTGCTAAATTGTAGTCATTTTAGTACCTTTAACTAAATTAATTTCAATATTATAAATTAAACAGCAAACTTTAAGGCTAGTTAAACTATTTTTTCTGTTATACTGTGCTTTTACATTTATTGCAGAAATAGTCAATAAAGGAAGCCCGTTCTGTATTCGGTCTCCTAGTCAAGCACAATTTTAAATTTTAATGCGAAACACATTTTGAATTATTGTTATGCCTGTTATTCTACTTGATTTATACAAGGATCACGGTAGTTGATGTATTAAAGAATTATTAGGAATAATATTAGGAATTTGATTAACTTATTTTATATAATATAATAATATAAAGGAATTTGATATAATTAATAGATCTAACCGAAAATCCATATTATATAGTATATTTAAACATATTTAAAAAATATTTTCTTAAAATTAATATTTTAGAAATACACTTGAAAATAATTAAATGTACATAGCAACAATTCCGCCTAATTTTCATGTTAAGCCGACGTTACGTCATAAACGCCACGTAGCATAACCGGAAGAGTTTTTGACGCGTTTCGATTCTACACCAAGCATCCTCAGGAGGTTTCTTCGAGCGCACAATTACCTAGTTATATCATTTCGCAGTATGCTTGTTGCCATTATCTGTATGGACGGAAAAATACATATGATGTTAATAAAGGGTAGCTTAGTGAAAGTAAGTACACTGACAGACACTGGCCAGGCATTTTATACAATACAGGATCGTTTCAAATATGATGCAATGGAACTTAAATTTCAAATCATAAGTACACCGGGTGTATAACCAGTTATTCAGATATACAATCTAATCTGCAATTAACATTACTTAGTCACTGGTTATTATATTAAGATGTATGTAGTCAGTCAGTACCACTGTATTAATATTTGTCTTTGCAAAGTATTAACCACGAAGCCACCAAATAATTTTGCTTAAAAATACTTTCAGTAAGTAGTTATCAATTTTAATAAAAGGTTTTTAAAAACTGGAAGGCAAGGTACAATCAAGTTGATATCATTGAAATGCGATGAGAGCATTTTCATTTTGAAAATGCGTAGGTACAATGAAGAGGAAAGGTAAGGTTGAGCGTAACAGTAAATTAACAGGATGCATTAATTAATTAATAAGTAGTTAATAAAATATATTTAAGTTTTATTATTTTTATTTAATCCACCTGAGTCCACCCCTGACTGAAAACGGGTTAGCAACATTGTTGCGCTTGCGCATAAATTGTTTTATTACTTTTTTATCCCGCCAACTGTCCAGTCCGGTCTTGTGTAGTGCAGCCGTAGAAAAATGGCCAACTGACCGATATAAGGGCGGAGTGACATTGCATTTCAACTATAGTTTTTATTTAATGTATATCCTGTTTTATACGTTTATTAGAAAATCTGACGAGTAGCTTTAGGAGCTTTAGGTGTTTGGCAACAGATTTTCCACTTGCTGGTGGTAGCTCGCCAGCCGGGAATTCGCGAAATGCTCTACCAAAACTCATGTATTTTGCGAATTATTCATCTATTTGCGATGGATGGTATAAACTTTCCTTTTTTTCTATGTCTTGTTAGTTGCTGATAAGAAATAATGTTAGTGTTGTTATGGTTTGTCCAAAAAGCTATAATAATAATAATAATAATATTTATTTCAACAACCACAATATTACAATTCTTAAAACTAATCAATGTAGGTACTTTATTCATTAAAAATAAAATTAGCTAATAAAGTTACTTAATTAAATAAATTTATATATAGGTAGTCCCTGGTCTCCACACTAGGATTCCCTGTATAGTGGAGATCAGTTTCTTATTTTATTGTTGCTAAAAGGATTTGTTTATAACGTTAACAGGTGTTCTATGATTGGAACTGTATTTACATTACTTATAAACGTAACTGTGCAGTATAGTCTTAACACTATTCTTCAGTGATACACACATATATACATATTTATCTATATGGGTATATCAACACAAATACAAACACGACAAGCATTTCAAAAATGGCACTAGAAAATAAAAAGGGAAACAAAAAACCAAAAGAGAATACATATGGAACAAACACGATTATACACAAAATGATATTGTCGGTTATATATCAATATTGACATTTTGATGTAGGTACTTATTGTTACCTTTCTCATTTTCTTTTATTGCTATGATTTAGTACATATGTATATATATATATATATATATATATTAATATTTTAGAGTAAATATTATAAAGTTTTAATTATTTGTCAATTTGGATTATTTGTTCAATTTTTTCGTAGCCTAATCCCAATAGCCATTGTTTGACTGTGTTTTTACATTTAGTTCGCGTAAGGTGTAATATATTGAGGAGTCTGTTCAGTTTAGTGTATATATAGGGTGCTGTCCATGAATATGCCCGACGGTAGAACTCTGAGTGTCTAGTTGGCACTTTCCATCGAATGTGTCTGCGACAGATGATCACTTTCAATGGAGCTATTTTGTGATATCTTAAAATCACAGACAGAATATACAGTTGTCGTACTCTTAAATATCCACATTCACGATATAAATAATCTGTAGGATAGAGGCGGGGCTTCTTGTGGGCTACTTTAATAACAGCGCGTTGAGCTCGTTCAATTGTCAACATATATGTTTTGAACGCACCACCCCATGCCACAATACAATAGTCAAGAATTGACTGGCATAGAGAGGAGTAAACTAGCCTAATAAGAGAGAGGAGTAAATAAGCTATTAGCTAATTTCTTGCTAACACCTTTGTAATTTTAAGAAAAGCCTCTACCTGTGAATTTTATTAATATTGTTACTTTGAGGTTATTTTTTCCTGCTGATAGCCTTGCCATTGATGACTCTCTCATCTGTTGGTGAGTGATGATGTTAAAAAACATTGAACCTAGAATGGGAAACTGGCTCTCAAAGCCAGCTGCCGGGACACAGATTTGTGATGATTTTCTTTGTCAGCTAACCAAGCTAGCCATGATATGAATAGTGACTGTCCATGCGGCAGTGATTGACATTGATGGACCATAAGTGCTTTAGAAATTAATAATTTTAATAAAATAAAAATTAACACCTTAACTGCTCCCATATCTCAACAGAAATATTCTTATCTCTTTTATCATAAAAAAAATCAGCATGATAGACCAATCCTCGTCAGACTTAGTACATCTGTGTGCAACCAAGTGAACTTGCATAAAAAGTGTGCATGTGTGTGAAACTACTACAAGCAAAGAGAAGACTTGCAACTTACGTAGTGGCTATTAGTTTATCTGTGCCCGTGCTGGGAACTTAAGAAGTAACCGGGATTGTATTGGATCCCAGATAGCGCTGCTGACCTAGTAACTGACCTGGATTGATTAATTGCTTGTACGGCTAGGGGAACTAGCGTTGTATTGCGGTTGTCACCGTTTGGCCGTTATTAAAAGATTCTGCAGTCTTGTAATATGTTATCGTTATGTGTCTTGTATAGCGCTTTTGTACGTCGAAGTCTGGAAAGGAAACGCACTTTTTAACCATTATTACTCCAATACGGTACAATACTTTTAATAACCAACCTCACGGTGAATCCATGGAATACTAAGTAAATTCGTCTCTTTTACATATACTATGTAAAACTTGACGAAACTACTTGTGTATGGAAAGCGCTACGAAGATTCCAACCTGTAGAAGTTACTCACTAATCCTGTTTAACAAAGACGGTTAAAAAATCAGGTAAGTTAATCTTATGTTGGTCTTAAACATATTCGGTCTGGTACAGCAATTGTAAAATTAAAAATAATATGTTAAAAAATCACAAATATACGATAGGAAAATTTAAGTCATGTGCGGGATTCGAACCCGCGTCCATCCACCCCTTGAGCCGGGGTATGCTCTAACGAATTGAGCTAACATGACATGACGTCATAACTCAAATCTTTCCTATCGTTCTTTGACCATCGTATTGGGATGGAGCGACATCTATAGTTCCACTTGCGTTGTACTACAAACGTTTGAGTTGTCATGTTAGCTCAATTGGTTAGAGCATACCCCGGCTCAAGGGGTGGATGGACGCGGGTTCGAATCCCGCACATGACTTAAATTTTTCCTATCGTATATTTGTGATTTTGTAATGTAATCCGCATAGCAGGCGTTATTGCAAACCTAACAATATTAAAAATAATATGACCGATTAACGCTGGCAGGTTATTCTAATGACCTTCGAAACCTAGCATTAGTGTCAATTTACTTCAGACTTGATTCAAGTAACGATCATGATTAACTTTTAATTGACATCTGAGTGTCAAGGATGTCTCCACAATGTGCTTAAGTACTTACTTCAGTGAGTCAATATACAATTATATATACTTTAATAGTATACGTACCGTCAAATACATAGTTACGTTATTATACTGTATTTAATATATAACTGTATTAAACTGTATATATTTCATGTTAATAAATATGTATTGTATTATTAATTTTGTAGTTATTTATTATGTATACTATATATTAGTTTATTATATATTTATTATGCTTGTATGTATTAAGTTTGTGTTTTTATTTCTCTAATATAATATGAAATTATTAGTATATGTTTTATTACACAGTTTCTTCATGTAAACTATATTTATTGTGCACCACCGTCGATCTCTTCTCTTGTTTCTGTCCATCCAAAGGTTGTCTGGAAGAAATCGCTACACAGCGATAAGACCGCCCATTGTACTACCTTAGAAAATTATGTTAGTTACTTTAAAGTGTAAATTAGCTTGGTATACAATAAAGAGTATTTGTATTTGTAACTTTATTATTATTACACTGGTGTGTTACTATTACTTCATTCTAAAATACACAATTTTTCTATACATTAATGGGTAACAATACATAATTTATTGATATACCTTGGCAGCGATACGAAAATCAAAACGAACTTTCATTAAAATATCAGCTTACCCCAAAGCTGCAATTAAGAGCCATTTCACAAAATCACGCTACTGAAGTTTAGGTAAATGCCAGCGCATTGCATACACAAGCGAAAGAAGTGACGACGGAATAGCGTGACTGTGAGTAACATATTTTGATACTAGCACTCATTAATAAAGAAATGTAAGTTGCGAATTTCAAAATTGTGTGATTGGCATGAGTAAATAATCAATTTCTTGTCGATTACTTGCTAATGTTATAGAAAAGAAGTAGGCATGTACATTAAATAGTCAACCTACATCGTGAATCGTATATTTACATTTCATCCTTGATGAATAAAAAATAGATATGTTTGAATCATTGTAACAATAAACTTAAATAATTAAATAATTATACGGCTTAAAATTATATAAATATTTGACGTAACGGCATTGATTAAAAGCTGCGGATTAAAAGCTCTTTCTTTTAAATTTTCCAAAAATTGCTATTTTCCTCGTTCACACTCTACACAGTATCTATATCCAGTCGTTAACACTGTCTGCCATAATGACCATGCATAGGATTGAGGTTTATTTTTCTGTGCATCCGGAAAACAACTCAGTACCAACCACAAACGTCCCATGACGTTTTTGGTTTTCCATTACTTAAACATGTCACCCTCATATTCCCATACCACAATATATCACCTATACCTTTAAAAAACCAACATTTTCATCCATTTATTTTGAGTAGACCAAACAGCGATATGTAAATATATATTTACACATTTTGAGGTTTTTTTGTTTTTAAATCGAATATCTTTGATGCAATCTATAATCAACATATATACTTCTTGATACCAATGCAATCCTCACTATATACTCTTATGCTCACTATTTCCTCTATGGAAAATAAATTATAATACACCTTTTATAGAAAAAAATACTGGAAAGAAATGAGGTTTAAACACACGACAAAAATGGTGAGAAATAGTAATTTAATTGCTATTTTTATTTTTTCGTAACTAGACTCAACTAGAACTTCGATTCTTCTTTTAATATGATAATTTACTATGGTTCTTTAGCCATGAATTGTTACAGATTTTTACGCCAAATATTTTAAAGTAACAAGATTAAAACAACCCAATTGTTTTAAGAACTTTGGCGGGAAAACTGTATTGGAGAGCAATATTTTTTTCTGAAAAACTATACCACCTACGGCTTTGGTCCTTATTTGATATTATTATTTACATATAATTTATACACTTGTATTATTTCAGATTTTTTTGGTTTAGAAGTTTAAAATTAGTTACGAGATTATTTAATACGCAAATTTGCATCGGTAAGTGTTTGCGTTGCAAAATGTATCGAGCGAAAAATGACTTATACGTATGCAAAATTGCGTTTTTCTAGGTTTATAAATGTTGACGTAGGTAGTTACGAGATTAATATGAAATGACGTAATATTTTGGGGCCAAAATGTAATTTGTGCTGGTTTCAGATTTCATCAAAATATTCAAAATACTTCCGTTATCTCAGAAAAGTATGGATTTTTTCTTGTATGGGCAAGGATGCATCCTTTTGAAAACCATTTGGATTATGAAAGTCGGACTTTTTATTTATTTATATTATTATGTCAATGTGATGGAACAAGCGCGAGGCCCACCTGATGTTAAGCGGTATCCTCTGCCTATAACAGATGCATTTCATCACAAGTGACGAACTGCACTGCGCCCATCACCTTGAGACATACCTGTTAAGTCTCATTTTTGCCTGTTATTTCACTGGCTCTCAAGGACTGCTGCCGGAACTCACCGTTAGGTGCTTGGCGACAGATTTTCTACTAGAGGGTGGTCGCTAGCCAGGCGGGCATTCGCAAAATGCCCTTCCACCATGCTGTGAAGCTCAAGCTCTGGGCGGGATTCGAACCATGGACCTGCTGCGCGGCAGTCCATAGCCAATGCCACTGAGCCATCACTGCTTCAAAACTTAAACTTACGCAGAAAACACTTACGCAGATTTTATGGTAAATTTGTAAATACGACTATCGACCGCTAACTGGTATCCCGGTTTGTACAAATGATGGAAAAGCCGGGAGGCCGTTTTGTACAAATTAGGAAGGTAGTTTAATTTCCTGCTGAAGTTATCGCTGTGTTCACTTATAGACATTAACTGAATCCAAAAATATTGGAAATCAATTATTCGCCTGTCATCTTATCCTTGTAAAACAAAAGTTATAGTGAGTTACCAATTTAAACTAGAATAATATAAAAACTAGCAGACCAAAAAGAAGAAGTTAACCCTCTGAGGTTTTTTTTTTTTTTCATTTATTTTCATGGATCAACTAACAGTACACACAATAAAAAATTTACAAAAAAGTTTAAATACAAAACATATAACTAATTGAGGTTGTTAGCATTTTTCCAATAACGCTGTATAAGGCTGCATAATAGTGACGTTTCCTTTTTTTAACACAATGGATGAACAGAAACTAAAGATTTAGTTACTTAACAAGACAACAATAATTATATTATGGACAACAAAAATAAAGTATAGTTTGTTGCTTAAAAAAATAAAGACATGATCAAAACTCTGTGGTCGCACTATAAACTTGCGTCTAAGCGTTCCGCGTACGAGACGTCAGAGCAAGGCAAAACGAACGCAGATCCTACCTCGATGAGCGCTCGCGCGGTACTGATCGCCTCGCGCTTGTACATTTCAATTTATGAGCATTTCGAGTTATGTTAAATATTTTTTCTTGTCTAACAAAACAGAGTTAATAGCACAATTTATTAACGATCAGATTAATTAAAGAATGAACTTTCTTTTCATATAATATCTGTTTGTAATTACACTTTATTAAACGCAATATATCGTGGTAAACTGCTGATATAATTCGTGGAAATTGGCGCAAGATCTTTATTTTATTTCTACAATGACGATTAATTATCGATATTCTAGTACACTATGTGTCAACAGGATTATATGCCTGATGCACAGTTTTTTTTTTAGTTAATTTAATGAATCTTTATACAAGAGATAGAACTCTGAAGTTGGCTATGTGTACTTTAATTCGTAAAATAAGTTGCGGGAGATTGGTCACTACAAAATAATTAATGTTATGTTTGTAAATCTGGTACATTAACTGAAAAGAGAACAGATTATTCTATTTTTATCAATTATTAAACAACTTGTAGATATTTCCTATGATAGTAAATTAAGCGCTTAAAATCTTCGTATACCGCATTAAAATGTAAAATGCCTCTTAAGCGGTTGTATCAAATATAGCGTCTATTGCTGCTTTTGAAATGCGCAAAAATTAGAGAGAATAATACTCATACAGACACAAATAAATAAACCGGCTATGTGCGAGTCGGACTCGAGCACTGAGGGTTCCGTACAAAACCTGTAGGTATCAATAAGTTATGGTATTTTAATTGCTAAATTAAGTCTATAACATTTACAAATTATTAAAAATATTTTTATTATATTTTTAATAATTTTATTTTATGTAACTAAACATTTATGTTTTTCGCATTTTTTTCTTTATCTGTGCTATGAGATTGCATCGTACCAAATTTCAACATTCTGAGTTCACGGGAACTACCCTGTAGGTTTTGATTCCCTTGCGAGTGTCGAAAATTTGCGACATAAACGTCTGTCTATTGATTGCGTTGGCTTAGAAGTTTGTTTTTTTCACAGCTCTAAGAAACCTGAGTATTTGACATGAATTTCAGCTTGATATTCCTTAGACGCATTCCTGAGAAAAAGGGTCTTTACAGACAGACAATAAAGTGGTTCAGATTTTTCCTTTTGAGGTTAAGAACCCTAAAAATACATTAAAAAATATTGATATGTAAAGTGTGAAATTGTGTGGATTTTAATTGTCACAAGAAAACTACTTCATTAAAAAAAGGCTTTATTTTACTCTACCACTAGTTTAAACTACAACTTAAAATTTTTGTATAAAAAGTGAATATAATATTGGTATTAAACAATATTGTTTGCGATGATTATTTGTATGTTCACATGGAAGTATTATAAAATCTGTAAGTATGATCCTAATGAAAGTAATAAACTTATGTAATATGCATTTATCAATAAAATCACCAATAAACTACGATTTCACTGCAAATCTTTGTCTGTTTCAAGGCGAATTCAAATTTGAGGAATTTATAAGGACCATATAACGGGAACCTATAAACTAACCTACGCTGACAGTAAACGCCGTCTAACAGTTAAATCTTGCTTTACATCAAGTAAAAGAATAGGTAGTCAATTGAAATATTTCAAGTTCATGTTATTATGGCGCATTGCTTAACGAATAATAATAAATATTTTCCAAGGCAGTTGTCCCCGAGAGCCAGTACCTAATTCTAGGTTAGCCTGAATAACATCTTCGGAATATAAAAATACTTTAGTGTACTGTATCAACCGGATTTTCCACTGCTGAACACAGTCTCCCCCTTGCCCTGGGGGGCTTGCCACAATCCCCATGCTAATATTAAAACACACATACATTAAAAAGGTTTTGTTTATTGCGCTTGAAATTCCGCTCCTAAACCGGTTTACTTCAACATGACTATACTTAATCAATCCTGATTGAAAAGTGTCCTACTTATTTAGGGTCCGTCGTTTAGCTGATACACCGCTTCATAATATCATACAAGATCTTAACAGGTTACCATCCTCAGTTGCTCTTGCTTGTTTTTGCCATAAATATTGTAACGGCTTCGCCTCGACCGGCATATTAAATCGATACCAAAAACGACGAATTTCTCACTTCGATGCATATGTTTGTATTAAGAACTTTTTTTCACTGGCGGTATGCCTTTATGAATAAAATACTACGAACTATATACAATACTACAGCTACTACAATAAAAGCATTTAGACCACCTATAAGTCATTGCAGACTGTCAGTCACAGGCAGTCCAATTGCTCCAGCCCACTACCAGCGTGCCCAGCATGCTGGCAGCATTTTCTTGTGAATTGAGATGCTTATTCGTTGAGACAAATATGTGCCAGCATTTAGATCACGCGACGCATCGACCAAGCGCTCTGATAAGTTATGGAAAATACGATGAGCTCCCGCTCACCGTGGACATAACGTCTTCACACCAAACGGCTCAAATATGTAAAAATTTAAGAACTTAACTTCGTAAGTTTATCGCCGATATACAACCTTTGCATAAGCAACGTACAGACCCACCAACTTATCTGTTCAGGTGGCAGAAAAAAGAACTACAACATTCCTTCAAATTGTGACAGTTTGTAGATGATTTCCTTGATCAGCAGCGCCCTCGCCAACTGCACAGTTAAGTTGGTGGTACTATACTGATATTAGATTAGATCGCTAGCTCGTGAGATATACATATTTGACTACCGTCTTGTCATTTACGTTAATAATGATACCAGGCTTTAACTCTGCGTGGAAAACGGTTTTTTATCTGTTAGAGCGGATTTTTTTTGAAATTCGAACCTTTTCAAAATTATATTTGCTGAACAAACACTAAATTAAAACATATTTATAACAATAACAAATATTTTAAAGGTATTTTAAGAAAACATTTAATTAATTATTTAATAAAACACTTAAAAAATCTTTATAAAAATGATAAATATCTAGTGACAATTCCGCCTAATTTCCTGTTAAGCCGACGTGACGTCACAAACGCCACGCAGCCAAACCGGAAGAGTATTCGACGCGTTTCGCTTCCAAACGAAGCATCCTCAGGAGGTCTTGACTCTACGAGCGCACGATCGAGACTGATCGATCAGTCTCGAAGATTTTTTAAGTGTTTTATTAGATAATTAATTAAATGTTTTCTTAAAATACTTTTAAAATATTTCTTATTATTAAAAATGGATTTCCGCAAAGTAACGCCTGAATCTATTCGTTAACATATTTATACATATATTATTCTCTAGTTACAAGTAGAAATAAAAAGGCACCAGAACAGTTCCTAATATATGTATATTTTATTAATACATTTTGCACAATATTGTATCTCCTTTCAATAACCGGTTTTCATGGTCATTCAATCGTGTATAAAAAGTGTCATGGTTAGGGCTCTGGTCGTTTGGATGATATACTGCTTCATTCCTTGCGTTTTAGGGTTCCGTAGTAAAATGGAACCCTTTTAGTTGCAATATTTTCGCCGTGTCTTTCTCTCCATCTGTATGTCACGGTATTTTTATTTAGAGACTTCAAGAGTAGCAACGCTGAAACTTGGTAGGTACACGTGTTTTGTGTAGATAATTATTAAAACAGTCAAACAGCAAAATATTGACATTGAGAAAAAATACTTTTCAAGGAAAGGAAAATTTATTTATGATAGGTATAACAAACATTTATACTGGAAAATATTTATATATAATCATCGGAATCTTTTTTAAAGCCCCTCATTTTGATACCCCACTCGATGGTTTTAGAAAAAAATATGTCACTATATGGCGTCTCGAATCCCTGTTTTTTTTCTTTTAATTTTTCATGAATCTGGTGCCACTGCGCTATTAAGACGAATCTAACGATATCTCATTCATTAAAATCTGTTAAGCCGTTCAGAAGTTATGGTGGAATAAAGGAACTCACACACATACATGAAACCTGAAAACGTAACACTCCTTTTTTGAACAGTCGTGTAATTAATACGTAGGAATGGGATACAGAAACATTTTTATTATTGTAAATATTTCATTTGAATAAATCAATATTAAAAGAAAACATTTATACATAAGTACCTCTAAAACTTACAGATATGGACAGCCCTGAGTATCTAGAGTAACTAGACATTTAAATCTCCTACGGGCTGGTTTCGTATGCAGGGTTATTGGAAAAATTCTAACAACCTCTTAGGGTTGACTTCTGTTAGTCTTAACAAACATGTTTGGCGTTTTTTTGTCTTTTTTATTTGGGTTTGACGAAATAAGCACGAAGAACACCTGATGTTAAAGATATTAAAAGTCTCTTGTGCCTGTAATTTATTATTTAATATTTTTATTACTTTGATCGATGTAAATATTCAAATCTCTATCCAACGGACCAATGTTGCCGCGAGTAAGCAATGTTTGTTAGGACTAGAGATTGTTAGCATTTTTCCAATAACACTGTATATGATAGTTATATGAATCCAGATAACTTTATTTTCTGGTTTCATATACAGGGTTATTGGTAAAATGCTAACAACTTGTTAAGGTTGACTTCTGCAAAGAAATATTACGTGATGTATTTTTGTTATAATTTTTTTCTTTTTTTATATTTATTTGTATTTCAATGCCTTTTCCGAGCTAAAAGCACCCGCCGCAGCAACACTGGACCGCACCGTGGTCCTTTTGAATAGAGTTTTGTATATTTTCATCGAGCAAATAAAAAATATGAAATAATACATTACAGGCGCCAGAGACTATTGACATCAGGTGGTCCTCCTGCTTATTCAGTCAAAAACATATAGAAAAACACAAACGAAAATTAAAAAAATAATTAATAACAATTTTTTTTTTTATTTGAATCTTTTAATGTTTCTTAGACTAGCAGAAGTCAACCGAAAGAGATTGTCAGCATTTTACCAATTACCCTGTATATTGTATATTGTTATATTAATCTTAGTAAAACCAGAACAGTATTCATATTTTACTATGATACAGCCGATCAATGACGTTAAGTTTGTCAGAAAATATCCCATCAAATCTGAAACTATTCTTATTATCAGCTACGGAACCGTCCAATAAACTTGTCGCGACATCCTTTTGATCCCGTTTGTTACCTGCCATTTTGGGTGATTATCTTGACAGGTTAAATGTTGTAACGCAATCGTGAGTGGGTGTTCGAATATATTTAAATATTATTTTACCACTGAGCGCCCAAAATTTTGCCATTACCTAAAGTGAATACTTTAGGTGCTCAGTTCTTAGTGAGGAAACCAGGTCCGTTATCCCAACAACTGCCGGCGCGGCTTTTGCTTCAATATTGAGTGCTCAGAAATATCCAAGATAATTTTATTATTAAAGAGAACACTGATGTCTAAGGCGGGAAAAAAATAACTGTAAATAGTTTTTGGTTTTCTTTCTTTAATGAGTAACTAATGTATTTCAGTACGTAAAACGCGGGATTTGAAGAAGTGTTTTAAAATACCTAATAGTTTTTTTAAGTAATCGAATTTATCACTTTAGCTGGTAAATGTAAGCTGTATTTTAAACACTTATAGCATAGTAGAAACTCTTTCTACTATGCTTATAGGTAATGTTTAACTTTTTTACAGAATATATTTATCAGCGCTGTGCTTTGATATTTTTAAAAAGAAATCTAATAAACCGTAAAACATTATGGGCTATCTTTTAATTACTATTCTACAAGAATATGGTGCCCTGCCAAGCATTCATATACTTTAATGACGTTACCGATTTTTCCCCAATTTCTTTTCGTAATTTCCTTTTTTACTTTGGTATTTTCAAATACCTAGAGGTAGACAGACGAGAGATACAGACCTAGAAGGAGATCTTTATAGTATCTCCCTCTAGGTCTGTTAAAAAATATAAATACTTATTAACTTATTTCATCACGTTAGAGTGGGTGGTGGAAAGCGTAGACTAAGGATTGATGCGACCTCTATGGACATAAGCGACGCGGGTTCGATTCCCCCAGTAGATGCACACTTTGTGCTTAAAATGCGAATCTTGGAAGTAACTTAATACGGTTAATTTTTTTGTTAACAAAATGTTGAGCTGCGGCGAGCGATTAGGCGTTCACTCGACTCAAACGTTTGGCCACACGCATTATCTTAATTACTGTTATTAGTCTGCTTTTCTTATGGTCTGCCATTTAGCAATTCACTGTTCAATACAAAAAATATTTGCGTCGAGTTGTTTATATCATATCAAGTTACAATGAAATGAAGTATTGTACGGTCGTATTAATTATTTGTATTATTATTATTTTTTATGTTATTGTGACGGAACAAGCACGAAGCCCACCTGATGTTGAGCGGTATCCTCTGCCTATAACAGATGCATTTCATCAGAAGTGACGAACTGCATTGCGCCCATTACCTTGAGACATACTTGTTCAGTCTCATTTTGCCTGTAATTTCACTGGCTCTCAAAGACTGCTGCCGGAACACACCGTTAGGTGCTTGGCGACAGATTTTCTACTTGAGGGTGGTCGCTAGCCAGGCGGGCATTCGCAAAATGCCCTTCCACCATGCGGTGAAGCCCAAGCTGGCGGTGGGGATCGAACCAGGGACCTGCGGCACGGCAGTCCATAGCTATGACCGCTCGGCAATCATTGCTTCATTATTGTATGAGTTTAACATTTTTTCTTTGCTGAAAATGCTGGATGATATGCCAGTTTATATTTTAAAATAAAACATAGGTTTTTAATGCATTTACAAAAGCGCTTGCTTGTCATATACATTTTTGTGGTGATGTCGCAGAGGACATGATGAAAAGAAGCACTGTTAACAGAATACTATAATTGTTTATTACTTGTAAAATTTTCCTACTGATGATGATTTAGTAAAGAATTGTGTCTAAAAGTATTAAATACTCACAAAGAGACCTGGTATATGAAATAAATAGTTTTTCTTTAAAACTACGTGTCCAATCAGGATTAAAGTATGTGTTGAAGAAGCACATTTCAATGCGTTTGAAAACAAACGGAACGTTCAGAACATATTATTTAATTTCGTTCACAATCTAAGATATTGAATTTAACGAACCTGCCCGAAATTTTACTGGGTGCAGTGTCAATTTATTCCAAAATTCAGGACACCCAGCGGCAAGCAATGAATCTCGATTGACAAATTGCAGCTGAACAATAATTGACGTTGTTGTCACCAAAGAGTGCTTTTGTAGGTACACCGTATACTCGAGGTATCCCATCATGTGTTAAAATATTTATCATCTTTCTATTTTGTATATTGTCTGTGAAGCAAAAAATATTATGCCGCCCGTTGAAACCACAGATAGATGTGTAGACATCACATATCACAGGTCCCTGTAATCAGGGATCGAGTCCACTACCATCCGGTCTCAGTTCCATAATCAGTCACTGAGTATTTCGCAATAACATTCTCCAGGATCTGGAAATCGATCCAAAGAACTCGCGAGTTGGAAGATATACTAAACATACAACCTCCTTTAATTCTCCATCCATATACATTAAAATAATTTATTTTAACCTAATTTTTTTTTTGTTTATTTTGACGCAATGATGACCGAGATGTAATAGCTATAGGCTGCCGTGCCGCAGGTCCCTGGTTCGATCCCCACCGCTGGCTTGAGTTTCACCGCATGGTGGAAGGGCATTATGCGATTGTTCGCCTGGCTAGCTACAAACCCTCAAGTGGATAATCTGTGGCCAAGCGCCTAACGGTATGTGCCGGCAGCAGTCCTTAAGAGCCAGTCAAATTACAGGCACATGTGACTTAATAACTACGACTCAAACTGACGTGCGCAGTACATTTCGTGTCTTGTGATGAAATTAATCTGTTGTAGGCCAGAGGTTAGTCTGCTTAACATCAGGTGGGCCTCGAGCTTGTTCTGTCACAATAACATAAAGAAAATAACCAATAATTTTCTCATTTCCAGTCGGCGCTAGAACCCACCGAGTCCCCGTCCACCTCAACGGGGCGAAGCGCCGGAGCCCGTGCGGCCGGCCGAGTGGGCTACACCCAGTGCGAACCGGACACCACTTAGTGTTACTAAATCTCAGTGTAAGGACATAAACGTTTACGTCGTAATACAAACTTCATTCTGTAAGAAATTATTTTCATGTGTCAAACGAAGCCAAATGTCAACGTTTTAGACAGCTCGAGCTGTCGTATTTGAAATCATTTACTCAGTGTTGCAAAACCTTTGAATGCTGTACTTCTTTTTAATTCTGTTTTCTGGGCCCATAACCACAATTAGTTGTTGTGTAAAAGACAATTAGTTAAAAAACAAATCTAGTCAATTGTTAAAACCTATTCTTTGCACTGCATTCGCCAGTTGCCAAAAACTAACATTATTTGACTGAATTTGATTTGTGGCATTACAATATTTCGATAGAAATCTTTTACTCAGTTTTTCAAAACGATGACTTCTGCACTTTTTTTGAATGTAGACTATTTTCTCTGGATCCTAAAGAAAATTTGATAAAAATACATCTCAGATGATTGTAAAAACGTTGCATTTGACATGTACAAACAATTATAATATAATTTTGTTTGATTGCATTTGTTTTGTGCCATTACAATGTTTAGATTGAAATAATTTGATGCAAGAACTTTAAATTCTGCCCTTCTTTTAAATTCAGACTATTTTCTGGGCCCTAAACCTAAATAAAATTAAAATACATCAGTCTATTGTAAAAACCTTGTGGAATGCTTAATACAGTTGCATAAACACTTAAAAAGATTGGTTTCAATAATTTGATTGCATTTGTTTTGTCTCACTACATTATTTTGATCAGAAATAGTATTAGATTTCCAAAAACCAGTTTGGTGAAAAAAGCGCCATCTGTTAAAAAAATCTACTAGCCATCCCCATTTAAGTCATCGAAGTGTACAGTAGAATTACAGTAGAGTATCTATAGAAAAAGAATGGACTTGGGTTTGGCCTTGGGACTGCGCTACATTGATAAATAATTTATAATAGTTTGTATATAAATTACATATTAGTATATAGTTAAAATATGATATTGATAACGGGAAATCAGCTCTAGTTATAGTTTATTTTAAATTCCAAGTCTACTCTTTTTCTTAGCATACTCTGGTAACATAGATGGATCAAGGAGCCACAGAAACCATGAATCAGAAAGTCAACTCAACATAGTTAATTGGCATTACCATCACCTTAGAGCAACAGGGCCTTCCGCTGTGCCGAAATAACAAACAACTTTTACAGATTAGGTTGGTGATTCAGTAATCGATACTGAGAACGTGATTTCAAATAAGCACATATTGATAATACTTAAGACTTAAAATCGATTGTTAATTTATTACTTAAGATAACATAATAATAATGTGAATGTATCTTGAAAAATTTCATACAGAATATCGGAGTTACGTATGCGCGTTGACACGCCTAACAGTTTTAAACCAGTGTCAAACAGGTTTTTTTTAAGTAGTGCTGCTCCATACTGCATAAGTTACATACGTTCGTCACGTTTATAAATAGTTTAGTTGGGGTGTTTGTATCATAAAGTATTTAAGGGCCTGTCAAGTTTCAAAATATATCGTTAGGGTTTTTTGCGTTATTGTCGTATGAATTGACTGTGCACCTTACTTGGTATACTGTGTACCACATTCACTGTGGCCTAGAAAAAACAAAGAGGATAGCGCAAACTTGGTTTCCTATAATATATGACTTGAGATGATCACGAACATTTATAAAACCATTTTAAATATGTACCTAAGTACGTATAACACGAAGTATAGTCATCAAGACAAGTATATAAATTTAAGTTAAAAATATCCCATCCAATGGAATCCATCCATTTGATTTAAATTTAGAACAAAAAACTCTACAATTCCATATGTATCGATGTACAAAAAAGTTTTCGTAAAAGGGCAGATTTTATTGGATTCTCATCAATACACCCCTACAGCATTATATAGCACAAGGGTGGGTAAATCAGGCGGGGCGTTATTCGTTCCGCCCCCAGCAAACTCCAGTTAAATTACTTCTCGATCGGGGCTTAAAAGCGACGTTTTCTAATATAAATGTAAAATATAAAGTAAGGAAAAAATATTTTTCAAATTCAGTCCAATAGGATAATCAGCTGAGCCAAATTATTATTAATATATATTTTTGTTTAACATATCTCTATAATAACTTATAAGAGATCGCAACTTCCGTGTATTCCCTAAGCTACGAGTATTATGTTCCTCTACTACGCAATTTTCGTAGAACCATAATGTACTACGCTCGTAGTAAAGAATCAAGTTTCGAAAATTTTTAAGACATTTGGTGTTTCCGGTAGCTGCTTTCTAACGATTCGTGATTTTATAGATCCTTCTACGGACCAAATAAATCTACAGAAATTTTTCGTATCATTCTCATCGTTTTACGAACTTGTCAATATAATTACGTGAATAATTTACTATGAGTCGATAGTGATATCGACAATGTTTCAGCTTCTACCGGAAGCCTTTTTCAGGATGTTGAGTGTGGTAGGTGTGGTATGGTAGAAGCCGTAACATAGTCGATAGTGATGTTGAGTCATAGTCAGTTGTTCACGCTCAAACACCCGTGTTGTCAATATGTGTTGAACTCGCAATATACATATTAGCTATTATAGAGTAAAATAATGTCTCTGATGAAATGAGTAGTGGTGGACCGCGAATTTATGCAACGTAGAAAACACCTCTAAAAGTCTCTCCGCTCGATTATTGCAAGCTAAAAGATAGTACTCGTAGACATATTCAACGACAAACAAAAATGAGGTTAGTTAGTAGCTGAGTCATGACTATGTGATCTCATGCTTTGTGATTTTAAATTTGCACAACGAAAAATTATTCGAACGTTAAATTTTTCACAATTATATGGTTATTATTAATATGTTTACGAATTTTAATATACGTTTTGGGTTACTATAGTATTTCCATTTCTTGTACGTGCGTAAACGTCGTATTTATATAAAATAATGCATACATAATGTAAAAAAGAACGCTCATTCAAGTTTTCACAGGAGCTGTCATCGAGAAAATAAAGAAATGGAAATAGTATATTATTAGTTGATGAATATTGTCCAAAATTTGTGTGACATCATTCCATTCGCGTTGTATCTAAATCATTCATTAGTGTTAGTACATTACTTTATTAATCGGTGAATGAATTTTAGGAAAAAAAAATGTGATATCGACTGAATTTCATGTTGATTTGATCTCAAATTGGTTACTATATTACTTAATTGGTTAATTGTGCTAAAATTGGAATGTGAAGTATATGAAAAATTTAGCTCGTATTGAACTAAAAATTTTGTATTTGTTTATTTACAAACTCCTTGCAAAATTTCGTTTTTACTAAGAATTTAGTAGTAATGTGCTGTAAAAATAATAAGGTACAACGTTATCGACATAACTTATACACGCGTTTTTTTTCTCAACTATCGAAATTTAGCAGTGATAGATTAATACATATTATTTTAATAGTGTGCATTACATTTTGATGCTATGACAACCTGGTTAATTTTGTAAAAGCATAAATACATTTTAAGAATTTTTCGTCCACAGTGTGTGATAAATTAAAATTAATACGAACAAAAATTATTAGATCGATAAAAATTGAATCTTACAACTTAATGTGAAAATTGACCGATTCTTTGGTTGGGTCTACTCATATAGGTAATTAAAGGATATTAGCGTAGAATAAGAGCAGGACAAAGAATAATCAAAGGATAGACATAAGACGTTAGTCTGCGATGATTTTACTTTATAACTGCCCGTCGAAGAATATTAAAATAATAATAAAAGATCGATTATAGAATTACAGTTTTAAATTGCGTCTGTTTTGTTTCAATAGCTCTTCGAGGTACAGTCGCCTGCAATAAGTATACACTTCGTAATTTTCAAAATAATGTGATGCCGCTAAGTTATTAATAATCGAAGTCAACATTAACATGAGTAAAAATATTCAATTTATTCTTTGATATTAAGATAGTTCTGATTTCATAGAGAAAAATAGAACTCATTGCCACTATTTTGAAAATTACAATTTGTTACTTCTTATTGCAGGCGACTGTACAAGAACTATGCTAATAAGTTTGCATCACCAGAATCATTGCTGTAAAAAAAAACATATGTACAATTTATTATATAATAGAGTAATTAACATGCCCGTTCGTTATTTCGTCCTTTTCAATCAGAAAGCCGTCTAAAACATATTGTGAGATCTTTGATGCTCTTCATCTATTTCTTGCATGCAAAGCCCCATTATAGTAGTGTGTGAGTTACCGTCGTTACGAAATAAAATAAATATATGTATATTTAATTGCCATTTTAAATACGAAAATAATTGACTTCAGTGCCATCTGTGTTTTACGCCTGAAGTGAAGTCATAGGATGTTTTGCTAGAAAAAACGTTTTATACTAACTATATAAGTCTTTACTACGGACCTGTTTCAGAATGTTCGAGTAAGTTCCGGTTATACTACCCAGAACATAAAATAACTGAATGATTAACATGACAGCTAACATGCAGCGCGTTTCAAGCTTTAACCGATGGATAGGCTAAATCGATGACTGTGAAACGCATAGATAGTTTTTTATTTATTGAATATCTTCTGGGTAGTAGAACCGGAATTTACTCGAACATTCTGAAACAGGCCCTAAATCTATAGTTTCGGCAACTGCCTTGACAGCTTTTTGTTTTACTGATAAAGAAGTTGTCAGCTTTGACATCAGTATAAAGTAGGGATGTTACTTTATGTTCAAATACGGAGGCATGATCTCATTCACTATTACAGTCATTCTCCACTTACCAGGCTCGTGAGGACAATGGTATTGTAAAGCATTAATGATGCCCCTTCTAATCTTCGACCATATCATTAGTTACATACATACTAGGTACATTGTATAAGTATTATTTTCAAAACTGAAGAATATTAACAGAATTATCTTGAATAAGACACAGAAACTGTGAAAAACAGACGCCATGAACCAAGAAGTCAAATTAGGGCACCTAACCCAACACCATTTATATTTTCGATGTAGCCACGGTAACTCCCACAAATATTTTTTATACATATATGTAAATATTTTGTAAATACATGAAATCTATAGATGATCAACGTATGATGATAATTATAATTAGTAGTCAATATTAATTGTTAGGTACAGATAACTCCATTGCAGAGTAGTTACCTAAAAACGTTACAAATCCCAGTTTTTGTTTGTTGTCATATTAACTGAAACTTCGAAGAAATTTCTATTAAAATGGCAAATTTTGTTATTAATAGAACTGAAGTTAATTTTATACTATTTTCTAAATAATATTTATAGTTGTAAATTGTGAATGGATCCTAATAATGAATAAGATCATGTAACGTAGTAAGTTAGAGTAAGATTCATTGTCATTAATTATTTATGGTTATTGTTATAACGTAGTATTGATAAGTAAACGTATAGGGTTCTAAAATACAACTACATATTTTATAATATAGTTTTTACTGACGAAACGCTAACTAACTGTTATGCGTATATCCAGAAAATATTAATCTTTAGGGTCCGTTTCACAATGTCCTAATAAAGTTTCGGGTTGCTAACCAACACATAAAATAACCAAATGATAAAATGACAGTTAACATGCAGCGCGTTTCAAGCTTTAACCGATGGATAGGCTAAATCGATGACTGTGAAACGCAAAGATAGTGTTTTGTTTATTAAATATGTTCTGGGTAGTATAACCGGAACTTACTCGAACATTCTGAAACAGGCCCTAAGTGTTGTGTTTTAAAATCCTATAATCAAGAATGTAACTACCGCCCAGCGAATCGAGGCATCACAAACATAGTTTCTTGTGATAACTAATTATTAATTAAAAATGTAATATAATTGTAATTTTCTGTCCAATTTGTAAGTCCTTTAGGAACAAATTTAAGAGTAGATTTTTTAACATTATCGCATTCATGTAAAAAGCCAAAGTTTTTAATGTAGCTTTCGTTTAATAATAAGTACCATTTTTCCTGTATAAGTCGTCCGTAGGTTCTTGGTGCTTTGGTCACAATTTCCTATTTAAATTTACGGTTTTTCTCTATTGTAAGTCATATAAGGAGTCAGTAACAGCACATTGTAAATTAAGCACGTCATCACATTTAGATGTAAATTAAAATTAACATTAGATAAGTTTACTTTAAGCAGGTGTGTAAGTTAAATTTCCGTCATTAGATTGAGGGCGATAGTAACCTCACCTTCTTTCATAATTCCATACTTTTGCAAGAGACGAAAACAGAGAAGAAGCGATTTAACAGAAAAATCAGAAGAAACTAATTGTTATCTAACAAAATACCTGAAATATTTTGGTCGTTATTAATTATCTAGGTACTTATACAAGTGGTTTTACCCAATGCGTGGCGTACCTACGTTTTAATCTTGATATACAAATATATTAGTAGAAAGCCGCCCAGGATATTAACTGCCGTCCTAAACCACGTAGTTTTCGTATTTGAAGTTATCTTGATTTATTTGGGACAGTGTGAAGCTGCAAATTAAACATTGATTAATATTATACCTAATTATGTTGAAAGCAAAATAAATACGAAAATAAAGGTCAACTTTTTAAGTTCATAGAAATCCGGCTTTTGTTTGATTAATTTGGTGACCTTCCGATACTCGAATTGTTTTTGTTTTTTGAATGGTATTTATTCATTTATAAATTATAAAGGGAATCTATATCTATTTATTAAAATAATAACAAGCAATTTCAATAATAAAATAGTTTATGATATTTCATTTAACCTCGTTATTCGTATTATTTTGCTTTCAACACAGTTATGCAGTGTCTAAAGCAAAATTAATATTGTGTATAAGAGTCCGCTTTTTCTTTGAGTCTGCACTGTAAGAGAACTGTAGATGATGATTATGATTTTATAACTTTGCATTGCGGAATAATACCACAGGTTAATAAATATACCTATGCAATGTCTTCGTAGAGAAGTTTAGCGTCATTGCTAAATCTGGCTAATGTTGTCTGTGGCGAGCATCCGTGAATTCAAGGATCGACCGAAATGAAAGTTTATAAAACCTGAAGTAAAATATGGAAACTTGTAATCATAGTTTTTACTTTTTTTTATGTTATTGTGACGGAACAAGCTTGAGGCCCACCAGATGCTAAGCGGATTAACCTCTGCCTATAACAGATGTATTTCGTCACAAGTCACGAATTGCACTGCGCCCGTCACCTTGAGACAGTTGTTAAGTCTCATGTGCCTGTAATTTCACTGGCTCTCAAGGACTGCTGTCGGAACACACCGTTAGGTGCTTGGCGACAGATTTTCTACTTGAGGGTGGTCGCTAGCCAGGCGGGCATTCGCAAAATGCCCTTCCACCATGCGGTGAAGCTCCAGCCCGCGGCGGGATTCGAACCATGGACATGCTGTGTGGCAGTCCATAGCCAATGCCACTGAGCCATCACTGCTTGACTTATAAAATGTGACATCTTTAAGATTCTGTTATTTTCCAATATTTGTGTTTTATCGCGTGTTGATGTGGAAATAGTGGTAGATTATTAATAGGGAAGTTGGCCTGCGATTTCCATTCAAATGTGTACCCCTAGTTTATTCCTGGATCTAGAGCAATACTTTTCAACACCCTTGCTCGTAAAGTGAGCTTTATTATATCTTTCTTAGGGCCATAAACCGAAATATAACACCCTCGTGCAAAATAATATTATACACTAGTGCGCAATAGAATTATCCCTACAAAGTTAAGTTAGTATCTAACTGCAAATTATATGCGAGTAAACATAGCATTTTCAATCTAACCGGGTAATACAGATTTGTAACATCAAAGAGGTTTATATGTAAAAAAACATAATACAATTGCAGCGCGCAAAAAAAAAAAACTTGTGCGCTATTTTCCATAATTTTCGTATTTTGTTTGTATCGTATTTGTGCAATATATATTTTTTTCCTCGCAAGGGTGTTGAACAAGTGCGTATGAAACTCGTGAGCAACTTAGCTCACTTGTATCATAATTTACTATTTACATAATCTAGGCCTGCCATAGACACGCATTTGTGTCTTATTAGCCGGAGTTCAACCAGCCCCTGCCTGGTTTTCATTATTTGTTATTCTTTAGATTTTGGGCTATGATTTCATTTAGTTGGATTTGTGAAGTGCTCGTAGCGAAGTTTGCTTGGCCGTTCTTAACCAATCAGCTAAGTTAAGCAACGTCCGCCACGGTTATGTCATGACTTGGACGGGTGACCGCTAGTAACATTACTACGGAACGCTTCCGTGAAGGCACGTTAAGCCGTTTCTGCCTGATGGTAGGGCATTTTGCGAATACCTGCTTGGCTCCACCTCAAAGAGAAAACCTGTCGCCAAGCACCTAAGTGTGTAATGTTGTCTTAGGTTCTCGCGATTATTACACATAGTAATTAAGCAACTTTAAACGGTTTAAATCGCGTATATTTATCATTATTTTTGTCCCGACGACGTATTTCAGTCACCCCGTGACCACGATCACTGCAAAGTTGTTTAATTACTACTTAAGTGTGTGTTCCGGGACCTATAAATAAAAAAAATTAAAACTTATTTGTGTTGAAAATTAAAACTTACGTATCTTGGATGTGGACCTTCTTCATTACTCTTTGTTACTATTATAGTTGGTTAAGCAATTCGTGATACTAACAGATTCTGTTAGCATTTTAATCAGCAACATATTACCCGGCCTAAGATATAGGCTTTTAAAGGTCAGATGAAAGGACAGTCATCGGAGGCTTAATAGGGTCACCTTTTTTAGTTAGGTACCCTAAAAATATTCCTCTTTTTTCCTCTAATTCTTTCCTGTCTCAGTGACAGTTCTTTTACAGTACAGACTTAGGTACGATTGTTCAATCAAAGTGGTAGGTACTCAATATAATTTTTCTCAATGTCTTCAAAATGTAATATGGATAAACATAATTGCATTCATCCTTATAAATATATACATTTAATTTTAATATAACTGTAAGATGTTTGATTCATTCAAATGTAAAAGTGATATTTAAACTATTTCTTGTCAAATAAACGATTTCGTTTATCGTTTAATGTGTTGTTATTTATACTACCCAATAAATATTTACTGATGTGTTAGGTATGTACCTGCTGCAGGTTTTTGAAGCAGTGATGGCTCAGTGGTATTGGCTATGGACTGCCGTGCAGCAGGTTCATGGTTCGCATGGTGGAAGGGCATTTTGCGAATGCCCGCCTGGCTAGCTACCACCTCCAAGTAGAAAATCTGTCTCCAAGCACCTAACGGTGTGTTCCGGCAGCTGTCCTTGAGAGCCAGTAAAATTAGGTACAGGCACATAAGATTTAAGTAACAACTGTACATCAGTGTGACGGGTGCAGTGCAATTCGTCGTTAACGAAATGCATCTGTTATAGGCAGAGGCCCCTTAACATCAGGTGGGCCTCGGGCATGTTCCGCCACAATAACATCCCACGCTTGGCAGGTGTCATGGAGGTCGCAGTGTTAGATAGCAGTTCCTCAGAAGGCGCTGCTGCCCACCTCCCGGTATTTTCTTCTTAGTCGCCTCTTACGACACTCTGAAAGAAATAGGGGTTTGTTATTCTAGCCCTGCACCCCACATACTATAAATGTATAGCTTCATCATATACTTACTAAGTGTATCAAACTCTGGTTTGCTAGTTTAAAGATGTATTTTTATATATATATATATATATATATATATGATAGGTTTGCCTGTGATCACTATCTCACCTGATGGTAAGTGATGATGTAGTCGAAGATAGTGTTAGGCTGACAAAGAATTACTGGTTTTCAAGGATAGCTGCTAGAATACACCGTGAGGTGCTTGGCGACAGATTTTCTACTTAAAGTACCTAGCCAGGCGGGCTTTTGCAAAATGCCCTACTATTATGCTATAACGACTGCCGTCCTAAGTCAAGAAGCACGGAAGCGCTCAGTAATTAATGTCACCAGCAAAACCCATCAAAGTCGTGATCGCACACGGCTAAGCAACCTTCGCTACGAGCGCTTGGACTGAAAAATTCGTCTAGTATTTAGGAAATCAGTAGTTACTTATACATTCTCGTAACCTCATTATTTACAGATAAAATAAAATATCCGTATGAATTCAGGAGCCATCCCAGATTTTATACCCTTATACAATCTGGGATAGCTCCATTTTGCATTTAGGGACCGACATAGGAAAGACATTGGAGGGACGTGCATTATTAGACTGAAAGATCTCTATACCTACCAAGCAACTTATGAATAAACTATCAGAGGCACCAGCCATTCTGACGCAAACTTCCCAAGTGCCCTTATTCTCTTCCAGTCCAGTGTAATGCTGCTATACTGGCAATCTAAGAACCGCTTTCATGAGTTTGCCCCCGCGGAGTTCCGTGTTCGATATAATAAGATTTCTCCTAAACAACGTGGACCCCTTTCAATTTACGAGTGGGTACAGTATATTGTACTTATATGCAGGATGCCAGTATCTTGGTATTGCATACCTTACACGCCTCTTCAGGCGGTTAACTGCCGGCCGTGTGGTTGAGAGCCGCTGACTCTCAGCGTCTTCCGTCTTCCAAGGACTGCTGTGGGCATCCAACAACAGGTAAAGGGCAAATCTGGTTTGTTAAGCTCGTATTTTCACCCGTCATACGTGCCCTATTTGAGGGTTTCTTCCCGTTCTGTTCGTTAGCATCTTCGTTAAAATCAAATCAAATTATTTATTGCATGAAATACATGTACCAAAGATGTCATAATTATTATAAATACTGGTTCAATCTACGAATAAATAATGTATTCGTAGGGTTCAATGTATTCTGCCTTAATAAGGCGGTGCAATGTTAATATTATTACAAATTTAATTAAATTAATGAGACATTTTTTTATGTTATTGTGACGGAACAAGCCCGAGGCCCACCTGATGTTAAGTGGACTAACCTCTGCCTATAAAAGCCGCATTTCGTCAACGATGAATTGCACTGTGCCCGTCGCACGGAGACGTACAGTTGCTAGGTCTCATGTGCCTGTAATTTTACTGGCTCACAAGGACTGCTGCCGGAACACACTGTTAGGTGCTGCAGATTTTCTACTTGAGGATGGTCGCTACCCAGGTAGACAATTTTATATCTAAATACACCAAATTAATTGTTAAAATAATTCTCAAAACATAGCCTAATAATTATTATCATTCGTCAAAAATCTTAAACGTAAATATATTATGTTAAATTAAATATATGAAATTGAATTACATAATAAATAATAATAATAAAATTAACTAACACGAATACATAAATAGTTATTAGAATAAAAAAAATGTTTTTAAAATGTCATGTTTTTGTCATTCAAGAATTCTTTACATGTTCATTGATTTAATCAAATGTTTTAAATTTTCTTTTAAATACTCAAGCAAGGTTGCCAAAAATAGGTTGCCAAAAATAAGTATATAATAATACTTTTCGGGCTGCATATTGAAAAGGCAAAACGAAGTCCTAATAATGAAACTCCACTTAATCTGTGCGTCTGGCCGACCGTAATAATATGTCTCGGGTCTCTAACTGGTATATGACGACAATACTGCAATTTAGATACAATGCGAATAATGCTGACCCAAAATAAACTTGATTAGAAATTCAATTAAAGAAATGTTTCAGGGGACTCAACTCAAAGACAACATGAGAAGGTAGCCTTAACTAAAATTTTACGCACGCCAGCGTGTTAGAGTGTGACTAGACACACTCTGTCTAGACCACAATGAGTAGGTACTTACATAGTGAACATAATATAATTAATTTCTCATATTACCTACAAGCGGGCCGCGCAGGCTTTGTACGCAAATTTATTTTAATATTCTATACCCTATGTTCATCAGGGATAATGTAGGATTCTAATAATGAAAGAATTTTTCATTTCGATTCAGTAATTTTTAAGTGTACCTATTCGTCTATATACAGTGTTATTAGAAAAATGCTAACAACCTCTTAGAGCTGACTTCTGTTAGTCCTAACAAACATTTTTAATATCACGTTTTTTTTATTGTTTTTTGTTATTATTTGTCCAATAACCCTGTATACAAATATAAATGTACAGTATGTATTTATATAAAAACTTAAACGTAATAATTTAAATACACATCTATTAGATGTGTTATCTGTCGAAAAATATAATTTATATCATTGACAATTTTGTATTCATTAGATAGAATGTTATTGTACTACTAACGCCATCTGTTATAAAACCAAAGAGTTAACACCGCTGCAACATAACTAAACTCAATACTGAAATGCATCGTAGTTAATCTATTTCATTCTAGATGACACCACTAGAATCAGATTGTAAAATAAACGTGAGCCCTCACTAAGCCCAGCTTATGTTTAAATATTTGACTACCTGTAAGAAATTCCTGCTTAGTAGGTACATTGAGATAATACTATAGGTCAATGGCTTAGTATTGGAATAAAACTTGCAACGTGATGAAGTTTGTTAGGGTTCCGTACCCAAAGGGTAAAAAGGGACCCTATTACTGAGACTTCGCTGTCCGTCCGTCTGTCACCAGACCGTATCTCAAGAACGGTGATAGCTAGACAGTTGAAATTTTCAGAGATGATGTATTTCTATTGCCGCTATAACAACAAATACTAAAAATAAAATAAAATAAATATTTAAGGGGGGCTCACATACAACCAACTTATATTTTTTACCGTTGTTGCTCGGTTTTTATAACGGTGACACGTAGACGCTTTGACTATTCACAGAATATTTAGTTTTATGTTCTCTTTAAATGTAGGTAAATAGTTAAAATAAATAATTAAGGAAGATCCCATACAATAAAAGAGGTTTTCGCCGTTTATTTGCTCAAAATAATAATAATGAAAACGAGATAATGGTACGAAACCCTTCGTGCACGAGACCCACACGCACGTGGCCGGTTTTTTTAATAAAACTATCTACTCTACTAGTAAGTAATCATAATCAGTCATAATAGGTGGGATCATATTATACTGCCTACCTATCTACTCTTCCCATCTAGTCATAGTTATTTTATGTGTTGGTAGGTCTTACGTTTGAAAGTAGTTATGCCCACTTTATTGAACTCGATAGAACAATACTTCAACAAAGTTCACCTTTAGAAATCCTCTACGCCTTATCAATAGCTTATATCCGTGAAAGAAATCCTATATGGCCTGAGTGTATATATAAAATAATATCTGACATAGTACATACAGTCCCACCAACTTATCTGTTCAGGCGGCAGAAAAAAGAACTACAACATTCTTTCAAATTGTGACAGTTTGTAGTTGATTTCCTTGACCAGCAGCGGCCTCGCGAACTGCACAGTTAAGTTGGTGGTACTATACACAAAATAGTAATGATTTTAATTGAATAGTATGGTGAAAAGAGACATCTATCGTTAATGTTGAATACTAGCACGGAAATAGTCTGCATGTCAGACAACAGAACCTACGGTTCTGCAAAAGAAGAAAAGTTCATCTCAAGTTGCCACTTTAGTACATAGTTCATATTTATTGTCACAGATGGGGTAATAATCAAAGATTAAGATTTCATATTACATTGGTAATAAAATACCTAGACAATCACACAGCCTTGGCCTTCTGGTTTTAAGATAGGTAATATCCTATATTACTACATACTACTACTATATAAACTAGAGAAAAGTAGTTTATCGCATATAGCGGTACCATAGCAAGACTAGAAGTAATTTGACTGGAGGCCCAGGAGGATAGAAAATAATATTTACATGGTGGTAGAGCATTTTGTGAATGCCCGACTGGCTAGCTACCACCCTGAAGTAGAAAATCTCTCGCCAAGCACCTAACGGTGTGTTCCGGCAGCTGTCTTTGAGAGCCAGTACTTCTAGGTTATCCTGAACAACATCTTCGACCACATCATCACTTACCATCAGGTGAGATAGTGGTCAAAGGCTAACCTACCAGGCATAAAAAAAATATACACACCAGCCGAAGTAATTAAAAATAGGCCTATTCCAGTCTGGATAAGCAGGGTTGTCCATAACTCTTAAGTTTTTTTTTTATAGCTTAGATTAGATAGGCTAGACTTTGACCACAATCTCACCTGATGGTAAGTGATGATGTTAGAATTACTGGCTCTCAAAGACAGCTGTCTGAACACACCGTTAGGTGCTTGGCGACAGGTTTTCTACTTGAGGGTGGTAGCAAGCCAGGTGGGCATACGCAAAATTCCCTACCACCATGTTAATATGTAAATATGTAGGGGAACCTATTGTATCTTGGAGCATGGAGTACTGCGCTGTCATAGTAGAAGGATGGCGCTGTGGTCCATAATTTAAAAAAGATCTCCGCGGGGCTTTTCGCAATATTGGTAACATTGGCTATAATGAGTACCTATAGCTACAAAATGTCAGTGATAAAATTCACTTAGGGTGCGTACCATTTGCAGTTAACTTCGCCAAAAACGATAAAAGCGATCACACTCCCAAAAAGGCAATGACAAAAGAAAGGAGAGGACTAGAAATATATGACCTATATATTAATGCGTTATAGACACACGATGCAATTCAACACAGAAATAAAAATACTGTATGCATATTTTCACTCTCACGCATGTAATTGTAAAAAGAGACAACATTACTTTTACAGCTTTCTAAAATTGCAACACTAACATTTGGTCAGACCCATTAGCCAACCCGCCATCCGCCATCTCACTTTCTGGTTCTTGAGTAGTACGAAAAGTATCATTTGGAGTACTCGTGCGAGTTTATTACATTTTTTCTATGTTGGAGCGTATATGAGATGAGAAAAAATATTATGTATCTACTGAGATCATTTTTGACATTATAGGTGCGTTCGTTTTGGCTCGATTGCGTTTGTAGCAGTTTCAAAAGTGGCATTTGTGTATTAGCGTTCGGATAGAAGCTTTTGCTATTTTTGACCACCAATTACTGCATGCTATCCGAACGGCTTAAAACGTACTTTGACAACCGACAATGTTTTAACAATTTTGCACAGTACGAAATATGGAATCAATCTCTAAAATTAACAAAAAAGTAGGTAGGTACCTATATTATTATTATTTCATTGTTAATGGCTTCTGATAGTTGCCTACCTATATAAAAAAACTTATGAAACTCTTCAATCGCGCCAAATACAACTGTCAAACCAGCAGTTGTCAAAAAACGATCACAACGATCCCACGGTAAGACATGGGTCAAAAATATCACTTTTCTCTGTCATTTGTAGCGTTTTCAAAGCTATCCGAACGGTGAGCGAAAACGATATTTTTGCTCACGAAGTCCCAAAACGAACGGCCCGTGTGATCATTTTTAGCGTTTGTGAGTGTTATTTTTGGCACCCGAACTGGCCGAACCGGCTATCCGAACGCCCTATATGATCAATTAATTTAAATTGTAATAAAAAATGAGTAATGATGTCTATTCATGGACAACACTAGGTAATGGGCGGAGCCTACGCCATTTTACTTTATGTTTTGATACTCGATACGAGTATGAAGTTCATGTCCTCTCCTTTCTTTTGTCATTGCAAAAAGTAGTTCCACTTGGGTCTTGGCATTATTTTCGCCATAAACGCTATTAAGCTACTGGGATAGTTTGAATTACCTACTGAGCAAGTAAGAATAACCTACATCTAATGTCAAAAGTGGCAAATTTTTGTGGCATTCTTAGCGTTCTTATCCTAAGGGTATGTTCCATTTGTCGCTAAGAACGTTAATTTCGATAATTTTGATCACATTCTGCGTCTGTGGTTGTGATCACTGTGATCGTTTGTAACTGTCATCCCCTGTTCCATTTAGGATTAGAACGCTAAGAATGCCACTAAAATTTGCCACTTCTGTCACTTTTGACATTAGATGTAGGGAATTCAAACTGTTCCAGTAGCCTCATAGCGTTTATGGCGAAAATAACGCCAAGACCCATGTGGAACAACTTTTTGGGAGTTTGATAGTTTTTAGCGTTTTTAGCGAATCTGACTTCAAATGGTATGCACCCTAAGTGCTGCCTCTAATACTGCTTGGGACTTAGTACGTATGGAAAATACACATTGTATTAATTTAGGTGTAAGTGGAACAGGGGAGAACAGTTACAAACGATCACAGTGATCACAACCATAGACGCAGTATGTGGTCAAAATTATCGAAAATAACGAAATTGGCGTCAAATGGAATACGCCCTTAGCGTTCGGTGTTACAAGGCTATTAAAATGTTCGACCCTAAAAGTAAGTTTTTTATTTGTCACTTATTATTAAGAGTATACAAACGTTTGTTTATTTCGTTATGTAATGTATTATTAATATTTGAAGAATTCCGAAGGGTGATGCACCTTGGCCCTAAAATAAACAGTCGTACCATGGACTTAACATAGTATACCATGTTGAACCACGGCTTTTATTTTGTTCTTAGTTATTTTACTAACAAACATAGTTGTTATGTTCTTACCAGGATATTTACCATCTTATTAAAATATCGTAATACCTCAAAGCAAAACTGGAAAGGCAAGATGACCAAATTATGACAAAATAGGAATATTTACCATATCCAAAGCAGATGAGTCTATCTATCAATAACGATGTTAATAAGGCCTTTGGAATATAAAGAATCTCCTGAGCCTTTTGACGTACTTAATGATGCTAAAATGTACTCAAAGATAGGAAATAAATTATGTTAACTTAATGCATGCAATTAAAAGAAGATACGCGGTTGCTATACGGGTTTTTTATTTTTATTATTATATTATGTGAAAAGTTTAAAGATATTAGAAATAACATAAAATAAAGGCGATAAGTAAATATTGGCAGTACTAATAGTGCTGCATAAAAAAATCCTAAATATATAGCAAATAATATATATTAAGATATCAAACTTTGGGTGCATGATACAACTCAATGTAGGTGCACGTACAATAGAGGTGTTGATACTTACAACTAAATGCATTTATTTTTCAAAGGCCTTTTTTCTCTCCAAGCAGAAATAATTGTGAATTAAAAATATAATGCATTTTCAAAAATAGTTCCTACGTACAACAGGATCCCTATGCAATATGAGATAGAATATTACAAATTTAGCAAATATACCTAGATATATGCTAGAATTATACAGGACTCAGATCATAAGCCCCTAAGGGGTGCATGGCTAGAATGTCACCCCCATTGTTAGCTGTGGGTGTCAGGGCACTATGAAAAATGATACAATATTTATTAGCCACAAAAAAACGATAAATCATTATTTTGGGACCCGGTGGGATGTGGGAGTACCTTATACTCCCACATCCCACTGGTGGGGAAACCACTAATCGCTACCGTGAGCTCATGGACCTTGACCCCGAGATCATTGACCTTGACCCCAAGATCACCAACTTTGTCATTGAGATCAACATGTTTCACCTTGACAAGTTTACACTGGTAAAAGCTGATCTACACAGTTGGCAACCATGGGTACCGCCCATTGGCCTTGAAGGGCCGCTTACCGTCGGAATTTGCTACTACACAGTCGCTCACCACAGTGTATTTCGGACTCCCGCGCCGATAACACGCATCGTACGAACGCCAAACTACACACGATAACGCTCTTTACGTTTTAAAACTACTACTTGGTATGAAATTTGGAATAAAAATATGTCTTAAATAATGAGCGTGATAAAGAAACATATAGTATATAGTCCGATTAGGAATTGACGACTTTCACCGGTGTTAAACACTCTAATTTACATTTCGAATATAAGGAAAGTTTTTTTTTAATATTGATGATATCGTGAGTAGCACCTGCTATAATAGTCAGAGTAGGAATTGATGATTTAAACCCGTGTTTTACCTCTACTTTTCATTCTCAATATAGGGAAAGTATAAATAATAGTTTTTCTAAAATATTAATTCATAGTAGTTACGTGAGTAGCCCTCCTTATTTAAAATTAATTGAGAAGATAGAACAATTTGTGACATTTAAAATAAAATTCTTGTTTGGATAGTTTTATAATTATATAATAATATATATATATGTATATATATATCTACTCATATACCTACATTAGGACGTTTCTAAAGTAGGTATTATATGTGATAGGTATAACTTAAATCCAGCCGAGCGAAGCCGCGGGCGTACATAATTAACGCTAGATAATAGGGCAAAATATGGAATGAATGTCCTAAATACCTATAGGATATAATATAGGATATATATATCTACACTAACCTATTCAAATATTGTTGATATACTATATATCAATTAATACATAACTACTAAGATTATAAATCACTTATTTTGCCATTGCTTCATTAGGCGTTGAGCTCAATTTTTAAGAGTATCTCATTTTTGTTCCAAAATTTAGAATGCATTTTATATGGGTATGGCTTTTATAACTACGTATCTCAAAGAGGGAAAGGCGTTATGCGTGCGCTCCCACCATGCGTGCGCTCTCACCGGCTGCAGCGACATACTGCCCTCGCGTGGTGTGCAACCGGCGTTCACACAGTCGGAAATAATGGTTGCTCACCACGCTCGCCAACGCATGCTTGCTCACCGAGGGCGTTGGAAGGTCAAACATAATTTGGTCGCAAACCACCATCTCCAAAGTCGTAAACCATGGTTGTCAACCATGGTGAGAGGCTCTTTTCCGACTGTGTAGCACCACTTAAAGAAATCACTCGTTTCCGAACGCAGCCAAATCACAGATTTCACCATGTTTTTCATTCAATCTAGGGAAGTTCGATAAAGTTGCTTTGTATCGAAATTCTGGATCGCAATGGATCGTACTACACTGTATCGATCCAAGTATTGATGCTATTGGTTCGATACGATTTTTGGATCGTAATATGTATTCTTTATTTTGTGTTTCTTTTTGTTTTTACATCTAGGAAATATAATTTACACATTCCTCCACAAGCCATTTATATGAAAAATTACCAAACAATTATTTTCTTTTTGTGGAGCCATAGATATCACAACTATTAGGTCCTTACATATGAAATTGGCGTTTTGTATGGGAGGAACAAAAAGTCGAATATTTTTTAATATAATATATTTAATTAATCAAAGTATGAACCATTATTTTCTATGCACTTTTGCCATCTCATAGGTAGTTCATTGATCCCTTTACTAAAAAACCAGTCGGACGGGAATCAATAAAATCTTTGAAGGCGATTTGGACTGCCCCATCGGAGTTGAATTTTTTCCCTTGCAAGAAGTTATCCAAATTTCGAAAAAAATGGTAATCTGTTGGAGCAAGGTCCGGGGAGTACGGAGGATGTCTTAGACTTTCCAATTGAAGCTCTTCTAATTTAGTAGCCGTCTGTAGCGCAGTGTGTGGTCTAGCGTTGTCGTGAAGCAGCAGTGGCGTGGAGCGATTGACCAGCCTAGGTTGTTTAGCCGCTAGCTTTTCCATCATGGTTTGCAATTCCTGACAATAGACATCAGCCGTAATAGTCTGGCCAGATTTGAAAAAACTGTAATGAACAATACCGGCACTAGTCCACCAAACGCTTACAAGTAACTTTTTTGGGGTTAATTTTCGCTTGGGGCAGGATTTGGCTGGCTGGCCAGGATCTAACCATTGCGCTGAGCGCTTCCGATTATCGTAAAGAACCCATTTTTCATCACAGGTAATGATTCGGTTTAAAATACCTTCATTATTGTGCCGGTTTAGTAATGTAACGCAGCAGTCGACGCGCGCGTTTGCCGGTTTGTTTCAGTCAATTCGTGAGGTACCCACCTTTCAAGCTTTTTAATCTTCCCAATTTGCTTCAAGTGAATTAAAACAGTTTTATCACTAACATTGCAGCCTGCAGCTAACTCGGACGTGGTTTGCGATGGATCCGCTTCCACAATAGCCTTCAACTCTTCATTATCAACTTGAGTCTCAGGCCGTCCACGGGGCTTGTTCTGCAGGTCGAAATTTCCAGAACGAAAACGTTGGAACCAAAAACGAACTGTGTTTTCTTTTGCAACACGACCGCCATACACATCATTCACCCTTCGAGTTGTTTCCGCAGCACTAGTGCCACGGCGGAACTCGTACTCGTAAATAATGCGATATTTAAGGTTTTCCATTTTGTAAAATGAGTGACGCAAACAGAAAAAAACAGAAGAAAAAAAACAAATGAATGACGATCATCGAAGCACAAATACATGAGTATATAGCTGTACAAATTTGAATTTGGAATTCCTTACCAAAGAGGAGAAATTCGTGATTAAAGTGGCCAGTACGAAAAACGCCAATTTCATATGTAAGGACCTAATATTATAACTAGTGGCTCTCCGAGCTGTAGGCCTCCCGATTTTGCCCTTGCATAGCTTATGATTGAATAAATGTTCACTGCGCATGCTATTGGGAGAATGGGTCAAGACATCAAAATATCTAGATATGTAATGTAATCAATAGGTAAATGCTTTTCTTGGACTTATGTCCAAGAAAATCAATGACTCGCGAGCCCTAGCTCACTTATCAAACCTGCTCACAAAATTTCGTGATAACCGGTTGAGAAATGTGACCTGTAGAGGAGAACAACCGGACATATCAAAGCATTTTTCTCTAAGTTGAAGTAGAGACGCTTCACTCGAAGTAAGTTCTCGCTCGGTCAATAAATGTAACTTGTTTACGGTGCAAGAGCAAAACGTAAAACACAAAAATGTAAATTATCCATCATCACAAGAAATCATGCTGAAATTTAAGCTATATCTAATCTTGATAGTATTAAGAGGATGGACATCGATACAATGGCCATTGTATCGATACAAAAATAGTGTGGATTGTATGCCTTTGTATCGATCCACACAAGTATCGGATCGGATCGAACATCTCTAGTTCAATCAAACCTTCAATTCGGCGGAAGGCGGAAAGCAGTGTGACCAGATTTAGCAGAATTCTGCGATGTAAGCAAAATTTGATCTCCAATTTAGGGGCAGATCTAAAATATTAGCAGATTTTGGTAGAATTCTATAAAATATCCGCAGAAACTTATCAAGATGAAGAAGAACTAGCAAATTAACTGTGTTTTACTTGGGTTGTGGTGCTAGAAATATTCTTAATTGTTAAATGATGTACGATTTCTTCTTACTATTCTGGCAGTCATAAGTAGGCACAATATAGGGGAATTCTCAGAATTCAATCTGTGATCTATTTGAGCAAGTGCAATTTTTTGACCCACAAATCGTTGTGTACACGGATTTTACAAGTTTGCCAAAACAGTTTCTCCATTTCCAATTTGGTATACGAATCTGACGTTCAAGTAATTGACTCAGAAAATGGGGAGTTAATATTGGGTAAACCAGTAGCAGATTTTTTTGAAATCGGTAGGAAGTTCTGCTGACCCCACACAAATTTTCACAAAGGTTTTGGGATCATATTCCAAAAATAACAAATGCCGATGGAACTAATAAGTACCCACACTTAGTAAATTTTAAAAAGGCCATTCTGATTTTACTTATGTCCAATACAGTGTGTGACCGATCATTTCCGAAAATGAACAATATAAAAACAGACCTGCGGATTTTTTTTTAAAATGAACATGTTTTTATGATATCAAAGAAAATGATAGAGGACTCTCAAAGCTCACCAGTTCTGTATAATAATATGGACACAACAGAAAATTAAAAGTACCTAGGTAACAATAAAAGATATTTTAATTCGTGCTATTCAATCATTTTTTTTTTAATATTTGTTTTGCTTTGTATACATAACATTCGTTTTGTTGAGTCTTCATTTCAAAAGCAGAATTTTGGCATTTGTCAAAAATGTAGTTAGCAGATAGTAATTAAACAACTTTAAACTGTTTAAATCGCGTATATTTATCATTACTTTTGTCCTGACGTTTCAAACACTTTGCAGTGATCGTAGTCACGGGGTGACTGCAAAGTGTTTGAAACGTCGGGACAAAACTTAACTCTTAACTCAATTACTATCTGTAATAATCGCGAAAACCTACGACACCATTAAAGTTAGCAGAATTTAGGCGAGCAGCTAGCATAATGTTCAATTAAATTTAAATCTGGTCACACTGGCGGAAAGTTTTGAGGTTATGTTATTATATTTTATAAATCATTTTGGTTTGTAAACCCATGTATTACCTTTCTATATGAGTAAATAGAAAAAAATCTCAGTAGAAGAATGAAAAAAGAGTTAATGAAGTTATTCTGCTTTTAAGAGCACTTAGCAGAAAAATCTACATACTTGCTTAGATAGGATTTGTTTTGAGTGCTTGTTAAAATGACGGACTGCCCTAAAAGTATCCAAGAAACCATAATAAAGTACGAGAATTTCATCAACTATGTATTAAGAGAAGATTTGAGGGTTTTACAAGATCGGCTCATAAAAAACAATGCTCTAATAGCAGACTTAATACAGCAAAAGCACACCTTAAAAATTATTACAGACAAAAAGATGCATCCTACTGGGTTTAAATCACAGGTGAACCTTGGCTGTAACTTCTTTATGGAAGCTGTTGTACGTGACACATCTAAAATGTTGATTAATATTGGTCTGAATCACTTTATAGAGTTCACAGTACCAGAAGCCAATAAATATTTAGATGCATTGATTACAGCATATACAAAGAAAGCAGATGAATTAAATGTAAAGATATCAGAGACAAATGCACATATAAAAATGATGTTGATGGGGCTTAGTGATTTAACAAATGATAAAAACAAAAACAGATAAATTATTTCAATACAGACCGAGACAATACAGTTCTTTGTTCAACAAGTAAGCAAACTTGTTTATTGGTGCAAGTAGTGACTAAAATACTGAGACAAGGAAGTAGTCTCATATGAAATTGCAAGCATAGGGAGTGATTCTAATTTATACTATTGAGCAAAGTGAGAGATTTAAATGCATGAGAACCAAAAATGATTGCTCTTATGTAAGTGATAACAACTTTTCATTTAAGTACTTACCTATAGTTTATTTTTTAATATGTAATGTTTGTATAAAGAAAAATGGAATATACTTTAAAATGATTGTAATTTACATACATTATATATAAAAAAAATAAACAGTAGGTAAGTACTAGATAAAAGTAAAATTAAATTTAGAGGTTATGTAATTTCTTTCTGACACTCTTCTTCACACTTGCTGAAAAAAAAACAATTTTGCTAAAAGTTTTTGAACACCTTAACAGTCTCTTTTATGCTGGAGAGGTAAAAAATATTTCATGAAATAGACTGCCATGCTATAACTTAGAGACTAATTAAGTGTTCAAATTATCATTTTTAATATTATAAACAAAAATATTATTTTCCGATTTAATACTTGCCCTGTGAACTTGATAGGTTTACACAAGTCAATTTTAATAGTTCAACAAATTTTATAAGCAAATTTTTTCTTAGTATTGTTGACATTAAACTTTAATTTAAGTACCTACATGTCTGTTTGGTGACACTGTCTAAATTGTTTTTGATTAAGAAGTTCAATAACAATTAATTTTGAGCTTCTGCGTTCGGAAGTGATAGCGAGTAAACTTGTGGGAGTGATTTTGCGTTTTTATTCAGTTTAGTGTGGATAATTCCACCATATTGATTATTATAAGTGTTGTGTTGTCCTATTTAGGTGTCGGTAAGATATAATTAGTAGTAGTTTTTGTGTTTAGTTGTCTAATTCGGTGTTTGAGGTTCACCTAACCTCAAACACCCATCATGGATTACGATCCACCCGACCCTCCGGATCCTCCGGACTCTAATTCTACTTCAACCGCAACTAAGAGGCGGATTGAGATAGAAGAACAACCCCCGGCCAAGAAGGTTATAACATCACCTGAGCTGGCAACGGCCTCTATTGAGACTGTGTACACGGACTCGTCACTAGTAGTTGGCGGACTCGCTTACACATCTCTGGACAAGGGCCCCTATGTGGTCCATGTTTCCCGAGTAGAACCCGATCTATCTGCAGGAACTACCATTAGACCTATCAAGTTTGGGCAATTTCTGAAAACACACAAGGTGTCCAATGTTTGTATTGAGGGAGTTAAAAGAGTAGGCAGGAATAAAATATCAGTAGAGTTCACTTCCGCTGAAGACGCCAACAAATTTATCAGCTTCCCTATATTAGCCATGTGTAAATACACTGCTACAATTCCCACATACAACATAACTCGCATGGGGCTCATACGTGGAGTTCCGACTGATATGTCCATGACAGATTTTGTTAACTCACTCGAACTCCCTGTAGGATGCGGTAAAGTTTTAAAAGCGCGTCGTCTCAACAGGAAGACTATAGTAGACGGAAATCCAACTTGGGTCCCCACCCAAACAGTGGTTGTTACTTTCCTTGGACAGGTTCTTCCATCTAGAGTTTACTCATACTACACATCTCTGCCGGTTGAGCTCTACCAGTACCCCACCATCCAATGCCACTCATGCTGCCGGTTTGGCCATACTAAAGCCCAGTGCAGGTCAAAACCCAGATGCTTCCGTTGCACCAAAGAACATACGGGTGATAGCTGCGATGTGTTAGAAAAAGACTCCACTTGTCTACATTGCTCAGGTCGGCACTTTGCTACCAACAAGAATTGCCCAGAACTAGAGAGACAAAAGTCCATAAAGGCTGTCATGGCTCAAAACAGTATATCTTATGAAGAAGCTGCTACTCAATGTCCTAAAGTATCGAGATCATATTCTGAGGTCTCCCAAAGCATACTTGCTCCCCCCTCCACTTCATCTCCTTCTTTGGCACAGCCAAGGTCGTCACAGCCCCAACACAGTAACTCATATGTCAGAACAGTATATGCCAGCCCTCGTACGAAAGCCCCTCTTGGGAAGTCGTACGATAAAGCATCCCACCGAGATATAGTTGCCACCCCTGCATCTGCAATGCCTAACGGTTGTGCTTTAGGCATTAACCAAAGTACAGAACCTGCTCCCCATAACGAGAATATGTTGGAGACATTGTTAAATTTAATCATAAACATAATCTTAATGAACCCTCAATCCATACCGTCCAACGTTGCCGATAAACTTAGACAAATAGTATCATTTACTGGCCATAATGGATCCAGTAACCGTTCTGCAATGGAACACCCAGAGCATGCGACCAAAGAAGCATGAGCTGGTTCATTTAATTTCAAAATTCCACCCGTCAGTCATTGCCATCTCGGAGACATGGTTGGTTCCTGGTTCCCAATTTAGGGTTCCGGGATACTCCTGTCTCCGGGATGACAGGGCTGACGGGTATGCTGGTAGTGCTTTACTCATAAAGCGCTCCCTCCCCTTTTCCCAAATTACCATCCCATCCCATTCCCCTGATATCAACATTGTTGGTATCAGATCCTTGGATATCTCTTTCATCTCTATTTACATACCCCATCCCAACTCTTCCTTAATACCTGATATACTCCTTCTCCTTTCTTCTATTCCTACCCCAATGATGGTCATGGGTGATTTTAATGCCCACCACATTATGTGGGGCTCCCATCATTCCAATTTATTTGGACTTTCCCTCCTGGAAATATTTAATGAGGTCAATCTTTGTGTGGCTAACGATGGGTCTCCCACTCATAGAGTCTATCCAACCCAAAATCCTAAAAGTGCAGTAGATCTAACTTTATGCTCACCTTCACTCTCATCACTGCTTACATGGAAAATTCTTCCACTTACCTATGGAAGCGACCATTTTCCCATTATCATCTCTATTCCTAATAGAGTAATACCATTTCGTAACCCTAGCCCATCATTAAAATATAAACTTTCTTCTGCTGATTGGCTGTCATACTCTGCTACTCTAGACAATAAATTAACTGCATCTTCTATCTATCCTTTGGACATCGACCCTCTTATGTCATATGACTTATATATAGAAAACTAGTATTTCGGGCAGTGTGCGGGCCGCATGCGGCCCGCATCTATCTTGAGTCAGTAGGAATTGTCAAATAAACACCAGAGACATTAAAAAAAAGTATGTTCAAAACACCAATAGAAGTATGAAATCCCAAATAAACTCTCCATACAATAAAGAACCATACTGTAGCCACTAAAGCAGATTCACCCTACTGCCATAAAAAGGTGGTACGGGCAGAATGGTACCAAGGTTCTGAGTCACTTTTGTTAAGGAACCCCACTCGTAGGTGCTTCGGTTACCGCGGGCAGTTGCCATGGAGACCAGTCGGAGATGTGGAAAATACTCTCAAGTCGGAGCTCGGCCTTCGGCCTCGCAAGTTACTAACACGGCTCGGCCTCCGGCCTCGCCAAGCGCTCGCCCTTCGGGCTCACGCACCATGCGCTCGGCCTTCGGCCTCGCGAGCCGAAAGTTCGGCCTTCGGCCTCACCAGAAGCTCGCCCTTCGGGCTCGCTATACACCAATGTAGGACAGTAACTCCAAATTCAGTCGAAAATCCCACAAAAACTCCTAATACAGTCGAAAATATAAGGTAAAACACTCCAAATGCAGTATAAAGAATGATAGGAGCACGTAAAACACATCCAAAATGTCGGATTTCAAGACGGCCACCATACAAACTGCTCCGCCCCTACTGAAGCTCGGCCTAACGGCCTCGCTTCAGCAGGCTCGGATCACTTTGTATGGCGGCCATCTTGAAATCCGCCATTTTGGATTTTTGACAGGTGTCATTCGACTGCTCTTCCAATTCCCTATGACATTTGTTCAAACACCCCCTACCTATCTTGTACCGTTTTCGAGATACGTCATTCATCTTTACTTGGCAGGCGTCTTTTTAATGATTTTCGATTTTTCTCATACTCACCAAAACCACCCGAACATTTTTGCCATACTTCATTTTTACCCTACTCTACTCCTTCTAGGAGAACATTTATGTCAATCAGTCAGTCAGTCAGTCAGTGAGTGGTAATCGAGCTTTATATATTATTAACTAGTTTTTCGGGCAGTGTGCGGGCCGCATGCGGCCCGCATTTATCGTTATGCAGTACTAAACTATATGAAAACACCTGAAACATTAAAAAAAAATGTGTTCAAAACTCCATTAGAAGTATGAAATCCCATATAAACTTGTAATAGAGTAGAGAACCATACTGTAGCAACCAAACCAGATTCACCCTACTGCCATAAAAAGGTGGTACGGGCAGAATGGTACCAAGGTTCTCAGTCTCTTTTGTTAAGGAACCCCACTCGTAGGTGCTTCGGTTACCGCGGGCAGTTGCCATGGAGACCAGTCGGTGACGTGGAAAATACTCTCAAGTCGGAGCTCGGCCTACGGCCTCGCAAGTTACTAACACGGCTCGGCCTGCGGCCTCGCCATGCGTTCGCCCTTCGGGCTCACGCACCATACGCTCGCCCTTCGGCCTCGCGAGCCGAAAGTTCGGCCTTCGGCCTCACCAGGAGCTCGCCCTTCGGGCTCGCTACTACACTTATGTAGGACAGTAACTCCAAATTCAGTAAAAAATCCCACAAAAACTCCTAATACAGTCTAAAATAAAGATGAAACACTCCAAATGCAGTATAAAGAATGATAGGAGCACGTAAGACACATCCAAAATGTCAGATTTTAAGACGGCCACCATACAAACTGCTCCGCCCCTACTGAAGCTCGGCCTAACGGCCTCGCTTCAGCAGGCTCGGATCACTTTGTATGGCGGCCATCTTGAAATCCGCCATTTTGGATTTTTGACAGGTGTCATTCGGCTGCTCTCCCGATTCCCTATGACATTTGTTCAAACTCCCTTTACCTATCTCTTACCGTTTTTGAGATATGACATCCATCTTTACTTGGCAGGCGTCTTTTTAATGATTTTCGATTTTTCTCATACTCACCTAAACCCCCCGAACATTTTTGCCCTACATCACTGTGCTCCTACTCGTCTTCTTCTAGGAGAACATTTATGTCAATGAGTGAGTCAGTCAGTGAGTCAGTGGTAATCGAGCTTTATATATTATAAACTAGTTTTTCGGGCAGTGTGCGGGCCGCATGCGGCCCGCATTTATCGTTGTGCAAGTTTGAACAATATCAAAACACCTTATACATTAAAAAAAGTATGTTCAAAACTCCATTAGAAGTATGAAATCCCATATTAATACTCAATACAATAAAGAACAATACTGTAGCCACTAAAACAGATTCACCCTACTGCCATAAAAAGGTGGTACGGGCAGAAAGGTACCAAGGTTCTGAGTCACTTTTGTTAAGGAACCCCACTCGTAGGTGCTTCGCTTACCGCGGGCAGTTGCCATGGAGACCAGTCGGAGACGTGGAAAAAACTCTCAAGTCGGAGCTCGGCCTTCGGCCTCGCAAGTTACCAACATGGCTCGGCCTGCGGCCTCGCCAAGAGCTCGCCCTTCGGGCTCGCGCGTCATACGCTCGGCCTTCGGCCTCGCGGACTGAAAGTTCGGCCTTCGGCCTCACCAGGAGCTCGCCCTTCGGGCTCGCTACTACACTTATGTAGGACAGTAACTCCAAATTCAGTCAAAAATCCCACAAAAACTCCTAATACAGTCGAAAATATAAGGTAATACACTCCAAATGCAGTATAAAGAATGATAGGAGCACCTGGGACAAATCCAAAATGGGGGATTTCAAGAAGGCCATCATACAAACTGCTCCGCCCCTACTGAACCTCGGCCTAACGGCCTCGCTTCAGCAGGCTCGGATCAATTTGTATGGCGGCCATCTTGAAATCCGCCATTTTGGATTTTTGACAGGTGTCATTCGACTGCTCTCCAGATTCCCTATGACATTTGTTCAAACACCCCCTACCTATCTCTTACCGTTTTTGAGATATGTCATCCATCTTTACTTGGCAGGCGTCTTTTTAATGATTTTCGATTTTTCTCATACTCACCAAAACCCCCCGAACATTTTTGTCCTACATCATTTTAACCCTACTCTACTCCTTCTAGGAGAACATTTATGTCAGTCAGTCAGTCAGTGAGTCAGTCAGTGGTAATCGAGCTTTATATATTATAAACTAGTTTTTCGGGCAGTGTGCGGGCCGCATGCGGCCCGCATTTATCTTTATGCAATTTTAAACTATATCAAAACACGTAATACATAAAAAAAATGTTCAAAACTCCAATAGAAATATGAAGTCCCAAATAAACTTGTAATACAGTAGAGAAACATACTGTAGCTACTAAAGCAGATTCACCCTACTGCCATAAAAAGGTGGTACGGGCAGAATGGTACCAAGGTTCTGAGTCACTTTTGTTAAGGAACCCCACTCGTAGGTGCTTCGGTTATCGCGGGCAGTTGCCATGGAGACCAGTCGGAGACGTGGAAAAAACTCTCAAGTCGGAGCTCGGCCTTCGGCCTCGCAAGTTACTAACGTGGCTCGGCCTGCGGCCTCGCCTAGCGCTCGCCCTGCGGGCTCGCGCACCGTCCACTCGGCCTACGGCCTCGCGGACCGAAAGTTCGGCCTTCGGCCTCACCAGGAGCTCGCCCTTCGGGCTCGCTATACACTAAAGTTGGACAGTAACTCCAAATTCAGTCAAAAATCCCACAAAAACTCCTAATACAGTCGAAAATTAAGGAAAAACACTCCAAATGCAGTATAAAGAATGATAGGAGCACGTAAGACACATCCAAAATGTCATTCGACTGCTCTCCTTATTCCCTATGACATATTTTCAAAAACCTATCTATTACCGTTTTCGAGATACGTGATTTATATGCACTTGGCAGACGTCATCGAAAAAAAAATTTCATATTTGGAATAAGGACGTCCAGAACAACCTAGATATAAAATTTAAGCCAAATCGGAGTACTTTTTTTTACTTGGCAGACGTCATCGAAAAAAAATTTTTAGATTTGGAATAAGGACACCCAGAACCACCTAAATATCGAGTTTCAGCCAAATCGGAGTAACTTTTTTTACTTGGCAGACGTCATCGAAACAAACATTTTTGATTTAGAATAAGGACGTCCAGAACCACATAAATATCGAGTTTCAGCCAAATCGGAGTAACTTTTTTTAATTGGCAGACGTCATCGAAATAAAAATTTCATATTTGAAATAAGGATGACGAGAACAACATATATATCGATTTTCAGCCAAATCGGTGCAAGTCTGAGCTCGGCATTCGGCCTCGCAAGTTACTAACACGGCTCGGCCTGCGGGCTCGCGCACCGTCCACTCGGCCTGCGGCCTCGCGGCCCGAATGTTCGGCCTTCGGCCTCACCAAAAGCTCGCCCTTCGGGCTCGCTACACTGACAGTAGAACAATTTCTCTAAATTGAGTTGAAATTCCCACAAACACTCCTAATACAGTCAACATTGTAAGGTCAAATACTCCAAATAATGTATGAAGAATGAGAGGAGCACGTTTGACAGGTGTCATTCGACTGCTCTCCCGATTCCCTATGACATTTGTTCAAACACCCCCAACCTATCTCTTACCATTTTCGAGATACGTAGTCCAGCTTTACTTGGCAGGCGTCATTTCTAGGGTTTTTAATTTTTTCCCTACTCAGCTAAGCCCCTTTGTCATTTTCGTAATACATTACTATAACCGTACTCAACTCTTTCTGGTAGAACCAGCTACTTTTTTGAGGGATCGAAGGATTTTGTATGGCGGCCATTTTGAAATCCGCCATTTTGGATTTTTGACAGATGTCATCCGACTGCTCTCCCGATTCCCTATGACATTTGGTCAAGCACCCCCTACCTATCTCTTACCGTTTCAGAGATACGCCATCCAATTTTACTTGGCAGACGTCATCTTTGAGTTTTCGGATTTTTCCCATACTCCCCTAAACCTCCTCTACACTTTTCCCATACATCACTTTCTTCCTTCTCGACTCCTTCTGGGAGAACAATGATGTCAGTCAGTGAATCAGTCAGTCAGTGTACGGTAATCCAGCTTTATATATTATAAACTAGTATTTCGGGCAGTGTGCGGGCCGCATGCGGCCCGCATTTATCGTTGTGCAAGTTTGAACAATATCAAAACACCTTATACATTAAAAAAAATTATTTCAAAACACCTAAAGATGTACGATTTCCCATACAAACCCTTAATACAATAGAGAACCGTACTGTTATCACCAAACCAAATTCACCCTACTGCCATAAAAAGGTGGTACGGGCAGAATGGTACCAAGGTTCTGAATCACTTTTGTTAAGGAACCCCACTCGTAGGTGCTTCGGTTACCGCAGGCAGTTGCCATGGAGACCAGTCGGTGACGTGGAAAATACTCTCAAGTCGGAGCTCGGCCTTCGGCCTCGCAAGTTACTAATACGGCTCGGCCTGCGGCCTCGCCAAGCGCTCGCCCTTCGGGCTCGCGCACCATTCGCTCGGCCTTCGGCCTCGCGGACCGAAAGTTCGGCCTTCGGCCTCACCAGGTGGTTGCCCTTTGGGCTCGCTATACACTAATGTAGAACAGTTACTCCAAATTCAGTCAAAAAACCCACAAAAACTCCTAATACAGTCGAAAATATAAGGTAAAACACTCCAAATGCAGTATGAAGAATGAGAGGAGCACCTGGGACAAATCCAAAATGGCGGATTTCAAGAAGGCCACCATACAAACTGCTCCGCCCCTACTGAAGCTCGGCCTAAAGGCCTCGCTTCAGCAGGCTCGGAGCATTTTGTATGGCGGCCATCTTGAAATCCGCCATTTTGGATTTTTGACAGGTGTCATTCGACTGCTCTCCCGATTCTCTATGACATTTGTTCAAACACCCCCTACCTATCTCTTACCGTTTTCGAGATACGTCATCCATCATCACTTGGCAGGCGTCTTTTTAATGATTTTCGATTTTTCTCATACTCACCAAAACCCCCCAAACATTTTTGCCATACATCATTTTAGCCCTACTCTGCTCCTTCTAGGAGAACATTTATGTCAATCAGTCAGTCAGTCAGTGAGTGGTAATCGAGCTTTATATATTATAAACTAGTTTTTCGGGCAGTGTGCGGGCCGCATGCGGCCCGCATCTATCTTGAGTCAGTAGGAACTGTCATAAAAGCACGTTATACATTAAAAAAAAATAAGTTCAAAACTCCAATAGAAGTATGAAATCCCAAATAAACTGTCCATACAATAAAGAACCATACTGTAGCCACTAAAGCAGATTCACCCTACTGCCATAAAAAGTTGGTACGGGCAGAATGGTACCAAGGTTCTTAATCACTTTTGTTTAGGAATCCCACTCGTAGGTGCTTCGGTTACCGCAGGCAGTTGCCATGGAGACCAGTCGGTGACGTGGAAAATACCCTCGAGTCGGAGCTCGGCCTTCGGCCTCGCAAGTTACTAATACGGCTCGGCCTGCGGCCTCGCCAAGCGCTCGCCCTTCGGGCTCACGCACCATACGCTCGGCCTTCGGCCTCGCGAGCCGAAAGTTCGGCCTTCGGCCTCACCAGGAGCTCGCCCTTCGGGCTCGCTACTACATTAACGTAGAACAGTTACTCCAAATTCAGTCAAAAATCCCACAAAAACTCCTAATACAGTCGAAAATGAAGGTTAAACACTCCAAATGCAGTATGAAGAATGAGAGGAGCACCTGGGACACATCCAAAATGTCGGATTTCAAGACGGCCACCATACAAACTGCTCCGCCCCTACTGAAGCTCGGCCTAAAGGCCTCGCTTCAGCAGGATCGGACCACTTTGTATGGCGGCCATCTTGAAATCCGCCATTTTGGATTTTTGACAGGTGTCATTCGACTCCTCTCCCGATTCCCTATGACATTTGTTCAAACACCCCCTACTTATCTTGTACCGTTTTTGAGATACGTCATCCATCTTTACTTGGCAGGCGTCATTTTTATGATTTTCGATTTTTCTCGTACTCACCAAAACCCCCCGAACATTTTTGCCATACATCACGTTGCTCCTACTCGTCTCCTTCTAGGAGAACATTTATGTCAATCAGTCAGTGGTAATCGAGCTTTATATATTATAACTAGTTTTTCGGGCAGTGTGCGGGCCGCATGCGGCCCGCATTTATCGTTATGCAGTACTTAACAATATCAAAACTCCTTTTACATAAAAAAAAAATATTTCAAAATTCCAATAGAAGTATGAAATCCCATATAAACTCTCAATACAATAAAGAACCATACTGTAGCCACTAAAGCAAATTCACCCTACTGCCATAAAAAGGTGGTACGGGCAGAATGGGACCAAGGTTCTGAGTCACTTTTGTTAAGGAACCCCACTCGTAGGTGCTTCGGTTACCGCGGGCAGTTGCCATGGAGACCAGTCGGAGATGTGGAAAATACTCTCAAGTCGGAGCTCGGCCTTCGGCCTCGCAAGTTACTAACACGGCTCGGCCTGCGGCCTCGCCAAGCGCTCGCCCTTCGGGCTCACGCACCATACGCTCGGCCTTCGGCCTCGCGAGCCGAAAGTTCGGCCTTCGGCCTCACCAGGAGCTCGCCCTTCGGGCTCGCTACTACACTAACGTAGGACAGTAACTCCAAATTCAGTCGAAAATCCCACAAAAACTCCTAATACAGTCGAAAATATAAGGTAAAACACTCCAAATGCAGTATAAAGAATGATAGGAGCACGTGGGTCACATCCAAAATGTCGGATTTCAAGACGGCCACCATACAAACTGCTCCGCCCCTACTGAAGCTCGGCCTAAAGGCCTCGCTTCATCAGGCTCGGATCATTTTGTATGGCGGCCATCTTGAAATCCGCCATTTTGGATTTTTGACAGATGTCATTCGACTGCTCTCCCGATTCCCTATGACATTTGTTCAAACACCCCCTACCTATCTCTTACCGTTTTCGAGATACGTCATCCATCATCACTTGGCAGGCGTCTTTTTAATGATTTTCGATTTTTCTCATACTCACCAAAACCACCCGAACATTTTTGCCATACTTCATTTTTACCCTACTCTGCTCCTTCTAGGAGAACATTTATGTCAGTGAGTCAGTCAGTCAGTCAGTGGTAATCGAGCTTTATATATTATAAACTAGTTTTTCGGGCAGTGTGCGGGCCGCATGCGGCCCGCATTTATCGTTGTGCAAGTTTGAACAATATCAAAACACCTTGTACATTAAAAAAAAATATTTCAAAACACCAAAAGATGTACGATTTCCCATACAAACTCTTAATGCAATAAGGAACCAAACTGTAGCCACCAAACCAGATTCACCCTACTGCCATAAAAAGGTGGTACGGGCAGAATAGTACCAAGGTTCTGAGTCACTTTTGTTAAGGATACCCACTCGTAGGTGCTTCGGTTACCGCAGGCAGTTGCCATGGAGACCAGTCAGTGACGTGGAAAATACTCTCAAGTCGGAGCTCGGCCTTCGGCCTCGCAAGTTACTAATACGGCTTTGCCTACGGCCTCGCCAAGCGCTCGCCCTTCGGGCTCACGCATCATACGCTTGGCCTTCGGCCTCGCGGACCGAAAGTTCGGCCTTCGGCCTTACCAGGAGCTCGCCCTTCGGGCTCGCTACTACACTAACGTAGGACAGTAACTCCAAATTCAGTCAAAACTCCCACAAAAACTCCTAATACAGTTGAAAATAAAGGTAAAACACTCCATATGCAGTATAAAGAATGATAGGAGCATGTAAGACACATCCAAAATGTCGGATTTCAAGACGGCCACCATACAAACTGCTCCGCCCCTACTGAAGCTCGGCCTAACGGCCTCGCTTCAGCAGGCTCGGATCAATTTGTATGGCGGCCATCTTGAAATCCGCCATTTTGGATTTTTGACAGATGTCATTCGACTGCTCTCCTTATTCCCTATGACATTTGTTCAAACACCCCCTACCTATCTCTTACCGTTTTTGAGATACGTCATCCATCTTCACTTGGCAGGCGTCTTTTTAATGATTTTCGATTTTTCTCATACTCATCAAAACCCCTCGAACATTTCTGCCATACATCATTTTAGCCCTACTATGCTCCTTCTAGGAGAACATTTATGTCAATCAGTCAGTCAGTGAGTCAGTGGTAATCGAGCCTTATATATTATAAACTAGTTTTTCGGGCAGTGTGCGGGCCGCATGCGGCCCGCATTTATCGTTATGCAATTTGAAACAATATCAAAACACCTTATACATTTAAAAAAAAAAACAATATTCTATAACAGTATGAAATCCCATATAAACTCCTTATACAGTAGAGAACCAAACTATAGCCACCAAACCAGATTCACCCTACTGCCATAAAAAAAGTGGTACGGGCAGAATGGTACCAAGATTCTGAGTAACTTTTGTTAAAGAACCCCACTCGTAGGAGCTTCGCTTACCACGGGCAGTTGCCATGGAGACCATTCGGAGACGTGGAAAATACTCTCAAGTCGGAGCTCGGCCTTCGGCCTCGCAAGTTACTAACACGGCTCGGCCTCTGGCCTCGCCATGCGCTCGCCCTTCGGGCTCACGCCCCATACGCTCGGCCTTCGGCCTCGCGGGCCGAAAGTTCGGCCTTCGGCCTCACCAGAAGCTCGCCCTTCGGGCTCGCTACTACACTAATGTAGGACAGTTACTCCAAATTCAGTCAAAAATCCCACAAAAACTCCTAATACAGTCGAAAATAAAGATAAAAAACTCCAAATGCAGTATAAAGAATGATAGGAGCACGTAAGACACATCCAAAATGTCGGATTTCAAGACGGCCACCATACAAACTGCTCCGCCCCTACTGAAGCTCGGCCTAACGGCCTCGCTTCAGCAGGCTCGGATCACTTTGTATGGCGGCCATCTTGAAATCCGCCATTTTGGATTTTTGACAGGTGTCATTCGACTGCTCTCCCGATTCCCTATGACATTTGTTCAAACACCCCCTACCTATCTCTTACCGTTTTTGAGATATGTCATCCATCTTTACTTGGCAGGCGTCTTTTTATGATTTTCGATTTTTCTCATACTCACCAAAACCCCCCGAACATTTTTGCCATACATCATTTTAACCCTACTCTACTCCTTCTAGGCGAACATTTATGTCAGTCAGTCAGTCAGTGAGTCAGTCAGTGGTAATCGAGCTTTATATATTATAAACTAGTTTTTCGGGCAGTGTGCGGGCCGCATGCGGCCCGCATCTATCTTTAGTCATTTGAAAATTCCACAGAAACACCTAATACTTTAAAAAAAATGTGTTCAAAACTCCAATAAAAGTATGAAATCCCATATAAACTCTCAATACAATAAAGAACCAAACTGTAGCCACCAAACCAAATTCACCCTACTGCCATAAAAAGGTGGTACGGGCAAAATGAGACCAGGGTTCTGAGTCACTTTTGTAAAGGAACCCCACTCGTAGGTTCTTCGGTTACCGCGGGCAGTTGCCATGGAGACCAGTCGGAAACGTGGAAAATACTCTCAAGTTGGAGCTCGGCCTTCGGCCTCGCCAGGCGCTCGCCCTTCGGGCTCACGCATCATACGCTCGGCCTTCGGCCTCGCGGACCGAAAGTTCGGCCTTCGGCCTCACCAGAAGCTCGCCCTTCGGGCTCGCTACTTCACTTATGTAGGACAGTAACTCCAAATTTAGTCAAAAATCCCACAAAAACTCCTAATACAGTCGAAAATAAAGATAAAAAACTCCAAATGCAGTATAAAGAATGATAGGAGCACGTAAGACACATCCAAAATGTCGGATTTCAAGACGGCCACCATACAAACTGCTCCGCCCCTACTGAAGCTCGGCCTAACGGCCTCGCTTCAGCAGGCTCGGATCAATTTGTATGGCGGCCATCTTGAAATCCGCCATTTTGGATTTTTGACAGGTGTCATTCGACTGCTCTCCAGATTCCCTATGACATTTGTTCAAACACCCCCTACCTATCTCTTACCGTTTTTGAGATATGTCATCCATCTTTACTTGGCAGGCGTCTTTTTAATGATTTTCGATTTTTCTCATACTCACCAAAACCCCCCGAACATTTTTGTCCTACATCATTTTAACCCTACTCTACTCCTTCTAGGAGAACATTTATGTCAGTCAGTCAGTCAGTGAGTCAGTCAGTGGTAATCGAGCTTTATATATTATAAACTAGTTTTTCGGGCAGTGTGCGGGCCGCATGCGGCCCGCATCTATCTTGAGTCAGTAGGAACTGTCAAAAAAAACCTAATACGTTAAGAGAAAATAAGTTCAAAAATCTAATAGAAGTATGAAATCCCATATAAACTGTCAATACACTAAAGAACCATACTGTAGCCACCAAACCAGATTCACCCTACTGCCATAAAAAGGTGGTACGGGCAGAATGGGACCAGGGTTCCGAGTCACTTTTGTTAAGGAACCCCACTCGTAGGTGCTTTGGTTATCGCGGGCAGTTGCCATGGAGACCAGTCGGAGACGTGGAAAATACTCTCAAGTCGGAGCTCGGCCTTCGGCCTCGCAAGTTACTAATACGGCTCGGCCTACGGCCTCGCCAAGCGTTCGCCCTTCGGGCTCACGCACCATACGCTCGGCCTTCGGCCTCGCGGACCGAAAGTTCGGCCTTCGGCCTCACCAGGTAATTGCCCTTTGGGCTCGCTATACACTAATGTAGGACAGTTACTCCAAATTCAGTCCAAAATCCCACAAAAACTCCTAATACAGTCGAAAATATAAGGTAATACACTCCAAATGCAGTATAAAGAATGATAGGAGCACCTGGGACAAATCCAAAATGGCGGATTTCAAGACGGCCCCCATACAAACTGCTCCGCCCCTACTGAAGCTCGGCCTGACGGCCTCGCTTCAGCAGGCTCGGATCAATTTGTATGGCGGCCATCTTGAAATCCGCCATTTTGGATTTTTGACAGATGTCATCCGGCTGCTCTCTCGATTCCCTATGACATTTGTTCAAACACCCCCTACCTATCTTGTACCGTTTTTGAGATACGCCATACATCTTCACTTGGCAGGCGTCTTTTTAATGATTTTCGATTTTTCTCATACTCACCGAAACTACCCGATCATTTTTGCCATACATCACGTTGTTCCTACTCGTCTCCTTCTAGGAGAACATTTATGTCAATCAGTCAGTGGTAATCGAGCTTTATATAATATAAACTAGTATTTCGGGCAGTGTGCGGGCCGCATGCGGCCCGCATTTATCGTTGTGCAAGTTTGAACAATATCAAAACACCTTATACATTAAAAAAAATTATTTCAAAACACCTAAAGATGTACGATTTCCCATACAAACCCTTAATACAATAGAGAACCGTACTGTTATCACCAAACCAAATTCACCCTACTGCCATAAAAAGGTGGTACGGGCAGAATGGTACCAAGGTTCTGAATCACTTTTGTTAAGGAACCCCACTCGTAGGTGCTTCGGTTACCGCAGGCAGTTGCCATGGAGACCAGTCGGTGACGTGGAAAATACTCTCAAGTCGGAGCTCGGCCTTCGGCCTCGCAAGTTACTAATACGGCTCGGCCTGCGGCCTCGCCAAGCGCTCGCCCTTCGGGCTCGCGCACCATTCGCTCGGCCTTCGGCCTCGCGGACCGAAAGTTCGGCCTTCGGCCTCACCAGGTGGTTGCCCTTTGGGCTCGCTATACACTAATGTAGAACAGTTACTCCAAATTCAGTCAAAAAACCCACAAAAACTCCTAATACAGTCGAAAATATAAGGTAAAACACTCCAAATGCAGTATGAAGAATGAGAGGAGCACCTGGGACAAATCCAAAATGGCGGATTTCAAGAAGGCCACCATACAAACTGCTCCGCCCCTACTGAAGCTCGGCCTAAAGGCCTCGCTTCAGCAGGCTCGGAGCATTTTGTATGGCGGCCATCTTGAAATCCGCCATTTTGGATTTTTGACAGGTGTCATTCGACTAAACTCCCGATTCCGTATGACATTTGTTCAAACACCCCCTACCTATATTGTACCGTTTTTGAGATATGTCATCCATCTTTATTTGGCAGGCGTCTTTTTAATGATTTTTGATTTTTCTCATACTCACCAAAACCCCCCGAACACTTTTGCCATACATCATTTTTACCCTACTCGTCTCCTTCTAGGAGAACATTTATGTCAGTCAGTGAGTCAGTCAGTGAGTGGTAATCGAGCTTTATATATTATTAATAAATATTACTGCAGCCGCTGACCTTCACATTCCTTTAAAGAAAGCTGCAAAAGACTTTGTAATATCAACTCCATGGTGGGATTCTGAATGCACATCTGCGGTGTCAGATAGGAATCAAGCTGAACTGAATTATAATTTGTGTATGACAAATGCAAACTTCATAAAATATCAGCAGGTAGCGGCTAAACTTAAGAAACTTTCTTTCAAAAAGAAAAAGTTTGGATGGATAGGTTTTTGTGAAAATTTGGCACCTAAAACACCAGCATCTCTTGTTTGGAAACAGATAAAGCGATTTAGATGTTCTACAAACATAGAAAATATATCAGCGAATGATCCCACAAGTTGGCTGGAGGCCTTTTCACATAAACTTGCTCCTCCTTCTGTCCCTTCTCTGGATTCTCTTCCTTCACTCCCTAGCTATCTTCCTTCCTACGATTGCTTTGATCAGCCTTTTTCCTTCCATGAATTGACTCTGGCACTAGACGGACTGACTGACTCATCTCCAGGGATTGATGGAATCCCATATTCTTTTATAATTAAGTCTTCGGTCAAATGTAAGCAAACATACTTAGATTTAATAAACTACTTTTTTGAGCATGGCATAGTACCTGACAAATGGAAAACCCAACTTATCATTCCACTTTTAAAACCTGGAAAGGATCCTTCAGATCCAAGCAGTCGTAGACCTATTGCAATGTCTTCAGTTATGGCTAAAATTATGGAACATCTGATAAAACATAGGCTTGAATGGTTTGTTGAGAACAGGCTTATTCTAGCCAAGACACAATTTGGTTTTAGAAAGGGTTATAGTACCATGGATAGTCTAGGCCTGCTAACAACGGATATTAACATTGCATTTAAGGAGCAAAAATATCTCGTGGGGGTGTTCCTTGACATTGCTTCTGCATATGACAATGTGTTGCTTCCACTACTCAGGAATAAACTTATTCAGCTGAGTATTCCTGCGAGGCTTGTACAATTCATTTGCAACATGCTAATGGAACGTACAGTAGTCATTAAACATGACCAACATACCCTCCCTCCTAGAACAGTTTGGAGAGGCTTACCCCAAGGTTCAGTGTTAAGTCCATTACTTTACAGCCTTTACACCTATGATTTAGACAGATCTGTGGACTCATTCTGTGAAGTACTACAATATGCCGACGATCTGGCGCTGTATGTACAAGTGCAGTCCATAGAGGAGGCAACCCATAGACTGAATATGGCTCTCTCGTATCTCGGGGACTGGCTATTTGACCATGGTCTATCGCTATCTGCTTCAAAAAGCTCAGTGGTAGTGTTTACTAAAAAGAGAATTATCCCTCCGATCAAAATACTTATAGGTCAGGAATCTATTCCACAGCTAAACAGTACTACATTTTTGGGCATCAAGCTGGATTCGAGAATGTCTGGTGTCCCCCATTTTAATACTATTTCACAAAAGGCAGAAAAAATCGTAAATATTCTCAGATCTCTTTCAGGTGTTTGGTGGGGTTCCCACCCATATTCCCAAAAACTGCTTTACAATGCCATAATCCGAAGCCATTTTGATTATGGTTCATTTCTTTTAAATATGTGCAATAAAATAGGGCAAGAGAAGATATGCAAAATTCAATCCAAATGCCTGCGAATTATCCTTGGAGCCATGAAGTCCTCACCTATTAATGCCATGCAGGTTGAGTGCACAGAACCCCCTCTTCATATTCGCAGGCAATTCCTTTCAGACAGATTTATCTCCAAATTAATTCAAAACTCTAGCCACCCCTTACTTCCAAAATTGAGTCTTCTTTCTGACCTGTATGATTTGCGGAATACAAATAATATCCCTTGCCTTCTTCGCAGCTTCATTAAATTCACAACCCTTCCTGATCCTCTCATTCAATTGTCAATCAATCCACTGTACTCAACTCCCTATGAAGCACTTACCTTTGAACCTCAAGTCCTTTTACATTTCGGTATTAATAAAAATTCACCTAATGCATCATCCCAGTTCAGTGAATGCATTAGTTCCCAATTCATCGGATGGCACTTTTTATTTACTGATGCATCAAAGCTGTCATCAGATAGTGCTGTTGGTGCAGCGGTGTGGATCCCCTCGGATAAAATTTGTCTACCTTTTAAATGCCCTTCCTACTCCTCGGTATTTACTGGTGAAGCCCTGGCTATACTGGAAGCCATCTCTTTTGTTAAGTCCCATAACCTTAACAATACCTTAATTTTTACTGACTCTAAAAGCTGTCTAGAAAGTATACTTTCCAATCCTTTCCGTTCTTCCTCTCGTTTCCCTGTAATTTTCCAAATTAAAAACATCCTATTTGAATGCCATAAACTTAATTTAAATGTTGTTCTGGCCTGGATTCCAGGACATTCGGGAATTCCTGGCAATGAAACAGCTGACTCATGCGCAAAAGCAGCTTCTCAAATTGGTTCACTTGAGCATTTTAAAATATATTCTCATGACCTTTGTCTCCTCCCTAAAATACACCTGCAAAATTCCTGGTCAAAATATTGGGAGGAATCCAAAAAACAAAAAGGCAAGCATTATGGAGACATACAACCCCAAATTCCTAGATGTCCCTGGTTTTTTAAATTCCGCAATGCAAATAAAACTGTCACCTCCACAATTTGTCGTCTTCGGTTGGGTCATTCATGTACTCCTGTTCATTTAGCCAAGTTACGGATCAGGGATCACTCAATGTGTGAGTGTGGCCTGGACGAGGGAAATGTGGACCACATATTTTTTAATTGCCCTAAACTGCTTTGTTCTCTGTATGATATCCTCCCACCTTATATCCCCCGTCCTACTTCCCTTAAATGTTTATTAGCCTTAACTTTTACTAAACAAATTATACCTATATTATGTAAATTTATTAAAAGAAATAAGATTAAATTGTAAATATATACCTATTATTAACACATTATACATATATAATTATGTCTATTGTAATTTTGATTGTTCTACTAACATTGTATTTGTCTTAGTTGTGATGTCTCTTTTGTTTTAGATAAAATAATCATCATGGTTGGAAAACATCTTGTGGATTCTCCCTTGTAAACACCAACCGTTCTCATAACATTAAACACTCTCCACATGATTTATGACACTAGCAAATACGGACATTGGCAGAATTGTGACAATATGCCACAGAAGCCATTAATATAAGAATCAATCAATCAACAATTAATTTGTGAAAGCCTACAAGGTTTGTGTGATAAAATAAGAGTGTAATCATTTAATGTCATATACTTGTAGTCATACTCGTGTAATATTTATATTAAATTTATTTGTAAATTTTGGTTTTAAAAATTGCTTTATAAATTTTATATAATAGAATTTACTATATTGGAGTTTCCGAAATTATATAAACAATTAAGATAGGTTTCTGAAAAAACTTGTAAGCTGGATATGGTCACCCAGATACTAAGATATTATTAGGATAATACTTCCCATCTGTTATACATATATAAGGAGGATTCCTCCTCCTTGCATTGTTATCCTCAAAGCTGAGGGTCGTGATACCCTGTGGAAATCACTTTTTTATTGACAATTCGTCACCACCTGTTCCTGTCTTTGGAGATGTGAATGGTGTCATGAATATTGTTGTCAAGGGTAGTGAGGATTTGGTCTGTCCATCGCATGGGACTGCAACCTCTTGGACGTTTCCCTTCTATCTTCCCAAAGGAAATAATTTTAAGGAGGATATTAATACATTAATAATATAATAAGTGAATGTATATATTTTATATTGTTTTGATTGTGTTCTGTTTTGTGCTTTAAATAAATAAATAAACAATATTGTAGTGTAGTAGTGTGGTGGCACAACAAATCAACTGTTTTGTGTACCTAATCTGCTATGTTACACCATGGGGTGCCAGGTTAGAATGTCACCCCTCCTCCCATTTCTACATGGGGTGTCGTAAGAGGCGACTAAAGGTAAAATAATACCAGAAGGTGAGCAGCGCCTTCTGAGGAACTGATATCTTAAATTGCAATCCCCAAGACGCCTGCCATGTATGGGGATTATTGCAAACGCCCTTGAATGGGGGAGGCTGTGTTCAGCAGTGGACAATCTAGCTGATACAGCAGTCTTTGCTTTCTTGCAACAAAGAAGGCAAAATGCGATCAAGGCTTAACTTAAAACGGCATACATAGTCTAGTAACTATTATAGTATTGTTGATATATTAATATCTTCCTTATAGGTATTTTGTTACTCTCCAAGCATTAGTAATAAAATAATTTTGAATGGTTTTTACAAGCTGTAAAATAATGTTCTAAAGCCACACTTATGTATTGGCTACAAAGCTTGGAAATGGGTCTTTATAATGCTTTTTAGAGCAGCAAGTATTTACTTGACAGTAAGTTTATTCTAAATATGCTGCTCTGAAATTCACCTAAATTAGGTTAATTTTATTCTTTCCAATATGTACAACATACCTAAACAGTGTGAAACAAAACTTAATAAAAATAAATTTCATATATTGTTCCTTATTGTTAAATGTAAGTTCCTAAATGCGTTGTCAGACAGCAAACATTTACAAATACCTATATAATATAATACCTAGTATTATAAGTAGGGAGGACAAGGATGTTGCTTGCCAGGGAATACCCTCTTATAGCCCTGAAGGGTCGTCGAGCACGCAACGCTACAAGACTTGACAATGGGCTCAAGGATGTGTTACAGACCACGGATTGAGTCAAATGCCGAAGGAAGTTTGGGAGGTGGGAACTTATTACCCTGGTACAACTGCAGTGTTGTACTGGTGAAAGTGGGCCCTATGGATATTTGATCTCTGACTATTTGGAGAGAAACTAATTGGGATTTTAATATTGTTAACAAAAAATTTTGTAACACTAATTGGGACTTTATTTTTCTTATGAGCTTGCCGGCATGCTTTTGGTGTTTGATTGTGTAACTTCTAATTACTTCTCATCTGGGGATGTTACAGTGACGACTAGGGAATGACGCTCAAGATGCCAAGGTAATTGGTGCGCTAGGGTCATATGGGTTGTCCAGTACATTACATACCTGGGTCGGCAATGGGGAGGTTTGAAGTGAGGATCTGAGGATAATGTGTTGAAAAGTGTTATGGTTTTATACTTTTCTCTTTTTACTTCTAGTAATGTAGTGTGCTGTGATCATATCTATTTTTTTCATATCACATAAACCTGTGACTCGACTTGTGTACCAAAGAAAAGAGTGACTGTATACCAAACAAAAACGCTTGGACACTTTCTATGTATATTATCAAGAGCATTCTCGTGTTGGCGTCAGAATAAAATTAGCATAAAACTGAAGCCAAAGCATGTATTTTCCCATGCTTGTAAAAATGATATATATTCAAAATAGGTATGTACATGTTTGTGTTAGTAAACGGGTAGTAACCACTCCATATACGCTATACATAGGGTACAAATAAAATAGGTAGTGATAAAATAAAAAAATCTCCGATGCCTTAACCCTGCAGCCAATTTATCATACTCAGACAGGGATCTTAAGTCAAATTAACATTTGTAACAACCTAATATAAAATCAAGTGTCAATCAAAAGTTCAATGATGTAAGGTCCCCAGGCCTTAAAGACTCATAATCAGCTGAAATCCTACTAACTTAAGAGTGCATTACAGTTAATTTGAATATTTGATGCTGTCAAGATGCAGGGGTAGATATTGCCCATTTGGTTGGAAAGTACTTGAATTAAATTAACATGTTTTTGATTTATGAGTGGAAGATGACATTAGGAAATGGATGAAAGAGAGCTAATTTGTAAAATATGATTTTCGCACGCGATAGTGCTTGTAATCATAAAAATAAATAAGTAGCGACATAATTCCGAGAGTTAAGCGTTTGAAAAAGCACTTCTTTCGATCAGATTAAGTCTAGTAGTCTGGTTGATGGCCGCGCACCGTCCCCTATGACAGTTAAGGTAATACAATTGGAGCAGGAAATTTCGAAAGAGCGTGCTCAGGTGGCGGAGTGGCATCATCGGCATCCGCGCGAAATCGGAGGACGCGGGTTCGATTCCCGCCCGGGGCATAAAAAAAAATGTGCTCCACTAATTTGTGAAATGAGAAAGAGAGCAATATTGTAAATCATCATATATTTCATTTAATGTATGGGTAATAACTAATAACCCATACATTATACGATTATACTGTAGTGATAATTAGGCAAGTACTGTATATGCCAGATTGTTCACTGCTGAACACAGCCTCCCCGATCATAGGGGGTTTGCCATAATGCCCACACTTGGAAGGCGTCTTGCTGATCGCAGTGTGAGATATCAGTTCCTCAGAAAGCGCTGTTGCCCACCTTCTGGTGTGTTACCCTTAGTCGCCTCTTACGACACCCATGGGTAGAGATGGGGCGGGTGACAGTCAAGCCTACCAAAGATGTTATGAAAAAAGGTACCTACCTCACTGAAACCAAAGTTTCAGTTTAATTAATTAAATTAAGCAACTGTTTTTAATGTTTTTTTTATTGACTCATGCCTGTTCATAAGAGAAAGAAATATGTATGTGGTATGAAATGTATGGAACATAGCCATAGGTTTGCGTGGTGGTAAGAAATGTTGTAAACAGTTAAATAGAAAAGCTGTGGAGAAGTATAAACGTATACCTAATATGTTCCCTCCGTGGGGTGCCGGGTTGGAATTGCACTTCCCCATATCTTCCCGTAAGAGGCAACTGCGGGAAAATTACTGGAAGGTAGCAGCGCCTTCTAAAAAACTGCCATCTTACACTGCGAAACCCAAGACGCCTGCCAAGCATGGCTGTGTTCAGCAGTGGACGATCCGGCTGATACAGTACAGTACATGTAGGTAGCTAATTGAGAGCCTGTTTTCCTTATATACATAGTACTTTGTGGAGCCTGTTTACCGCCTTCGATGTCATCATTACTTACTATCAGGTTAGGTTAAGGACAAAAGCTTGTCAATCGAAAAAAATCTGCAGCTTCTTTAATTGGATAGATACATCATCATCATCAGCAGTCATAACGTCCACAGTTGAAGAAAAGCGTCCCCCGTTACTGGGGGTTGTCTAGGTAGGCAGGAGTCTTGGATCGCAGTAAGTATAACAGTTCTTTGAAGATGCTGCCGCTAACCTTGCGGTATATTCTCTTACTTAAGACTCCGCTGTAGCGGAGGTTATGAGGGAAGGGTGGGGGTCTGCGGTGGTATAGCCTGGCATCCCACGGGGGAAGAATTGAAAGAATAATGTACTTAAAAGAAGAAAAGAGAAAGATGTACTTAATATCCTGATAAGACGAGATTTTGGAATGAGAATTAATTACTGTTCTAGGTAAGCCTCTAAAGTAGTAAAAAAAGAGCCGTCATCGTCAGACCGTGGGACCGTCAACCTTAACTTGCAGAGCATCCTCCAGTCTTGTTTCTTTTTGACCGAGCGAGAACGAACGAAATAATTCGAGAGAAGCGTCTCTGCTTCAACTTAGACAAAAATGCTTTCGTATGTCCGGTTGTTCTCTACAGGTCGCAATTCTCAACCGATTATCACGAAATTTTGTAAGAAAGGTTTGATAAGTCCATATTTTTTTTTTGTTGATCCACTTTTTGCGAATTTTTCAAAATAACGGAGATATACATTATAAGGTGTTGAAAGTATGAACGCCTGCGCTTAAGTTAATGGCAATGTTCTGATACGCACGTCAGTTGCCTAAAAGAGACATGCTCTCTCTCTGAGTCGTATAATCAATTATTTATTTTCCATGTTTTGTAGCCAGTATATTAATTCGAGATAAATACAATACCAAGTATGTAAAATTATTGTATATTTACTTACTTACCTACCTATTTCCGATACAACTACCTAGCCTTCGCTGGGGCCCGCGAGTCGTTGATTTTGTTGGACCCAAAGTCCGAGAAAATCATTTATTATTTACATTACATATCTAGATGTTTGCATTTCTTGACCCATTCTCCCATTAACATGCTAAATGAACCTTTATTCAATTGTAGCTATGCAAGGGCAGACTCGCGAGGTTTACAGCTCGGAGAGCCACTAGTTTATTGGGTAGACACCTCCATGTTCTTCTCATGTCAATTTCATCAACTTCTTTAAATATTGTTATCCAGACATAATTTAAATTACATCCATAGAGCGTAAAAAAATCTTAGGGTACATCACTCACGTTTGCGATCGAATAAGTACGTGATTTGAAGCAATACCCACACGGCAACGGCAACTCAGACGCTGCGGCGTTACTCGTCCTGATGATAAGCATCTGAAATACTTGAAACTCGGGCGAACGTATTCGTATTGTTTTTTTTTATATGTTATTGTGAAGGGACAAGCGCGAGGCCCACCTCATGTTAAGCGGTATCCTCTGCCTATAACAGATGCATTTCATCACAAGTGACGAACTGCACTGCGCCCATCACCTTGAGACATACCTGTTAAGTCTCATTTTGCCTGTTATTTCACTGGCTCTCAAGGACTGCTGCCGGAATACACTGTTAGGTGCTTAGCGACAGATTTTCTACTTGAGGGTGGTCGCTAGCCAGGCGGGCATTCGCAAAATGCCCTTCCACCATGCGGTGAAGGTCAAGCTCTGGGCGGGATTCGAACCATGGACCTGCTGCGCGGCAGTCCATAGCCAATGCCTCTAAGCCATCACTGCTTCAGAATGTTTAAATATAATGTGAAATTCATAAGGATTTCGTTGCCTAGACTTTGATCGCATAGTTTTTAAGTTATACTGAAGACCTACTTCAGTATAACTTAAAAGGTAGGACGCTACTTTACTTTATAAATAGAAGATTCTAAGTTAGCACTTAGCACTGAAATACCGTTGGTGTTGTGGTTCGGTGGCAGAGCAGCAGTGCTATGTTGTGGTTGTATTCATGTGAGCCGGGCAGGGTTCCGAGTTTGATCCCTGTTTCGCAGAAGGTAGTTCCTATATGGGGTTATATATTCCACGAAGAGCAGGGAAAGGATGATTCTCTAAATAAAAATAATTGCATAAATGAAGTCCTTAAAATTAGTTAGCAATGCCTGTCTAGTCCCTAGATTTTCAAATATTAGTCAGACAAATGCCTGAAATTATCAATGACCTATTTTATAACCATGTATTACTTAAATTAGCAATACAATCTCAAACGGGTGTTACAAATAGGTAATATCTATACCTCCGCCTACACCTTGGGGATGATATTTTTTTTTTTTTGGGATTAGACTGGTCTCGTCGCTGTGGGTCTATTATTGTCTCTAAGGTACCTACAGTAGCCATTAGCATGGAGCCACAGCTTAGTTTTTGAAGGCCATCATAAAAGGTGGCTAGGTATCTATACATAAAAGGACTTAGTTAGAATCATGCCCAAAATCATGTCTTTAAGTCACAGATTTGTAAAATATATTAACTTTGGGAAATATTTAGATGCTGTAAAAACAATAACATGTAGGTATTTAAATTTTAAACGTTATGCAGGATACTCAGAGCAAGTTTGTCAGCGGCAGCATAATAACATTTTCACTAATATTCTCCATTGTTTAAAACGCCATCTAGTAGATTACTCTTGCACCGTACCATCAAGCGTGCTCTAAATCTAACTATTATTATACTGTCATTCTCCCTCTTGCATTGACATAAAAGTGCGATGTGAATTCGCTAGATGGCGTGTGAACTATTATATTTATTATGTATGTGAAAGTGTGTTTGTTGGTTTGTCCAAGACGGCGGAGGAGCAACGGGTTGACGTGATTTTTGGCACAATCATAGAACATATAATAAAGTACCTGCAGTTAAAGATGCCACCTTCTCTCTCAATAGGTACCCCTGAGCATAGCTGGCGTAGGTTCATAAGAAAAGAAGCTGTAGAGGAGTGTCGAAGGTAATCTGTGGTGTGAGTTTAAATGTCTTATTTTAGCATACGAGCTAGAGCAACACTGAACGTTTTTAGAACCGGCCACTTGTAAACAATGTACCTACCTAATTTTTTTTTTTTTTTAAATGGAACTCTTTTCCAATATCATTGAGTATTTCTTTGGATTTGTTATTTGGCGGCAAATTGAAAATTGTATGTGTCACGTCAGCATGAATTTAACGCGAGAAACTTTTTGTGCAATTAAATTTTATGACTTTCGATGTCGTTTAAGTCACCTTGACCTTTCACGATGAAGCCCCATCTCGTTTACAACTAGTTTAATGAGTTTAAACGTGATCGCACTAATCTCAGCGATGATCTGCGTGAGGGACGCCCTTCTACGGCGACGACTGAAGAGAACATCAGTGTTGTGCGGCGAATGATAGAGACTGATAGAGTGACCTATCACTAGATTGTGATAGTGTACATAAAATCCTGCATTAAAATTTAGCGGTCAGGAAGCTTTGTGCCCGAGAAACGATCTCGCAGTAGATCCTCCTTCACCTCGTCAACGCCTCGTCGCACACTGGCGGACGGTCGACTATTTGGCGATGTCTGATTACTGGGTCATCCGCCATATAGCCCCCCCCCCTTCGCACCTCGCATTTTTATTTATTCCAGAAAATAAAAGAAATACTTCGAGGAAAACGTTTTACGGACGCCGAAGAAGCTGTGTGGCTGCGTTTCAAAAGGCCGTCGAAGAGACCCCTAAGGAGGAGTGGGCGAAGTGCTTTTCTCAGTGTTTCCATCGGATACAGCGATGTATTGTTGTGAATGGACACTATTTTGATTTTCTAAGAACTTTCAGTTTGACTCACGTAGCTAGTAAGGCTGCTAACTACACGAATTACTACTTTAGTTACCACACTGAGAAAACCGTCTTAAAGGCTTAAATCAAATTTGACCTTTTACCGTTGAATTGTAACTACGTAAGATGAATTCACAACTCTTAAGATGATTTTCACCAATCAATAAGAATGTACCATGTTTTATAATAAACACAACCGTCAAAAACGCCTTCCGTAAAGTATTTTCAGAATTGCAACTTGTTATACGATAATAATTGCAGTATTGACCATAAAATATACCTTACTTTTACGGCGGTTTATATACGGTGATTATCACTATAACGGACGACTTAATCAGCCTTATCAAAAGTCAATATTTAAGTAAGACCACAAAATACACCTTAAATGAAGACGAAAAGAAACATTCGCCTTCACTGACCTCGTTTAACACCTTCTAGTTGGAAGGCGTTTTTGTACGTATTTACGCTTGGTCGGTTTTTCGCCTTATAAATTGGCCGTCATTAGGGCGCTTTTGACTTTAGATTTTTCTCAGTGCAAGCATTAAGACATTATACCACGACCATCACACATTTCATACAGACTTAAAAAACTTACAAAAAGAGTTTAAAGACTTTAACTAGTGCAAATTGTTAGTGGATGAAAGCGCAAAAAGCATGTTATTATAATAATTATATGTATATACAGGCACTAATCAAAGCTCTCCTGGAGCTCTTCTTGCAAATTAAGATAACGTGGGATACATAGGAATTTTTCCTGGTAACTTGGCCAGAGCTTTGACAGTGATCCAAAGAGGCACACTGGCCCCCAAAATCAAAAGCAATGTATGAAAAGACGTACAAAACTCAACCTGATTTATAAAGTGACAAGCCGACAATGACGTATATGACAAATATGCAATATTGGTGTCCGGACAAATATTTCATTAATCTTTTGCTGTATGCTGTTTTTCCTATGTTTATTGTGCTAAAATGGACCTTTCCTCTAGGGAGCAGTATATTGTTGTTTAAAATACTTCTATTTAAGAGCCATTTCACAAAATTACGCTTCTGAAGTTTAGGTCAATGCCAGCGCATCGCATACACAAGCGAAAGAAATGACGACGGAATAGCGTGACTGTGAGTAACATAGTTTGATACTAGCACTCATTAATAAAGAAATGTAAGTTGCAAATTTAAAAATTGTGTAATTGGCATGAGTAAATAATCAATTTCTTGTCGACTACTTGCTAATGTTATAGAAAAGAAGTAGGCATGTACATTAAATAGTCAACCTATATCGTGAATCGTATATTTACATTTCATCCTTGATGAATAAAAAATAGATATGTTTGAATCATTTATTGTAACAATAAACTTAAATAATTAAATAACTATATGGCTTAAAATTATATAAATATTTGACGTAACGGCATTGATTAAGAGCTGCGGACTAAAAGCTCTTTCTTTGAAATTTTCCAAAAATTGCTATTTTCCTCGTTCACACTCTACACAGTATCTATATCCAGTCGTTAACACTGTCTGCCATAATGACCATGCATAGGATTGAGGTTTATTTTTCTGTGCATCCGGAAAACAACTCAGTACCAACCACAAACGTCCCATGACGTTTTTGGTTTTCCATTACCTACTTAAACATGTCACCCTCATATTCACATACCACAATATATCACCTATACCTTTAAAAAAATAACATTTTCATCCATTTAGTTTGAGTAGACCAAACAGCGAAATGTAAATATATATTTACACATTTTGAGGTTTTTTGTTTTTAAATCGAATATCTTTGATGCAATCTATAATCAACATATATACTTCTTGGTACCAATGCAATCCTCACTATATACTCTTATGCTCACTATATACTGATAATACACCTTTTTATAGAAAAAAATACTGGAAATGGGGTTTGAACTTTGAACACACGACAAAAATGGTGGGAAATAGTAATATAATTGCTATTTTTATTTTTTCGTAACTAGACTCACCTAGAACTTCGATTCTTCTTTTAGTATGATAATTTACTATTGTTCTTTAGCCATGAATTATTACAGATTTTTACGCCAAATATTTTAAAGTAACAAGATTAAAGCAACCCAATTCTCGACATCAGAACCATTTAGTCGGATATCCAATTTTACAACTATTCAGGAGAGCAAAAATAAATGTTTAATGTGAATTATTGTTTAATGTTTTTGAAGTTTCTGGAGTAAATCGCTATAATTGTATATGCTCGTTGATTTCATATTCGTTTACGATTATTTTTAACTTGATTTCTGTAAGTAATCCAGAAAAAAACTAACTTTTATATACTGAAGTAGTTACATCAGACCCAATTTTTAAGGTCTGGCTACAACGGAAAGAGTTTTTATTGACAAAATACCATATGTTTCCATGAATCTCACAGTTATATTGTACCGCTATAGGTACACTTAGTTTCTAACCTACCTAACGTGGTAGTAGGAGAAATGAAACTAAGGTACTTTGATACAGTATAAAAAAATATATAATATAATATAATTACAAAAAAAAAACAATATGATGAAATGAAAAGAAGTGAATGAAGTTTTGAAAGATGATTAATGAGATAAAAAAAAGAGAAGTTAAGTTTAATACAACAAATTAAAAGAAGCTAAAATTTATGAAACAATAATAATTTAAAAGCGGGCACATACATTTATGAGGTCGTGGTTCAACCTTAAGACTTATTTCTGCTTCCGTAGTGGCGTACTTCCCTATATCGTTGGACCAGGTGATGATGGTGGATGGCCTCAGGTGTTGAAGTACGCATTGTGGAGTCAGGAATTTGTTGGGGGTAGACAGCCTCGGCGCTCGTAGTTACAACCAGCTCATTGCACGCTGAAGGCCGGTTATACACTTTTGGACCACGACGTGGTCCAAAACTAATGTGGTCCAAAGTTGGTTGCAGTGTGTGGGCGTCCTTATAAGCCCCGTGTAAAGGAGATTAATCCAGACAGTGTTCCTGGAATGCGTAAAATCAAACATTTCACATTCACTGATTTATAGGTCCCGTTCCGGTAGCCCACCACGGTGTCACAAAGAAATAGGTAGGTACTTATGTAGTAGTTTTGCCGTGGTGGTAAACAACTATCAGAACGGAGTTTACATTTTATTTTTAATGCAGAGAGTAAGAAAAAAGAAATAATGTTAATGTTAATATACAAATGCAAAATCATTCTTAGAATGAGAGGTAGATAAAAAAATGGATGATGAAATTTTATAGGGAAATGAAATGTAATAATTATGTTTCTGCTAATGAACTTGAATAAAATAATCAGTTAAACTGGAATGAATTAATGAGGATATGACAATATGTATGGTTTTAGTAATCGCAATTTATTGTTTTTTTTTTGTGTGCTATTCAAAACTTACCCCTATCGCGGGAAACACTTAAAGTAATTTGGCACAATATCAAACAGTAGGTAAAATCTATCACTATTACGATCCAGAAGGTTTCAAAGCTAATAATTACGCCTCGCAACCGGCTAGAGCGCACGGGTTGACGCAAGGTGGCGTGGACTAGCCGTCGGTTCTGCCTAGTAACGACTGCCGAGCGCCGCTTCGAATAACCGTCGCATGCGTCTCCCCGCTCCGCGCTCGTAAGGCGCGCTTACACGATAAGGAACGTTTACGTTATTAAGATTTAAATATATTTGATAGGTTGTATATTCGAAGATTTTTTATAAATTTTATTATTAAGTTGTATATAGTTGGTCAATATATATTTATATAATTTACTAAAAATTTGAGATTAAAAATATTCATGTAACGCTTTGTTACAATATCTGTATACGATGTTGATATCAGGCCATTTGGTCCCAAACAATGAATTTTAGTTTTAAAAATATGCTGGCTAATATTACAATCAGACCGTTTGGTTCCAAAATATATGTGTGGTGTGTAAAAGTAATACTTTATATACATAAACAACACATCATATGGTTCGGAACAATAATGATTTATGTAGCTTGTTTGTGGCGTTATGTTTAGCTCTGACATTACATACTCAAGAAAATAAAACATACATTGGTCTTACCTTATTGTAATACCATATGACTCGTATAAATAACATTACACTTTTTCTGACGCTGCAGTGTAATATGCTTTACATGAGACTTTATGGTACTGGTTTTGTTTGATTATTACAAAGTCTATTGTTAAATAAGTCCTAATAGTCTCTTACATCTTTATTTTGTACTGTATTGTTTAGGAAGGTAAGACCTACAATAAGTTAGATATTTATAAAATGAAAGTACTTAAGTATATTCGTAATCAGTATTATTATGTTTAAACCTAATTTAATCTAATAGGTAATTAGTTTATATGCAAAAAAGACAAACAAAAGCACAACAAATTACAAAATGAACAATATTACCAACCTAGCATTGCTTATAATAATATTTTGTAATTACAAAAACTCAATTCAAGTATTAACAACAAAACAACAAGCCACAATAAGAATTAAGTAGACTGTAATAAAACAAATAATTAAAAATCTTATTTAATAAATCAATACATAGCTTTGAAAAACCAATAAAAAAACTATTATAATTAAATCATTTCTTAGATCTGATCAGTATGCTCTGAGGCATATAGACATAAAGCAATTCATGGTGTGTTAGGTTTTTATAATACTAATGAAATTTTACAGGTATCCTATTAGTAGGAGTTTGCAGATCTCGGTACTTTGCTGATGAGATTGGTTTTTCTGTTGACGCATGTTTGGCAAGTCAGTAAGTATGGGCAGATTACTCTTTCTTAAGTTGCTCTTGAGAATAACTTCTTCAAAGGCATCATCATTGAATTCTGTTTTATAAAATAGAGACCCAAGTTTCTCTCTGCGAAACTGCCACCAAACGCTTTCAGATATTTAGAAATCATTCCCTCTTATATTTTGTTTTCGTTGAACGTACGGTCGTGATTTTTTATACAGGTGTGTACAGGATTTTACACACGTACGCACAGGAAGTAACTCATTTCCATTTCGTTTACATTATATGTGTTACGGCCGGCATGTTTTTATAAATTTTATAACTGTGATCGTGATGAAAATGCTAATAAAGCGTTAATAACTTTTAAACTATTTAAGCTATTTATCTTATACTAACGTGAAACGAACCGCTACCAGCGGCCGCTAAGTACAAACAAAAACAACATACAAAATGGAAACGAACAAAGACAACACAATAAAATCGACGTTATGGCTATTGATTGAAGTAAGATGAAACTTTTTGTTGATACCGGATCACTTATATCACTAGACCGTAACAATAGTTGGTTTTTTACAACATAGACAATTGATGAAACAAGTTTATAAAATTATGGCATAGTGTGAGAGATTGCTGTTTTTCCTGATGGATGGATCCTGGTCCTCTTGAGACTCTTCAACGTCTCCAACAAATTCAAGTCATTCAAAAATCCAACAATCATTCAAAAACAACACGCGCGGGGGTGTCAAACAAGGCGCTGTCCCAAAAATCAAACAAATAATGTAACACGACACTCAAAAGCAAACTTTTTCTATTCAACTCAAAATGTCTATAGACTAGTAGACTGCCTACGCTAGGGAGGCGTTCAGAACCTTGCCTGCGCAAAGTTGACGTTCCAAACAGTAATTATAATCGTAGTCGTAGTCGGAGTCGTGGTCGTGATCATGATCGTGGTCGTGGTCGTGGTCGTGATCGTGACCGTGATCGTGATCATGATCTTGATCATGATCGTGGCCATGTTCGTGATCATGATCTTGATCGTGATCGTGGTCGTGGTCATGATCATGATCGTGGTCGTGGTCGTGATCGTGGTCGTGGTCGTGATCATGATCTTGATCGTGGTCGTGATCGTGGTCGTGGTCGTGATCATGATCGTGGTCGTGATCATGATCGTGGTCGTGGTCGTGGTCGTGATCATGATCGTGGTCGTGGTCGTGATCATGATCGTGGTCGTGGTCGTGGTCGTGATCGTGGTCATGGTAGTGATCATGATCGTGGTCGTGGTCGTGATCATGATCGTGGTCGTGGTCGTGATCATGATCATGGTCGTGGTCGTGGTCGTGATCATGATCGTGGTCGTGATCATGTCATTCAAAAATCCAACAATCATTCAAAAACAACACGCGCGGGGGTGTCCAACAAGGCGCTGTCCCCAAAATCAAACAAATAATGTAACACGACACTCAAAAGCAAACTTTTTCTATTCAACTCAAAATGTCTATAGACTAGTAGACTGCCTACGCTAGGGAGGCGTTCAGAACCTTGCCTGCGCAAAGTTGACGTTCCAAACAGTAATTATAATCGTAGTCGTAGTCGGAGTCGTGGTCGTGATCATGATCGTGGTCGTGGTCGTGGTCGTGGTCGTGGTCGTGGTCGTGGTCGTGGTCGTGATCGTGACCGTGATCGTGATCATGATCTTGATCATGATCGTGATCGTGATCATGATAGTGATCGTGACCGTGATCGTGATCGTGATCGTGATCGTGATCGTGATCATGATCGTGGCCGTGGTCGTGGTCATGATCTTGATCGTGATCGTGGCCGTGGTCGTGATCATGATCGTGGTCGTGATCGTGATCATGATCGTGGTCGTGGTCGTGGTCGTAATCGTGGTTGTGGTCGTGATCATGATCTTGATCGTGATCGTGGTCTTGATCATGATTGTGGTCGTGGTCGTGATCATGATCGTGGTCGTGGTCGTGATCGTGATCATGATCGTGGTCGTGGTCGTGATCATGATCGTGATCGTGGTCGTGATCATGATCATGATCGTGGTCGTGGTCGTGGTCGTGATCATGATCGTGGTCGTGGTCGTGATCGTGGTCGTGGTCGTGATCGTGGTCGTGATCATGATCATGATCGTGGTCGTGGTCGTGGTAGTGATCATGATCGTGGTCGTGGTCGTGATCATGATCGTGGTCTTGGTCGTGATCATGATCGTGGTCGTGGTCGTGATCATGATCGAGGTCGTGATCATGATCGTGGTCGTGGTCGTGATTGTGGTCGTGGTCGTGATCATGATCTTGATCGTGATCGTGGTCGTGATTGTGATCGTGATCGTGATCGTGATCGTGATCGTGATCGTGATCGTGATCGTGATCGTGATCGTGATCGTGATCGTGATCGTGATCGTGATCGTGATCGTGATCGTGATCGTGATCGTGATCGTGATCGTGATCGTGATCGTGATCGTGATCGTGATCGTGATCGTGATCGTGATCGTGATCGTGATCGTGATCGTGATCGTGATCGTGATCGTAATCGTGATCGTTATCGTGATCGTGATCGTGATCGTGATCGTGATCGTGATCATGATCTTGATCGTGATTGTGATCGTGATCGTGATCGTGATCGTGATCGTGATCATGATCGTGATCGTGACCGTTATCGTGATGGTGATCATGATCTTAATCGTGATCGTGGTCGTGATTGTGATCGTGATCGTGATCGTGATCGTGATCGTGATCGTGATCGTGATCGTGATCGTGATCGTGATCATGATCTTGATCGTGATCGTGATCGTGATCGCGGTCGTGGTCGTGGTCGTGGTCGTGGTCGTGGTCGTGGCCGTGGTCGTGGTCGTGGTCGTGGTCATGGTCGTGATGGTGATGGTGATGGTGATGGTGATGTTGATGGTGATGGTGATCGTGATCGTGATCGTGATCGTGATCGTGATCGTGATCGTGATCGTGATCGTGATCGTGATCGTGATCGTGATCGTGATCGTGATCGTGATCGTGATCGTGATCGTGATCGTGATCGTGATCGTGATCGTGATCGTGATCGTGATCGTGATCGTGATCGTGATCGTGATCGTGATCGTGATCGTGATCGTGATCGTGATCGTGATCGTGATCGTGATCGTGATCGTGATCGTGATCGTGATCGTGATCGTGATCGTGATCGTGATCGTGATCGTGATCGTGATCGTGATCGTGATCGTGATCGTGATCGTGATCGTGATCGTGATCGTGATCGTGATCGTGATCGTGATCGTGATCGTGATCGTGATCGTGATCGTGATCGTGATCGTGATCGTGATCGTGATCGTGATCGTGATCGTGATCGTGATCGTGATCGTGATCGTGATCGTGATCGTGATCGTGATCGTGATCGTGATCGTGATCGTGATCGTGATCGTGATCGTGATCGTGATCGTGATCGTGATCGTGATCGTGATCGTGATCGTGATCGTGATCGTGATCGTGATCGTGATCGTGATCGTGATCGTGATCGAGATCGTGATCGTGATCGTGATCGTGATCGTGATCGTGATCGTGATCGTGATCGTGATCGTGATCGTGATCGAGATCGTGATCGTGATCGTGATCGTGATCGTGATCGTGATCGTGATCTTGATCGTGATCGTGATCGTGATCGTGATCGTGATCGTGATCGTGATCGTGGTCGTGATCATGATCGTGGTCGTGATCATGATCGTGGTCGTGGTCGTGGTCGTGATCATGATCGTGGTCGTGGTCGTGATCATGATCGTGGTCGTGGTCGTGGTCGTGATCGTGGTCATGGTAGTGATCATGATCGTGGTCGTGGTCGTGATCATGATCGTGGTCGTGGTCGTGATCATGATCATGGTCGTGGTCGTGGTCGTGATCATGATCGTGGTCGTGATCATGTCATTCAAAAATCCAACAATCATTCAAAAACAACACGCGCGGGGGTGTCCAACAAGGCGCTGTCCCCAAAATCAAACAAATAATGTAACACGACACTCAAAAGCAAACTTTTTCTATTCAACTCAAAATGTCTATAGACTAGTAGACTGCCTACGCTAGGGAGGCGTTCAGAACCTTGCCTGCGCAAAGTTGACGTTCCAAACAGTAATTATAATCGTAGTCGTAGTCGGAGTCGTGGTCGTGATCATGATCGTGGTCGTGGTCGTGGTCGTGGTCGTGGTCGTGGTCGTGGTCGTGGTCGTGATCGTGACCGTGATCGTGATCATGATCTTGATCATGATCGTGATCGTGATCATGATAGTGATCGTGACCGTGATCGTGATCGTGATCGTGATCGTGATCGTGATCATGATCGTGGCCGTGGTCGTGGTCATGATCTTGATCGTGATCGTGGCCGTGGTCGTGATCATGATCGTGGTCGTGATCGTGATCATGATCGTGGTCGTGGTCGTGGTCGTAATCGTGGTTGTGGTCGTGATCATGATCTTGATCGTGATCGTGGTCCTGATCATGATTGTGGTCGTGGTCGTGATCATGATCGTGGTCGTGGTCGTGATCGTGATCATGATCGTGGTCGTGGTCGTGATCATGATCGTGATCGTGGTCGTGATCATGATCATGATCGTGGTCGTGGTCGTGGTCGTGATCATGATCGTGGTCGTGGTCGTGATCGTGGTCGTGGTCGTGATCGTGGTCGTGATCATGATCATGATCGTGGTCGTGGTCGTGGTCGTGAAGATCGTGGTCGTGGTCGTGATCATGATCATGATCGTGGTCGTGGTCGTGGTAGTGATCATGATCGTGGTCGTGGTCGTGATCATGATCGTGGTCTTGGTCGTGATCATGATCGTGGTCGTGGTCGTGATCATGATCGAGGTCGTGATCATGATCGTGGTCGTGGTCGTGATTGTGGTCGTGGTCGTGATCATGATCTTGATCGTGATCGTGGTCGTGATTGTGATCGTGATCGTGATCGTGATCGTGATCGTGATCGTGATCGTGATCGTGATCGTGATCGTGATCGTGATCGTGATCGTGATCGTGATCGTGATCGTGATCGTGATCGTGATCGTGATCGTGATCGTGATCGTGATCGTGATCGTGATCGTGATCGTGATCGTGATCGTGATCGTGATCGTGATCGTGATCGTGATCGTGATCGTAATCGTGATCGTTATCGTGATCGTGATCGTGATCGTGATCGTGATCGTGATCATGATCTTGATCGTGATTGTGATCGTGATCGTGATCGTGATCGTGATCATGATCGTGATCGTGACCGTTATCGTGATGGTGATCATGATCTTAATCGTGATCGTGGTCGTGATTGTGATCGTGATCGTGATCGTGATCGTGATCGTGATCGTGATCGTGATCGTGATCGTGATCGTGATCATGATCTTGATCGTGATCGTGATCGTGATCGCGGTCGTGGTCGTGGTCGTGGTCGTGGTCGTGGTCGTGGCCGTGGTCGTGGTCGTGGTCGTGGTCATGGTCGTGATGGTGATGGTGATGGTGATGGTGATGGTGATGTTGATGGTGATGGTGATCGTGATCGTGATCGTGATCGTGATCGTGATCGTGATCGTGATCGTGATCGTGATCGTGATCGTGATCGTGATCGTGATCGTGATCGTGATAGTGATCGTGATCGTGATCGTGATCGTGATCGTGATCGTGATCGTGATCGTGATCGTGATCGTGATCGTGATCGTGATCGTGATCGTGATCGTGATCGTGATCGTGATCGTGATCGTGATCGTGATCGTGATCGTGATCGTGATCGTGATCGTGATCGTGATCGTGATCGTGATCGTGATCGTGATCGTGATCGTGATCGTGATCGTGATCGTGATCGTGATCGTGATCGTGATCGTGATCGTGATCGTGATCGTGATCGTGATCGTGATCGTGATCGTGATCGTGATCGTGATCGTGATCGTGATCGTGATCGTGATCGTGATCGTGATCGTGATCGAGATCGTGATCGAGATCGTGATCGTGATCGTGATCGTGATCGTGATCGTGATCGTGATCGTGATCGTGATCGAGATCGTGATCACGATCACGATCTCGATCGATACATCCGCAGAGCGTGGTTTAGATACATATTTTTGTCAAATTTTCATGTAAAAATAACCTTTCTTTGGCAGGAACATTGTTCTATGCAATAATTTGTTTGAAAGGTTATGAAAAACGTTGATTTCATATTCGTTTACGATTATTTTTAACTTGACGATTATTTTTAACTTGATTTCTGTAAGTAATCCAGAAAAAAACTAACTTTTATATACTGAAGTAGTTACATCAGACCCAATTTTCAAGGTCTGGCTACAACGGAAAGATTTTTTATTGACAAAATACCATATGTTTCCATGAATCTCACAGTTATATCTGTATACGATGTTGATATCAGGCCATTTGGTCCCAAACAATGAATTTTAGTTTTAAAAATATGCTGGCTAATATTACAATCAGACCGTTTGGTTCCAAAATATATGTGTGGTGTGTAAAAGTAATACTTTATATACATAAACAACACATCATATGGTTCGGAACAATAATGATTTATGTAGCTTGTTTGTGGCGTTATGTTTAGCTCTGACATTACATACTCAAGAAAATAAAACATACATTGGTCTTACCTTATTGTAATACCATATGACTCGTATAAATAACATTACACTTTTTCTGACGCTGCAGTTAAGGCCGTAATATGCTTTACATGAGACTTTATGGTACTGGTTTTGTTTGATTATTATAAAGTCTATTGTTAAATAAGTCCTAATAGTCTCTTACATCTTTATTTTGTACTGTATTGTTTAGGAAGGTAAGGCCTACAATAAGTTAGATATTTATAAAATGAAAGTACTTAAGTATATTCGTAATCAGTATTATTATGTTTAAACCTAATTTAATCTAATAGGTAATTAGTTTATATGCAAAAAAGACAAACAAAAGCACAACAAATTACAAAATGAACATTATTACCAACCTAGCATTGCTTATAATAATATTTTGTAATTACAAAAACTCAATTCAAGTATTAACAACAAAACAACAAGCCACAATAAGAATTAAGTAGACTGTAATAAAACAAATAATTAAAAATCTTATTTAATAAATCAATACATAGCTTTGAAAAACCAATAAAAAAACTATTATAATTAAATCATTTCTTAGATCTGATCAGTATGCTCTGAGGCATATAGACATAAAGCAATTCATGGTGTGTTAGGTTTTTATAATACTATAGTGTGAGAGATTGCTGTTTTTCCTGATGGATGGATCCTGGTCCTCTTGAGACTCTTCAACGTCTCCAACAAATTCAAGTTATTCAAAAATCCAACAATCATTCAAAAACAACACGCGCGTGGGTGTCAAACAAAGCGCTGTCCCCAAAATCAAACAAATAATGTAACACGACACTCAAAAGCAAACTTTTTCTATTCAACTCAAAATGTCTATAGACTAGTAGACTGCCTACGCTAGGGAGGCGTTCAGAACCTTGCAAAGTTGACGTTCCAAACAGTAATTATAATCGTAGTCGTAGTCGGGGTCGTGATCTTGATCATGATCGTGATCGTGGTCGTGATCATGATCGTGATCGTGGTCGTGATCATGATCGTGATCGTGATCGTGGTCGTGGTCGTGGTCGTGGTCGTGATCGTGGTCGTGATCATGATCTTGATCGTGGTCGTGGTCGTGTTCGTGATCATGATCGTGATCGTGGTCGTGATCATGATCGTGGTCGTGGTCGTGATCATGATCTTGATCGTGATCGTGGTCGTGGTCGTGGCCGTGGCCGTGGTCGTGGTCGTGGCCGTGGTCGTGGTCGTGGCCGTGGTCGTGGCCGTGGTCGTGGTCGTGGCCGTGGTCGTGGTCGTTGTCGTGGTCGTGGTCGTGGTCGTAGTCGTGATCGTGGTCGTGGTCGTGATCGTGGTCGTGATCGTGGTCGTGGTCGTGATAGTGATGGTGATGGTGATGGTGATGGTGATGGTGATGGTGATGGTGATGGTGATGGTGATGGTGATGTTGATGGTGATGGTGATGGTGATGGTGATGGTGATGGTGATGGTGATGGTGATGGTGATGGTGATGGTGATGGTGATGGTGATGGTGATGGTGATGGTGATGGTGATGGTGATGGTGATGGTGATGGTGATGGTGATGGTGATGGTGATGGTGATGGTGATGGTGATGGTGATGGTGATGGTGATGGTGATGGTGATGGTGATGGTGATGGTGATGGTGATGGTGATGGTGATGGTGATGGTGATGGTGATGGTGATGGTGATGGTGATGGTGATGGTGATGGTGATGGTGATGGTGATGGTGATGGTGATGGTGATGGTGATGGTGATGGTGATGGTGATGGTGATGGTGATGGTGATGGTGATGGTGATGGTGATGGTGATGGTGATGGTGATGGTGATGGTGATGGTGATGGTGATGGTGATGGTGATGGTGATGGTGATGGTGATGGTGATGGTGATGGTGATGGTGATGGTGATGGTGATGGTGATGGTGATGGTGATGGTGATGGTGATGGTGATGGTGATGGTGATGGTGATGGTGATGGTGATGGTGATGGTGATGGTGATGGTGATGGTGATGGTGATGGTGATGGTGATGGTGATGGTGATGGTGATGGTGATGGTGATGAATAAATGAATCATATTTCTATTTTGTACACTTCAAGGACAAACTAGAAATTTGATTTATAGTCTGTTGAAATATTGTAATAAATATACGCAACTCTTTCTTAATTTCATTGGCATCGTCAGGATCACTACGTCCTTGATATGAATGAAATTCTATTGTTATCATTTTATCATTATCGCCGATGCCAATGGGTTAAAATCAATAAAACTTGCTAAATTTTTCACTGTAATAATCAGATTTAAATGTTTTTTTTTTTAGATATTACAGTAATTACATACTTACCCAAAACAGCTACATACTTTAAAATTGGTTTTAATTACCATCTTTTTATTTGCAATTATCAATACTTATAATTAAACTGTAACAGATCAAATTCTGTACATGGCAGATATTTAAAAAATATATTTTTATAGCAATCTGTAGCTAACACTGATACCAAATCTTATTTTTTTTAATATTTGTCTTTCTGTCAATATCCCGGCCGCGCATCACTCCAAAGCTCTCTCTCTCTCTCTCTCTCTCCAAACTAGATGGAATTCAATGAAGAAGGTTATTATATACTTTTAATTAAGAACGAAATTCAGCACGGTTGCCTCGAAAGGGGATGATAGTCAAAATGTACACGTAATTGTAATTTATTAACGCTTCCTCCAATTTCAATCATTCTTTTTTTGTTAGAATAGTGACGAGTGAGCCGGGCACCCCACGGGCATCCTGGCACCCCAAGGGCAGCTCTGCACCCCACAGGCAGCTCGGCCCCCCCCCCGGGCAGCCTGGTACCCTTATTTAGTTTTGTAAGCTTGCTAAGATAAAACTCTATAATCTGGAACATTCGCCACAATCAGTTTTTTTTACAATCTATCTCTTGCCCGATACATTTTGGAGACTGCGCAATATAAGTGAACAATCTAATATATATTCGTTTAACCGCCAAACAAGGAGAACCACGGCTAAAAGACTCAGGTTTACAATCGAAATTCCAAATAAAAGCACAAAGTACTTCGCTTCAACATTTATTGTGCGAACTGCAAAGGAACTCTAACCAAGTATCTGCGAAAAAAAAAATGTAAATTAGAGTATACACTGTATTTTAAGTGTATACAAAAAGCTCTAATTAACCAAATCAAAGTTTTTCATAACCTTTCAAACAAATTATTGCATAGAACAATGTTCCTGCCAAAGAAAGGTTATTTTTACATGAAAATTTGACAAAAATATGTATCTAAACCACGCTCTGCGGATGTATCGATCGAGATCGTGATCGTGATCGCTATCGTGATCGAGATCGTGATCGTGATCGTGATCGCTATCGTGATCGAGATCGTGATCGTGATCGAGATCGTGATCGTGATCGTGATCGTAATCATCACGATCGATACATCCGCAGAGCGTGGTTTAGATACATATTTTTGTCAAATTTTCATGTAAAAATAACCTTTCTTTGGCAGGAACATTGTTCTATGCAATAATTTGTTTGAAAGGTTATGAAAAACTTTGATTTGGTTAATTAGAGCTTTTTGTATACACTTAAAATACAGTGTATACTCTAATTTACATTTTTTTTCGCAGGTACTTGGTTAGAGTTCCTTTGCAGTTCGCACAATAAATGTTGAAGCGAAGTACTTTGTGCTTTTATTTGGAATTTCGATTGTAAACCTGAGTCTTTTAGCCGTGGTTCTCCTTGTTTGGCGGTTAAACGAATATATATTAGATTGTTTACTTATATAGCGGATGGGAGGAAGCAAGGTGGCGTGAGCATAGTGGCCGCACCGCGGTTTGAGCTTCGACCGGTACCAGCACCAATAGATGTAAACATAGACGATCATGTGTTCGAACTGGTCTGTAGCTCCGTATACTTACAAAACAGATTTTTATTTTTAATATGTGCTGTATATATACCACCGAATAGTAAGGAAAATGAATATTTATTATTATTTAAGATTATGGAAGATTATTGTACCAACTTCAATGAAGTAATTGTATTGGGTGATTTTAATTTATATTCTTGTTCTACACATATCCGTAATTATTTCGAGTATTTTCAAACATACTGTGGATTCACTCAGAGCAACAACATAGGTAACTGTAACGATAGGCAACTAGATTTGGTACTAAGTAAGTTTGAAAAGTGTGATAGTGATAGTGTGAAAGTGAGCGAGTCTGATATGCCGCTTGTGCCCGTGGACGCGTACCATCCGCCGCTAGAAATAACGGTACGACTGCTGCGACGACGCGGATGCCTGCTGCCACCCGACGCTCCCGATTTATACCCCTCTACTGATAACGTTAACTATAACTATAGAAAAGCCAACTTTTTTCTTCTTTATACGTCTATAGCGTCTTTAGATTGGACTCCGATATACGATCTTGAGTTAGAGATGAGTTTAAATTTTTTTTATGACAATCTTAACATGATTATTGATAATTGTGTGCCGAAAAAACGAACTAAGCAGAACTCAGTGTATACTTACCCAGAGTGGTATTCGGCGGATATAATAAAAGACATTAAATTAAAATATATTCTACATAAGCGATATAAGGCAAGTAAGTCAGTTATAGATTACAAAGAGTTTACAAAGTGTAGAGCTAGAGTTAAATATAATATTTCATTCGCAGATAAACAATATAGGTTAAATGTTCAAAATCAATTACAAAGGGACCCAAAGACTTTTTGGAATTACTTAAAATCAAAAAAAGGCAGCAGAAGTCCTAGAATGATATTAAAGAATGATGAGGTTATCACTGAGGCGCAATGTGCGGAAGAGTTTGCTAAGTATTTTTATTCAATTTACGGTACGGAACGAGCAAACTTAGATGTAAGCGTCGCGATTACTGAAGCGGGTGGCGAGAACGGAGCGGCGCGAGTGCACCTGGACAGATTACAGTTGAAAGACGTCCACAATGCTCTTGATAAACTCAAGCCGAAAAAGTCCGCAGGTCCAGATGGTATACCGCCTTACATCTTTAAAGACTGTCGTGAAGTTATTGCAAAGCCGCTTCAACACATCTACAATCTCTGCCTTAAACTAGCCGAGTTCCCAGAAAGATGGAAAGTAACGCGAGTCGTGCCTGTACCAAAGGGAAAATCATGCACTAATGTAGACGAATACAGGCCAGTTGCAATACTTTCTACGCCGGCAAAAGTGTTAGAATCTGCTATTCAAAAGAGCATATCAGAACAGGTAAGTTGTCAACTCTCAGAAGCTCAGCACGGTTTTCGGCCGGCCAGAAGCACTACTAGCAATCTGCTTAGTCACATGATGGAATTGTTGCCCTCGGTAGATGGTGGGGGACAAACTGATACTGCTTACTTTGATTTAAAAAAAGCGTTTGACTTAGTCAATAATGACGTATTACTCAAAAAGTTAGCAGGTTTTGGTTTTACCCCACATCTTCTGAAGTTCTTCGCCAGCCACATGGCAGGTAGACAACAATATGTAGAATTTTCCGGACATAAGTCTAAACCTTATTTTACTAGGTCGGGAGTTAGCCAGGGTAGCAATTTGGGGCCGTTGGAGTTTGTTTTAATGATAAACGACCTGCCTGCAGTCGTGCAACACTCTAAATGTCTGTTATTCGCTGATGATTTGAAGCTTTCCATGGCGATTAAAAAAGAGGGTGATTGTGAACAACTCCAAGGTGATATAGATAGAGTAGTAGCTTGGAGCAAAGAAAACTTATTGCAATTTAATGCTTCTAAGTGTCTTACCATGACTTTCACTCGGTCACATAGCCCAACACTGCATTCATATAGGATAGATGGAAAACCGATGGTCAGAGTCACAGAAGTCAAGGACTTGGGAGTGACTTTTAACAATGAACTGACATTCCGAGGACATATTGTCAAAATTTGTAAAAAATCTTTTAGGAATTTAGGTTTCATTCTTCGTATGGCGAAAGGTTTTACAAACATTAAAGCGATCACAGCCTTGTATAATGCCCTAGTGCTTAGTCAGCTAGAGTATAATGCAGTCATTTGGTCCCCTCATGAAGAAAAATATGTACTAATACTAGAAAAAATTCATAATAAATTCATAAGGTATCTATATATGAGACACTATGGGGTATATCCTTTTTATCCATTGATGTACCCAACTCTATTTATCTTGGGCATGGTTGGATATAACCAACTAAGGGTCAGGAGAGAACTAGCACTCGTGTCGTATCTATTTAAGGTATTTAGGGGCAAAATACACAATATGGATATTTTAGCGCAAATATCCCTATGTGTGCCAGACAGATATGTATGGAGGCGGCGACGACCACACCTGGTAGTAGTGTCGCGTGCGCGGACAAATCTCCTCAAAAAAGCGCCTCTGACGCGCGCACTCCGCACTCTTAATATTATAGCGGAAGAGACAGACTTATTTTGTTGCTCTATGAGTGAATTTTCGAAGATATGTCTATATGTTTTATGTTACATTGTTAAATTATAACACTGTTTTAAGTAATTGTTAGTACTGTAATGTTAACCAGTAGATGTTAGCACTAAGATTGTTTAAGAAATTTACGTAAATTAATTATTAGTTACTTCCTACTAACTACACTATCGCATTAGGTATAACCTGTAATGGTAGATGTAAGTGTTTTTGAATAAATAAATAAATAAATAAATAAATATTGCGCAGTCTCCAAAATGTATCGGGCAAGAGATAGATTGTAAAAAAAACTGATTGTGGCGAATGTTCCAGATTATAGAGTTTTATCTTAGCAAGCTTACAAAACTAAATAAGGGTACCAGGCTGCCCGGGGGGGGGGGGGCGAGCTGCCTGTGGGGTGCAGAGCTGCCCTTGGGGTGCCAGGATGCCCGTGGGGTGCCCGGCTCACTCGTCACTATTCTAACAAAAAAAGAATGATTGAAATTGGAGGAAGCGTTAATAAATTACAATTACGTGTACATTTTGACTATCATCCCCTTTCGAGGCAACCGTGCTGAATTTCGTTCTTAATTAAAAGTATATAATAACCTTCTTCATTGAATTCCATCTAGTTTAGAGAGAGAGAGAGAGAGAGAGAGAGAGCTTTGGAGTGATGCGCGGCCGGGATATTGACAGAAAGACAAATATTAAAAAAAAAAATATTTGGTATCAGTGTTAGCTACAGATTGCTATAAAAATATTTTTTTTTAATATCTGCCATGTACAGAATTTGATCTGTTACAGTTTAATTATAAGTATTGATAATTGCAAATAAAAAGATGGTAATTAAAACCAATTTTAAAGTATGTAGCTGTTTTGGGTAAGTATGTAATTACTGTAATATCTAAAAAAAAAAACATTTAAATCTGATTATTACAGTGAAAAATTTAGCAAGTTTTATTGATTTTAACCCATTGGCATCGGCGATAATGATAAAATGATAACAATAGAATTTCATTCATATCAAGGACGTAGTGATCCTGACGATGCCAATGAAATTAAGAAAGAGTTGCGTATATTTATTACAATATTTCAACAGACTATAAATCAAATTTCTAGTTTGTCCTTGAAGTGTACAAAATAGAAATATGATTCATTTATTCATCACCATCACCATCACCATCACCATCACCATCACCATCACCATCACCATCACCATCACCATCACCATCACCATCACCATCACCATCACCATCACCATCACCATCACCATCACCATCACCATCACCATCACCATCACCATCACCATCACCATCACCATCACCATCACCATCACCATCACCATCACCATCACCATCACCATCACCATCACCATCACCATCACCATCACCATCACCATCACCATCACCATCACCATCACCATCACCATCACCATCACCATCACCATCACCATCACCATCACCATCACCATCACCATCACCATCACCATCACCATCACCATCACCATCACCATCACCATCACCATCACCATCACCATCACCATCACCATCACCATCACCATCACCATCACCATCACCATCACCATCACCATCCCCATCCCCATCACCATCACCATCACCATCACCATCACCATCACCATCACCATCACCATCACCATCACCATCACCATCACCATCACCATCACCATCACCATCACCATCACCATCACCATCACCATCACCATCACCATCACCATCACCATCACCATCACCATCACCATCACCATCACCATCACCATCACCATCACGACCACGATTACGACCACGATCACGACCACGACCACGATCACGACTACGACCACGACCACGACCACGACAACGACCACGACCACGGCCACGACCACGACCACGGCCACGACCACGGCCACGACCACGACCACGGCCACGACCACGACCACGGCCACGGCCACGACCACGATCACGATCAAGATCATGATCACCATCACCATCACCATCACCATCACCATCACCATCACCATCACCATCACCATCACCATCACCATCACCATCACCATCACCATCACCATCACCATCACCATCACCATCACCATCACCATCACCATCACCATCACCATCACCATCACCATCACCATCACCATCACCATCACCATCACGATTACGACCACGATCACGACCACGATCACGACCACGATCACGACCACGACCACGATCACGACTACGACCACGACCACGACCACGACCACGACCACGGCCACGACCACGGCCACGACCACGGCCACGACCACGACCACGGCCACGGCCACGACCACGACCACGACCACGACCACGATCACGATCACGATCACGATCAAGATCATGATCACGACCACGACCACGATCATGATCACGACCACGACCACGATCAAGATCATGATCACGACCACGATCACGACCACGACCACGACCACGATCACGATCATGATCACGACCACGATCACGATCATGATCACGACCACGATCACGATCATGATCAAGATCACGACCCCGACTACGACTACGATTATAATTACTGTTTGGAACGTCAACTTTGCAAGGTTCTGAACGCCTCCCTAGCGTAGGCAGTCTACTAGTCTATAGACATTTTGAGTTGAATAGAAAAAGTTTGCTTTTGAGTGTCGTGTTACATTATTTGTTTGATTTTGGGGACAGCGCCTTGTTTGACACCCCCGCGCGTGTTGTTTTTGAATGATTGTTGGATTTTTGAATAACTTGAATTTGTTGGAGACGTTGAAGAGTCTCAAGAGGACCAGGATCCATCCATCAGGAAAAACAGCAATCTCTCACACTATAGTATTATAAAAACCTAACACACCATGAATTGCTTTATGTCTATATGCCTCAGAGCATACTGATCAGATCTAAGAAATGATTTAATTATAATAGTTTTTTTATTGGTTTTTCAAAGCTATGTATTGATTTATTAAATAAGATTTTTAATTATTTGTTTTATTACAGTCTACTTAATTCTTATTGTGGCTTGTTGTTTTGTTGTTAATACTTGAATTGAGTTTTTGTTATTACAAAATATTATTATAAGCAATGCTAGGTTGGTAATAATGTTCATTTTGTAATTTGTTGTGCTTTTGTTTGTCTTTTTTGCATATAAACTAATTACCTTTTAGATTAAATTAGGTTTAAACATAATAATACTGATTACGAATATACTTAAGTACTTTCATTTTATAAATATCTAACTTATTGTAGGCCTTACCTTCCTAAACAATACAGTACAAAATAAAGATGTAAGAGACTATTAGGACTTATTTAACAATAGACTTTATAATAATCAAACAAAACCAGTACCATAAAGTCTCATGTAAAGCATATTACGGCCTTAACTGCAGCGTCAGAAAAAGTGTAATGTTATTTATACGAGTCATATGGTATTACAATAAGGTAAGAGCAATGTATGTTTTATTTTCTTGAGTATGTAATGTCAGAGCTAAACATAACGCCACAAACAAGCTACATAAATCATTATTGTTCCGAACCATATGATGTGTTGTTTATGTATATAAAGTATTACTTTTACACACCACACATATATTTTGGAACCAAACGGTCTGATTGTAATATTAGCCAGCATATTTTTAAAACTAAAATTCATTGTTTGGGACCAAATGGCCTGATATCAACATCGTATACAGATATAACTGTGAGATTCATGGAAACATATGGTATTTTGTCAATAAAAAATCTTTCCGTTGTAGCCAGACCTTGAAAATTGGGTCTGATGTAACTACTTCAGTATATAAAAGTTAGTTTTTTTCTGGATTACTTACAGAAATCAAGTTAAAAATAATCGTAAACGAATATGAAATCAACGAGCATATACAATTATAGCGATTTACTCAGAAACTTCAAAAACATTAAACAATAATTCACATTAAACATTTATTTTTGCTCTCCTGAATAGTTGTAAAATTGGATATCCGACTAAATGGTTCTGATGTCGAGAATTGTTTTAAGAACTTTGGCGGGAAAACTGTATTGGAGTGCAATATTTTTTTCTGAAAAACTATATCAACTACGGCTTTGTTCCTTCTTTGATATTATTATTTACATATAATTTATACACTTGTATTATTTCAGATTTTTTGGTTTAGAAGTTTAAAATTAGTTACGAGATTTTTTAATACGCAAATTTGCATCGGTAAGTGTTTGCGTTGCAAAATGTATCGAGCGAAAAATTACTTATACGTATGCAAAATTGCGTTTTTCTAGGTTTAAAACTGTTGACGTAGTTACGAGATTAATATGAAATGACGTAATATTTTGGGGCCAAAATGTAATTTGTGATGGTTTCAGATTTCATCAAAATATTCAAAATACTTCCGTTATCTCAGAAAAGTATGGATTCTTTCTTGTATGGGCAAGGATGCATCATTTTGAAAACCATTTGGATTATGAAAGTCGGACTTTTTTTTGTATTTAGTTTTTTATGTCATTGTGATGGAACAAGCGCGAGGCCCACCTGATGTTAAGCGGTATCCTCTGCCTATAACAGATGCATTTCATCACAAGTGATGAACTGCACTGCGCCCATCACCTTGAGACATACCTGTAAAGTCTAATTTTTGCCTGTTATTTCACTGGCTCTCAAGAACTGCTGCCAGAACTCACCGTTAGGTGCTTGGCGACAAATTTTCTACTAGAGGGTGGTCGCTAGCCAGGCGGGCATTAGCAAAATGCCCTTCCACCATGCGGTGAAGCTCAAGCTCTGGGCGGGATTCGAACCATGGACCTGCTGCGCGGCAGTCCATAGCCAATGCCACTGAGCCATCACTGCTTCAAAACTTAAACTTACGCAGAAAACACTTACGCAGATTTTATGGTAAATTTGTAAATACGACTATCGACCGCTAACTGGTATCCCGGTTTGTACAAATGATGGAAAAGCCGGGAGGCCGTTTTGTACAAATTAGGAAGGTAGTTTAATTTCCTACTGAAGTTATCGCTGTGTTCACTTATAGACATTAACTGAATCCAAAAATAGTGGAAATCAATTATTCGCCTGTCATCTTATCCTTCTAAAACAAAAGTTATAGTGAGTTACTAATTTAAACTAGAATAATATAAAAACTAGCATACCAAAAAGAAGAAGTCAACCCTCTGAGGTTGTTAGCATTTTTCCAATAACGTTGTATAAGGCTGCATAATTGTGACGTTTCCTTTTTTTAACACAATGAATGAACAGAAACTAAAGATGTAGTTACTTAACAAGAGAACAATAATTATATTATGGACAACAAAAATAAAGTATAGTTTGTTACTTAAAAAAATAAAGACATGATCAAAACTCTGTGGTCGCACTATAAACTTGCGTCTACGCGTTCCGCGTACGAGACGTCAGAGCAAGGCAAAACGAACGCAGGTCCTACCTCGATGAGCGCTCGCGCGGTACTGATCGCCTCGCGCTTGTACATTTCAATTTTAGAGCATTTCGAGTTATGTTAAATATTTTTTCTTGTCTATCAAAACAGAGTTAATAGCACAATTTATACAAGATCAGATTAATTAAAGAATAAACTTTCTTTTCATATAATATCTGTTTGGAATTACACTTTATTAAACGCAATATATCGTGTTAAACTGCTGATATAATTCGTGGAAATTGGCGCAAGATCTTTATGTTTTTTTTCTACAATGACCATTAATTATCGATATTCTAGTACACTATGTGTCAACAGGATTATATGCCTGATGCACAGTTTTTTTTTTAGTTAATTTGATGAATCTTTATACAAGAGATAGAACTCTGAAGTTGGCTATGTGTACTTTAATTCGTAAAACAAGGTGCGGGAGATTGGTCACTACAAAATAATTAATGTTATGTTTGTAAATCTGGTACATTAACTGATAAGAGAACAGATTATTATATTTTTATCAATTATTTAACCACTTGTAGATATTTCCTATGATAGTAAATTAAGCGCTTAAAATCTTCGTATACCGCATTAAAATGTAAAATGCCTCTTAAATAAAATATTAAAAGTGTCAAAATATCATTACCGTGGGTGTCCCAAACCTATCAAGAAACTATTTTAATATTATGCAAAATAATTTGTGACTATTATTCCCAGTTTAACATAATATCATCAAACTACAATACTTGATCAAACTAAATTATATCATTATAATATATTTTAACGAAATGTTATACACAAAATAACTCTAAGTTATGTCTCAAGAAAAAAACATCATCACATAGTGTATAATATGGTATATAATATCCCGTACCTATATATTATATATATATATATACTGCACTAACTATGTGTAAAAAAAAATGAGTATATGGGCAGTTGCGGTTGCTATTGTTTCAATCATGAGGATAATTTGTAAGTTACCAACATAAGAAAAAACTATGTGTGAGAGCGACATCCCTACAGCAAAAATGAAATCGTAATCTACACTTCCGCAAAGTGTATCGCGTGTTTGTATCAGAACTTAACGACTTTAAAGTATGGAAGTGGTTTTTTTTTTATTTATGTTAAAGTGACGGAACAAGCCTCATATGTGCCTGTAATTTCACTGGCTCTCAAGGACTGCAGCCGGAACACATCATTAGGTGCTTGGCAACAGATTTTCCACCTGAGGGTGGTAGCTTGCCTTTGGCGGGCTTGGTATTCGCAAGATGCCCTACCACCATGCAACATTTGAAGAAGTGTACTTTTTTATGTTATTGTGACGGAACGAGCTCGAGGCCCACCTGATGTTAAGCCTATGTCCCTCTTAGAATCCACGAAAACGTTGCATACTTTTAGAAAACTTTATCTTAGAGTTCATATATATACTCGTATATAAGATAACTTGTCAAAATCGTTTTTTTTTCGAGACATGGGCTACAATTACTGATTTTGCCTCCAAAATATCTGTAATACGAAGTTTAGATGCTATTATACCATTGCTACTTTAGATGTGTTTGAAAATTTCGTGAAAAGGCGCATTTTGAGTTGGCGTTAGTTGTATGGGAGGCACCAATTGTACTGCGCCCGTCACTTTGAGATTTTGGTATCTGTAATTTTACTGGCTCTCAAGGACAGCTGCCGGAACACACCGTTAGGTGCTTGGCGACAGATTTTCTACTTGAGGGTGGTCACTAGCCAGGCGGGCATTTGCAAAATTCCCTTCCACCATGCGGTGAAGCTCAAATACCCGGCGGGATTCGAACCATGGACCTGCTGCGCGGCAGTCCATAGCCAATATGCCATCATTGCTTCAAAAACTTCAATTATATCATTTACTATTAACATTCTCTACGGCCGCGTTTAGCAAACATTTTATACAGCCACTTCGAGAAGAATGGGCAAAAAACTCGAGGCCATTATTTTTATATATCTATTATAATATTTATTACAGAGGTGATTGGCGGAGGGTTGGCAAAGGTGAAATATCCCAAACATTTTTGTCTTCTAAGTCATCACAAATTTTACTATAATACGCTTTTGAAATTAAAACCTTCTTACATCCAGCTTGAATTTTCCTTCTGTGAGGACTGTAACATCTTTAGGAATTTTATTATAAAATCGCACATAATGACCAAAGTAAGATTTTTTATTTTTCTTACCTAATTTAAAACCTGGCCTAATTTATTATTATGCCTAGTGTCGTAATTGTTGTGTTCACCGTTAAATTTAAATAACTTAAGCTCTTTCGAGTATACAATATATTTAATAAAAAAAAACTAGGTTAGGCTATAATCCCCACGCTTGGCAGGCATCTTGGGGATCGCCGTAGGTATCAGATAACACTTCCTCAGAAGGAGTTGCTGCCCACCACACGGTATTTTCCCTTATCGCATCTTACGCCACCAACACGGGAAAAAATATAGGGGGTTACATTCTATTCCAGTAACCTACGGGTTCTATCCCGGCATCCCACGGGGTGATATACAAACGAGACTAATATTGAGCTCAATTTTTTACTTGATTAGTATTGATTACCATGACGAAATTGTTTACTTTTTATCCCGAAATTCGGCACGGTTCCCCCGGGAAAGGGGATGAAAGTCAAAATGTACACTTAGTTGTAATGTGTTATCGCGTAGTCCGATTACATTAATTTTTTTTTGTTAGAATAGTGACGAGTGACCCCACGGACAGCCCGGAACTCCACGGGCACCACGGAACCCCGGCACCCCACGGGAACCCCGGCACCCCACGGAAACCCCGGCACCCCACGGGAACCCCGGCACCCCACGGGAACCCCGGCACCCCACGGGAACCCCGGCACCCCACGGGCAGCTCGGCACCCCACCGGTATCTTGGCACCCTTCTTTAATTTTGCAGGCTTGCTAAGATAAATCTCTAAAATCTGGAACATTCGCCACAATCAGTTATTTAACTATTTATCTTTTGTCGGATACATTTCGGAGACTGTTTAATGGAAGTGCACAATCTAAATCTACTCGTAATGACAAACAAGGAGAGCATCGGCGAAAAGATGCCGTTTTAAAATCAAAATTCAAATGAGACGCACAAAGTACTTTGCTTCTACATTTATTGTGCTGACTGCAAAAGAATTATCTGAGTTACCTACTGTCTTCTGGAAAATACAACCTTGCAGTTTTCAAATCCAAAGTGAAAAGCTCTTTTCTGAGCTATGCTTTACTAAGAGTGCTTTACCGCAGACGACAGCGTTGCTTAATATGAGATAAACAGTGCTCAAATGTGAATAATTAGTCTGCAGGTACGGCAATCGCGAACGAAGTCGCAGGTACAGCTATATATTAAACAATATAATTATAGTTGAACATAGAATTTGTGTTTTGTACTGTAGTTGAAACAACTTAATATTAAAGGAAATAAGGAAACGCAGACTGGATTATCAAATAAAAGACAAGATTCAAATAAAAGCTTAGCTTTATTACTCGTTATATTCACGAAGAAACATCCCTCACCGGAACCGGTTATCAACAAGTCTCCATGCTGACGTTAGTAGAGATACAATTTATTTCACCGTACTTCGGATAATTTTGAATAATTTCGATCAACAAATTTTAGAACCGCCAATTTTATTAAAACGAATTTGTAACAATCTTAACAGCCAGACTCAACGGGCCGTTAGACTTAAATTTAGATACAATTTCTTCATTCTTCCACAACTTCACTTTATGTCTAATACACCGAACAGTGGTTTATCTCCTAAACATTCACGGACAAAGACACACGCTCGTAAACAATAAGCATTATGACAATGTGATATTATATTAATGTATAAGTACTGTTTTATTAAGAACTGTAATAATTAATGCATATTTAGGTAAGGTTAGTGTGTGATAGGTAAGTTTGTCTCAGGCCCACAGATTACAATAGCGGCCGTGCTAGACAAATACCGAGCGATACAATTTGTTCATCACTTTTCATCTTAATTGCTTTTAAAATTTATTCTTTACATCCAGAATCATATAAACATCTTTTGAGTTATTTATAATATTTTTACCTATATAAAAGGGGGCCACACCGCCGCCTCGGACCGTTCTTTTTATTTACAAACGGCAATGCTCTCCTAAACGTTTTATATCCGACGCTATTCTTAAAATTAAATACAAAAAACGTATGACACTCTAAAATTACCTAATGTCTCATTTTTGTCATCGCTATAAATTATGAAATTTTGACCATTACACCAACTTTAGAAATATTCGATACAAAAATACTTATTTTTTTGAATAAAATTTTATACACGACTCATTTATATCGTCGGTGCGGAGCGGGGTGGGGGTGCGGCCACCACAAAAGAAAAGCTTTGAGCCTCGTAACCTTAACATCATGAAATTTGTACTAAATATATCAACGCAAGCGGACGCGGTGCCATATCACTTAGCCGAAATGCGAGGATGCCGAAACGATGCCTAAACACTAGTCAAATTTGCGACGCGTGAGTTTTCGTCCAACGAAACGAGGACGCACAGTGGTCACGGCCGTACTTCCCGCTGGACAAAAACTCCACGACACTTTACTAAAATAATTTCGATTTTTAAATTTTGATTCTAATTTTATCACCGGCATCCGCGTCCGCTCGCTGTAGTTTACAAATATATCATACCAAAACGATGCCACAATATGTACTGCGGCTCACTAAAACACAAATTAAACACAATTTAAGTAACATTGTTCGACGAACACACAATAATTCGAAATGAACGTGTATCGCTGTTACGTATGAAGACCACAAGGATATTGAAAATAGTCTTGAATACTAGAGGTTTCTTGCGAATACAAAATTATGAATTATTCCAAACGATTTAAGATATTAATATTGTATGATCTATCATTCATTAAATACAGGGGCGTTCGAGCTTATCTTACTTAATTTATTATTGATAAGCATCGGCAGTATTTTGTTTCGAGACATCCTAATAGTATATCCGTGCTCAATTTTTGTCGATTTTTATCAGATATATATATAATATAAGTATATATAGTATAAGAACGATACTTATCTCATAACTACCTAAATTTTCAGCAATTTCCTTATTGAATTTTCACATATAGAAAAGTTGATACGGCTATTTGGTACATCTAAATGTTTCTAATCTTCAAAATGAAATGCTACATACATTAGAGTCTATTACAATTTCGAAATTTAGGAACCATAATACCCAAACGTGGAACCAAATACGTTCTACATACATATTTCCTTTTTTATACTTAATTTTGAAAATAATTACATATATTTAATTTTAGATATTTATCCAACATTTTGTAGACGGATTCGAAAATACTAAAAATGAAAGATAACTTATATATGAATAAAGATTTTAGAAAACTGAAATAAATTATTTTCTAAATACATATTAATTATTTAAAAGATGGAATAAAGGTACGCCGAAAAAGGGCAACTCTATTAAATCTACATACATATTATTAATAGATATAAACATGAGCTTCAAACAACACCGAATTTTGTACTTTTTCTGTGGGATAGCCCCTTGATCACTGTGGACTAATTACTTCGATGTTTTTAACTTGAGTCTTTATATTAATTTAGAAAAATTGTCAACCGATAACATATAAAATCCAAACTTCAAAAAATCGGCTCGATCGCATATATATCCTTTGTGGTCTCGTAATTTCTGCACAGTGAGTACTCAAGTATAAAATCCGGACAACAATTAAGACATTAAACATGAAATTGTCATTTCATTTCCTAAAAATAATGATAGTCTAAAAACATTGAACGGCTCCAAGTATCTGCAAATTACGGCATGTCGGTTGAATACTGTTGATGGGAAATCAATACATTTCTATTGTAATATGTGTTGTGTTAGCCTGCATTAACTATTAGAAGAAGAAATCTATGAAGATCGGATTAACGAATTACTTACTAATATAAGAAAACACACAACGGTGATTGTCAGTTTAGAGCTAAAAAGTCGACTAAATGTGAATCGCACAGATGAACATTAACTATAGAGGTTATTGTGACTAATATTAAAACTACGTGGTTGTGCCTCTAGCACCATCTATGGGCAGAAGTGGGGAATCAATTCCAGCGTTCAATTCATCTTTGCGGATGTCTAGAGGCACGTTAATTACTTATGTACAGTATATTCTTCTCAGCTCTAAATTGCCACTGCCTATGGGCGTGGAAGAAACAAACAACGCTTAACAGAATAAGAGTAACGTAACATGGAACGATGCTCGATCTCGAATAAGCCCTGCGGCGACTGCGTAGGTACGAACGAGTACATGCCTGCAAACCGACGCATATACAAGAAACTGAATCCGGGCTATTGCTGTGAAGGGTTGGGTGTGTGGGGATAGGCCGTAATCGAACCAATCAAATTTAAATTTCAAATCAAGATTTCTGTTACATTTGAAATTTAAATTGGACAGTGGAAGGCGACCGGGAAAATTTCGAACACAAAACCAGTTATCCGAATAAGGGGAGGCTGCGTGTAAGTTCTATGTGTCGATGTCTCAAAAACTTCCGTATCTCTCTAACTCTCTCACCTTACCTACTCTAAGTGTACCAGTCGACGCCTGGTCCATCCTAAACTGAGATACCCCTTAATTATTGTAATAGTTCAAACGGTTACAAATGAAACGATAACAATCGTGTAATACTCGTACAAATTAAAAATGCTTACACTTGCTTAGCTAGAGCCGGCCGTCTGCCCTGCGCGGTTACTGAATCAAAACTGAAGATGGTTTAATATTCTGTACAATTCCGCAAATCAATTACCAATTTTCCAGTTCTACTATTGTTTCTGTCTTACTTAAATATAGTTAGCGCTAAGATAGTTATTTGTAAATCATCTCTTTCTGTATTAAAACTAGATATCATATTATGTACATATGACTATACATCTCTGTACAAACTATCTATCTTATCGTTTAGTGTCTATTTTAAAAAGCTGTAAAATTATTATATTTCTTTCTTCTGTAGAACTGAAGATGTAAAATGATAGTGTTACCGTTTTTCTGGGATGACGGCCGGCAACTACAATTATAACAGATACATCAAGATATGCGAGATTCAAAGTTAGCTTCTCGACGCGTCTTCGATTTTTTCTCCAAGAACGTTACAAGGTTTTGGTGTACAATATAGGATTTCTTTCCTCAGTCATCCCGTGCGCCGAGAAGCGAGCTTTTCAATCTTTCATGCTACATATAACTACGAATCAAACTAATTATTCTTCTAAGTATAATAGTAAATGTTGTGTATGTATTTATTTATATTGTTTGTTCGTATTGCGAACTGTATTATGCGTGTGCGCGGGCGGGGCGCGGGCGCTGCACGGAGACTGCGGTTGGGCGACAAATTCTATTGAGGGCCCTTTTGTATTAATTTCTTATTTATTTTCATTTGTAAAAAATCAACGTTTTTGAAGGCACTTCTGTTCGGACGAGGTGGCCCTGTGCGTTTGTGTGCATTAAAATACGGATGCCAAAATGTGGAACTGCGATTTTTGAGTATAGTGTAATTTTGAGGGAATTCCGGTCTATTGATGTGAATAACTGCCTTCAATACTATTGCAAACTGTTTGGATGTGGGTCGAAATGTCTATGTGTTTGAGAATCGCCGCGAAGCGCCCGCGTGCGGAGCGCGCGCGTCACCACTGTGGGACTAATCATCGAAACTTGTGGCCAGAGTCTAATAGAAACAAATAACAGCTTTCGGAAACTAAATTAAACTAAGTGAAATATTTTCTACTGACTGTTTTCAATGTATTATTTATAAAATTGTGGTGAATGTATAAATAAAATTTAAATTACTGATTCTATTAATTATGGTGTGACGCTCCGCACTCGCGCGTTGTTTATATTTTTATTAATAGGCCCACGCAAAACTTTTGAAAGTAGTATTTAATCTAACAAATTTAAAACTTAATCCTAATCCGGTATAATTCCGGACTAACTGAAAACGCGATCCGAACACTGCCGAAATATTTATTTAATTTAACCAAGGATGATTACCTTAATAATTACTGAGGATGTGTAACGTTTTTGAATTTTGTGACTGTCATCTTATTCTATTGAAAAATTTCCTGCACGAACACAAAACCGGCTGTCTGTATAAAAATAATCTTTTAATTAGTATTTGTCTGTGGATCGAAAAATAACCCTGCTCTATTGTACTAATGACTATGGTTAACTTTAATTATTCCTAAAATAAGTAAAGACGAGGTAAAGGTTGACAATTTTCAGCTGCATGAGGCGAGCCAAGGAACATAAATACTACAGTAAATAACTACAGAAAACATGCGCCAAAGGATAAGGAAACACAGGAATAACAAAAAAGAAACAACAAAAAGTTTAAAACTTAAGCAGTTAATATATTAATCGTTTTTTCCTTAAATAATAAATCAATAAATGATTTTAAGATATACACAACTATAAAAACCATTTTAAGATAATACTTAATAATAATATAATAATAATTATATATATAAATATATATAGCGAAATATATTATGTGCAGAAATAAAATTCTAGGTGACTTAAATTTTCTCTTACTCGTATAACCTAATGAATTTCCTAGTAGAGCGCAGTTCGTGGCGCAGCTAGGTGTTGCGCCACTCGACGTCCGACGTACTAATTTCAATTCTTTTAATAATTTAATTTAACTCTTTTTATCAATAATTTTGAATCTGAAGGCCTAAATGCGAGTGTCGTAAAATTTTGGTGTGCGAAACAATCGTCCAATAATTTGTTTAACTAATTTAGTTATGCCGAAACTTTGTGTGCGTTGCGTCGACGTGGCGCTTATTCCAATTGTTCAAGGAAGTTTGGCGACTTGAAGTACTCGGGCACGGGGTCATCGAGTCGCGAGATCACCTTGTAGATGGACTTCTTCCAGCTTTGCTCTGCATCCTTCCCACCTTGGATGGCACGGAAGAACTCCCGCAGAGTCTGCTCCACCACATATCTGAAGTTTGGTGGAACCTAGAATAGAAAAAAAATATATTTTAAGACTCTGTTTCTTTAAAATCATACTATATTATAATAATGTAGTAGTAGTTGTAGTGTTGTATATAGTTCAGTGTTTTGTTTTTTGTTTGAAGACGTTTTATGGACATTTTATGGCTTATCTGGCTACGTAATAGTTTTATAGTTACTACAGGTAAGCTAAAATACATGTTGTCAAAACTGTAAGATAACTTTTGTGGAATCAAAATAAATGCTTATTATTATTATGGCAAAAGTGCGCTTTGCTGACATCACATAAAAATAATGTAGCTAAATTACTTATGTGAAGATTATATAATGTATAGCTATCTTTTCAATTTTCCATTGATATAATTCGGGGCTTACCTCAATGTGATTATTTCTGTTGTAGTGAAGGTTGAGTACCCTATACAACTCTGAATCTCCAGCCACGTGGATATCTTCCGCCGCTTTCAGACCTTCGCTGATGGCCTGCCGCGCGTATTTCTCCATTTGGATGTAGTAGAATTCTCTGTAACAAACCAAAAAAATCATATTAAATATGGTTCATTATAAATTTATGACAAAATTTGGTCATCAAGCGCTGTTATTTAACTAAATATTTTCCGTGAGTTTAAGTGAAATGATATAATTTTATTGATGTTTAAAAACATTTCCACCTAAATACTGTTCTCTCGTTAAAACACGTTGAATTACGACTTGACTGATTGGCAGCAACTACCTATCTATATACGCTGTTATAGCGTATCCTATCCACCTACAGTGTGACACTTCACGGCACAATGAAAATAAAAAAGCCACTTCAATACCGTCGAGAGCGGGAAAGAATTTGATTAGCCATTTTCGCTCCCGGTCGCGTTGCGTCGCATCGCTATCTTCGCTTCGCTTCGCTTACGAGAGCGAGCGAGCGATTCGAGAGTCTCGCGAGGCTAATTACTTACGAGTTTGCATTCAGACGGGCTAATTCGGTTTTTCACATTCCTGCAAGTGACGCTACATTCGGTAGTGTTGCTATTTGCGAGTGCCTCTTGATAAGAAAATATAACTCTTAATTGCGTGATTCTTGTACCAATGCGACGTTTCAGTAGATTATTTTATTACTACTTTTGTTCATTATGCTGAATAGAAAATCTTCATTATATTATTGTCAAAATAAAAAAAGTATAATCACAGAATCACATGGAGTCTATTACCCCGAGTATTGTGTCTAAAACACACGCAAGAAAGAGTCATTCGAACCTCTCACTCGCACTTCGCGGGATTCTATTATATTTTAATTGGCACTCACAGCGAGATTGCACCCTTGCTAATTGAATTAGTAAATGAAGTGTCGTAATAATTAGAAGTTTTTTGACTGGTAAGCGAGGTGGCGCGGCCCACTGTGCACTAGTCTGATGTAATAACTTTAAGAACATAGAAGTATTTATTAGTTTAGATATTTATATATTCAGTGTATAGGAAATAATAATGTTTTCTTTTTTTATCTGTCTTCCTATTCGTATTTATAAACTGTTTTGTTTGATATTTTAGGCGTAGTGAGATTTAAGACATATAAGAAGAGATCAAGGCATTATTTACTAACAGGTCAAAGACAAGTGGCCAGAGACTAAACTATCGGCAAACAAAAAATAATTCAAATTTAATTCGGTACTTTCATATCTTCAATACATTAAGAGAAATATTTATGAAAGCGTTTTAAAAGTATCACCTGTCTTGGTAAATTATACTAACTAAAAAGATATATTATAAAGCATTTTACATATTTTGGCTCTACCAAAAATCTATGAAGTATAAAACTAAATAGTTATGAAATGTAAAAAAGCTCCCTCATTATTATGATATCTAATTCGTATTATTTCATTCACTGCAAATTCCACCCTCTTGATTAAGTATATCTCAACAACTCATGTATCATTCATTCAGGTCATATACCCCGCAAAACATTTTTGACCTTAATTATACCTAAACGACGCCCAAACCAATTTAGTCCATATATACTACCTATATATATACTTACTAAGGTCCTACCTATCAAATTTCAGAAGATTAAGGGCCTGTTTCAGAATATTCGAGTAAGTTCCGTTTACCCAGAACATAAAATAACTAAATGATAAAAATGACAGTTAACATGCAGCGCGTTTCAAGCTTTAACCGATGGATAGGCTAAATCGATGACTGTGGAACGCAAAGATAGTGTTTTATTTATTAAATATGTTCTGGGTAACCGGAATTTCCTTGAACATTCTGAATCAGGCCCTTATTCAGGCTTTTAAAAGTTATTGTCGAATAAACACACAAACATACAAATAAAAGTAGTCTCTGTGGCTTCAACTTACCACGGAGACCTCGCATAGCTTAGTCAATAAGTACGTTTCTAATGGGTAATACTTCTTTAAAACGATAGTAAGTGATTTACAGAACATATGGTGAGACCATTTCGGTCACATAGAAATGGTTCACTCTGATCTAATATTGTGTATCTTTAAGTGTTCAACTTATCCCGTTGTCGTTAAGTGTTTTTGAAGATTAGTAATTAAATTAAAAATATCTTTGATATCTGTCATTGACCCTTGGGCACCCAGTCGTAGAACAAATCTTTCAATAGAAAGATGATAAAATTATCGGGTCTTTCTAGCAAAGGAATTATTGGTAGGAGTTGGGAGTTTGGAAGTAAGACTGGTAGATGGCAATAAAGCCGCCTATTATTAAAGCTATTACATAGGACTAAAACAAGTCTGACGAAATGGATGCTTGGACACTTATGCGTGCCACACGGGGAATAGAGGCGTGACTTGTATTTGTTTTAATGTTTTGCTGTACTCGTACGTAGCTTTGATAAACCAATGCTAAGTATATGGACTGCCGTGCAGAAAATACATAGTTTGAATCCCGCCGTGGGCTTGAGCTTCTCCGCATGGTGGTAGAGCATTTTGCGAATATCCGCCTGCCTGTTTTCAAGTAAAAAACATGTCGCCAAGCACCTAATGTTATGTTTCGGCAGCCGTCCTTGATAGCCAGTAAGTCTTGACTTAACCCTTTAGCTTTTTACCATCAGCTGAGATTGTGATCAAAGGCTAGCCTATCAGTTACAAAAAAGTTTAAATATATAGGAGAACTGCTGTGATCTTTATAAGAGTGACGTTGATGCCAAAATATAATAACTAACGGGAAAACTAGGGGATGGCTTTGGTCTTCTACTGTCAAAATCTGAAGGTATAGCGATGCCCAACACGCCCAGTGTAGGCTTTAGTAATAAACATAATGTACGTAGCAAGCGAAAAGGCAACAAAAGTGCAGCCTTTTCGCTTGCTTTCTGATATTGTTGGCTCTGATTCTGTGGCTGAATGGCCAACTAATGAACTAACTAACAGTTAGCACGATACAAAAATAAAGGTTATTTTGTATTGAGATAACACATTAAGATTAAGTAACAATTCAGTAAGCAGTTAACTCGAAAATGCAAATGAGTATGCGGGTAGCTGAAGAAAACTAGGTGCTCTGTTTTTTTGTGCATATTTTTTGTCGATAATGCTTAAATCATCATTTAATCGAATTTTATACGCTTTGTATACTGACCTATGAATAGTGAAAATGTTAGAGTATGTTCAGTGAGTGGACAAGGGTTTTATGATTAAAATTTAACTAAACTATAGCTTATTTCCCGTTATCATGTATTACCTGTATACATATATATATATGATGACATATAAGTAAATTATTATACATTAATTATCATTAAAATCAAAATAGTACAGTCGTTTTCTGAACAGACTCTATAGGTAGAGTTGGAAGAACTACGTACTATACTTAGCATAGATTGTAGAGGTTGCTTCTCTATCTGTCAATGAAGAAGTTATGCCTTAGTGGCAGGAGGAATTCGATTGCCGAACTACCACTTTCAAGCAAATTAATATGTGTCCTTTTGCTCTCCAGGTATATGCTATAAAGTGGTGCAAATCTACCATAGTTTGATTGTTCCAGGATTTTGTTTAATACTCAGCTATTTCATCTTGTAAATGTTCATTTCTAGTATTCAAAGTAAAACCGTTACTGTGGGAATCAGCTGTTCCTTAACAATATCATTGTTAGCACCCTTAAAGTATTTTGGCAACATTTCCTATCAAACAAATTTCGACTCTACAATGTATAATAATATGAATTAAAACTGGTATTTATTTTTATTTATGGTGACGACAATAGAAGAGTTCTATAGTTATGGCTGTGATGATAGTTTAACTCTATTTCGTGGAGATAAGGTGGATATTTGTATGTTTGTGTTAATTTTTTGTCGCTTTCTTAAGATTTCGCATCTTGCGTCTACCTGGCATGGCAACGTCTTGGATTATCATTGTTTCGTGGCAGTTGGTTGCTTTTTGCATGTATTTTTTTATACAGTTTGGACTTACATTTGAAATGAAGGATGAAACTGGGTCTGTGTCAAAAGAAGATAATGTTAAGGATTTTATATGGAAAGGAGAGAATAACGATTTCGTTCTACAGTGAATGTAGAGACGTAGAGACAGTCATACTCGTAAAATGTATAACATATACATAATTGATATAACTATGTAAGCTGTTGTAATTACATCCTTATCTTAGTTAGTATTGAACGCTCATTGTTAGGAGTTAATTTCTTTGAAACTTTCTTGCAAATAAAATGGACTCTTGCTAGGAGTGTACTCTTACTAAAGTCTGTTTCTGCTGTCTGTTTAATCTGTTTTTATAGTTCTATTGAATCATTTACGATCCTGACAAAACGCTGATTATTGTTTAATTCACATCTTTGTAACTACTCGTAAATAATTAGCGTTACGTTAATGTTATTAAAAAAATATAATAATGTTATTTGAAAAGAAATAAACTCAATATTCTTAAACGGATACAATATTTGCGAGATGCTTCTAATCTGCGGCATGTTTGAACGAACTATTGTATTTTTTATTGTATTTTTTTATATTAATAATAAAAAGACGATATAAGACAGAAAAAAGTACATGTAGGTACAATTGAAAAATCAACTAATTACTCTCCGAAATTGATATTAAAACAACATCTTATGGCCTTTCTTACATTTTAAACGTTTCTAAATGAGGGTTGAAAGAAATCTCCGAGGATCTTACTGTGGTTTCTCTCCCCTCAAGAAAACGACTTGGTTCCCGTGTGAACCGAACTTAAAGCGGTTGCATAGACATACAAACTTTAGAGGCGCATTTTTTTAATAAATATAGTTTTGTACTTTTTTTATGGTTATTTAGTCGATAAAAATTGGGGGCAAAGGTCCCGGGTTCGAGATCCAGGTCATATAGTAATTGTTTTTCTGATTTTCTCTTTCTAACAGTTCAGAATCTACCACTCAGCCCGGGAAATGATAATTCATAAGTATTTATATCGTGTAATGTACATTGAGGATAGGGTGTTATATAATGTCATTAAGTAGATATATATAACAGGTTCGATGACTCGTTATGTATTATTATTATTACTCACCACAAATGTAGATGACATTTCTATCCTTATACCAATGTTAAAGAAACAAAATATAACGCTGGATATAAAACTTTTTAGATGTCTTATTGTTTATAACTCTACGATAGAGTTGGTAGCAAGACGTTGCTATTACGAGGGGTCTAAGTTATTGTTCTTTTTTCACTTTCACTTGTCCTTTGTTATTTTTTCCTTTACTTGGAACGAAAGTATCGTATATTGTGTATGATTTTTGCATGGTGGTAAGGCATTTTTCGAAATGTCTGGCTAGCTACCACCTAGTAGAAGCTGTCCTTGAGATATAGTTCCCATTTTAGGCAAAGCCTGTTTATTACCTTCGACCACATCACTTACCATTAGATGTGATTGTGGTCAAAAGCTAAAAAGTACCGGCTTAATAAAAAAAGTAATTAAGAAACTTGCTATATATTTGAATTTTGAATGGACAAGTTTCGCGTTTATTAGCCTGAAGGCTTCCGATCACGATGAATGGCATATTTAAATAGGGAATCCTTAAAAGTATATGTGATGAACCATCAGGGTAACAATAGATAATGATAACGACAAATTCTAAACGAGTGAAATCGCAAATCTTATCGCTCCAAGTGACAGTTGATTTCTCCATGCAAAACAACGTATTGGGGGCACCGTGTCGCGATCGCTGATCTTCATTACCATAGCTTACGGTCTCATGCGGGTGCATACCGCTATTCGATAACAAAGGGGTAAGAACCTTAAGCACAGAATCAATCATACACATTATGCTTCAAGTAGGCATTGGTTTTTACAATAAAAAAACAGTGATAGCCGTCGCATAAAATATGCCGTGAAACTCTTCTTGCTAGGAGTTTTGGCCACATTCAATCTTACACGTCACTCCGATTATTCCTGATTGTTTCAAGAAATATTAATGTATATGTCGTACTACACAGTTTAAATTAAAAGTGAAATTCTATGATAACATAAGTGCGATTCTACATCTAACAAATCTAGTTCCCTATAGTGTCTACCTAAGCCCAATAAGGAAAGTGAAATGGTTCCTATGACAATATTTTACTACATACATAAGCGATGTCACGTAGTATATTTTTAAGTATAAAAACTAAAATATATGTATATTATTATTATGAATTGTTGTTGAATCTTAGTTTTGCAGTTATTATGAAATAAGTAAGTACCTACCTGCCTAATATAATATATTTCATCATACAAATCATCTACATCATTAAATGGAACGTATAATTTATATTTCAATTAAAATTACTGTTTTCTTAGACCCATATCGACTTATTTAGAGGTATTGTCCGATAAACTACCTACTTATGGTATTTATTACTAATTAAGTATTTTTCCTTAAAGTTGTGCGCAGTAAGAATATGCTGAATTAATTAGGAATTACGTGCATTGTCGTGTATGGTATTGCACGTTCACTTTAGATTGGAAAATAACCCATTGTCATTTACATATATGGTATATAATATTATCAACAGTATACAAACCTTAAATGAAACTTATCAATTTGTTTTATTTTGGTGTTTATATACCCAAAGTTATAGAGCAGCTTTATTGAGCTTTTTTGTTATATCAGATAAGAAAAAAACAGTTCTTAAAGAAGTATCTGTTTTAATTTAAGGTTTGTACTTAACTCCGTATATAACTTACTACTACTGATGAAAATGCTAGCTAGGTACTTTTTTTACAATAGTTACCTAAACATATTAGCAACTTACTTGAAATTTACCTACATGGACAACTTTTCTACGTATCAAACGAGATTAATTGGGTAGAGGTAATCAATTATAGACATTTTATTTGAAACCAATAAGCCTTGACGTGGCTGATGCACAAAAAAATCTCCCGAACTGAAATTTGCACAAAAAGCCGAAAATAAATAGTTTCCAGACATTTTTCCCACTTTTACAAACACTCATTTCGATCGTTGCCAAATAACAATGGTTATTAAAAACGTGATGCCCGCCCCGTAAATGATACGATGTGATATGAAACGTATAGGAGTAATGTTGTAGATTACATGAGCCGTATGCGAAACGCGTAAGGTTTAAAATTAAAAAGGCAAGGCGCTTTCGTCGACGGTACTTTTGTTTCTATGTGTGTGTGAGAGTGGACGGCGTCCAGCTTTCGAGAAGTACGGGAGAACGAGCCCGTAGACTGCATTTTTATAGAGAAGCATTAATTTAGAGGCGGCATTACCGTAGAAAAGAAAACGTGACTTTACCAAAAAAAAACAAAAGAATTTTCTAAATTTCATAACTACGTAATGTTTTTTGTTGTAGGCATTATCTACAGGTATTCCATGATTTTTATCTGAACGATTAATTACAAAGAAAGCAAAAGTTGTTTAAGTATTGGTTTACATTTGCGTTGCGTTTAAACTATGTTACTTACGTAGTATGTCCTAATGAAGATAAGGAAAATAAATAGCAATGCTATTTATTAGGTAATGTTTAGACATGTTGTTGTCACTAGGTATATCACATTGAAAGTTACAATTACCATGACAACCTGACGAAACTTTATACACGTCAAAAATCGGGATAAATGATTGCATCCTCTGAAAATTTCGCTTGGTCTATGTTAAAAGTTGCACGGCGGAGCGCACACATGCACAGTTGGCGCACTCACGCACACAGGCGTCGGCAAAAGCGGGTAAACTAATACCAGGCTGGATTAATGCTTCAGTTAGTGAAAAACTTTTTTTCAGACTGCGCCGTCCGAACCAGGGGCGGACTAGGCAATTTGAATTACCTAATTTGACGTGACATGTCACTTTTTCCAATTTAAAGGGTTTTATAATGTTAAGGTTGAATTTTAAGGTTTAATAATGTGTTTCGTTTTTTTGTGACAATCATGCTACTTATGTTACATTTAGACTGAAATAATGAGGTTTGGGGTTTTACTTAAATTACGCATAATTGCTACCTTATCTGTTCTTTTCCTCGTTCAACTAATTAATTTAAATGCTTCATTAAATTTTAATACGCAATTCTATCGATAATAATTAATATTTAAACATTAAACATTACATTAATTTAATTACATTATATTTCAGTTGTAACTAGGTGTTGAAAAGATAAGTGCCTATATACGAAACTAATTGCCTTTGTATTTTGAGAACATAATTAATAGTAAAAACATATTTCCACACACACACACACACACACACATATACGCCTGTACCAGAAGAAGCAGGACTCTGCAAAGAGGTGCCTATCACACCTAAATTTGCCATATAGATTTTGGTCAAATGTAATAGGGAGCGAGACTTTTGTCACTACTGGGCGAGACTTTTGCCACTGACAGATGCCGAATGCTACTGAATATTTATTTATTTTTAACCAAATAATTGCCCATCCCGGGCATCAACCCCAGATTCTAAAGCGATTCTATTGCCCCTTAACCAGCGGAAAATTATATAACAATAATACCTAATAAATACAAGTCATGAAATAGCTCAAATATAATCATAAATAACATAGTATTTTCCTTAGATAACCGCATATTCCAGAATGTTTTTGACAATAACTTAATAATGGAATGACTAACGTAACAACATGGTGACAGCATACCTTACATATATGGTAACTTGGGTATTACCGAGGAAAAGTCGTTTTAGGTGATATAATACCTAAGGGGTTTTGTTATGCTTTCAAGCACGATTAATTGTTCAAACATATTTTTTGCGGTGAGTGAATGTCACTAACGTTGGTTATTCTGGGAAATAAAGTTTAATTTAATGTTATTGAATATTTCACTTAGTTTTTTGTGGGAATAATGTATATGTTTCCTGTGGACTTTTTGTATGACATATTGGAAAAGATATAAACGGTATACACAGTTTATGTGTTAAGGTATATTGTCTCTCGGTCGCATGCTACTTCGATCTACACCTAATATTTTGCTGTTTTTTTTTTTTTTTTTTTTTTTTATTATGATGGAACAAGCGCCAGGCCCACCTGATGTTAAGTGGTATCCTCTGCCTATAACAGATGCATTTCATCACAAGTGACGAACTGCACTGCGCCCATCACCTTGAGACATGGTTGTTAAGTCTCATTTTTTGCCTGTTATTTCACTGGCTCTCAAGGACTGCTGCCGGAACACAACGTTGGGTGCTTGGCGACAGATTTTCTACTTGAGTGTGGTCGCTAGTCAGGCGGGCATTCGCAAAATGCCCTTCCACCATGCGGTGAAGCTCAAGCTCTGGGCGGGATTCGAACCATGAACCTGCTGCGCGGCAGTCCATAGCCAATGCCACTGAGCCATCACTGCTTCTATAAAAAATTAGATACAGTATGTTGATAATAGCACATACTACGTAAATAGGTCACTCTCTCTACTTCTGCAAAGTATAGTGTATAACAAAATGTAGTGAAGTAACCTACTTGAAATAGATAAAGCTTGCACGATGCGGGCTTGAGACGATTATCTATGCCTCCATGACGTGTTGCCACTTTCTCGTGTTATCTTTCAAAGTACGTGCAAAATTGACGGGTATAGCTCTTTGTCTACTTTTCGTATATGTATATCATAAAGTATTTCTAATGAGATATGAATTTCATATATTTTTATTTAAACAGTGATACGCTATAAGCGATAAGGCCGCCAGTTGTAACATTATTATTATTTATATTTTTGTATATTCATCATATATGTGGCGTTTCAATAACGATTTCTATCTATCTATCTAATATGAATGTGCCGTCTGTGTTAGTGTTTAATAGAAATAGTAGAAGTTTTTATATTCTTTGCGATAGGTTTTTTATTAACCGAGAGCTTTTGACCGCAGGCTGGTAAATGACGACGTGGTTAGTGATAATGATGGTAACAATCCTAGAATATGAGATAGCTCCCAGGGCTACAATAGTTTTTATTTTAATTGCGTGAAACTACTCAGCTGTAGGCAAGGGCTCCATATAGCGCGATGACCTATAATGTTCGCTGATTCTGGTAGAAAAGCAAACATTAGACCGCATGCTCTCATAATGACCATGCGTAAGTATAGGATATCTATTCAATGACATCTATCCGGAAATAAGGATACTGGGAGTATCACCCGTCGTGTAATGCTACCTTATCCCTATCTTACTTCAAAATTATCTCGCTATATAGAGCTAGATATTATATTTGTGCCTATCATCATAAAAGATCGATATGGCTCGCCTGAGTCCATCACTGGCTAATGACTCCCTCCGCACTGACCCGCCTGTCTTGTACCCCAGGCTTCAAAAGTTCAGCTCATTTGAGTGCTTGCCGAGATTTCATTACGCCAACTACTCACTTTGGTATTAATTTTTTTTTCGCAAAAGGGTTAAATGCACACATACCCGTTTAAGGGCATCCGTTGACCGTTCACGGTTACTTGATCTCAGAATTAGTTCGTTAATTACTGTTGGAGACAGTTTTTAGCTCTTTTCAAGTATTCTTTATTCTGCATCAGGACTGTGAGAGTTTTATAAAAAAATCTAGTTGAATACAACTCAAAGGCTTTGCGGGAGTTTCGGATATAAAATTGTGTCTAACTCGGTCTTTAGGAATATTAATTATGCTAGGCTTGGCGACTGTTGCGTGGAGTTATATTTTTGGTCAGTATCATATTATTTTGGTAGAGTAGTAAATAATTTTAGTTTATTTTGACGGAGCAAAGGTTTCGGCAGCAAATAGTTGAAGACGGTCAAATGAGACCAGCTCCTACGTCGACCAATTAGAAGGTTTTTGTAGCAAGGCGTATATACAGCAAAGCATCACCATCATTTGTGTCCTTGGTAATTATCATTGAGAATTTCCAAGTAGAGTTGGAAGTAGAAAATTATATGCACAGGAAGATAATCGTATTAAATAAGAACACTTGATGGTCAACATTCGTCGTCAATATTTTCATTAAGTATTCTATGAACATTGAAAAATTTTAGAATTAGGGCGCCATATAGAGGAAGACTTTCAATGTTTTATGGGAGGTGTGAAAGCAAAATAAAGCTTGGATATAAATTAATGACGTATATGTTGCGACAGTCACTCTGTTAGTGGTGCGTGAAAAATTAAAGAAATTAGATACATACTTTTCATATGAAATTTTAGTACCTACTTTTCAATTAAAAAAATCTTACATAACCTTTATAATAATTTGAAGCAATAGATAGTAAAATAACAAATAATCCTTTTAATTTTCAAAGAGCGTGTACATAAGTCTAACGATAATTTAGTAAGTACTCAACATTATAAATAACGCAGGTACCGAAGGCATATTTTTCAACGACATTACGCTGCTTTACTTAACATTATTTCCCTACAGAGTTGTATTCCTATCTATAAGATTTTTAGACCTGATTGAATTAAAATATATCTATCCGATTTTTATGACACCACATATATTTGGATAAGAGAAGGATAGTGATAGAGGTATGTATAACACTATTTTGCGCGGCGATAAATACGTAAGGCAGGGTACATATTATTAATTAATTACTTTTACGTCTTAGTGAGGCGGCGACGGGGAGGGCCGTGATGACTTTTAGTTGTCGCACTTAGGTAATTTCCCATGTGACTACAGCCTATGCCGCGCCTTTTTACCTTCGCGTGTGTTTAATTCCTTGTAGCTACTATGCTTTTCTTGACATACAAGGTAAATTTTCGCCCGCGACTTCCCTCGAAACATCGTGGGTTTTCGCGGCATTTAGTACTTTTGATGAAAGAGAACACGATCGCATTTTTCCATAAAGTATAGAAGTGGATTTGAGTATATTCTCTCTTTTGAGCAAACCTTTTCCGAATGCAATTCTTTAATAACATAACTGGTACTAATATTTTAACTCTACTAGCTCTCATGATCATAAATAAAAAGAAATATTCCATACTAGGTACCTATATTTTTTGTTCATATGTAGATTATCTGCCTCATTAATAACTGGAGCTTAAAAAACAATTATTCGTTAATAGTTAATATTGTTCTCTGTAGGCAATTCCTTTAAAACGAATAAGGATTTAATTAAAATAATCAAATACGCGTTATCAATAAACACAAAGTATACGGTCTTTTAAGTACAAGAATTGGAAGACCAGTCGAACAAGAACCGTCAATGCTTTATTTATGCTAAGAATGTCTACCAGTTAGGGATCTTTAAGACCTGGCCGGTAGCGGCTTCAGCACCAGCGAGATAAGGGGTCTGGACGCTGGACTTCCGCCAGCACTGATAGTGGTTAGCAGAAACAACACAACATTTAATTTCATAATGTCCTATTTTTTCGATTTTGGTTTATTAGGTATGAAATATGTAAAACTGCTTTAAGGAAATTTAACTTCTTTGGAAAAAAATATTGTCGGCCATAGTAACAACAATTCTGTGATAGTTCAGATGATACAGATTAGGACTGATGGACGAACGGTCCGACGCAAGTGTAAGACTGGTAAAAGGATCCCAATTTTCTTCAGAAAACCTACAATGTATCTAATTAGGTAATTTATAAAAACACTGGCCGAAAAGAAAAAAAAAACTATCGCGTGACTTTCCCGCCCAAACGCATGTGTCATTAGAACTGTCATAAGGTTTTTTAAGGTGGAGACTTCACTAATGAAAGAACGGCACACCCGCTCCTTCGAGACCAGTCGAGGCAAGCGCGACCTCGCATGTCAAAAAACACGAAAGTTATGTACTTGTTCAAACATTTTATATGAACATTATATTACGCTTGTTTTAGTTTTATCACGCACTGGTATATAAAGCATTGCTTGCTTTTAGGTAAATTCTTGCTTAGTTCTAATATCTCAAGCAATTGTGGAAGTAATAACATATTCCTTACTTATGAGTGATTCATTAAAATGTTGCACTTTATATTATTGATAGTAAATTATGATTCACATACTTGTGGTACTGACCTAAATAAAGAACTGTGCATACTTATAGCCTTGTAGTAAAGGTTTTATATCAAAATCAGATACCTACTTGCTCCCATACTACGTTCCGGTAAAATTATTAAAAAACAGGGTGGAGTAATTAAAAACTTAATGCCCCATCGAAGACAAGATAACGTCGGCCATAGGAAGAAACCACCACTTTTCTAATTACGACTTTCATTAGCTGATGGAGTACATAGGCACACATCTGCAGTAGACAATGTTGGGCTATTGGCGTTATTTGACAAACATTTGGCAGTTTTAAATCGAGCTGTTCTGATTCGATTTGTGATGGTCACAGTTAAAATTAGTTTTTTTATGTTTGTTAATTAGTAAGTAATAGTTTGTTAGTGGCGGGAAATTCAAAATTTAAACAGATTTTCGTGCTTGGAGCTAGGTTTAGTAACCATTATGCATGACCATGATATGCGATAGTTTGAAATAATATTGTTCGTATTATCTTGAAACGATATTGAACACAATTGCACATGATTTCATAAGTTACTCCTAAAACAGGAAAAAATATCACAAATTACGTAACATATGAATCAGTTTCAAAACATGTATTAGGTATCGTAAAAATCTTGTTCAAATCTCGCGTAATACGTGAACAAGTTTAATACAAAGAAGGCCCAGTAACAAAACATTATTTTTATTTGTCTTACCATTGTCTAATCGCTACAGTAATATAGTGGATTCTATGTATTACTAGGTGCTTGTTCTGAAAACAAAATTGTAAACCTAGATCTACTGTGCGAAGAACGGGCAAGAAACCCGGACCTTTCATTCGAAATATCTTTTTACAATATGTTATAAAATTTAAATTATTACAGTACCTACAATGATTTGTTTATATCGGTGTACAAATACCGTTTGAGATGGGATCAATAACAAGGATAATCGTTACAATAGCATTAACAGACAACGTTAAAGGAAAAAAATACTTCATTCATATTTATAGACATGTTCTGCAGTCCGCCTTCTAAACCTCGCCTTTTAATGAAAACAATTGAAGGAACAATTACGGAGTTTCCAATGTTGATAGCTTATTTAAAATTACTTGAGCAGTATTGGAAATTCCCGATTGTCCGCCTAAAACATATTATTTGTCTATGTTTACATTGAAATGTTACCGTCTCAATAAGTAAATTTATGACATTCTAAACAAGGTACCGCAGTACCCTGGTTCGATCCCCATCGCCGGCTTGAGCTTCACCGCATGGTGGAAGGGCATTTTGCGATTGCCCGCCTGGCTAGCTAACACCCTCAAGTAGAAAGTCTGTCGCCAAGCACCTTACGGTGTGTTCCGGCAGTAGTCCTTGAGAGCCAGTGAAATTACAGCAATGAGACTTAACAACTATGTCTCAATGTAACGGGCGCAATGCAATTCGTGACTTGTGATGAAATGCATCTGTTATAGGCAGAGGTTAGTCCACTTAACATCAGGTTGGCCTCGAGCTTGTTCAGTCACAATAACATAAAAAAAATAAAAATAATAAAGACAAATACGAGGTAAAATATAGGGTCTTAAGAATATGCCTAAGATTCTATGTTCATCCATTGCATCTTAAGCATATTCTTAAGGCGTTAACGTGAAAGGGTAATATCATCGTTTTAAAAAATATCGTTATACGAAAGCCAAAACACTGTTATTTTATTAGTTATTCGTATAACGTATAACGCAAGCATGACACGAAGCAACGTACTCCTTGATCGTAATGATAAGTAGAACCGCGCCTTGCGTGTTTTAATTATATTATTAACGACGATGGCCGGCGAAAGGCTAATATTTTATAATGGCCAACGTATCGCAATGATATGTAAATATTCGGCCACACCCGCACCTATTACGTACATCGTGGCGTGCGTGTGAACTCTAATTCGGAAGTAAAGACACGTTACGTGAAATTTAGTACTAAGGCGTGACGTTCTTTTCGGCGCTTACAGCTATAGGCGGATTCTTATGGTAAATAAACAGGCGTGCTAATGGGATTGAAGTCGAGTGGCCGCTCCTAGCGAAGTTAAAAAACTTCTGTGACGTGTAATTAGCAGGTTTATGAAGGAAAACTACTCATAAGCTTCCTCGAGAGGACCATATTAATTACTGGAGGTGCTCGTGTGAGTGTGGTGCGGTTTAAATGGCCGGCCACTTGGCGCCCTAGCTTCGCCCAGCCTTATTAAAAATGTTAACACGTAAATTAGACTGCACGGTGCACTGTATTAGCCAACCAATTAAATTTTACAGTCTCCACGTACAATGCGCAGCGAGCTGACGTCGCAAGTCGCGGGTTGAATGTGACACTAACTAAGGCTAGTGTAGACTCCCTCTTAGCTTAGAAATGGCGGGAAATTAATGTCTAGTCGTTTTGCTTTACATCGTGCTTTGATGATGTGAACAGTATAAATATGCAGGTGTCTATCACATGCGAATATAGTTTTTAATTACGTAAATTTATTGGACTAAATATCTGGCCAGGCAGTTAATGCGATTAGTTAAAAAGGCATGTGGAAATTGCGACGTAAGGCTGGCAATAATTTCGTAACCGACTGTAAGTGTCCTTATAATGCAAGAGATTTCAATCTCCGTTGGAAATGTGGTGTGCCATTTTTTATTTGGTGCCAGTAGCGACTTTTATGTTTTTAGAATAGAACTTTTGACTGTAATTTTGTAAAGTTAAACTTTAGTAAGGTAGCATATATAACAAGGTAGCTGAGATAAGTAAGTTACCAATATTAGCTGAAAAGAGATCTTTATAGAGAAGCGAAGGCTTAATATGACCTTTGTGAAAGTCAGAGCTATAATTATTATTACGCACTAATATTACAAATTCAAATTTTTTATAGTGAGTGTGTATGTTTTTTACTTCATCACTCTGTAACGGCCAAATTATTTCAGATAAAACTTGGAATAAAGACAATTTAGGTTCTGGATGAGAACATGGGATAGTTTTTATCATTGAAACCGCGGGCTGAGCAGCTATCTATAGTAATAAATAAATCATTTATACTTGAAAATTATTTGAGCTTAAAAAAACTATACGTTGCGATACTGTCAGCCACGTTGCCTGCTCGTGTGTTAACGCTTTAAAGGTTTTTACCTCTGGTCTAAGTGCGCCCCCTCGTGCCTAGTGTGTAAAAAGATTAATTGGAGTGTTACCCGTGTTTCTAACAATTTACCACAGAATTTACGGCTCCTTCTCTGACGGGCCGGCCGCAGACCACTTCTGCGCAACTTAATTAAGCGAAATAACTTAAACGAGTCACCAACGCTGCTAAGTTACTAATTAGTCCTATCGTAGGCCAAGCTAATTCAGCGAGTGACTCTTTGTTTGCGGCCCGCGTTTCTTTGAGTTCGCGCGCCAAAAGAATTTGTCTTTGCGAGTTTCCATCGACTTTGACTAAGGATGTTTGTTTTGCCTCGGGTGAGTTTCAGTGAAGACTTTTGTTTGTGACTTGCTGTGGTCTGCTCTATGTTGATGAAGACGTCGGGTAAATAAAGTTTATAAAAGAAAAAAAGAACGCTCCTAAACAAGTTTGAAGCGACGAGATTTTCTTAAAAACAGCGTGACTTTTCAATAGAAATGCTGGAAAATGAGTATTAAAACGAAAACATTACATGGGGAAGCGTTAAGGTGTTCCGTAAAAGACACAAGGAGTGCTCTATCACAGCTTCAGTAGTGCTCTCGAGGTGTTCCACGCGATACGTACACCAACAAGTGGACGTTTGCTGAGTGCCTTTATTACACGACCAATAACAGCGTTCGATGTTTAACAATACAAAAATCTTAACATTGCCAGGATAGTATGTTTAAGGCATTTTCGTTAAATTAAATCAAAGGCAAAATATCACAACATTATATCGATTTAATTTAATTGTTACTAAAATTTACTTTTATGTGGTCATTAAAACGCTAACAAGCGCAAGCCGTTATCGTTATTTCAGTTATCGATCATAGAAAGGCTATCGTTTGACTTTATTAATATAGTAGTGAGAGTATTTGTTTACTTGAATATTTTAATTAGTCAGTGCTAATGAGGGTTTTATGAAATTATAATCACAAAATAAGGAATATTATGTTGATACAATATTAATTGACATATGTAGTCATTGAAATTTCGAGGGACTAATTTTAAATTTCTAACATAGGATTACTATTGAAAAAAACACTTATTTTGTGATTGGATGCTGAAGAGTTTTGAGTCAGTTGTTTTAAAAGCTGAAGAAGAGAAAATAACTCAGCAAATGTGGGTACCGAGTGATAATGTGCATTATGTAACTGCGCATTACTATCCTTTGTGACCATTTTGGACAATTTAATAAATTATAATATAATAAAAATAAATTATAAATAAAGTTGGTTTTTATGTTGATAACATACCGATGCCAGACGAGTGGGTTAAGGGTAGGTAAGATTTCAAGAAAATTCTAAAGTGAGTCAAGCACGACTAAAAAGAATAATCAAGCATCGTGGTCACTAATCGTCTATTTCCTTAAAATTTAAAATGCCATCTATTATTGAAGTCCGCGGCGGACACCTTTCTTCCAACTACCCTCTAATTGCGTTTCATGCGATTGTAACCCCCTCACCCTTTCAGTGGGCTTTCAGAGATGTTTATCGCGAGGAAATGGCCGTTTTCCGTTGTCCACAACAACCATTAGCCGACAATAGTAATGGACTAAGTTGTGTTCGTCCCTGAAGAATGTTTTGATTTGTTAAGTTGGTAGAAGATTTCTACCGTGTTCGTTGTATAAGATTGCTAGAAGAGTTACATTAAATTCTAGTATGACGAGTTGAAAGGAATAAATGAGTTGCCTCTCATCAATATGATGTCCAATGACAAAGGAAAATTAAATATTTTTTTTATTTTCGTTACTTGTTTGTTATGTAGTTATGCCACGCAAAAGCGTTTTTATCAAAGCTTTTACTCCGTCCCCTTTATCTAAGTCAGATAAGAACTTAGATAATGATAATACAAGCTTGAGATATCAGCAGAAAGGTTTAATATGAAAGTCGATATATCAGAAACGTTTTCAAGTGTTTGCATACATTGGCACGTGCCGTCCCTATTCTGTAGCCGTGTATTACGATATATATTTATTACGTGATACCGTTTCGTTCTCGAACTGTTTTGGAAGCAGTTTTATTGTTTCAGTATTTTCTCTGACTTTTAGGATTTTAGAAAAGAACATGACGAGATGTGGTCTTATGTATAAAAACGTAAAATATAAGATCAATTCTTTAGAATTATTCTACAAATAATTCTGCAGAGGAAAAATGTTGCACATTATAAATATAACTAATATTTGGCTCGTGGTCCAATTTTTCTTTTTGTTTGTTATATGATGCCTAAATTACAAAAATAATACATCGGAGCATAAGGGCTGTGAATATTTTGTAACCAATTGACAGCTCTTATGCTCTGATGTATATATAGTTTTTGTACAGTTTTTATTCGACCCTTGTCTCTTGTATATTTGGGTTTGCTTTGTAAGTTTTCTCTAAAAAAAACAGGAATAAAATATGAAAATATATTTACGTATATTTCAGAATAGTTCTGTTCTAGGAAGAAGGGGGAAGGTGTTTATCACAGAAACACTACGCTTATGGCAGGTACCCTTATCAATGGACTTAGATAACGTGAAATTAGTCAAGTAGAAATCAATATTTGGCGGGATTTTTCCGCTTAACTCTATTAGTTATATGAATTGAATATTGCATAACATATCGTATTGTATTCTGTGTATAACTTTATAATCTAAATAGAAATCAACAATATGACACAACTAAACAATATGATAAAGGATTGGAAGGAATATAGAATACCATAGGTATCTCCCTCTTCTTAAATTAATTTAAAAAACTCTGTTACTTAGAGCAGTAACATTTGCACTACGTACGGAACATGTTCAGCTTAAAAGATACTCGGTAGCTGTAAATCATACATTAAAAAAACTAATACATTTTTACACACGTGTCACACTAAATATTGTTAAGAGCTAGTACAAAACCAATTTCAAAAGAATTAGATGTCGGTAAAAAAAAATAATATGTAATATTTTCTCAACGAATAGATATATATATAATATATATATTTGACACATCAATCATAGATCATTTATATAACAAAATGAAAATTTCCTTGACCTAAATTATTTTGACTTAAAATATCATATATATAATGTAAGGGTGTAAGGGTACGTGACATTATATTTTTAATATTTTACTTCCTTGATATATATGCATACATCAACATCCTTTTTTATGTAATTCTTGCTGTTTTGTATGTTATAATTTAAGTAATTATTGTTTGATTTCTTAAGAATGTGGTATTTTGTTAAGTACATATCTCAGCGCCTATTGATTATGAACTAATATTTTGACACCTATTTGACCAGGTACCTGCAATTAGCAGAAATAACGTTTCTTGAATTTATGAGCAGTATTGTAGAATTAGAGGGTATGGAATAAGTCTTCAGTTTACCCCGTCCATTTCTTTTGATTACAAGGTAAGGGGCACTTAAGTAACGATGTTTATCTACCGTTTGATTATAGACAGCTTTTTTATATCCAGCATTATCATTTCTCATAGAATGTCTTCAAAGGGAATTATAGTCTATATAATGTGGTTAGGCTAGATCTAAATGATAGTTTCGTTTAAAATAAATTATTATCAAGATATTTTACTATTTTTATATATTTTTTAAGTGCTTAGTTGAATCTTTTTCGGAATTTATATTTTACATCACTAAAAATTTTTCACATTTCTAATAAAATAGTTTTTCTTTAATATGTCTAATTCAAAAGGACGGTCATCTGCCACAAATCAACTGAAGTTGTGTGCACTGTCTTTGATAGCCAGTTCTTACTTCTTATCTTTCGTTTAGTAGACTGTAATATTTTTAGTTTGCTATAGGTGAAATACGTAAACGTATAAGCAATAAAAAAGAAGTTTCCTTTAGTTTAGTCACACCAGATTTGATTTTATTATAGTTTAGGGGAGTCACCCCACACGCCGCGTGTTTGTTAATTAGGAAATAGTCGACTAACCCCTTTAACGTCCGGAAGATCTTGAAATTGCTATTAATCGGTTTACCCTATTATTGGGGATAATTCTTAACATGGCTATACCTACCGTTGCTTACTAGGTTTCAGTTGTTTTTAATTTATTATGCTGATATAAACAATTGTATTAAATTTTTTTTTTATTTTTTCAAATTATTTTAATGTCTTGTACCCAGGCGGCCATTGGTAAATTCCCTACATCTACTTTAGATCTGATAAAAAAGACTATAAATAAATGTCTTATATATCATAACAATTTTGTCCTCAGAACTAATTCGTTGCCTTAGCAACTCATTATTGATAAAAGAAATGAACATTGAATTGTACGGAAAACCACAATTCTTAGTCACGTTTATATAATGACGTGAAATATTTGAAAATGTATTTAATTTATTATTAATAATTATAACTTAATCGATGGTCTTTAACTATAATTAAATTTTCTACTTAAAGGTAAGGTAACCAAGAGATGCTAGATCTAAGTCTTCGATCGCACGAGCGCTTTCGCTTGAGTTTTTTGCGCTCGGACTTTTAAATGGCGCTGGGACCAATAAAACAGCTCCTGGTGTAAATAGCATCAGCGTGCGAACACACACGGGAGAAGTCATATGGTCTATTCCAAACGTCAAAAATAACGCACGTTAAATATGGAAAAAGCGCTCGTATGAGCCTATGCGGCTTAAGTACGGGACTTGAGAAATGGTATATTTGTAGAACCATAATTTTGGAACGATGATCTATTCTTCATTAATACTGCAGAGAAGTACGAGTTCATATATTGTCAAACAAAATAAAAATTCTTATATGGACTAAATCAACTGGGGGTTGTTAAAACATAAGGTCTTATGATCATTTTAAAAGTGACAACAAAGTGACAACGATAAGTCACGTAAGGTATCGAAAGCGGTTTACGCACTTTTTTTTAACCTAATATGTAAATTAGCTAAGCTAAATATTACGTCTAAAATTCTCTATAAAGTAATATGCTAAGTATATATTATTGCAATATAATAAGTAATAAAATGCCATAACTATTTTTGATTTGGACATCTATGGAAATTTGGCTTTTATGACATGAGACCGATATATACCTGGCGATATGTGGGACCCCTGCAAGGACATACATTTACCGATGCATATAATGTCCGGACTAGAAGTACCTTCCTAACTAGTGATCTAAGAATTATAAAGTAAAAGAAAAAAAACACATACCGGAAGTTTGAGAACCATTTGACGAGCTGTGCTGTGTTGTTCTTGTTGAACTTGATGTCGGGGAAGTACATCTTGAGCACCGCTGAACTTGGATACCGCACCCAGAAGAACATCAACTTCGCCTTCCGGAGGTGCATCGGCGTCAATGTTGAGGAGTACACAGGAATCAAGGATAATATTGACTTTATATATTGGCACAAAAATGGGGAAGTTTTACGGTTGGCAACACAAAAAAGATCAATTTCAGATAGAAGTTATAAGCACTTGGTATTTAGTTAATATACTTGAATTCTTCTAAATAGTTGTGGTAATAATTTAGAAAAAATATATGGTTGTCGTATACTCGTTTTTAAAGGATATTACGGCCTTATCAACTTGTACACGTATGCTGCAGAGAATGATATATGTTTTGTGGGTATTCAGTATAAGAATTGCTGTAAATTATTACGATGTTTTCAGGTATGCAAATCTATTGAATTTTGTGTTATCTATAATCATATGGTTATATGTACTGAGTATCCAAAGAGTTAAATAAGTTAATAATAATAGCGTTTAATAATCAGAGCAAATAGAAAAGGGTAATGAGTTTAGTTAGCGTAGCAGAACTTTCCATGAAAATTTGCATAATTACGAGTATTGGCTAGTTTATTTTTATGCCGCGTCGCCCACAACCCTGCTAATTTAAGTAGGATTTCTAGGCTCACAATTATTTTGATTCTATTGCTTTACATTCCAGGGGAAATGTATTAAAAGAAAAGTTCTTTTAAATCTGATTACGGTGTACGTCGCGACGTAGGCTCCATGAAGCACCACAAATACTTAATCCGTTTGCATTGTCTAATCTTATAACGTGCCTTAGCCGATATCTACTGTACGAGTACGTTGGTATTATAAATATCTGAATGATTCCGGCACAACACAGTGACTGGGAGATTGGTTCAGGGATTCAACAAGGAAGAATTAAGCACCCAGTTTGTAGTGATCTTCTATTCGTGGAGCCATTAGTGGATATTCCACCAAACCCTTTTCTAGCTAGCTATCTTGGGAGAGACTCGGGAGGCTTCAACAGAAATCATTATGACGAATCTAAATTTATGAACATAAAGCATCACTTTACCAAGTAACCTTTTGCAAGTTTATTAGCTGATAATCTCCACCATATGCTGAGTGGATACTCATTTGGCATATGGCAAAAATTCCATATATGATATATTATTTATCTTCTACCCAGGACACGGTGAGTGTTAGTAAATATATTGTTTTTTTTTTAATTGCTGCCTTTTGCTAAGTATAGAACAATTATGTTACTTGCATTTGTAACCTGCAAGGTTTGTTAGAAACGTTTTTTTTTCAATGTCGTAAGTTCAAGTGATACTGGGCTCGTGGAAAGCGTAGAAACCGCAGCATTTTCGAGGCTTCCACAGACGTAATACCTAACTTTAAGTAGGATGTAGGCGGTGACAGTCGTAAGGTTAAACGGAATAAGATATCTGGGGGCTTTTTGCGGTGATTTAAGTCGTGGATCAGGTCAGATTACCCTCGTCAGGTTATACTACGGGGTACTGCTATGTAGATGATTAGTTCACGCTCAAGAGTTTTAGGCTAGTATACACATTGATGATTTATGTTTTCTTCTCTAATCGACGTCTTTAAAACGTTGTAGAACTCTACCTATATTTAAGAAGAATGTATTTAAAAAGTATCTACATCAATTTAGGTTAAAAATGTTGAAGGTATTCTATTGTAAAAGGATATGGTAGGCTGCATTCCGTCGTAGGGCAGGTCGGTGGAGTTGCAGTCTGAGTGCGGGTCCTGCATGTCCATAAATTGTGCGTGTGGATGAGGATGGTGTGGGTGCGCGGCGTGGTGCGGCGCGTGCGGGTGTTGGTGCCGCCAGGTGTCGGGCGAGGCGTGGTGCGCCGCCGCCAGCAGTGCGGGGTGCAGCAGTGCCGGTGGCTGCGGCAGCGGCGGGGACTCGCGCTCTGGGGCTGCCGGTGGTGACCGCCCCACTCCACCCCCGAAGAACGGAGAATACGGCGAAAACACTTGGCTCTCATGCAGCGACGGATTCGGAATAGCCACCGAAGTTGGCAGCGCGTTGCCTCCCGGGTACATCAGCCGCGGCGAAGGCGACTCTGGGAACTTGCTCTCCGGCGATTGGCCCACCCCTTCTCCCAGGATTCGTGAGACGGTGCGCGGCGTAATACGCGTGTCCGTCACCTTGTGCCGCTTTTTCTTAGGCGTCACCACCAGGCTCAGTGCTTCATTCTGCTCAGGGTTGGGCTCTCGCTCAAAGTGGCCGTTCATGTGGGGGTAGAGCTGCGCCAGCGGCTTCGGGGGCGTCTGGAACATGCCTGTTGGAGGCCGCACGTGAGTGCCATGTCCGGGCCCCGCCTCGCCGTGCAGCGGGAACGCTGCGCCGGCTGGTCGGGGGCCGTTCATCTGGCTTATCAGCATTGGGTTATGCGCCATAAATGAGGGGACGCCATTTGGCGGGTGATGGACGGGAAGATTACCTGACAATTGTCCTGAGGGTCTTTCTTGCGGCTTTGGCGGCGATTTCCTTCCGTCGAGCATCCGCTTAGCACGCATCAGGTCCTTGTTAAGCTGCTCTGCGGCCGCAGCTGCCGCCTCCGACTGCTTGCCTAAGTTTCGGCGCTGGTGCACAAAGCGAGTCACTATTGAATCTATGAGGCTCGCGAGTGACGCCGTGATTTCGCTTTTGAGTACTTCTGCAAGTCCCTCGAGATCGGCACCTGTGACTGGGCCCACCGACCCTGCACTACTTCGGAGCGCATCAAGACGCTCCGCTAAATCCGATGATATTGGTTGATTATGAGGCTGTCCCCCGTGTCTCTGTTGTGGTGAGTGCTGATTGGACTGTGGCCTCTGTTGTTGATTGTTTTGTTGTTGTTGTTGTTGTTGTTGCTGCTGCTGCTGATGTTGCTGTTGATGTTGTTGCTGTTGCTGATGTTGATGATGTTGTTGTTCTCGTTCAGCTGCTTCTTTCATTCGAGCCTCTTGCTCTAGGAACAATTTTTGACTGACATTCAGGTACATAGCAGCGGCGTTATTAAGGTGGTGGTGTGGATGCGGAGGGTGCATATGTTCTGCGGACGGCAGGTGTGATAGCATGGGCAATGTTCCATTGAATCCAGCTGGTAAATGCGGATGCACAGCCGCGTGCATTTTTGCGTTAATCATCTTGTGCATAACGTGCGATAACGCACTTGGCAACTGCGGTGGCAGCTCTTTCGCTGGAGATGCCGGCTCTGATTTAGGCACTGACTCCTCAGTCTGCTCGACGTCACTCGAGGCTCCATCGTTGTCTATTGTTTCCGACTCCTGCCCCATTCGATTACACAGTTGATTATATTGCTCATGCATCTCTGCTAGCTGCTCTTGCATCTTTCTGAGCTGAGACTTTAAAGCATTTTTTTCCTCTAACTTTTGTTGTATGGGAGGTCGCTCACCATCGTCGTCTGAGTCCTCTGAGACGGTGTGAGCACTGCTGCCATGGCTCGTACCGTAGCGCTCTGCGGCACCGTCGTGTTGCTGCGGATGGTACAGTTTTCGCTTCTTGCAGCCGTTCACTTGTGGTACTTGAGGCACGGGACTGGAACGCATCGTAGACACAATATTTTCAACACGAGCACGTTTCACATCTAGAGTCGGTCGCGGTGAGGAACGGTGAGCGTCACTATCGCGATCGCGATCCTCAGGTTCGGATTTGGGCGCAAGCAAGGGCTCAGCCGGCGGCGGCGCCGGTGGCGGTGAGGTTCGCGAGTCACTGTCCAGCGCTAGCAGCGCTTCGTCCAAGTCCGGGCGCGAATCACGGGAGGCAGGCCGCGAGGGCGACCGCTTCTCTTTTGGTTCGTCGTTATTATTATTTTGTAAAATATTGTTGTTATCTGGGGAGAGGCGCAGAAGTTCCTTCTTTCGGCTTTGCAAAATATCGCGCAGCACTCGGTGCGCTATGTCGCCTCCACTGGCTTCGTCACCAGGTTCTTCTTGCTTAGGCGTGCGCCCTAGCAGCTCGTTCAACATCTCCGCGGAGGCGTAGCCAGGCGCGAAGAGGCCGAAGTGTTGGCGGCCCTCGTAGATGGCGCCGTAGAGTCCGCTACTCATGAGTGAAGTGCGCGCGGGCGCTGGTCCGTTCGGCGCGAGAGTCGAGTAAGAATTGCGCGGCTCGCCGGCGTCCACGCGCTGTCTGGCGCGTTTCTGTTTCTTTAGGAGTCTATCCGAGTAGGGCGCGTGTGAGTCGGCCTCCTCCTCCGATGACATCATACGCGAGACGGGCCAGGATTGGCCGGGCGGGCGGCGGGCAGGGCCCCGCGCTACTCGCGCTCCATCGCCCGCTCTGAAACAGGCAGGGGGAGCGATCAGCACACCTGCCCGTGCGCGCACGGCGACCGGCGTGTCTCGCATGCACATACGCTGCCGTGCGCCGCACGCGCCCGGGCATCTTAATATAATGGTATCAATGATTTAATAAATGTACTAGCAACGTTCCAAATAAAAAAATACAAAAAGGTGCTTATGAAAAACTTTGACTATAAAATAGAACACGCACACATAAGAGTCCTTTATATTAATTAAGCAACGCAGGACATAACGTTCTAACGAGCAGAAATAATTCACGATAATTTGTATCATACCTATTCTTATCGTAAAAGGATCGCCTATTTAGCTGCGTATCTAAATATGTATAGGTATTAGAATAATTTCACATGATGACTGAAAAGCAATGACTGAATGTCACGACATTGGGCTTTAAGGCAAATTCGATCGAGGCTAAAGATAGTTACAATTTACATTGTAAATGTCTCTACCGTTCAATTAGATCTACATGCTTGTGTGTTACACACACAATCAGAGTCTAATAAGACATGCAGTAGGTACGAATTTTACCATAGATGATGAAGGTACCTGTATCAGAGCGTTGACAAAAGGAGTGCCTACATATGTACTAACAACACATTAATTCGTTTTGGAGCGTGACACCGTATTCAAAGAGGACAATGAAGCTAAAAATGTCAGAAATAATTCTGTGAGACACGCGGATTGTTGCACGTCCATTGTCGACAATAACACGAGAAATAGAGAACTCTATAAACAATTAATAAAAAAAACAGTCAGATATTTGATCTTAAATATGCCGCTGAAAAATCAGCTGCGACTATGAAGAACACTAAACAAAGCAAAAATAAGAAACAAAACTAATTAGAATAAAATATATGTACATATTAATTTTATCCTTATGGTGATCGAAATAAACGCTAAATGGTGTTAGTTACTATTTCCATTTACCTCCCTCCATTCCATTAAATATTAATTACTAGTCTTCAATATCTAAACTCCTTATACAGCATTTTATACGTTTCTGGGTTTTTTTCATTATTGGGAAGGAAAATTTTCCTACATAGCATAAGTTTTATTAACAGCAGCTTCAAGTAGAGCGAACATTAAATACTTTTGGAAGAGTTTTGTTCGAACGACGTAAAGAAGATTTCTGTCTTATTAGAATACATAATCGTGTTTTTATATCAACTTCTTACTTATGACTGATCAGGAAACATACTTTAAAGGATATTTTCTAGCTTGTTGTATTTTTGGAAAGTGTAGGTTTAGAGTTCTCATTTTAGGTCTACGTCCACTTTCCTTTTATGTTAGCTGTACTTTAGATGTCTTGAAAGTCTCGAGTGTAAAAATGTTTACTTCCATTGCCATTAGGCAATAGAAGTGATGGTCATAAAAAAAATCTGAGAATGAACACATTACTTCACTCACAAGGTTGAGACAGGCGCTTGCCTAATCAGAAGAAAATATTTTGGCAAGGGCGAAGATGCCGAAGTTTATCATACTCAATAATAACAAATATTTTAAGAAAACAATAAATTAATATTTTAATAATCTCTTAAAAATGTATCTAAATTATACTCGATCGCTCTCGCGCGTAGAGTCAAGACCTCCTGAGGATGCTTCGTGTAGAAGCGATACGCGTCGGAAATTCTTCCGGGTTGTTTGCATGGCATTTGTGACGTCACGTCGGCTTAGCAGGAAAATTAGGCGTAATTGTCACTATATATTTTATTTTTATTTTTTAAGTGTTTTATTAAAATATTGATTTAATGTTTTCTCAAAATATTTGTTATTATTAAATATGGATTTCCGCAAAGTAACGCCTGAATCTATTTATTATACTTATAAGTTAATTGGAAGGCTTTCTAGCCTAATTAAGTAGGCATCAAGCAACTTTTGAAATTGGATTCTCCTTGTCTAGTAAAAAAAAAATACTACTCTCCCAATCGCAAACTTTGAGTTCCGGATAAGTGCACCAGTGAGTGTTAATAAGTGAGAACTATTTAAAGTTTTTTTTTTATGCCTGACTTGTTAGCTTTTGACCACTATCTCACCTGATGGTAAGTGATGATGTGGTCGAAGATGTTGTTCAGGCTAACCTAGAAGTACTGGCTCAAGGACAGCTGCCGGAACACACCGTTAGGTGCTTGGCGACAATTTTTTCTACTTGAGTAGAAAAATCTGTGAAGTACCTAGTATTTAGGCATAGTCTAGAGCTGTAAGGTTTCCAGTGGTATTGGAAACGCGCAGATCTCGAGCTGAACATCCGGTGAGCCGACACAATGAGATGGTATCAATGGCGATTACTTCCGATGCCGGTCTGCGTGACCACTTGCGACAACCGTCACGGACTGTGACTTGTGTCACTCACAACCTGGCAATCTGTCGTTTTGATTGTTTCCTAGATTTAGGGTCCATTTCAAAATGTCTTAATGAAGTTTCGGGTTGCTAACCAACACATAAAGAAACTTGATGATAAAAATGACAGTTAACATGCAGCGCGTTTCAAGCTTTAACCGATGGATAGGCTAAATCGATGACTGTGAAACGCAAAGATAGTGTTTTATTTATTAAATATGTTCTGGGTAGTATAACCGGAACTTACTCGAACATTTTGAAACAGGCCCTTAGTCAAGTAATATTGTGAATTTAACACATATAAAGAACATAATTACTCTATTTTTTTATGTTATTTTATTGTGACGGAACAAGCTCGAGGCCCATCTAATGTTAAGCGGGCTAACCTGTGCCTATAACAGATGCAGTTCGTCACAAGTCAACAATTGCAATGCGCCCGTCACCATTAGACATAGGTAGTTGTTAAGTCTAAGTCTCATGTGCCTGTAATTTCACTGGCTCTCAGGGAATACTGCCGGAACACACCGTTAGGTGCTTGGCGACAAATTTTCTTACTTGAGGGTGTTCGCTAGCCAGGCTCGCAAAATGTCCTTCCACCATTAGGTTAGGCTCATGCCCGCGGCCGCGGCGGGATTCGAACACTGAGCCATTACTGCTTCAATATATAAATGATAAAGACATATAAAGATAGGGTAGAGCATCAAGTGAAAGATTTGAATAGCTTTTGAATAGGCAAATGTAATTACATCCTTTATAGGTAACGGTACTAAAAATATTGGAAATGTCTTCAGAATTAATTGTTTAATAATAACAAATATTTTAAAAGTATTTTAAGAAAACATTTAATTAATTATTTAATAAAACACTTAAAAAATCTTTATAAAAATGATATATATCTAGTGACAATTCCGCCTAATTTCCTATTAAGCCGACGTGACGTCACAAACGCCACGCAGCCAAACCGGAAGAGTATTCGACGCGTTTCGCTTCTAAACGAAGCATCCTCAGGAGGTCTTGACTCTACGAGCGCACGATCGAGACATCGAGAGTCTCGATTAAAAATGGATTTCCGCAAAGTAACGCCCGAATCTATTCATTATCTTAATTGTTTAATATATTTTATTAGAAATAATTAAATATTATAATTATTAACTTAAGTATATCCACGACCATACTTTATTACTAATCGTATGTAAGCTTGTATGTCACTGACAATGTGAAACAGTGTCGGGTAGTAAGGTACTTGAAGCACCATTTACACACTTCCGCGCGCATCTTTATACTAATTGCTAAATTTTTTGGTTAGGAACCGGTATAACTATTAATTTGATTAAGGGATTCACTTTAATTTACCTACATAGTTATCAAATCAAATAGCTGTTACATGGGACACTAAAGTTACTTTATAATAGTAATTAAACGACTTTAAACGTTTTAAATCGCGTATATATATCGTTATATTTGTCCCGACGTTTCAAACACAACAATGCAGGGACAAAAATATTGATAAATATTTTGTCCCTGTATGTGCTCTACGAATACTTTTAAGGCTATCTAAGTCCTGTGATTCCTCCAATATGCTCACTATCAGGGGTATTCCCGGATTCGCAGCAAAAAAGGTTAATACCGCGAGATATACCCTTCTCCTAATGGTATCAACGCATTTACTTATTGATGGGCCAAATGAGAATATGGTCAGAAATGCATCAAGATAGGGAAAAATTGATCAGTATTTGTAAGGTATTTAATTAATTTCTTGTAGTTTGTATCTTTTTAACGAAGTTATATGTGATTAAATAAATTATTATTAAAATCCCCGCGCTTTGCCGGCGTCTTGGGGATAGCAGTTTAGTAGCTCCTCAGAAGGCGTTGCTGCTCCCCTTCCGGTGTTTAGTTCCCTTATGACACTGACATTTAAGGCTACCACCCCACAGGTGAAGGCGACATTTCCAATACGTGAAATAAAACTTTGGCAAATAAATATTTATTTGAAAAAATCAGACAAATAATATCAATGCCTCATTTTCCATTATAACTACAGCATCAACGATTCGATTCATCTCAGCATTAACACACACTGACAAATTTGTTTACCTGTAATTTTACATATGTGTACACATGATATGTAGATAGGAATGTATGCATGGGTGTGTGTGCGGTTTCATCTCATTCTCATTGAGCATTGTATTTTATTTATTTATTTATTTATTTCATAGGAAGACCAACAGTATTACACATATCTTATATATGACTGATAACAACAGATTCACCAATTATAGGTCTTCACGGATAGCTGGCTTATAAATAACATTAAAGTAATGAACATTCATTAAATTCAGTCGAAGAACTCTCTACTTGACAGCTGCCTAACCGATGCAATGCTTGTACAAAATAAGTCTAGGCCAACTCTCTTGTCTATTGAAATATCTGCTCACACGTATTAGGTAGAAGTTATCCCTGTAGTTAGTTACATGGATCCGCATGGTGGCATTTTGCGAATGCCCGCCTGGCTAGCGACCACCCTCAAGTAGAAAGTCGCCAAGCACTTAACGGTGTGTTCCAGCAGCTGTCCTTGAGAGCCAGTAATTCTAGGTTAAGCCTGTTAACACCTTCGACCACATCATCACTTACAATCAGGTGAGATTGTGGTCAAAGGCTTACCTACCAGCAATAAAAAAAAAGATTTAGCTAGTGGCACATGTACAAGAGGATTTTACCAGTATCCACATTAAATCTAACTAGAATTGCAGTGAATGGAAAAATCTAAACTTTTAAAAGTGTTCTCGAAAGCTCCCTTTGTGAGGTTGAGAAATTATTGATTGTTTTATATACTACAATATATTGCTACTTCCTTTTCCTATTTTATTATTAATAGGTTATGTAGGTGATTTGATTTAAGCCTAGGTTAATTCAGGTTCTTGGTCTTCTGTAGTAAAATTCTCAAATTGTAGTAATATATCTTGTAACCTTTCCGAATGCCTAATTTTTCATCTTAATCTTTGTAACGTCGAGAGTCGCTGTCAAATATATAAATATATCACATAACTTCCATTTTTATTCCATAAGAATAATGGTATAAGGTAAACCTAACTGTATTTACCGACTTTTCGGTCATTATGAACCTATACAATCATTTGATGACTTTTCATGTCATTCGCTGTAGGTACCTATGTGTACAACCTATAAACTTGCGAGATGCAGATTCTCCACCAAACGTGAATTCATTTTCGATGTTATTTTCAAGGACATAAAGCTCAAAATATTTTCTATTTATTATTTATTTCGGCTTAAATTTTTCAGTTCTGTACAAAATGTGAGTCGCTGGACCGTCTCAAAATTGTTTCGGTACTTCCGCTTCTTTATTGTCGAACAATTTTGTAGAATTCTATAGATGAAAATGTAGCTGTGTTGTTTGATGTACTTATCTGAATGGCTGTTTGATTTTATCCGGTTTTAGAATAAGTTTATTGTAGTAGCTACTGTTTTAGGTATCTACATATAAGGAAAGTGTTTGTATGTAATTTTGTTACATATACATTTTAAGTTTGTTTTGCTATTCGATGTAGTTATACCTACATACATTTATATAACTAAAAACATGTTTTTTTACAAAACGGAAAGGGAATACAAAATTGATGCACGAGGCTTCGCACTGACTGATCCGTCCCTTAAACCAAGACATGAGCTTCCCATCTGATCTACCGTCTTAATGTGTCTTAGTTTGAATTCGTCCTTTATTTTTGTATTTTCTTTACAAAAATAGTAAATTTGTAATAGCAAGTGCATAAAATCAAGTCGCGTAAAGAAATTATAAATAAGTAGGTATATAACTGTCTAAGAATTTTTTAGAAGCCATTCATATTTCCAAACACTATACATAATAACAGATCACAAAGTGACAAACCAACAGATGCCTCAAAGAAACTGGCAGGTTAAGGTGCAAAAATAAAAAATGCGGACGAAAAAAAATATGCCAGCATGTGAAGTAATTTTTACCCAAACCACGCAGACCACGCAGTGTTCGTCCAGGCAAACTAAATGTGTGATAAATATTTTGTCCCTGTATGTGCTCTACGAATACTTTTAAGGCTATCTAAGTCCTGTGATTCCTCCAATATGCTCACTATCAGGGGTATTCCCGGATTCGCAGCAAAAAAGGTTAATACCGCGAGATATACCCCTCTCCTAATGGTATCAACGCATTTACTTATTGATGGGCCAAATGAGAATATGGTCAGAAATGCATCAAGATAGGGAAAAATTGATCAGTATTTGTAAGGTATTTAATTAATTTCTTGTAGTTTGTATCTTTTTAACGAAGTTATATGTGATTAAATAAATTATTATTAAAATCCCCGCGCTTTGCCGGCGTCTTGGGGATAGCAGTTTAGTAGCTCCTCAGAAGGCGTTGCTGCTCCCCTTCCGGTGTTTAGTTCCCTTATGACACTGACATTTAAGGCTACCACCCCACAGGTGAAGGCGACATTTCCAATACGTGAAATAAAACTTTGGCAAATAAATATTTATTTGAAAAAATCAGACAAATAATATCAATGCCTCATTTTCCATTATAACTACAGCATCAACGATTCGATTCATCTCAGCATTAACACACACTGACAAATTTGTTTACCTGTAATTTTACATATGTGTACACATGATATGTAGATAGGAATGTATGCATGGGTGTGTGTGCGGTTTCATCTCATTCTCATTGAGCATTGTATTTTATTTATTTATTTATTTCATAGGAAGACCAACAGTATTACACATATCTTATATATGACTGATAACAACAGATTCACCAATTATAGGTCTTCACGGATAGCTGGCTTATAAATAACATTAAAGTAATGAACATTCATTAAATTCAGTCGAAGAACTCTCTACTTGACAGCTGCCTAACCGATGCAATGCTTGTACAAAATAAGTCTAGGCCAACTCTCTTGTCTATTGAAATATCTGCTCACACGTAGGGTAGAAGTTATCCCTGTAGTTAGTTACATGGATCCGCATGGTGGCATTTTGCGAATGCCCGCCTGGCTAGCGACCACCCTCAAGTAGAAAGTCGCCAAGCACTTAACGGTGTGTTCCAGCAGCTGTCCTTGAGAGCCAGTAATTCTAGGTTAAGCCTGTTAACACCTTCGACCACATCATCACTTACAATCAGGTGAGATTGTGGTCAAAGGCTTACCTACCAGCAATAAAAAAAAAGATTTAGCTAGTGGCACATGTACAAGAGGATTTTACCAGTATCCACATTAAATCTAACTAGAATTGCAGTGAATGGAAAAATCTAAACTTTTAAAAGTGTTCTCGAAAGCTCCCTTTGTGAGGTTGAGAAATTATTGATTGTTTTATATACTACAATATATTGCTACTTCCTTTTCCTATTTTATTATTAATAGGTTATGTAGGTGATTTGATTTAAGCCTAGGTTAATTCAGGTTCTTGGTCTTCTGTAGTAAAATTCTCAAATTGTAGTAATATATCTTGTAACCTTTCCGAATGCCTAATTTTTCATCTTAATCTTTGTAACGTCGAGAGTCGCTGTCAAATATATAAATATATCACATAACTTCCATTTTTATTCCATAAGAATAATGGTATAAGGTAAACCTAACTGTATTTACCGACTTTTCGGTCATTATGAACCTATACAATCATTTGATGACTTTTCATGTCATTCGCTGTAGGTACCTATGTGTACAACCTATAAACTTGCGAGATGCAGATTCTCCACCAAACGTGAATTCATTTTCGATGTTATTTTCAAGGACATAAAGCTCAAAATATTTTCTATTTATTATTTATTTCGGCTTAAATTTTTCAGTTCTGTACAAAATGTGAGTCGCTGGACCGTCTCAAAATTGTTTCGGTACTTCCGCTTCTTTATTGTCGAACAATTTTGTAGAATTCTATAGATGAAAATGTAGCTGTGTTGTTTGATGTACTTATCTGAATGGCTGTTTGATTTTATCCGGTTTTAGAATAAGTTTATTGTAGTAGCTACTGTTTTAGGTATCTACATATAAGGAAAGTGTTTATATGTAATTTTGTTACATATACATTTTAAGTTTGTTTTGCTATTCGATGTAGTTATACCTACATACATTTATATAACTAAAAACATGTTTTTTTACAAAACGGAAAGGGAATACAAAATTGATGCACGAGGCTTCGCACTGACTGATCCGTCCCTTAAACCAAGACATGAGCTTCCCATCTGATCTACCGTCTTAATGTGTCTTAGTTTGAATTCGTCCTTTATTTTTGTATTTTCTTTACAAAAATAGTAAATTTGTAATAGCAAGTGCATAAAATCAAGTCGCGTAAAGAAATTATAAATAAGTAGGTATATAACTGTCTAAGAATTTTTTAGAAGCCATTCATATTTCCAAACACTATACATAATAACAGATCACAAAGTGACAAACCAACAGATGCCTCAAAGAAACTGGCAGGTTAAGGTGCAAAAATAAAAAATGCGGACGAAAAAAAATATGCCAGCATGTGAAGTAATTTTTACCCAAACCACGCAGACCACGCAGTGTTCGTCCAGGCAAACTAAATGTGCATCGTAATTCGTAATACACGGAATAGTTCCGGTCATTATTAGGCTTATGCATAAGCAATGCGAAGTCAAATTGTAATCGGTGTCGTGTCGGGTCCGATTTACAGTTTACGTCCCCAAGACAATCTCGAAGTGAAGCTATCTAAAACGATAGTCTCGAAGTTTGACGTACTATAGATGCTATTTCAACAAAGATTTCGCTCGTTGCATCTTACTTGAATGGACTTAGTTCCGAAATTAAGCATCGTCTTCTCGACTAATATCCCGAAGAACCTAAAGACATTATTTTGAGCCTGTATGTTTTGCTAGTGAATTATGACACTGAAATCTGTCCTGAACTAAGGCCCTTTTGAACTGTTTTTATTTTTTTGTATTCATGATAGGTAAGCCTTTCACAATCTCACCAGATGTTAAGTGATGATGTGGTCGAAGGTGTTAACAGGCTTAACCTAGAAGTACTGGTTCTCAAGGACAGTAGCCCCAACACACCGTTATGTGCTTGGTGACAGATTTTCTACTTGAGAGTGGTCACTAGCCAGGCGGGCATTCGCAAAATGTTCTACCACCATGCGGTGAAGAACAAGCCCGCGGCGGAATTCAAACCATGGACCTGCTGCGCGGCATCCCATAGCCAATACCCACTGAGCCATCAATGCTTCAAAACAAGCTCAACCATAGAGAACCATAGAGAAAAACCATAGAGTTTCTTAGCGCTCTTTCTCTCTATTTATTTTTTTATAATATGAAAATTTCATTTTGACATCAACAAAGAAAAATATGGGAATTATTAGGAAATATATGAACCCTAAGGGTTTCTGTAACAACATCGATATTACCAGTCACCGAGTAATAAATTGTATGTACCTATATATGTAGCAAGTTAGCTAGCAAGCAACATGGAAATGTTCGTAACTTTTTATCACTGCCCGAAGATATAGTTATTATTATATTTCTCTTCTTCAAGAATGTGAGTATCGTATCGCATATTATAAAAGCACATACGGTGGAGGAATGTTTGTCACGACCTGTTGATTTTCGTTCATATAGCACGTAGGGTGTGTCACCCCCAAACAATATTGTGAACAACTCTTCAAAGGAAATACTTAATTATAGCATTTTATTATTATTTATTATAGTATGTAGGAAAGGCTTACTTTGGTTATAATCTTACGGCAATTCTATTCTATTTTTAACCTACGACGCAAACAAAGGCTTACAATAGGTACCTGTACCTATAACGTTCGTATCTGTCAGCTAGATTGCAGCTCTCCAAGGGATATACCTAGTTAGTAATAAAAATTTAGGTTTTTTTATTCGAAGGCAGATACTAATGCGATAGTTTTTAGCCATGTTTGGCGCAAATAAGGCTGTTGAGTCATCTCTATGATACCTAGGTTTAAGCGACCCTGATTTCTGAATAATTCGAGTATAGCTAGCTGCGGTTTGGATAATAATCTAAATGTATATTAGGCCAAGGTTGAGAAACTTTGAGCATATACTTATTTGCCCGGAGATGGATTCTAATGATGAAAGAATTTTTCAAAATTGCCTGTAGTTTCAGAGCTTATTCAATGTAAACAAACAGTGACATCTTTGTTATTAATAACTTTAGTTTGAATTAATTATTCTCCGTCTAAATTCATATACAACAATTAATCTTAAGCACACTTTTTTCGCCGTTGATCATGACGTGATGGCCGTTTCTGTCGCAGTAGTAAAAGTAATTATTTTGTATTAAAGTAATAACAAGACTTCCGTTTATTCGATTACCATCGTTAACCATATGGCACCGGACTTCGTACCGCACTGAGACATTCTTATGGACATTTTAGTGTTCAGTTCTCAAAAATATAAACCGAACCTCTTGGTAGGGTAGCATTAATGATGTTAAAAATGTACTATTCCTTAATACATTATGACTAATCTATATCCAAAATATAGATAAAATATGTCTTCGTTTTTGTAATTGTTTGATTGGTAAAATTATATAGACTCAACACGTCAGCTTCAAAAAACGGAATTTAGACAAATTTGGTAGGTGCTTAGGTATGTCGTTGGTGAAATGATATAGAGCGGGCAAGACTGTTCGTATAAAAAAAACTTAGTAGCACTCCGGAGTCTGGTGCTGAAATCAGTTAGATGACAATAGGTTCACACCTACTTTTACTTGGGTATTTGGACCACTTTGCCATAAACCTTCGGGGATATACAGACGTGGTGATTATTTATATTTATATTCAAGAACCTTGAGTAACCCATACTAGCACTATCTCACCTGATGGTAAGTGATGATATGAATGAAGATGTTGTTCAGGCAAACCTACGATTACTGGCTCTCAAGAACAGCTGCCGGAATACACCATTAGGTACTTGGCGACAGACTTTCTACTTGAGGGTGGTACCTAGCCAGGCGGGCATTCGCAAAATGCCCTACGAATGAAGATAACAGCTGGGACCGACGGCTTATCGTGCCCTCTGAAGCACGAAAACGTTCCTTAACTTAGCTGATCGGGTACGAAAACTACGCTTTACGAGCACTTTACATGTGAGTAAAGCCGTGTTTTAGTATTTAATATTGATTCCTATACAGAACCCAAGTCCATATATATACACTTCACCTGACCAAGTCCACCCCCATCAGGGTAAGTGTACAGCTATGCGTGGGAACTACGTGCACCCTTCTACCCCATAATTGTTGCATTTTGTTTATCTGCATTGTTCTACCTATTATATTGAAATGGTGACTTATGGTCAACTAGCCATATGGCGAGGCGATACGGTGAGGTGGCTTTGTAAGAATAAGTTAGACAATTTGAATTATTAATGGGAAAAATTTATGCAGTAAGTAGGTAACCGCTTTTAAGATAATGTTAGCAGTAACTAACAGATAAATGAAATATAATCAAATGTTTTTATAAACTAGTCTTGAGTCGATTGCTACAATGTTAACCATTGTGCAAAGCGTTTGGAAATCTTGAGTTTCAGGGTTCAATCCTTAAGTTGGAGAGTTATTGGTGGTTTTCACTTAATTTTGAAGTATCAATCTTTCTTTAGCGGTCTGGATCTGAGCCCGGTAGATGCCAATACGATCGTCCCCTATCACGTGAGATATTTCACGAATCATGTGTGTTTTTAATGCAACCTACTTCTTCTACGTGACACTGCACTGCATTCCTCACTCCGAGACGTTAATTCTAGTTTCGGTTGCCTAGTAATTTCATTTACTACAGTACCTTTTTCAATCATAATATTAGAGTACTCGCTTCTATACACTGTCTTTATAAAAATCAAATGTAACGCGACGTTATTATTTTTGCGAAGATTATATACTGAATAGTCGTTTTGGTGTTGGTAAAAGACATTGTACTGAAGAAAATTAAAAATTGTAACAGAAAAATGAATGCGCGTATTTTTACTACAAAAAAAAACAGCCAAGCTTTGTTTCTGCTACAACCTTGTAATTTTTTATCAAGGTAAAATATATTGTATTCTCTTGTATAATTTGTCGCATGAAGCTACAGATTTTACATACAGCATAATGTATTTAGCCTAGGTATAGCTTAGACGTGTAGGTAATAGCATGACTAAGTAAAATTAATGGTTTTTACCTTTGTTTGACCTTTAAACATGGTTTAAGTTAGTATTGACTGTAGTAACATATATTTTGTTCGGTGGTAACATAGACCTACTTTATGTTTATTCAAGAACTAACTTTGTAAAGATATTATAACGCGAAGGAAATTTCAAGTTGCACGTGAAATAAATTTTGCTTCAGAAATCCTACTACACAGTTTGTGATTCCTTAAACGACAATCATGTTTAGGAAATTCTGCCTTTGCCAAGCTATCGCCTGTCACCTACGTAATTTAAACAAACATTGTCATAATTTTATTATATCGTAGTTTGTGCCCCATTGCTAAAAGACGTTTAAAAAGAAATGGTCCCGAGTTTCTTGCTCGCTCTTCTCGCAGTGGCTGTTTACATTTTTTTGCTGGATGTGGCAATGCCATGTAGAATATTTCAATATTAAACTTTTGATTTTATGTTTGATACCTTAACTTCATATTTATGCGTAGCCTTTACTGCTTGATTTTGCGGTTGCTATATAATTTTCTTTTGCAGTGAAATTTGTTTTTTATAAGTGTTTATTATTTACATTAAAAAATTGTATAGCATTTGTTCTATATAGAATACGTGACAATAGATTTTGAAGCAGTGCATGATAGCCAAGTGATAATAGCTATCGACTGCCATGCCGCATGTCCGCGGTTCGATCCCCGCCACCGGCTTGAGCTTCACCCGAGGTGGAAGAGCCTTTAGCGAATGCTCGTCTGGCTTGCTACCTCCCTCAAGTAGAAAATCTGTCGCCAACGATCTTAAAGGGTGTAGCAGTCAGAGCCAGTAGATTACAAGCACTTGAAGAACTGTCATTTTATGATATTCACTCGAATATTATGATATTATATTAAAGCACTAGAAGAAGGTGTACTTACGCTCATACTTATTGGCAGTAATCGTAATCACGTCAGTCTGCCATTATTATTTTTTTCTACAATTATTTCCCATTTTTGCCGACGTGAAACAATGGTCAATGTACCTCAATATATATGTATTGATCCACTTCGAATTGAAATCCTGCAAATCCTGAAATGTATCCAATTTTCTTAAAAACAATTAAGCTCACGAAGTTACCCTAAAATTCTATTATTATTATTGTTCTATTACCTCTCCGCAAAAGTTCAAAAGAAAGTTTTCACTGAGCTTAATTTTTGAATATCACCGAGCTTTCGTTTCATTACGTCCATATTATTAACATACTTCTAAAATCAAGAAGTAAGTCCACTTTTTTATCAACCCAAATTGTTCCAAACAAACACTATCATAGTCAATGAGAATTATCATAATCTGGATATTATAAGTTATGACACCGATATTCCAAACATCATTAAGGCAGGCGCACATTACAGACACGAGGTTGTAAAGGGTGAAGTCGGGCAATCAGCATGCATAAGTTATGAAGCCCGTAGCGTGCCTCCAGAACCATTACTGGACTTCTATGAAAAAGGACATTTCACCCTTATCGGTGGATATCACGAGAATAAAAAGTTGCGATAAGATCGCGAAGGGTAGGGAGAGGTTGAAATCTAGCAACCATTTTATCGATATCGATTAACGTTGTTTTGTTTACAAAATTGTAGTTTGATAGCTGTTAGCATTATAGCTGTACTGAATCTCAAAACTTTGATGACAGGCAAATTGATACACATAAAGTTTAATTCACGTGCTATCAAGATATTTAGGCGTGTCGGCATTAAAAGAAATCTGTTTTATTATTAAAAAAATGTTGCTTATTTAATTTAATGTGTAAAGCGATTGCATAGGCAAGGGTCTACGATTACACTTTATCATAAATTAGTAGTAATTCTATTTCAACTGTCATGGTTTGTTAATACCATTCATTAAAATTCCCGTTTAACCGAAAAAAAGAACATTAATTGTCAGTCTCCATTCATAAAAAAGATTCAATCCTTTCCGTGATGGCAAAAGATTTTTGCGGAATCTGTGCATTTTCCATTGTCTGTGTGTGTGATTTGCTATTGTGATATCGTATTTTCTATCCGCTGAGCCTGTATTTTTGTTCAGTTTATCAATGGTTCAATGGTACGAAAAATCTGATTCATCGTTTCCAGTTTCGTCTGCGCTCCTAGATGTTCCGAATTCAAAATATCAATTAGGCCAAAGATAAGACCAATTTACGTATTATATCGGGGCTCAATACGAACACACCTACCTTAATTATTATCGACAAATTTAGAATAGCCACGACCCCAGCTCTACCACGGCGTGTTGGAAGACAGGCACTTATTAGCCGTCATTATCTATAGCGGTATCGTAGTGACATATGGCCAATATTGTCATATCTGCATGGACATGCAAGACATAGCCACGCCATGCCTTCGTGTCCGCACTTTAATTACTCTATGCTGTACGAAACATCCGCATAGAAATTTAATAAAATGTTGATGATTTTTGTCACTGTTATGCATCATAAATGAACAACCTTCACATAAAGATTTGATACAATATCATCATCACATCTACAGGGACCTCCACACCACGCTCTAATTCCCACGCTTGGCAGGCGTCTTGGGGTATCGCAGTAATTTATCAGTTCTTTAGAACTAAGTATGTTATCAGTTTTTTGAGAGTTGGTAATTCTAGGTTAGCCTGAACAACATCTTGGACCACGTCATCACTTACCATTAGGTGAGATAGTGGACATAGGCAAATTTGTCGAGCATAAAAACGCTGTTTTTTTTTCCTTTCGGTATTTTACCCACAGTCACCTCTTACGACACCCACGAGAAAAAAACAAAAAAAATACAAAAATGTTTTATTCAGTAATAAAGGTTACAAATAGGCTCAACCATGGTTAAAAATACCTTTTAAGTATTTTGACAATACTTGTTTTAGCCGTTTTCTCTCTAAATAGGGGTAATAATATGATATTCTTTTAATATTTAATTTAGACCTTTATATATTTGTGGTATCGTGAATATGAAGCAAGCTTGCTGTTTTTATTTTTATCCGTATCCTATACTATGGGGGGTTTCAGCTCTGTTCTAGTATCTATCATATCTATTCTCTCAAAATTTCTTGCAATTATTAGATACCCAGGTATTGTTCTACACTACAAATAACATTTGCTCCTAAATTTTACGTCGCTTTGCAACTGGCGGGTTGTTTTTCTTTCCTTTTTAATACCAAGACTTTTCAGGCACATCACAAAGGTGGTGCTCATTTAGGGGCAACAGTGTGAAAAGGAATGCGCAAGACGTTTGGTGTTGTCTTTGTCTCTTGGTTTTGTTTTCAGGGGGATTGTGGCACTTTTCCGGTTAACGCTCCATTTAGACGCCACGGGCTATGGAACTATACACTATTCTGTGGTGACTTGTGTAAGACGAAATAGGAAACAGAATTAAACGTAGTTTTGAAAATAAACTTGTGTTGAAAATACGCATCCTTATGTTGAAACTTTACACGGAATTTTTGGACATATTCTTAGAATGATGTTTTATTTGATTCTGAACTCCTGATGCCACAATAAGCTAGAGTTTTAATAATGACATAGTAATATATGTATAAACAATTATTTTTAACATCTACATATTTTGTATTTTATATTTGTTAAAATATCGTAAGCGTGAAACCCGATACATTACAGTAAAAGTTTTATGTATAATAAAATATATTTTAAAGAGTTCCTTATAGTATAATTTGTTTCGATGATGGTTCCGGGCATCGTATTGTTTATAAATCACTAATAAGTCAATAATTCACCCAAAAATTAACATTAAAATGTTATTTTGACAAAGTTTCACGTTTCGATCAAATTGCATCGAACATTATCACGAAATACTTGATCAAAATGTCGAGGTTAGTAAGAATATAATTTTGAAGTTATTTGTGTTTTAGTTTACCCGTAAGTGATTGATGAACACGATTTTACAGAATTACAACGAAAGGAAAAGTTGGAACTACGAACGGAATTCGAACCCGCTACCATCCGTCTGTATAGCGAGTCATAGCTCCAATTTATCCCGTCGCTCCTATCGGTATAACCGCGTTAAGGAGACGGATATATTGATTGATAAACATCTCCCGGTACTCACGGGAGCTCTAGCAAACTACTAACTTCTCTATACCAAAAGGATCATGTAATCACTGCCGAGGTTAGCATACTTGCGCCGATTGAATTATCCGCCGAAGTAGCCACGGCGCCAGCCCTCACGTTGCTTAAGAAAGATGTGACGGCGCTGAAGTGTCTACGCATGTAGCGTCCAACACTAAGGGCTGCCATAACTTCCATGGAACCCGAGTCATGCCGTCAGGTTTAGTTGATTGAAGGTCATTGTTAAACATTGACAAATATTTTTAGCCTACCCTACTATAGAACACATGTTTCGTATTAATATCGAGAAGCCATTGAAACATTAAATGAGTCAAAGGCACAAGTGTAACATTCTGGAATCATCACTTGACACTTCAGTTTACAATCTGGCGCGATAACGGCTCCGCCCAACATAATTATACATTATTTATTCGTTTCAAATGTACGTTACAAAATACTCATACAATTGCGAAACGTCATTTTACGCCTCACAAACACACTCGGTCTTATCGGTCTGTCCGTCTGTCCTGCACAGAAAAATGATAAAACATATCTGGTTACAATTATATGAAACGGGCTTAAGTTAAAGGAGAGAGGTTGAATTGAAGCGATGAGCCCAGTAGTCACGCGATGTATTGATAAAATAGGCAAAGAGCCCATTGTTCAAAATTTTCGACTTGATCTCAAAAGGCAACGCGCAGTACTTTTTTTACGCTGTCGTGATCGAAAAATGTCGAGGTAAGCGGTAACCTCTGCCTATAACAGATAAATTATGTCACAAGTGGCGAACTGCACTGCGTCCATCATCCTGAGACACACAGTTATTAAGTCTTATATATTATAGTAGTATAGCTATAATACTAAGTATAGTTATAATATGCTTGTAGTTGTTTTCATAATTACAAAAATAATAAGCTCTAAATGGGAACTGGCGCTTCAGGACAGCTACTACTAGTACATAGGCAACACACTGTAAGGACTTAGGCATCACATTTTCTATTAGATATGGCACATCCATTCTTCGCTTATTACAGTCATTCATTAGGGAATTACAGCCATCAATATGTTGTTAAATCGCTAGAGTGGCTTTGCCTGGCTATCCGAGAAATAATGAGAATAGATTTCAACGCGCAGAACCCGTTTTTTCATTTCTAGATGTTTTTTCAAGCATTAAATATGCCGATAACCCTGTTACCATATTGCGAAGGTCAATCCCGTGGCAGAGCTCGAACTGCATACTCCATGCGAGGCAGTCCTTAGCTATTGCCACTGGGCCATTATAACCTCAACTCTTTTTCATTAAAACTGAAATGGATACGCTCTCCGCTTGCACCTCAACCATCACCAAGCTAACCACATCTGGTAGAATTCTTATCAAGCAGGACCAGAGTTATTATAATTGTGAAGGAAAACATTGGAACTTATCACGTGCCATGTATGGCACATCCGTTCTTCGCTTTTTACAGTCATTCATTAGGGAATTACAGCCATCAATATGTAGTTAAATCGCTAGAGTGGCTCTGATGGCTTTGCTCGCATCCGAGATATAATGCGAATAGATTTAAACGTGCAAAACGCGTTTTTTTCATTTCTAGACGTCTTTTTGGAATACTTGCATGGTGGTAGGGCATTTTGCGAATGCCCGCCTGGCTAGCTACCACCCTCAAGTAGAAAATCTGTCGCCAAGCACCTAACGGTGTGTTCCGGCAGCTGTCCTTGAGAGCCAGTACTTCTAGGTTAGCCTGAACAACATCTTCGACCACATCGTCACTTACCATCAGGTGAGATAGTGGCCAAAGGCTAACCTATAAGACATAAAAAAAAAAAAAAAAAAAAAAAAAAACCTATCTGTATTAAAGGAAACTTTGAAAACAATTTTTTTTATTTCAATTAATGTTTAATAGCTCATAGCTGTAGAAAAAATATTCTGACCGACGATAACATAAAAGAAATATTTACGTAAGTTCTAAATTAAAAGTTAGTATTAAAAAGTTAATATTTAAAGTATTTTTTATCAACACGTTACACTGATAAAGACCAGCAGATTCTAACAAGAATAACATGTACTAATTGCAGTTGAGCACAATTGTATTCCCTTAAATACCAAAATTTATAAAATACTGAATAACTTTTATAAAATACGATACTTCGATACATAAGTCTACTACTGCATGTTAGGCACAAAGTAGTTTATTTTAGAACAACCCTGTTCATCATCAGATCAGTCTACTCTTACCATAATTTAGTATCGGTCATTGAACTTGATACACTATTAAAGTCTCAGTTTAATTGGAAACCTGGAATTCGTTAAAGATCTACTACCAATTTTGATCTGGAAAGACATGATACAAAACAAAAAAGTTAGGTAAAAACATTCATATTATACCCCATAAAAAACATATATCGGCACGTTTGTCCGGTTGTCCCAGAGCCAAAGGTGTCTAAAACCTAATTGTCTTCTTAAAGGCGATACCTAGCCAGACGGATATTGGTATAGACAACAACTAGGACCGACGGTTTAACGTGTGTTCCGAAGCATGGAAGCGTTTTGTAGTAATGCAAATAGCGGTCACCCATCCAACTCATGGCTGCAGCGTTGCTTAACATAGTTTATGAAGAACGACTTAGTAAGATATGCTACGATTGCTTCAAAATATTTTTAATAGCTTATATTAAGATGTGCAGATTACAGATGGACATAAATTGCAATGGCGTTTTTGTATATATCAACTTATACCTATTACACGCTCCAAGAGCAAATTCAACCGAATTTTAATAGTTTCCTGTTGATAAGCAGCCACATTTTTTTTATTCATTAGGGACTTCCATGGGTGGCTGAGTCGTTAGGCTTGGTATTGTCAAACCATGTGTTTTTGATAACAAATAAATTATAGCTAAAGATGTCCGGTTGCTTAGAAAAAATCTGTGTAAGTCTTTTTAGGGTCCCGCACTAGAAAACAGGACCCTATTACTAACTCGGCTATCCATCTGTCATTGATGAATGGCATTTAGAAATAAAATAAATAATAAAACTAATGCAAACCAAAAGCATGTTAGGCTCAAGGACATGCATGCAAAATTTGAACGAGAATGAATACTTGGTATTTAAAATATGATGAAACTACGTTTGCATATAAGAAAAGCGCTATAATGCTTTACATATAAATAAGACACTAGCCATAAAAGGCTGTATCTTTAGAACGGTAGATAATAGGTAGTAGAAAAGGAAGAAGGCTTCCGATAGTTCCGACCGAAACAATTGCCGATCGTGATATCGTTTCTAGTAAATAGCTCTTACAATCATTCGATCCCGTGTGTGTGTGTGAATCATATGTGCAGCCGGTTGAACTATTCTCAGCCAATTCGCCATATTAACACATATTAATATGGCGTATTCCATAAGAGAGAGATGAACCTCTTTAATTGTCAAATAAACGTTTTATATAAACATTATTTATTTTTGAAATATCCTAAGTGACATACATACAAGTGTTAATCTTCGTGTGACAGTCCAAAATTTTAGGTATAACAACAATTAATGATAAACCCACCAACAAAAAAGTCCGACACCCGAAGGAATCACGAACAATATGAATGAAATTAATGAAAAAAATGATTTTTATAAATTCTGTGTTGGTACGGAACCCTCAATGAGCTAGTCCAACTCGCACTTGGCCGGTTTCACTTTGATGTTGTTTGGACAAGGTCTTCGTTCCAAAGAAAATAAATCTTCAGACATAAACATTTATCTATTCTAAAAAAAATAAGTTGCTGTCAATAATTACTAAAGACATATTATGAGTGTCAAACAGTCGTTAACGTTTTTGTATAAGTTTTGTTGGTGATTGTTTAGAAATAAGATAAAAGCTGCCTTAACATAACAAACTCTGTCCCTTGGGGAGAATAGGACATGGTGTGAGTTCTTGTTTTAAAATTACTGAAGGGTATCATCGATTTAAATAAAAAAGGGAGGTAGGGTACGCTCTAATATCGCGGTAATAGAATATGGAAAAAAAATTACCGATACGAGGAAATGCTATCAAAACTTTCTTAAACTATCAAAACACAAAATGTTTTTTTTGCTTGATAGGTTTGCCCATGACCACTATCTCACTTAATGGTAACTGATGATGTGATCGAAGGTGTTGTGCAGGCTAACCTAGAATTACTGGATCTCAAGGATAGCTTCCGGAACTCACGGTTAAATGCTTGGCGACAGATTTTCTACTTGAGGGCGGTAGCTAGCCAGGCGGACATTCGCAATTTGTCCTACCACCATGCTATAATGGCTACCATCCTAAGACAACAACCGGGACCGGCGTCTTAACGTGCCCTCCGAAGCGCGGAAGCGCTTAGTTGTAATATCACTAGCGGTCACCCATCCAACTCATGACCGCGGTGGACATTTCTTAACTTTGCTGATCAATTTAGAACAGCTAAACAAACCTTACTACGAGCGCTTCAAATTTTTTTGTTACAACTGGTTAGGTACTACTACTTTCTAGATCACAATAAAAAATCACGTTTTTATGCAAAGTATAGAATAAAAGTAATCGGGAAGTGCTCGAAATTTTAGTTACAATCTTCCATGTTACAAAAACATGTAATTATTTTGGAAAAACATAACTTTAATACGATTATGGATAAAATGTAGAGGTCATCATTTAAACTTACCAAAGTGAAAGGGTAAACAAGTGCTCTAGCAAGTCTGGCTCTACAATTGGTTTAATAGAGACATCCTAGCGCGGACGGGCCGTCACAACACCCATTACCTTGTAACCACTTGTACTTACTACTTACTCTACTTCCACTGGATTCAAATGGCCTCTTCCTCTTAGAATATGATTTTAGGGTACATTCACACTTACTGGTAGAGCATTTTGAATGTCTGTCATGGTACTAACAAATCTGTAATGCCTTTCAAAATCTTGTACCAAGTTTAGAGCTAAGTGAGTCGGCTATGAAATTCAATAATCAATATTTTATTGTAACATATGAAGAGTCATCTTCAGTAAGTCTTAAGATATATATTTCAGTGTCATATGACCCTGAACGGGTGAAACAATTCAGATTTAGATTCATTTATTTTTAAACTGTGTTACATTGGGTTCTTAAATTATATACAAGCAGTATAGGGCTGATGATTATTTTTTATTGCTTTTTTAATGTATTTTTATACAGTCGTAAATGGCCGTTATATCAGTCAAGCCTGCATAGCATTCGAATCTACGGTCGCCTGATCGGTAGCAACACTTTTATACTATAAGTTATCACAGCTCTCAACTCTTAGTTTCATGAGTATTCCTAATCCAACGCGACTGTAGCTATACCCTTAAAGAAAGATAAATAATAAAAACAACGGATAAATTTGAACTATAACTCACTTCACCACGGTAGCTCAGGTTGGCACATGTCCCAGGAACGGACTTACTGAAATAACAACGTTATAGTGAAGTTGGTAAGTATAATTCCTTTGTGTTTCTTTCTTACCAACGGATACAAAAAGGTTTGAAAAATCAAACAGGTAATTTGTTACTCAGAATAACTGGGCAAACTAACATAAAAAGCGTCCTGTCTTAGACAAGATGTGTGTTTCGTTGTGCCCGCGTCCTAACAACCACAGTGTAAGTTGTAGTTCTTCTACCGGTACTGAGATTGACTAGGGTTAGCATATAAGCGGTACGCGTACAAGATTGTTTCCTCTTTAGGGAGACCAATTTAGTGTTCCGTTCTTTGCGCGGAACCCTACACAGGATGGATTGCTCAAGTGCTGTGAGCATAGAATGAATCGAAGTTTGTATACGGGATTCCTTCCGGATGTTATTTTTTTATTACAAATGTAAGGAGATTTGTTGTTATTTTGGTAAATAGTTTTTAATGAATTGAAATTATATGCTCTATAAAGTTTGCAAACAAGACATTTTACTACAATTACTGTAAAATCATAATATGATGAAATCAAAATAAATTTCTTACCAAATTGTGAAAAATTTTGTAGAAAGTTTATCGATTCAAGTTTTAGGCAAAAGTTACTCAGAGTTGTTTTTTTTTATTAAGATAAGATTCCAAAAAGTTGTTTAATCAAATTCTTATTGAATTGACTTAAAACTAAGAGTACGCGGAAGTATATACTCGTATAATAATGATAATACAAATTTTCATAGATTAGTGCTGTAAACTGGATTTCAGATTTAATTTTCAGCCTATATTTTCTTTAAGTATATATCAATGATTTGTAACATAGCTTAATATTTTGTATCTTGTTTTATTAAATAATTAATTTGATGTTTTCTTAAAATATTTATTAATATTTTGTATCTCTAAATTTATAGCTAAGAGTATTTTTTCAGTTTCATTTAAAATAGATCTCACAGATATAGGACGCTCTTGTAGCAAAAAGACTTCGTGTACGTCACAAACCAGCCACTACGGAAGACCAGCGCTGTTTTAAAACCAGCATATGCTGAATTAGGAACCGATTTATGGCATGTACCAGTTAAAACTTAAAACTACTCAATTTATTATTACATGTACTGCCTGTATAATTGCTGATGTCATAAATAAAAGTATTTACTTTCTTTCGAAGATTTTTTTTACTTTTGAAGATACTATTTCGTATAATATATGCCCATAATTTTGCGGTAGTGGCATATCCTTCTGAAGCAAAAAATGTGGCCCAAACTAAAAGATACAAGACATTTCTGTCAATGCTATTAAGTTAATTGACCCATAGCACCACTTACGTGTATGTTGATCATATATATTATTTTCGTAAAATGAACCATTACAGAAATAAAGATGCAATCATTTTCAAACTTCCAACAGCCAGACGCAATAGCAAGCCCTAAAACTCTAGTTCATTTCAACAACTTCAAAACTCATATACGAACACACAGCCAAAGCGATTATCCAACAATTCCAAATAGAAATACTCAGTAATGTCACAGAAGTTGGTGCAAACGACATCTTGAAGCCAAAAAGACTGCTGGCCGCCGTCCAAAGTATACTGAAGTCTCAATGTGATCATAGCTACCTATACGACACACGGACAAGAAGAATGCACGACAAGATTGCGAGCTTGTTTGGGTATTATTGAAAAATTATTTAAACGGAGACGACCTACTAATAAATTTCGTAATATGCCTCATTTTGTTATTATTATATCTTATATAATTTGCACTTACCAAAAGTTGGCAAGAAAATCTCATATTCTTCGGAAGAAAATTACTTTTATGAAAAGCAAAACCGTATTGTGTTTTTGAAAATAATATTTCAACTTTGATCGATTTTAAACTTAACAATGTATAACAGTTTTTCCTGTCACATAATTTTGAATAATTGATATATCACACAAGTGTGAAACTTTTTTCTGAATTTCAGTTTCTACACATCCTACGAATAAATATTATTCATAGTATACATATTTATTCCTATACAATTTGCATGTATGTAACTTGTAAGTTTGCTTTCACGCAAACTTACAAGTATAAGTTAGCTTGTCAGTTAGCTGTCACATGTATTCGTACTTTGGTTGCGATACGAAGGACCGTACTGTACGAATAGTAACAGTATCACAACTGCATACGATATACGTTACGGAATCATACAAGACCGTATAAAAAATATTTTTCCAAATAAGCAAGCTGACACAATAATTAAATTCCTTCATCCTAATTCCTAACCACGTAAGAACTCAACTTTGCGAGGATGTACACATACTGTTATTATTTATATGGTAGCGCAAGCTAGAAACTGCATGCATATGTAACGGGCTAAGTTTTCCTTGCATAGCTATTGTTCTTAAGTGTAATATTGGGTAATATCTGAAGCTCAAATGCTCATGGTAGCGGGTGAAAGTTCGCTGAAATTATTGGCGGTGCTTAGATGGCTTTTAAACTTATGCGGGTGAGAAGGACGTTAATTTTGTGCAGTTTTGTACTAGTAGTTCGTAATAGTTACCTACTGTAGGTTCTAAAAGAAGCTTTGAAGTAGTGCAATGTGTTTGGTTATGCTGATGCACAAATTCATACTGCATCAGACGGATTGTCTACTGCTGAACAGTCTTCCCCCATTAAGGGGGAGTTTGCCATAATCCCCACTGACACATGACACAGTCATGTGACTACTAACAACAACGATATACTTGAAAATATTGTATAAGTATTAGGTCTTCGTGGCTGAAGAATGCACAACGGAAATTGGTATGCGTTTAACTATTTAAGGTACACGTAAAACAGGATCGAAAGATAAAATAAATAAATAAAACAGACTAAAGGGCGATATATATTGTTGTAATTATATGTTTTTTATTCTTAATCTATGGATTGTGTTGAGTATGTTTAATTTACCAAATAAGTTTTTTCCTGCTTTATTCTATTGGATTGCACCAAAATTTTACTGTGTCAAAAACTGCGAAAACATATCCAATTTCGACCTTACTCCAGCGAAATAATTAAATTGACGACGATTTCACGTTTTTATTTATTTATCGCTGACAGCTAACTAGTCTGACTATCTCACTTGAATTCTTGATGGTAAGATATGACGCGGTTGAGGATGTTGTTCTGACTAATCTAGAAATATTATTTCTCTGGGAACAGCTGCCGGAACACACCATTAGGTGTATGACAGATTTTCTACTTAAAGGTGGTGGTTAGCTAGGCGGGCGTTCGCAAAATTCCCTACCGCCATCCTAAGACAACAACCAGGACGAACGGCTTAACGTCCGAAGCACGTGGCATGCTCAGCAGTAATGCCAGTAGCGGTCACCCATCCAAGTCATGATCGTAGCAGACGTTACGTATCTTAGTTGATCGGTACTACTAAGTAAGCTATGCTACGAGCGCTACAAACGCTACGAAAACTATGCTACGATATTAAACGGAAATAATGCAAATAAAGCTAAATATCGTACTCCTATAATTGGGTGCATAATTAACTCTCTGACTACATGATATACGATGTAATTATTGATTCTTCACATTTCATCTATTTTTACATTTCATTATAGAGAATTAAGGTTACTAGATCAACTAATTGGTACAAAGTCAACATCCGCCGGCAGAGGTGCGGTCGTGTTATCATGTTTTTCAGTTTTATGAAAGACGAGCTCAATTTGCGCTAATATGCGCAATTGGACCAATTTAACTGGGATAAAGTAAAATTAGTTTCTTTTGACGTCTTTAGATGAATGTAGAGTTTATAAATACGAGTAATAAATACTTTTTTGCAATTATGGACCGCCTGTGAGTCTGCATTGACTTATAAGTTGTCTAAATGCTTTTATTATGGTATATTATTTTGTGAAATTCAGTTGAAATGTGAACATAACACATTTTACAAATTAATAGATCACATTTATTTTTGTCCCGGGCGGGAATCGAACCTTCGTCCTCTATTTCGAATTTACGAGCTAGAGTTCCGTAACATGCAGACAGGCAGACGGTCAACAGAGTATATTAGGCCTCGTTTGCCCTTTGGTTACGGAACCCTAAAAATGAATTGAAACAAACAAATGACTATATCTTGTATATTACACATGGTCAGGTCGACTAGACATATAATAAAACATATTAAGCACGTTACTCATACCAAATGTTTTTACGCGTCTAGATTTCAAGATTGCATGACTCACCAAAAGACCGCTAGCGCCTCTGCCCAATTGTTAATTAGGACAATGACTCAGATAATCCAAGCGACAATTATGATATTGCGTCAAAACTAAGACATAGGATGTGGCAAAGGTTAAATCCATATGATCACATCCTCGCACGCTTCCTGCTTAAAGTGGCGCGCTAATTAGTGTTGCTGGATGTGTTTAATTTGCGAGATACTGTGTGTAATTGCCCTTATGGCACAGTTGACTAGGCGTCAAATTGGTTGTTTTTTTGGTGGAAAGTTGGGAGTGAAGACAGTTTGATCATCATGATCCTACCATTATCCCAATCATGTAGGGGTCGGTGCAAGTCTCTAACAAGACATAATAAATATGTTTTCGCTATTATCACTTTAACCCGAAGTTATTTGCATAAAGTTTTGACTTCGGTTTTATTCAACATTCATCATCATCAACAGCCATGACGTTTACTGTTAAACAAAAGCCTCCCCCATCAGGAAGGGCGGGCATAATCCCCACGCTTGGCAGGTGTTTAAAAATAGCAGTGACAGATGGCAGTTCTTCAGAATGCGCTGTGGTCCATCTTCTGGTATTTTTGATTTCTAGTATGAAATTACAGGCACATGAGACTTAACGACTTTCTCTCAAGGTGACGGGCCCAGTGCAATTCGTCACTTGTGATGAAATGCATCTGTTCTCGGCAGATGTTAATCCGCTTAACATCAGGTGGGCCTTGAGCTTGTTTCTGCACAATAATTAATAAAAAAAAAACTTCCTTTTGCCATCTCTTACGACACTAACAGGAAGATTTGACGTGCTGAATTTCCAATTACGCTATGGAAACGGGTGCTGGACAGTTGAAAGTTTTCCATTCGTTTGAATGAACGTTTGACATTATATGTAGGTATTGCAATATGTCGGTACAAAGACACGGTAGGTACCGACCCTACATAAATGGGATGTGGGTGGGAAGGTACTTGTACTATTCAAAATACATCCTGCGAGGGCCTGGGCCTGGGTTATTTTCGCGTGTTTGGGTATTACAGTGGAGTTATCTTCGATCTTGGCGCTTCAAAGTGTGAGTTTTGATCACAGATAGTCTTTATGGCTACAACTTGCTACACTTGAGGCTTGCTTAGTGCTTGCGTAATGTCTAGACATTAGGTATATAGTTTTGAAGCGCTCGTATCGAAGTTTGCTTAGCCGTTCTTTACCGGTTAAGTTATGCAACGTGCACTGCGGTCAAGACTTTGATGGGTGACCTCTAGTGACATTACTACTGAGCGCTTCCGTGCTTCGAAAGGCCATCGGTCCCAGTTGTTTTATGATGGCAGTCGTTACAGCATGGTAGTAGGGCATTTTGCAGATGATATATGCCTAGCTACCACCCTTTAGTAGATTTTTTTCGCCAAGCACCTAAAATAATTACTGGCTCTCAAAAACACGTTTGCAAAATGCCCCACCATCATCCTATAACGATTGCCATTCCAAGACAACGATAAGGAGTGTTTTTTTAACGTGGCCTCCAAAGCATAGAAGCGCTCAGTAGTAATGCCTCTATCACGGTGATCACCCATTTAAATCATGACCTCAGCAAACGTAGCACAATTGATCGGATAAGAGCGACTAGACAAGCATCGCTACGTTTGCTTCAAGTTTTTTTATGGGATTGTGATGGAACAAGCACGAGGTCCACCAGACGTTAAACTCTACCTATAGCATAATATGTATATCTTACATTCTGGGTTATATTAAATTAAAAATTGTAATAGATTGAATTTAACTCATTTTAATATATTTGATATCAAGGACGGGCTCATTTGAAAACAATGTTTTTTTTTCAGAATTTTGTTGCTTAAAAATAGTAAGTGAAACTATAATGAATAGGCAACGTTTTAATATTGTTATGTTGCAACGCCTGCTATGCGGTTTACATTACAAAATTACAATTATACGATAGGAAAAATTTAAGGCATGTGCGGGATTTGAACCCGCGTCCATCCACTCCTTTAGCCGGGGCATGCCCTAACCAATTGAGCTAACATAACAATGACGTCATAACTCAATTTTTTCCTATCGTTCTTTAACCATCATATTGGGATGGAGCGACGTCTATAGTGCAACTTACTTGTACTACAAACAAGACCAATTTTGCAATTGGTTTTATACTTGATGACGCAACCTTATAATTTTAATATTGTTATGTTTGCAATAACGCCTGCTATGCGGATTACATTACAAAATTACACCCGGCAAAAACCCCTGCTAAAGGGGTGGATGGACGCGGGTTCGAATCCCGCAGATGACATAAATTTTTCCTATTGTAGATTTGTAATTTTGTAAAGAATATGTAGCGTATACATCCTGGGATGTATACAATTAGAGATAAACTATGCATAGACTTTTGCAAATGTCTCTTAACATCTCTCCTTAACAACTTAGGTTCTAACCCTGCATCGGCTTATCTTAACACGAGTTGTCCAGTCAAGTTAGAGCACTTAACTGCCACAGGAAGTCAGGTTAAGTTATAGTAAAGTTATTGTTGAGATTAAGACAGGGAGATCTTGTCGGGATCTCGGGAACTAAGTTGAAGTTTCATTGCTTATAATGTCGGTTTTATTGGTGTTTAGGGTTAAGTTTTGAGGTGATGCGATGCGCTAAGATTATTGTAGGGACAAATTATTGTTGTAAAGTAGCTCATGCTTTTATTGGAGTGAAAATCTGAGTGTAAGAAGGCATAATTTTTAAGTACTTACAGTCAATATTTCACTTTACATCCAAGAAAAAAAATCTACTCTTTTTAGACATGTCGTGTGCCATTTTACACTAACTATAATGTTTTTCAATCGAGATACATTTAATAAAAATACGATTTCCTATTAGATAACGCAGTGTTACTTATTCAGAGATTTCTTACTAACAAGGATTCCAATAACCTCACAGAGACATATAGATACAGAGGTTACTGTGTCAGTCGGATTTTACACTGCTCTACACTGCTTCCCTATTTAGGGGGTTTGCCATAATCCCCACTCTTGGCAAAGAGTCCTGGGGATCGCAGTTTAAGATATCACTTCTTCAGACGCCTATCATAGTCACAGTAAGCTTAACATATTGTAATGTGTTTATGCTTTTTTCAATTTAGAGCACCTATAAAGTTATTGTATTGCACAATATCACTGAAAAAATCACTGAAACGTACAACTGGTACAAAGTTAGCATCGTTATTTATCAGACGTAAAAGAGACAAATCGAATTCCCTAATGTATTTCCTGATACCTACATATAATGTAGACGTCTTTAAGACAAGCATATGCAGACGTCTTCTAGGCAAGATTGTGCCATCGTCGACCGCATCATCGTTTAATATTAGGTGAGACTGTAAAAGCAAGCAATACAATAAAAATAAAACTTTTTCAAATTTCCATAACTAAGTAATAACTTCTGCTTGCTTAAAAGAAACAAACTGTTCTTCACATTTTAAACTCAAATACCAAAGAAACACATCTTGGCACCTTGTGAGGGCTTCAAGAATTCTCGAGAGAGTAGCGACTCAAAGGGGGAACTCACTTCATTACCGTCTTGCGAGCTCCTTGGGTACTAGTGATGGGGTGAGGAATGAGGATAGTGACGTCTTGTCGATGGATCAGAAGTACTAAATTATTCCTATGACTTTATAATACCAAAGTTATGGCATTGCACGTGTATAATTATGAAATATGTAAAAATAGAGGAGTGCCACTGAGTTTTTAATGCCATAAATTGAATTCGGTACCACAATATGTCTCTTATAGTTGTGCTATTTTATTATCTCATTAAAATCCAGTTAAATTATTAGGTTATTAGCATAATTAGTCTGTATACAATATATTTGTAACCATAGCATGTATGACAAAAGTCGGTGTTTAGATTGACCTACAATTTCGGGAGTATGTATGTTGATATACTTCATGAAAAAAATATGTATATACGTATAATAATGGTAATTTATTTTTGCTTCCCCAAAAGTTCTTAATTGCTAAAGTAATATATGCACTCATACAGTTTTTTATCTTAAGAACAGTGATAGAAGGAACAGGATTTCAAACTATGTCGATTCTGTGCTATGGGAATGTAGACCCTCATTTCGAACCCTTAGTCAAAGTAGTAGCTTCTAAAATCGCAAATGAAACAATCCTCACTTAGTATAGTATAATTAATATCTCTAACAGTCTTTACATATACACGCTGTAAATGTAAGTAGGTTTTAAAATAACGTTTATTTCTTACCATTTCTTGTTAATAAACAGTTCACTACTACTACCTATAGTGTGCTAATCTCTAAAAACTAATTGAAATATCACATTCTAAATATTGCTGTAGTGCTATTTTTTTTTCAGTATGCTTTATATAATTCTGTTTGCTTTTGAAATTTAAAATTGTTTAGAAATTGGATCTGCACAAGGCCTCATATACTTACCTTAGTTTCTTAAAATAAATGTTTTATAAAAATACGACGCAAAGACAATTATGTCCGATTATAAAATCTAATTAAATTTAAACCACGTATGCCAGCTAAATAGCCTTCTGGTATTTAAAGTAGCATTTTTATCATCTTCATGTCCCTCCCGCCAAAACGAAGGCAAAAAAGGAACTAGCTTTGAATTAGAAAAAAAATGTCGACATCAACCGCAAAGTCACTCGAACTATCATCGTGGAGCGAGCGGAACAAACTACACCAAGTGTGTCGATTTCACCGTCCTCGAGAGTCTAGAAAAAATATTCTCGAGGTGGGGGAGGGGAGGGGGGACCTCCCGCCACGAAGTACGGAGAGTGCGGACCTCCTTAACTGCTGGCAGCGGACAAAAAGAATGAATAGATCCGCCCCTTAACGAATACACCGACCGGCATAATTCATACTTAGGAAACTGCAAGGAGATGACATGGACTATTTTTTTTAATTATGAAAACATCTTCAATAAAGTAAGCGACTTTTGGAAGTTTTTATTTTCATTAACGTATGTTTTATTTGTAGCTTACAGACTAGCCTTTGACCACTATCTCACCTGATGGTAAGTGACGATGTGTTCGAAGATTTGGTTCAGGTTAACCTAGTATTACTGGTTCTCAATGACAGCTGCCGGAACACACGTTATGTACTTCGCGACAGATTTTCTACTTGAGGGTGGTAGCTATAGCCAGGCGGGCATTCGCAACATGCTCTACCACCATGCTATATCAACTGCCATTGTAAAACAACAACCGGGACCAACGGCTCAACGTGCCCTGCGAAGCACGGAAGTGCTCAGTAGTAATGTCACTAATGTCACCCATCCAAGTCATGACTGCTGTGGACGTTGCTTAACTTAGCTGAACGGTTAAGAATAGCTAAGCAAACTACGCTAAGAGCGCTTTAAAAATATCTGGATTGCTGTTTAAATTTTAACACGCATGGTTTTATAGTTTATACCTTAAGACATAAATATGACCTTAATTCAATGCAATCAATCTTGTCAATTTAAAATTAATGACCGATCCTTTGCTCATGCAAACACCTACAATAAAGTCAACAAAATTTGTCCAATTAAAGACACTAACGTTTTTACCTGTAAGAAACTAGTCCAGAATTTGCTTTTTAAATTATCCTATGATGAAACAGAAGGCCTTATATAATATTGTGGCACAGCGCAACCAAGGCAACCTTATCCTTACATACACACCTTACACACACCTTACATTAGTTTTACACACTCACTCAAATTCACGCACAATTCACTTATTACCCAGTATCAGCGTTTCAATTTATCTCTGTTAACCTTAAATATTGGAACGTAAAACCACTTAGTTCCATTTTTATTGTTAAACTTTCTCCCCTTGAAAATATTGTACATACACTCTCATAATTCTTAAAATTTATCATAAAATATAATCAAGTGTACCGTTTAAGTCTGTACTCTGAGCCCCAAGACACAGGCCTTCGCCTAGTTTGGGTCTTAATGTTAACAAGTGTTCCTAATATTATTAACCAACCTTACTTTTAATTATGTACAAACAGAAATGTATCTCATCTTTTGGAAATAAATTATTATTATTATTATTATCCTTACATTTTGTGATGTGCTTCATCATTTCAACTTCAACATCTTATGACTTCTGCGTGGTCGCCACAATTTCGCCAATGTCGCGTGGATAGAGTGGAAAACTTCATAATTTGTATGACAAACTCTATTCACCGATATTATTATAATTGCGTAAAAGTTCCACATTTTGGCTATATGGTGCTCTTTATTGGTCAATTACAACATTTGACTATAAAAAGATTCTACTATCGTTTTTGGCTAAAATTGTAATGTTATTGTGATATTGACCTACACTTTTAATACATGTAAAATATTGCAAGTTATAGGTTTGAGTTGAAGAGATATGAAACAGTATATTTTAAAGTGTTGTTACAAAAAGGTCTTTAAAATTATGTTGACTCTTCTATTCATTCTATACACTCGATAAAATGATTCCTTTCAGTAGGACTGACTCTTCCAGACAACAATTAATTACACTAGGTTCCTGAAACTAGCTGAAATGCTCCGTCCGGACCTTTTAATTATAAGTTAATCCTTTCTAGCGGTCTAGCAGAAATATTTTACGTATGATCTGTTTAGATTGCTTCAAATTCCATTTAGAAATGTATTAATTTAAAAGATTTTATAATAATTCAGACCAAAGAGGGAAGAATTAGCGTTTTTAAAACTTCACTTAGGAACATCGAAAGAGTCATAGCTCTATTAAAACTGCACTTCCAGGTCCATGGTTCGAATCCCGCCGCGGACTTAAGCTTTACCGCATGGTGGAAGGACACTTTGCAAATGCCCGCCTGGCTACCGACCACCCTCAGGTAGAAAATCTGTCGCCAAGCGCCTAACGGTGTGTTCCGGAAGCAGTCCTTGAGAGCCAGTGAAATTACAGGTACATGAGACTTAGCAACTATGTCTCAAGGTGACGGGCGCAGTGCAGTTCGTGACTTATGACGAAAAGCATCTTTTATAGGCAGAGGTTAGTCCACTTAGTATCAGGTGGGCCTCGAGCTTGTTCCGTCACAATAACATTTAAAAAACACATAACATCGAATAAAAAGATACATTTGCCCGTCACTAATTGAGTAAGTTGAGTTCAATTTTGAAAATTTTGTGTAGACAATTCATAAATCATAGATCAGATATTGATGTATTGCTTTTATGTATAATCAATCATTTTATAATTATAAAAAAAAGGGCTGACGTAGTGATTAACAAACAAGGCAGTCGGTAATTGTCATCCTGGTACATAATTTTTCGAGACACGTTAAACGCTAGCAGTCACGCAGTCTATCCACTAAACTCTTCCACCTAAACGCAGCACCGAAGGCCTCGGAAGTTAAGATGCGTCAGTCGCCACGTATAATTTTTTCCACTCTCTTTCAATTCACCCCCTAAAGCCGCCCCCCCACCCCTCAACCCTTCCGTCTGTCAATCTTAGGGAAGGCCTGTGGATTTTTTATTTTTATCGTCAGTTTTAATAGGGCTCTCGGTATTTCTGAGAATCGATGATTTGAGAGGGAGCCCGATAGTTTTAAAGAGTTTGGATCGACTCGTAATTATAATGGCTTTTGTAGGTAACTTTTTAAAAATGTAGCTAGTTTTTCCCCGTGATATTTGTTGAGGTTGTTGATGTTTATTTCAGGTTTTATTCGCAGTTTCGATCAAAGTAATTAGTTAATGAGTCCAGGAATGTGGTACCTATAATTTAAAAATAAAATTTGAATCATTGTCATTTGGACGCTTTGCCGTCTGTAAACTAAATTTGACTTCGGAGTTTTGCTTATTGTTTTTAGACGTCTCGCTCATGTCTTTATTAAATTGTCATTGAAAACTGGACTTTTTGGGAATGGTTATAAAAAAATTAGAAACTAGAAACTTTCTCGCATTTTTTTGTAAGTTAGTAAAGTTATAGCTTGAAAAAAAAATGTTATAACAAAGATATTTATTAATCACATATATGATCATATCTGCTATGCAATCATATATAAATAGCCTTAGTTAGCATAATTAGCACGAAAAAGAATACCTCCCACAATACACAATCGATTTCTAACTATGAATGGTTATACACTCTATTCGGAATGGTATAATATGTGTTAGGATGTGTGTGTATGAGAAATATTATTATCCTGTCCAGTAGGACGTAACCTGTTAATATTATCATAAGCTAATATGATACTACTATGTCTCAAAGTGTCGGACGCAGTGCAATTCGTGACTTGTGATGAAATGCATCTGTTATAGACAGAGGTTAGTACGTTTAACATCAGGTGGGCCTCGAGTTTGTTCCGTCACAATAACATTACAAAAACATTTGAACGTGTGTATGTGTTGAAATTTACCTCCGAAATGGCTGACCGAAATATAATAATTAGATGCCTAAGAATTAGGATATAGGCTCAAGATAGACATTTTAGCCCCAAATTTCTGCCAAATTCTCAAATTCCCAAGGAAGCAATAAAACCGATTACGCGAGGGTGAAGCAACTGGCGAAAGCTAGACACTAATCTATTTTATTAAAATTACTGATCAACACAAAAACCCAGATTGTAAATAATTCGTAGAATATTTTCGCTGAATATTTTAAAATAGAAGAAGATTAATTTCTTGGATTAAAATGGAAATATCAAATTCGCCATTTTTATAAGAAAAAAAATGGTACTGTCTTTTTTTTTGGATTTTTGTGCTGCCAATCACAGAACATTTACCTACTTCTCAGTACAATGTATGTAACTATAGGTAGCTATAGGTAGCTACAAGTAGATCAAAGCATTGCACTCATATGAAGTTTCAGCTAAAATGAAAGACCAGACGTCCAGAGGGGAGAAGAAAATAATAAAAATCCATCTACCCTCATCTTGCATACAAGCATAAGTAGACTTCAATGTTGCAGGGAATACGGGAAAAATCAAGAAAGTAGTATTTTGTGGTGTTGTCTAAGCGTCTATACTTAAGCATTTCAAATATTTTGAAGCATAGATGGCTCAGTGGCATTAGCTATGGACTGCCGCGCAGCAAGTCCATGGTTCGAATCCCGCCGCGGGCTTGAGCTTCACCGTATGGTGGAAGGGCATTTTGCGTATGCCCGCCTGGCTAGCTACCACTCTCAAGTAAAAAATCTGTCGCCAAGCACTTAACGGTGTGTTCCGGCAGTTGTCCTTGAGAGCCAGGTCTACTGTCTATTCTTGATCCAAAGTAATACTGTAACAGGTGAGCCTATCGCAAGCTTATTTTTAATTATGCTTTAATTGTTATATGTGTTCTTTTTGCTAATATAATCTTGTCCTTTTAAACACAAATCTAACCAAATGATTTAAATTATATTTTTTTTCTAAAGATTAACGAATATTTGCAGACGGAATTGAGATACAAAGATTGAAATTTTAATGAAAAAAATGTTTAAACTTCATAAAGAAATTTTTTTATTATAAAAATAACCAATATGTAATAAAAACGCGTACATATAAAAACAGTTTTGTAGGGTTACGGGTCAAGGCTTAGGTACCTTTATCGTTAGTACTAATAAGATTTTATAAAATAATAAGATAAAATCCTTTCATATGTCCATGCTGTTAAATATTTTTTAATTTATCTAACCCTATGTATAAAGGAGCATATTATACATGTATAATATTTTTTATTTTTTTTTGTTACTGGTGAACAATTTTATAATAAAATTAGCAGGAAGGTATTTTTTCCAATAATAAGATGCGTTTACACATTTTAAGAGTACACATTTTTTTCTCCTCCAGCGGGATTCGAATCTGTGTCCCTCTAGAAAACCGCGTGCTCAATTACCACTTCAGATGACAAGTTTTGTGTTCTAAAAATGTTTATATATGATTGCTGATGATTTTTGCATGCGATAGAAGTTGTAATCATATTTAGAAACAACAGCATACTTAATTAACACTTTTTTCGTAAGAAAGGCTGCTTACTACAACTAGCTGCTTACTAAAATAAAATAAATTAAAGCACAGGTACATCTATACAATCAATTCAGTCTTAATATTCTAATCTTCACCAAGTCTAAATAATCCTAGCCATTTCTCAATCTTAAATATTTTCTATCTTCACAGCGACATAAAACTCAAGAATCACTAAAGGGGATCCCCTACGATCCACTACACTGTACAAACTTACAGATAAGGGGCCTCAAGTACCCCCCAAAAGGGGTAAGACGGGCCCCCAAGTCTAGACCTAGTAAAAGAAAAAACAATGAGTGAATGAGAGAGTTGATCTCCATCTCGCTCGATGTACGCTGACAGATTATGTTTTGAGCCTGAAGGGTTAGTATATTACGAATAGTGATTTGAAAAAATATATTTACTGACTTTTGCCTGAACGATACCACGTTAGTGCATGAATGAATATTTATTCTTAGTAAAGTTAGTTTTTTTAATGGTTATTTATTATCGTTGTACCTATGATATTCAATCAATATTAAAACTATCAGACTGATAATATGTTAAATTACCAAATTGAAAACATCAAATTTTCTTTTAATCAACCAACATTCCTACTTTTGAAATCGGTTGAGTACATAGATGAATCAATGATGGCCTAGCGGCAATAGCTATGGACTGCTGTGCCACAGGTCCATGGTTCGATCCGCACCGCCAGCTTGAGGTTCACCGCATGGTGCAAGGGCATTTTGTGAATGCTCGCTTGACTAGCTACCACCCTCAAGTAGAAAATCTGTCGCCAAGCACCTATGAGTGTGTTCCGGCAGAAGTTCTTGAGAGCCAGTTAGAAATTACAGGAACATGACTTTACAACTGTATGTCTCAGGGTGACTGGCGCAGTGCAGTTCGTCACATGTGAAGAAATTCATCTGTTATAGGCAGAGATTACCGCTATACATCAGGTGGGCTGAGGGCGTGTTAGGTCACAATAAAAAAAATGTTTTTCTTAGGCATATCTGATTATTGAAAAAACAGTGGCTAAGTATTACAGTTTTAAATGAAGGTTTGATTATGTTTGTACCATATCTCACCTGATGGTAAGTGATGATGTGGTCGAAGATGTTGTTCAGGCTAACCTAGAAGTACTGGCCCTTAAGGACAGCTGCCGGAACACACCGTTAGGTGCTTGGCGACAGACTTTCTACTTGAGGGTGGTAGCTAGCCAGGCGGGCATTCGCAAAATGCCCTACCACCATGCTATAACGACTGCCATCTTAAGACGACAACCGGGACCGACGGCTTAACGTGCCCTCCGAAGCACGGAAACGTTCAGTAGTAATGTCACTAGCGGTCACCCATCCAACTCCTGACCGCGCGCGACGTTGCTTAACTTTGCTCATCGGTTGAGAACAGCAAAGTAAACTTCGCTACGAGCGCTTCAAATAAACGTGATGATATGTATGCATAATCCTAAATAATTATACACATTTGCTTCTAAAGAATTATAACTAAGTAGAAACAACGATAACCGTCTTACAATGAGCGTAATTAGAACCTTTGTCCTAAGCCCAACAAAAAATTGCGTAAAAAAAGAAACAAAAGGCGGTATTGTCTTTGGTCACCTCGGTTCAAATGTTTGAGGTAAGCTCGCCTGAGAAACGGAGGTGCTCTAGTTGTCTCCCACAGTCCCGCTAATATAGAATTACATGCTTATTGTCTGTTTGGCATTGTAGCGTTTCTGAATCTTAGCCGAGAAGGAATCACTTTCATGTACAGTTCATAGCAAAATTTTTGTTACTTCAGAGTTGATTCGAGTTCCGGAACTACATCTTGACAGAGTGCTTATAAATAATAAAAATATGGCGTTTCTTGATAAAGAATACTTTAATATTTACGTGCGAGTAGTTCAAGATCAACAAACCGTAATTAGAATCACTGTCGTTTTTACCTAAGTAGAAAAAGGACTCGGTATAATATTATTACCAAATATCATTGTTTAGAGTTTTGTATCTCTAAACAATGAAATTTGGTAATCAAGCTTTTTAGTGCAACTTTTAACAATGAATTTATTTAGCCATTTAAGTCTATTTAAATGTTACAAGGCCAAAAATAAAACAAAAAAGGCCAGAATGAAAACAAATAACGAATTTTGGATACAACATTTTAAGACTAAACCACCGGAATCAGATTTACATTTAAGGCAATTTAGATAAAGATGAATAATACAGAACGTAATTGTCTTTGTGAGTCATTCAGTACCTATTCTAATTTAAGTATCACAACATCTTACGACCACATCAAAACTAACCAACCATATTTTGTGAATATACAGAATATATATAAAAATCTTCACTTAATATTTTCGCACATAGAACATATTTGTTATGATTAAAAACACAATTATGTCAAAACATAATTAAAATTAAAAAAAAACGTCTCAAATCATAAAATACGCATTATTAAGGACAACTCAAATACTACTTACGCGTCAGATCACGCTCAAATTTATATGGGACCACATAACAAGCAACAGCTTTCGAATTTAAAAAATCATAAAAATCGGTACTCCCTGTAAAGAGTTATTAGGTAAAACAGTAAAAAATACACTCGTTCAGAGTTCCTTTTTTAAAGCTGCTGTTAAAAATCGGCATGTATTGATTAAAAAAATCAGATTACCTTAGTTTTCATTAGGCAGACATTACTGCAGTCGAGTATACCCACCTCGCTTGGTTAACCCCTGTCTCTGTGAACTTGATACATGACATTGTCTGCCCTTTACGCACCTTGCTGGCACTCCTTTTGTCTAGGAAGCTTTCTTGACTCCTTTTTTGTGCTATTTTGTAGTCGTTCCGCGCGCGTAAATGTGGACTTTTCAAGTAAGCGGGTCTGCGGCAGTTACGGCTGTTTTTCTCATACGTATCATTTTCAAATTGCGGTACTTTTATGGATTTAGTAAGGGCTTATTATAAGGTTTAAAGCAATGATAGCAAAGCGGTTATAGCTATGGACTGCGGTGCAGTAGGTCCATGGTTCGATCCCCGCAGCGGTGGCTTGAGCATCAATGCATGGTGGAAGGGCAATTTACGAATGCACGCCTGGTTAGCTACCACCCCCAAGTAGAAAAACTGTCGCCAAGTACCTAACGGTGTGTTCTAGCAGCAGACAGCGCCAGTGTTAATGGCACATGATGAGACTTAACAACTGTATTATTACTATACTCAATGTGACGGGCGCAGTGCGATTCGTCACACGACGAAATGCATCTGTTATAGGCAGAGGATATCGCTTAACATCAGGTGGGCCTTGTGCTTGTTACGTCAAAATAACGTAAACGAAAAAGGTTAATTTAAAGTTTTTTTGGTTTTCAACTTAGCTGAGATAGTTAACTAACTTAGTTGAGAGTATAGTCATTATATGTAAAGACTAAATCAAAAATTTTAAGATACCTCCATTATAAAATTCATACATTGCCCTGACCTAGCTTTTTTGACTTACGCCCAACAGCTGATTTGACTTACGCCCAACATGGATAAAATCATCTAATGCTTGCGATTGAAAAAGGAAACAAGAAAATTAGTTTAAATGTTTTGGAGTTACGATGCTACGAAATATAATGACACACAATGTCGGCTCCAAACTGACAGCATATATTTTGTCGTCGGGGAAACAGCCATGCAATATTTTAGCTACTAAGCTTATTGTATACTTCAATAAACCTAAGGATCAAATTTTGAATTAAAAAATCTTTCCGCTTTGTGTGTAAGTGTTCAGAGACTCCATAGATATATAGTTCATTACACGACTAAAACAAAATATTTTTCTCTAATATCAAATATTCCTAAGTCTAAGTCAGAATCATAAAAAAATTACAATTACCTAAGTTAAAAATGGCCAATTTTACATGAACAATATTAAAATTAATTCCAACAAACTTTCATCAAAGTTCACCCGTAAAAGCTCCTTTCAAAAGCGTCTTCACAGCTTTTTAAGCTTCTCAAATACTTTTTAAGTATCACGTAAACTTTGTACGGATCCATTCTTTCAACCACATCATTAGACTATCAGCCGTTTTTAATCTATGGAAGTACCAACTTTCTGTACCGAAAATATCTTTGGTGAAGTTTTGTATAGGGATGGGAAAAGGTGGTTATTAAAAGAATTGTTTTGATCATTAGTCGATTTCATAAATTCGAACCAATGAAAATAATTCGTAATTATTTTCACTGGTTCGAACTGCCAAGTGGAAACAATCCACTGTACACTGTACAATTGTTTCATTAACAAAGACACATTACTTATTTTTTTATATTGATAGGTGAGCCTTGCACCACTTTAACTCACCTGTAGGTAAGTGATGATGTGTTCGAAGACGTTATAAGAGATAAACGTAGAATGGGAACTCGCTCGTAACGATAGCTGTTACACTAAGAAAAACAACTTTGGAGCTTAAAGCAAATTTGACCTTTTAACGTTGAATTGTAACTACGCAAGGTGAATTCACAAGTCTTAAGATGATTTTCACCAATCAATAAAAATGTACCATGTTTTTTAATAAACAAAACCGTCAAAAACACCTTACGTAAAGTATTTTCAGAATTGAACTTTTTAATACGATAATAATTGCAGTATTGACCATAAAATATACCTTACTTTTACGGCGGTTTATATACGGTGATTATCACTATAGCGTACGACTTAATCAGCCTCATCGAAAAGTTAATTTAAAAGAAAGACCACAAAATACACCTTAAATGAAGACGAAAAGAAACATTTGCCTTCACTGACCTCGTTTAACGCCTTCTAGTTGGAAGGCGTTTTTGTTCGTATTTACGTTTGGTCGGTTTTTTGCCTTATACCATATAAATTGGCCGTCATTAGGGCACTTTTGACTTAAGATTTTTCTCAGTGTAGAACACAGCGTTCGGTGCTTGGCACCATATTTACCAATTGGTGGTGCCGCAGGTGACCATTATCACCATTGAACCAAATAATATAAATTCTGACTCCTTATATCAAGATAGGTTAATTGGTAGAGCGTGTCCCGCCTGGCCCGAAATACAGATCGGTAGTGGGATAGTATCCCGCTCGTGGAAAAAATGATCCCTTCGTAGTGATTTTGTAGGAATATACTAATTCTTTGTTACACTTTCGATATAGGATCATAGATTAAAAATAATTCATTTTTTTCACAAAGTTGCAACTCTACTTTTGCGTGTACTTCCTCGGAGTCAGAGCGCTCTCAAAGTCGAGTTTATCTTCTTTTATTTTCCCCGTAATTTAACATTTTCTGAGGTACGCAGTGGGTTGCAGTGCAGCTAGGCTGTCGGGGGAGGCACTTGACCACCCCAAGCAACCCTTCATCGCCTCAAGAACAACATCGGTATTATAAATATCGTCCCGTGAACAGTACAAAACTTGGCGAGAGAATTTTAAAATGCAAATGAGATAGTGAGTTTATGCTGGGGAGTGACAGACTGAGTTTAACATGGTTATATTTATTCTTGACAAATATGCATGTAGCTATCGTTTTGTAAAAAATTACGTCAATCTGTAATGATATATATGATTTAATTGAAATTAATAGACATTTAATTTTAATATTGTATTTAACATCCTGAATTTATATATTAATTATTGGTAATTTTTCATGTTAATTTTTATTATGTCATTTTGTAGCACCATGCGTACCCCAATTCGGGCATTTATGAGTGAGATTCTATTATTTTCATTATCTATGACGTGCAAAGATTAATCATTTATTTGTATAAGTAATCATATTTCTTATCATTAGTGTAATTCGTGTTTGTGCGGTACTAATTGAATAAATAAATAAATACTGATTTATTTCTGTAACAAAGAAAATAACAATCTAATGATAATTTGTTTTATTACTTTACTATAGTTACGTGGTTTAACCCGCGTAGACAATAATGTGATAGAACCTAAACCTGAAATCTTTGAGTTTCTAATCTTTGCTTAACCTATCATCGATCACATCATCACCAACCAAGTGAGATATGATTAGAAAATCTGTACCGGCCTTAATTAACAAAATACTACTAACTATATACTACACTACAGCTACTACAATGAAACCATTTAGACAACCCACAGGTCATTGCAGACTCAGTCAGTCCAAATGCTCCAGCATACTAGTTGGCAGCGTGCCCAACATGCTGGCAGCGTTACCCTGTTGAATTGCAAAAATAAATATACTAAATAATATCAATCTTATAAAAATACATAGTCTATTTCATATTCTGACCAACAAAAAAATTAAAATGCATACCAGGGGTACATAAACTTTTGAAGCCAACAAGTTATAAAACCTGTATACAGAAAATCACCTATAAATAAAAACACGTAATTAAAAAAATAAGCCGTTAGAAAAACAGTGGGCCTCTCGTCTGGTTAACTAGCGCTTCTCAAGTCGATGCGACAAATGAGGGGTGTGGCTTGAGCCTAATGAATAATTAATGGCTGGTGTATACGCCAATTATAATTATGTAAGAAGCAATTAGCGTCGATAGGTGTCGAGAAACTTGCAGGTTTAGTTTGAGGTCCTTATTCTTGGCCTTAGGCCCTTGCGTTTCTTGGAAGGTAAAATTTAGGAGATCCTTTCTGGTGAGTATGGAAATTGGACAAACTACTCTTGAACTAGAGTGCTCGTGCTGCAACGTTGCGGTAACGCCAATTTCTCCGTCTAAAATACGCAAAAAATATATATATCATATCTATTTATAACACTCAGACATGGGGACTCCGGGTTATAACGTTCGTCATTTCTCCCATATTATGCGGCGGGAAATGTTATATGGAATTTCTTTCCTGGCCTCCGTAGCAGGGCTTGAATATTGTATGAAATCCATTCCTGCCCCGTTAGCATTCTTTTGTGACAAACGTCAAAAGACATATAACCTTTTTGAGTGTTTTATATTAAATAATAAAAAAAGAGGTGGGATTAATTTTTTGTTCTCGATTTTAAATGAAGTGGTTAGCAACCTTTTTCTGCAATACGAAATACGGAAATGTTTTCAAGTAAACCTTAATGAAAAGACTACATTCAGTTCTCAAAGGCTGGAAACGCATCCCTACCACACAGGTATCACTCTGTGGTTGCGGATGTCCGTTGGCGATGGTGATGACTTACCACCAGGACAGAGGCTTGTTTATTTGTCCTTCATAAATAATATCTATATATATTATCTGTTCAATAAAAAATCACAAAATCTTTGAGTCGTTTATTTTACAACCAAGAGAATAAGTTTCTTTAAAATCATTCTACAAATCATTTGCTATTGGTTTAAAAACAACCCGTTATATAAAAAATAACTAACACCATACAGGCGAAAACAAAAACACAAACAGTATTTATAAACAACAATGAACTTGAAGTAATCTCTTTGTTCTGTATCTATTTTTCCCCGTTGACTCCCGCGGTCAGTCATATTTGTACAAAGCGGGAGAACGTCATAAATAAATCCATTCCATATTAGCCACACCTTATAAAGGGCTTCAATGCTGGTACACCTTCATTTGAACTTCAGATACCAGAAACATATCGCGTTTTAATACTTATCTTCACAAGTTAATTTTCATTTGCTATGCTTATATTATTTTGTCGTGAAATTATAAAGATTTTGAAAGAAAACAGTGAAATTACTTTTTCTGAGACTCTACTAGGTAAGTGATCCTTTCTTTATGTATCTATAATGTTTAAACTACACGAGCCTAGAGCACATTATATGTATTAGATAAACATAATCACAACTATATAAGCAACTTTAATTAACGCAGTTGTAGTTGATTTGATTTTTACTAAAATACCACAAGTTTTTTTTTACTTTTCGACATGAAAAACTATTTGAACTAGAAAACTATCAAAGTTTTGTCCGTAAATGTTACACAGTAACCGGCTACGACTCGCTATTTCCGGTAAATAATACGAGTCCAAGTAGGTTGCTAAATAACGATTAAGAAAAAAAAAATATTATAGAAAAATATTTATTAATTTATAAACATGTTAATGTAAAATAAATATGAAGGAAACCATCTTGCGCTTGCTCATAGAATCAGTACCTCACGGTTATAGGCTAAAGGAAGAGATTGTAGAAGTAAGTTTTTCTTCCGTTTGGTTGTATACCAGCAATAGGAGGCGATAAAAGTGCGTGATGTAATGGTCCAAGGCTTATCTTTCACTAGTAAATCATCTGTTTGATCTTCAACCTTAGCCATTGAACCATTGTTAACGAAACTAAGGAGAGAAATAAAAAAACATAAAAACTTATTTCGGATTTCAAAATTTGTAGCAGTATAGTTCTTATATGATTCGATTCCCGTTCGAAATATAAGTTGAAAACTGATTGAACTCAACTAAACCTCTCATAACATAATTCATAATAGCTTACATCCCTTGCTCCCGAACCATATCGCACCTCACATCCACCGGAAAAGGTGGAAGACACAAACCGCCTCTCAATAAAAAGGTATGAAGAATGAAATAATCGCTGGGTATCTAATTAGAGCTATTAAGTACAATGGAGGCGCGTGCGCAGGTCACGGTGTGTCGTCACGCCATGAGCGGAGCGGAAGCGGACGCCGAGATTGCGGGCCCCCGTCCTGATTCCTTCCGGTGGACCCCCCGGTTCAAGGTGTAAGGTGATAGCGGGTGGAAGGTAACGCAAGTCAAAACTGGTTGGTATACAATCATGAGGTGGGTTGAGTTACCATTTACAAACAATTTAAAACAGGCACTCAGCCTGTTTTAACGCTTTACTTTTAATGGTTACATATATCACCATATATCGACTGTCCCTCTCATTCTGATGATTCCTTAGTAAATTTTTAAAAAATTGAGACGATACAAAATAAAAGAGTGTTTTGAAAGATGCGTTGTTCTAACTGAAAGCTTCACATTAAGAGGCATTTTACATTTTAATGCGGTATACGAAGATTTTAAGCGCTTAATTTACTATCATAGGAAATATCTACATGTTGTTTAATAATTTATAAAAGTAGAATAATGTGTCCTCTTTTCAGTTAATGTACCAGATTTACAAACATAACATTAATTATTTTGTAGTGACCAATCTCCCGCACCTTGTTTTACGAATTAAAGTACACATAGCCAACTTCAGAGTTCTATCTTTTGTATAAAGATTCATCAAATTAACTAAAAAAAAAAACTGTGCATCAGGCATATAATCCTGTTGACACATAGTGTACTAGAATATCGATAATTAATCGTCATTGTAGAAAATAAAAATAAAGATTTCCACGAATTATATCAGCAGTTTACCACGATATATTGCGTTTAATAAAGTGTAATTCCAAACAGATATTATATGAAAAGAAAGTTCATTCTTTAATTAATCTGATCTTTAATAAATTGTGATATAAACTCTGTTTTGTTAGACAAGAAAAAAATATTTAACATAACTCGAAATGCTCATAAATTGAAATGTACAAGCGCGAGGCGATCAGTACCGCGCGAGCGCCCATCGAGGTAGGACCTGTGTTCGTTTTGCCTTGCCTGACGTTTCGTACGCGGAACGCTTAGACGCAAGTTTATAGTGCGACCACAGAGTTTTGATCATGTCTTTATTTTTTTAAGTGACAAACTATACTTTATATTTGTTGTCCATAATATAAGTATTGTTGTCTTGTTAAGTAACTACATCTGTAGTTTCCGTTCATCCATTGTGTTAAAAAAAGGAAACGTCACAATTATGCAGCCTTATACAGCGTTATTGGAAAAATGCTAACAACCTCAGAGGGTTGACTTCTTCTTTTTGGTCTGCTAGTTTTTATATTATTCTAGTTTAAATTAGTAACTCACTATAACTTTTGTTTTAGGAGGATAAGATGACAGACGAATAATTGATTTCCAATATTTTTGGATTCAGTTAATGTCTATAAGTGAACACAGCGATAACTTCAGATGGAAATTAAACTACCTTACTAATTTGTACAAACTGGCCTCCCGGCTTTTCCATCATTTGTACAAACCGGGATACCAGTTAGCGGTCGATAGTCGTATTTACAAATTTACCATAAAATCTGCGTAAGTCCGACTTTCATAATCCAAATGGTTTTCAAAAAGATGCATCTTTGCCCATACAAGAAAAAATCCATATTTTTCTGAGATAACGGAAGTATTTTGAATATTTTGATGAAATCTGAAACCAGCACAAATTACATTTTGGCCCCAAAATATTACGTCATTTCATATTAATTTCGTAACTACGTCAACAGTTATAAACCTAGAAAACCGCAATTTTGCATATGTATAAGTAATTTTTCACTCGATACATTTTGCAACGCAAACACTTACCGATACAAATTTTGCGTATTAAATAATCTCGTAACTAATTTTAAACTTCTAAACCAAAAAATCGGAAAACATACAGGTGTATAAATTACATGTAAATAATAATATCAAAGAAGAACCAAAGCCGTAGGTGGTATAGTTTTTCAGAAAAAAATATTTCTCTCCAATACAGTTTTCCCGCCAAAGTTCTTAAAACATTTGGGTTGTTTTAATCTTGTTACTAATATTTGGCGTAAAAATCTGTAACAATTCATGGCTAAAGAACAATAGTAAATTATCATATTAAAAGAAGAATCGAAGTTATAAGTGAGTTAGTTACGAAAAAATAATAATAGCAATTAAATTACTATTTCCCACCATTTTTGTCGTGTGTTCAAACCCCATTTCCAGTATTATTTTTCTATAAAAGGTGTATTATCATTTATTTTCCATAGAGGAAATAGTGAGCATAAGAGTATATAGTGAGGATTGCATTGGTACCAAGAAGTATATATGTTGATTATAGATTGCATCAAAGATATTCGATTTTAAAACAAAAAAACCTCAAAATCTGTAAATATATATTTACATTTCGCTGTTTGGTCTACTCAAACTAAATGGATGAAAATGTTATTTTTTTAATGGTACAGGTGATATATCGTGGTATGGGAATATGAGGGTGACATGTTTAAGTAATGGAAAACCAGAAACGTCATGGGACGTTTGTGGTGGTGGTGGTAAGTTGTTTTCCGGATGCACAGAAAAATAAACCTCAATCCTATGCATGGTCATTATGGCAGACAGTGTTAACGACTGGATATAGATACTGAAGAGTGTGAACGAGGAAAATAGCAATTTTTGGAAAATTTAAAAGAAAGAGCTTTTAGTCCGCAGCTTTTAATCAATGCCGTTACGTCAAATATTTATATAATTTTAAGCCGTATAATTTTTTAATTATTTAAGTTTATTGTTACAATAAATGATTTAAACATATCTATATTTTATTCATCAAGGATGAAATGTAAATATACGATTCACGATGTACGTTGACTATTTAATGTACATGCCTACTTCTTTTCTATAACATTAGCAAGTAATCGACAAGAAACTGATTGTTTACTCATGCCAATCACACAATTTTTAAATTCGCAACTTACATTTCTTTATTAATATCGAGTGCTAGTATCAAAATATGTTACTCACAGTCACGCTATTACGTCGTCACTTTTTTTGCTTGTGTAAGCGATGCGCTGGCATTTACCTAAACTTCAGTAGCGTGATTTTGTGAAATGGCTCTTAATGACAAAAATGTTCTCAACTAAGTACTTTTAATTTGATATCTTTGGTACATAAAACTAATTACGTTATGTTTATTTTCTTAGCCACAAAAGACTTCATTGTGAAAATCAGCAAATAACATATTATGGTCATTTAATACGACTATAATATGTTATTTGCTGATGATGCTGACATTGATTTTTAAGATGATATTTTTATAAGCAAATCAACTTTTATTAAATAAAATGTTGAAAAGTGCGAGTGAGCATGTTGTTCAAGGGTTGTACTCTCTTTTTTTCTTTGCACGTATATTTTTGTAATGTTAATTGTCAAATATAATTCCAACAATTTTCCAATTTTGCATTAATGATAACTGTCACCAAATTATTTCTGGTTGTGAAATAAAATAGTAATTGGAAAATGTTACATGGCGTAAGTAGCTTTGTAAGCAAATAAGACACATGAAAATGTAAACGAGAATGACAGTACTAGATGGGCCACAGTAGTTCGTTCTGAATTCGTCCGGTATCTATTGTTACCTTAAATTTAAACTAAAATAATATGTTCTTTTTCTTTCAAGCTTATTCACAGTTGTATTCATATAAATATACTTTTAGATTACTAGTTATCAATATCAAATCACACTAGTTTATATAAACGCTCTGCTTATAATTTGGGCCACAATCAAAGGTCGTCGCTCCCAGATCTTTAGCACGGAACGATTGGTGTTCATCTTTTTTTATTGAGCTCATATCAGTACTACAGACCACACATACTTGTCACCCTTACACCTTATTGCATGATCATAAAGGCTATATTTGCATGAATTATGACTCACTGCTTCGTGTGATTCAACGCTTATGAACGAGATGATCTCTTTGGGAAAAGGATGATTAAGACGACCTTACTTTATTTAGTTTGACAGGGCATTTAGGGCATAAGTGGATCATTCTAGACTAACGCCAACTGAGATGTAGTATACAGAATTTGATCTACATATACTTCGACATATATCATTAAACTATCATACCAGGTGGTAAGATTATTTGCCAGACGAACCTAGATAGAGATATAGCACTACACCTTTTCGAATAATTTCGAAGGATTTCAATCACATGAACATTTAATTTGATTTAGCTATACAGAACTGAATGAATGCTTTAGTCGAATAACTTCATCACTGTGTCAATTTATATCATTAAGAAAAGATAGATCGATTTATTCACAATGTAGCTAGCTCCCCTTAATTTTCGAGGTATGACCACCTGTTAAGGTAAGGACGCGTTCTCACGGAGCGAGCGAGCTTCTCACGAGTTCGCCTTACGCTTCCTTCCTGTCTGGACGATAGGCGGGCGACGGGGCGGCGCGGTGCGTCTGCGCCACTTATGTTATCCGATATAGATAGGGGTGTGAGTTTTTAATTTTATTCAGAGTTAGTCACAGGTCAAAACAATGTTTATGATTTTTCATTACTTGAACTAATACAAATTATTCACGAGCTATACGATTAAATATTTTGTCATATGGAGCGAAATTAATGAAGTGTAACTAAGAACATTTCCAATAGAAACATAGATCTATGAAAGCAATATTTATTATGTTATACTTTGTATTAAATTAAAAATCTAATAAAGTTTCAAAATGTTACAGTGAGTATTGATTCATATCTACTCATGTATGTTTATGCTAAAAATAATGTGAGTAATATAGTTTTTGACAAAAATACTTTTCCACATGGAAAAGATTGCTATTTAGTACTAATACGAATGTACTTAAATATATAAAAAATAATTAAATATGATATTTTATTTATCACCAGGAATCGAGATGTTTTGGTCGAATCTAAGTCTAAAAGTATAAGGCGTCTAGAACGCAGAACTGGCAGAAGCGGATTCGATTCCCACTTTCGGTGAAAAATTGTGCTGTAATAGTTCATAAATGTATTAAATAGTTCTCACGAGCAAAAACTTGTCCCCACAACAAATATTATATTTAAATATGTCATAGTGGAATATTGTTATAGTTCTGCTACGTAATACCAGAATCTATTACATAGACGTAATTGTGCTTTCTTACATTGTAAGAATACAAGAAATTCTATATGAAGTAACATAACCGCAGGGTCACAACTTGACCGCAGCTCGTAAGCGATACGGTGATAATCGTTTGCCGGCCGATCGCCTGGGAACCCCTTCTTCCGGTCAACCCTGGGTGACAAATCTTTTTTTGATTGTGAGAACGCGCCTTTAGGAAGTCTATCCGGCTCTTAAGTAAGGAAGGAGTTAAGTGTTGATAGTATGAAGTAGGTTTTAGTCACGTTGTTTTTTTTAATATCACTTTATTGTCGTGAGATATTTAAAGCAAATATTTTCGTTACATTTTTAAAAGGAAAACAAATTATTTGAATACTTAGAGCGCTTCGAAATAGTGATGATATTGCAGAGCCTCTCTTCAAGGGTAATTGATAGAACCAAATGCCTTCGATGTAAGGGATATAGAGGAAGTGTTAGTCAATTAGGTGCTTTCCGGAAATTGCTTCTTGTAGGTTATAGTAACTTCAAGTAGGTAATGTGATTTTTTTAGCCGATTGATGTAAAACCGTCCACAATAACTACTGTACTGTATCTGTCTCCGGAAAGTCCAATGCTAAACACAGCCCCCATTTATATTTTGGGGCTTTGCCATAATCCCTACGCTGGTCAGGCGTCTTGGGGATTGCAGTATAAGATGTCAGTTCCTCAGAAGGCGCTGCTGTCCACCTTCCGGTATTTACTTTTAGTCGCCTGTACTTTGTCAAAGTAATTGTCAAAGTAAAAACATGTCACATTTTAAGAAATATTTATTATACATCGAAAGTAAAATTTTTAGTCGATAATTCAGCGCTATAGTATATGATTTTAAAGGAATCGATTTTCGGGGTAGCAACTGCCGCCTAGAAATATATACACTGACGACGGTTCCATCCCATGACATGTGCTTGTTTTGAGCACTTGGTAAGAAAGCGAGATAGGTTTAGATAAGGATATTTGTTCTCCAAAAAGACATTACATATGTACACTTAAGAACAATAACTGAACGTTAATAAAATTACCATAGTGTCGTCCTATCTAGTAAAGGCACCTATCCTCCCAACGTGTTCATTTGCTCAATCGATTGCTATCCGCAATTTGATATTGAGCAGGTTGTGTTTTACACACGTTGAAAGAGTTTAAAAGTATTATGTGTGAGGGTATCTTAGTATAAAGTCATGAAAACGAGATACACTAACGTGCCTTTTTAAGCGTTTTGTTGGAGTGCACTGCACTGCGTGGTGTACATATTATTGGGCTCGTTTTTACAAATTCAGCCTCTTGGAGGCAAGAGGATCACGAACACTCGCTGACAGAGTCAATATCACTGTTCGTTTACTGGGACTTACATAGAGTTACATATGGTATACTGACACTGATATACTATAGTTTCAGGCGAATGAATTAAGGGACATTTTGGTAATTCCCACCTCAATCTCTTCCTTACTATGTATCACAGTGCAAAAATCCAACTAGTTGGACAAGTTGCAGTCGCGGTTTCTTATCGCATCTTTGTCCCATTGTTTTTTATTAACTAATCATGTGTGCTACATTTGTGACCGCATTGTCTGTTATTTCGTGTCTGTGGTCAAAATTTAGCCTTGAAGTATAAACAATGAAATTTTTAGCTTATTTTGCAATCAAATATAAAGTTATATGATATGGTTGCTGGTTAAATATGAAAAACATTATTGAGAATGAAAGAATGGAAATAAAAAGTCATATCGTTTCGTTGTAAAAACTAGTTTGAACTTTCGTTTTGGATTCTGATTGTTTTATAATCTCCTTTCCGTTAAGAAACTATAAGCCTCCAGTACTTTTCTTCAAAATACTTTATTATTCAGACAATGGTTAGAATAAATCAGACAGCGCTTTCCACACTGAGAAAAATCTAAAGTCAAAAACGCCCTAATGACGGCTAATTTATATGGTATAAGGCAAAAAACCGACCTAACGTAAATACGTACAAAAACGCCTTCCAACTAGAAGGCGTTAAACGAGGTCAGTGAAGGCGAATGTTTCTTTTCGTCTTCATTTAAGGTGTATTTTGTGGTCTTTCTTAAATATTGACTTTTCGATGAGGCTGATTAAATCGTACGTTATAGTGATAATCACCGTATATAAACCGCCGTAAAAGTAAGGTATATTTTATGGTCATTACTGCAATTAGTATCGTATAACAAGTTCAATTCTGAAAATACTTTACGGAAGGCGTTTTTGACGGTTGTGTTTATTATAAAACATGGTACATTTTTATTGATTGGTGAAAATCATCTTAAGAGTTGTGAATTCATCTTACGTAGTTACAATTCAACGGTAAAAGGTCAAATTTGATTTAAGCCTTTAAGTCGTTTTTCTCAGTGCATACAAACGTAGCTTAGTCATATTTTCAAAACCAAGTTTTCAAACTCGATGATATTATAAATGCATGTTTTTGAGCTTAACATGTATACTCCAGTGTTTTTTTTTCATTAAAATTATCTAGTTTCAGTAATAGTCGGAAAAGTAGTTCAGTATGGAAATACTTATTTTTAAACGCCCTCTAAAAAAAGAGGAGATTATCATTTACTCCGCCAATTATGAAATTATTTTGATGGTGTTTTTTCGTAGAGTATATCTTCAAGTTGACCCCATTTAAATTTCATCAAAATGGGTTGAGTTGAAAACCACTCAACCGATTTTGATGAAATTTAAATGGGGTAACCTGAGTTTTTTTTGCGTATCATCCAAAATCTCATCGAATTTTAACACTTAGTATTTACAATATGACGAAACTACGTTTGTATGGAAATCCGTACGAAAACTCTTATATCAAAATTATGCTGTACTAACCACCAAAATCTTTTCATAGCTCATATCAAATAAGTAACTTTCTTTGAAACAATTGCCCTAGACGTTAAAACGTTGAAGGAGGTCGTAAGGAGGCCATTGTCTCACGAGGTCCCACGGCCGCTTAGGCAAACAGACGGACACCTTTTGTCTCAGCCAGATTGTTTGAACGGGTAGTTCCCATGGGAGAAACGAGGTTAAGATCTAGTGGTGACATCGGGTGACCAGACTATTTTTAACATTGTAATATTAAGTATTTTTTTTACATGGATTTGTTACGGAACAGGCACGAGGCCCACCTAATGTTATGAGGACTGACGTCGGACTGTAACGGATATATTTTGTCATAGACGGGCGCAGCAAAAATCTTCCAAGTAGTGCAAATCGTCAAGTGACGAATTACATCACACTACTTGGAAGATTTTTGAAACAAATTACAAATATTTCTTATAATTTCGCGTTTATTTTTCATGTTAATGATGGTCATCGGAAAATTTTTATCCAAAATATAATCATTATTTCTGTTATAGGATTCGAATTACAATCTAGCTTATTGGGTGTCAATCTGGGTCAGTAGGAGTCTGGATGTATTAGAGAATGCATTTTTAGTAGTACTATGAAACTACAAGTAAAAACTAACTAAACCTATCTCAAGAAAGTATAGTCAATGAAAAAATAGAAGATCTAAAATCAAACTACATGTATGAAATATTTAACACTATTTTTATACGAAAAATGAAAGTTTCTTAGACACAAATTGCAAATAAAGGCTATCTCAGCTGTTACTTCGTATCATGTTGATTAAATGATCTTCAATAATCTAATTTTCACTAAAAAAAAACAGACAAACTGACTACAAATAACAAAAAACCGTCAATGTAATTTTTGCCGCGATTCGTTTTTTTTTTTTGGTTAACATTATTATATTATAAATATTATACCATGACCAAAAGTTTATGATTATTGTTTTTCTAAAAGTTATTATAAAGAGGCGAACAGATAGTCTCTAAGATAACGATGCTCGCGTGCTAGCGTGTCATTAGGGCGCGTCCACACTGGACATATTGCACGGAATTGCCCTGTGAGCGTTTGTTGTTGGAACAACTTGGAGTAGGGCTATGAATTTTTTAGACATACCTTTTTTACAATGTCAAATAGTGATTGAACTCTCTCAGCTTTTAAAAATTAACTACCTAAATTTGTGTTAGTGTCGGCTAACCATTTTGACTCCCATCTTATCTCCTGGTACGTGATGAGCTGATCGAGGCAAATAAAGAAGCTTACCTAGCTCTGGCAGCTTGAGAGCCAGTAAGGTACACTGTTAGGTGCTTAGTAACTAATTGTCTACTTGAAAGGCTACCACCCACCACCATCGGTGAAGCTCTAGCCCGCGAGAGAGGTTTATGTTTCAGTCCATAGACCCTCTGCACGGAAGCCCATAACTATTGACACTAGGCCATCACTACTGAAATGATTTTATCATTGTGTATTTTTATTATCATAACAGATGCGATATTCTAAACATACTATGTAAATGGTTAAAATTATCAGAATATACCGCAATAAATTATGAAATAAAATTATATACTTATTATTATTTTTAAATAAAGATCACCAACGCAATATACACCAACACATTGAAATGTAAACAAACATTATAGAAGTTAAAGCCAAAGTGTCACAGTAATTATTGGTGAAGACTCCATGCAACAATTGACACAGTACCAAAAAGAGCAAGTAATCTTAAAAAATACTTATAACACACTATATTATAGATACGACAAATATGTTTTTTTAATTCAAAATTTTTGCATAATATTGAACGAAAGGAGCATACAAGATCTATAATAGTTTTACTCATAGATTAAACAAAAAAAATACAAGTAGCTAGAATAACGTCGCTTCTAAGGCTTCGATATCCTACTCCGGCATTCTCACCTTCAGTTTTAGCAGTAATGACGTAAACTTAACGGTTTGTCAGTCTGTCGTACCGTACCGGCCGCGGCGCATCTGTCGTGTACACTCGCCCTTAGGAGACATTGTTTTTGTTTTATTACTATTATTTATTTTTGTTTTCATATAGTTTCAGCTAGAAATTGAGATGAAAAGCTAATTTTAAATCTTAAGCTTTTACTTGTAATGTACTAATGTCAGAGGTACTAAATGTGAATACTGTATCCGAATCGTCTACATCTGAACACAGCCTCCCCCACATACAAGAATCAATTGGGGATAATAGATTTTAAGGGGGGATTTGCGATAATCTTTACTCTAAGCAGGCGTTTTGTTGATCGCGGTCTAAGACGGCAGTTCCTCAGTATGCTGATAATTTTCCCTTTGTTCCCTTTTACGAGTCTCACAGGAGGGAGTGCAATTCTAGCCAGGCAGCCCACGGGACATATCCTTACACGTGATTCCAATAAAGGTAGGCAGATGTGTCATGTATCGAAGAACGATCATATTGCCATCTACCAGACTAAAGTCCTCCAGACAAAACATTGATTTCACTACTCCACTAAGGAAGCAATCCTAACTATATATCTGATAAAATATAGGTAACCTTGCTCTTCGAAGACAGACAGTGGTAGTGTTCATTCAAGACTTATTTCTAAAAGTTGGTTCAATTTTCTTTCTTATACAAATTCAATATGATTCCTACTCACTCTGACTTGGATTAATTACTACCTATAGAACTTTATAAAACATTTGGATAAGAATGCTTCTTTAGAACTACATACAATGAAGCCATGTGTGGGATGACTTCGCTAATTTCTCAGCCTCTCTGTGCTCTTAAGTCCTTAAATGTATTGGTATAAAGCATAGATTTGTTTGTTCTCAACACATATTGCAATTACGAAACATTTTCTATCACCCCTTCTAATTAAACAATACAGTCTTAAAGGAAACCACGAATAGTTTTAAGGGGCACCCTAGAAACGCCGATGAAGTGTGAATCCACCTCCAAATTTCAATTTGTATACGTCATGCTGGCCGAAAAGGAACCATGAGTGAATGATTAGAGGAAAAATAATGTATACTTCGAATTCGGAAGTCTTGGGTTGATTAGAAAAAGTAGCGAACATCCGGCTTGTCGCGTTCTTTCTTCGAATTTTTGAAATGATGCGCTTGAACGGACAATCGAAATTGATATTTGGAATCTTAGACGGTTATTAGACCGCCTGTCTTCCGGTTGTCTATGACAAGAAAAGGGGCGCGTGCCCTTAATTGCTTCATTTGGAGCGATAATGCGTCATCAATTTCATTTTTTGTGTAGTTCTGCTCCAATGGCGGAACTAAAAACAACTAAAATTCATTATTTGCTTGTAAATAATACAAAGGATAATAAACATATCCACTAGAAGGTACGGCAAACAAACAACGCTCAAATGGCCGGAATGTCGGAATCAATACATCACAATCACAATTGGTACCGTGAACAAAGTTGCATAAAATTCATCATTTTATAAACGAATTATCTGCTAGGCAAAATTTAAGCTCGCTGTGCGTTGGCTTATACAAACAAAATACCGACCAATCACGATTTTGTGAATTTGAAATTTGTTAAAGCCCAACCGTGTACAGAAAACCAATACGCTGTCATATACGTGTACATTTATACTCGGGTAAAACTACGCACCGGCACGGGCTAAGCAAACTGGTGGTGTGTGCCGCACACTTGCAATCCTCGCACACTCACACACACACAAAGCGATATTGCAAATGGGCTAGTCGAATGTATTCGTTCGCCCGCCGCGCCGGCCTTTGGGGATGGGGCAGCGGATCTAGGGGGGCAAAAGATGCGTTTTTGTGCAGGCTTTACCTGCAGAGTAAATATAAGTGCGTAACCGATAACGTCCTTAATACGGCGTCAGGGGGCGTCCAATCCCCCCTAGCCCCGGTTTGGACTCAATTATTATTGTCTGTGTTGGCGACATCCCAGACTTTCTTCACAATAGGGCTGTCACTAAAACAGATACTGCGCTACCTCTGTGCTAAATAATTTTCAGATTGGTAGTTTTCAACTGAATTAAAAACATACCCTACGGGCGTCTACCACAAGTTCCGGACAAAAATATTACGAAATTATGAACAACGCTTAATGTAAAGGCCATGTTTTTTAATAGTAAGCTGCAGTATGTAAAGTAAATGGAAATAACTAAGTACCTACCTGTAAACCTAAGCATTTGATATCTGAATAGTAATCAAAAGCAAGTTCTAATTCCAAATGCACTATTTACAGCTTAACTCTGATTAGCAAAGAGCAAACGTGACAAATGCCATAAGCCTTATAGCCGAACGTTAGATCATATTTTATTCAACGAACCGCAAACGTTTTGCTTCCGTCTGTACGAGCGGCGTATTCGACTGCAGCGGCCATGTAGACTTCAATATAAATATACTCTCTGTTTCAGTTTCAACTATGGATTTCGGATAACTTTCGCATAATTACCTTGAATTATTTTGTACATAGTATTTTTTATACAGTATCTTAATCGATATAAAACACTTTAATTTTGTATCGATATTTTAGAAGAAAAACTTTGGAAGAAAAATAGATAGATGAGATACCTAAATAATTTTCGATGTTTAGAATTAGAACGCAGCATCATATAATACGCATTGGTAGGTATTATAATGTCATTTAGAGCAGAGTACCTAAATAAGGGAGGAAAATGGCGTATTTATAGCCAGCTTTAGTTTGGGGCGCAAAAATAAAACTCAAAATACGTGCAACGTCTTCGTCAATAACGCGTTTACTGAACCCAGGTTAGCCAATTAGCAAGGTTTTGATATGCCACTTGCGGTGCGCGTATCACCTATCAACTTTTTATTTCTGAAATCATTGTTTTGTACCTCAATAAATCATAGTTGTGTAATCAAGTATGTACAATCAGAGCCATAAATGGCTTCGAATTGATAATACATTTTTTTTTATGCCTGATAGGTTAGCCTCCCACAGTTCCATTAAAATTACCTACTGTTATTTCTCATATTATTACAAGAAGCTTAACTTTTATTCAGGTGAATAGTACACGTTATTTAGTAATGTCAATAAAACCCATTACCCAGGCTAAAAACCCACAATCAGTCAACATTTCGACATAGGCATCAGACTATTTTTAGTAACAGCGGCAGACTAAGTGGCCAGGGAAGTACGACCAAGTCCCTGCAGAGTTATCTACACCTGACTGACGATCCTCTCGGCCCGGTTCACACTTCTTTCAACCAGTTCGAGCCGGCCGGTTGGAAAGCTACATGAAAGGCCAGTTACTTTGTTACGGAGAAAAAAAGTAACAAACGCGCTAAAACGGCGTCAACTCGTGTAGATCACACTGTCCATAACTGTAATACGATTCTAGGGTGTTACGTGAGGGAAGTGGCGAAATGTGTTTTAGGGTTCCGTACAAGTAAATGGGACCCTATTACTAAGCCTCGGATGTCCGTCAGTCCGTCCTTTATATCTTTGGAATGGTAAGTGTTAGTATGGAGGATTGCCTCATAAAAGACATAACGTTCAAAATATAAGGGGGGTAATCCGTAAAACGTAAAATAAAACCAGTAAACACAAATCTTGTATTTTTCACCGAGTTCTTTTTTTTTTTTTTATGTTATTGTGACGGAACAAGCCCGAGGCCCACCTGATGTTAAGTGGACTAACCTCTGCCTATAACAGATGCATTTCGTCAACGACGAATTGCACTGTGCCCGTCACACTGAGACGTCCAGTTCTTAGGTCTCATTAGCCTGTAATTTTTCTGGCTCTCAAGGACTGCTGCCGGAACACACGTGCTTGGCGACAGATTTTCTACTTGAGGGTGGTCGCTAGCCAGGCGGGCATTCGCAAAATGCCCTTCCACCATGCATAGTTCGAAAAAAGTAGGTGGTTTCGTTACCTCATAAATCTTAATAGAGTGTACTAATTGATTGAGTGTACTCGTAAGAATATTATGATCATGGCCCATACAGAAAAACTTCATAACAGAAACTCATAAATGCCCAAACAAGCTGACCAAATTTTCACGAAAGAATAAAAAATAATGTTTGTTACTATTTGAACCTGCGACCAGCCAATCTGAGCTACTATGATAAAGAGAATTTTCGAATAGAAATTCGAATTTATCCTTGTATTCTCATACAAAACTGTCACTGGCACCAAATGTTTAAAAAAATACACTGACTTTAAAAAATCGCTCTAGATAATAAATTCACTAGTGAATATATTCAAACATATCGGATATTTCGATAAACTTCGTCCATTGAGTGCATTCATTTTCAAAATATATGAAGGATAATATAATAATTGAATAATGCCATGATGGCCGTGTTAGCAAATCTTTCTCAAGTACTGGTAACTGTTCTTTGAATTCATAATGATTTTGAGAAATTCTATTCATATGTTGTAACATGTAATGTAGTCAAATAAATGAGAATGCGCTTAGTCAATAATCCGTTTAATTAAACCTCCTGTTAAGCTTACCTCACGTTAACCAACCGCGTCGCAACCACTACAAAATTTATTTTGATTAATCCAATACATTGCGTCGACGATAGTACAGGAAGCGGTAGGCTCGTTTCGTATACGACACATAGGTACTACACAAAGCAATACCGAAGTATGTCCTCACGAAACACGAATTTTCGCACACATACACATCCCTAGTTCAGTTTTACCGCACACTCGTGCTTGTATAAAATTTATGGTGCACACTTTTGCACAGACTATAGCAACATAGATCTGTGAGGGGGGCCGCCGGCACTGGTCAGCCATTTCGTGTCGACGAGATTTATAACCTCCCTGTACTGTTGCCAGAACTCCCGATTTTCCAGCAGATCTCCCAATTTTATTTAAATTTCCGGAAATTGATTTTTAAAAGATTTTTTTTACAAATATTGTTGAAAATTTCGTTGAACGAAGTATTATTAATAATTATGTTCATGGTATAAGTTGGAAAATTAAATTATTTTATAAATATTATATAATAATGTTTTTAATTTATTAGATTCTAATGGAACCAATATAAAAGTCTCAATCCAAAAACATGTTTTAATAACAAGCAAGTTAGAAACTCTCGTCTGGAAGCGATATTAGAATATATTTTTTTTTGTGTGTTTGGTAATTTCGTATGAAGTCCACAAAACTGATTTTCGATGTACAATGCTAATAAAAAATATAAAAGCAAATTCAGTATACCTGTAATACTATAATCACGTTAATTTATAATATTTGTAAAGCTTAAGTAAATCTTGAATAAAATGGTGCTGAAAGTTATCAAAGTAATAAATAAACTTTCACTAAACTTACATTTTATTATAACATATTTACAACAGATGTTTCTTTCCCTTTCAGGGATTTTTTAAATTGTGCCTGGCAATATTGCTTCTTCAGTGAGATGGCACGTTTGTTTCTGACGGTTGGCAGTTTACCGCGTGCTAATTTAATTGCCAGTAAAAATAATTAAAAAAGAAATAAAGTAAAAAATTATCATCAGAATGGAAAGAAAAATCATATAGATATATAAAAAAATAGAATGTTATTATTTTATATTTAGAGTTAAAAAAATCTTTATAGCAGAAAACTTGTGTGCTTTGATTCTGCTGAAAGCCCATACATACTTTTAATACGAATTTCGCTAACAGCAGCTGGTCGATAAGCAAATACGTTAGATAAATATTCACTAAGCAATAAGCAAAAATTTAATTGGCATATCCATAGGTGGGGGTATTATTTCAAAATGCACGGTTAGGTGGTGGACGCCTGCCCCCTCCCCCCAGGCGCGGGTCAGCCGTGTTTGTCTATTGCCGCGCTTTCCCATTCACAGGGTGAATTTTCCGAAGCCCATTGCGCTTCCGACCACTGCCTCTTCCCCATCTGCCCCCCTACAGAGCCTACTTTGCTGTATTTTTATTAACGGAATTATGGAGTTTGAATGAGTAGTGCCTACTTAAGTTGATCAGGTTCCGGAAAAAGCATTGGTAGGCATCGATCTGTGAAGTTTGAGACTGGTTTACTGATTTTCAGTTTATTCTTTTCGTTGTAGGTAGACGGCATGTTCTCCCGTTTTAATTATGATTTGAAGAGTATATGCATAGACTCATATTTAATATATGTGATTTAGTGTGAAAAATGTACACGATATATGTTAGCAAACTCGAGCCCTGTCAGAGGCACGTATAAAAGTGGTCGAGAACTTTTTAAGGCACGTTTAGTTAAGTACATAATCGATAACAAAGAATCAAAGAGGATTTTAAGTTGACAATGTATAGATATTCGCTATCTCGAATTGGTAGAGGTAATTATTGACTTTTTTTTGGATATAACTAAAAAACGACCAGACTAAGTAGTCATTATTTAAAATTGTCTGTGTAACATATTGAACCAAACAATAAAACTTCCGAGGTTTTACTTATGAAATTTTTAAGCCGAATACCACAATTAATAGTTTAATTAAAAAAAAGAGTGTTTCCGATATGTAGTAGAAGTACTTCTTCATACAATATAAACCAATCGTATTCGACTCATTCAAGCGATTAGCAGTAATTATCTAAATTCAACGTTTGAATTTGGAACGTAGATGCACGAATTCATAACGTTGTCTGTGGGCGTTACAGGCTGAAGGTTGCGATCAGAAACTCATAACAAACACGTCATGTCTTATCAGAGGTGAAATGACGGGCCACTGAGTTACCGCTATTTAACTTTTTTTAGGTGGTTTGCATACGAATTTTGTCCCATCTGAACTTCTTTGTTTATCTTCGGTGTACCTATATATGTACGCTTGAATGTTTGTTGTCGCTTTACGGCTGATGTTGAGAATATTTTCGTATATATTACTTATATTACTGGCGTATACTACTGTTTATCTATAGTCCCACAGAGCCTCCAGAGAGTGCAATCAGTAATTTAACAATATTGCGACAGTATTTGCGGTCGAAACTATTACCTTTCAAGTGTACCAGGTAATTTGTTACAATGTATCTCGTTTTATAATATCTTTTTGCACATATAGGCGAGACGTCAAAGCGGACAACTCGACCACTTCTTGAAACAGAACACCGGTTGCGGTTGAAACTACTCGTAACAGTCGGTTCTAACTTATGATACGTGAGCATTCGCGAATTTAAAAATAAATGTGACAAGCACATTATAAATTAAAATATGTATCTATACAATAAATATCAATATGCACATATCTATTAGTTTTGCAAGCCTTATAACAAGATAATAAACATAATTATAAAGAGACAGCCATACACACTACCATTTAAAATAGCAGATGAGATAAAATTCTGACTCTTATAAATTCCCTATTGCAAACCCATTCTCATTTGTTTCAACAGGCACAAACAACAAAGCCAAAACTATTAAGAGCGCTTTATCTCGAAACTAATGGCCCCACATCGCACCTCGAATTCGCGTCGATTATGGTGGGTATCGATTTCGGAGTTCGATATTCAAAACTGCATTCTTGATTAATGCCGCTTATCAGCATTACACGATTGCTTGTTTGTGTATCGTAACGGCCGTTTCTTCGTGGTCAAACTAGCAACATTTTATACATGAGTAACCTAAGTTGTCTTATTTGTAAGAAAAATGTCTAAAATTGTTAATACAAAGTCAATATTCAGAGGTAATTATTATAGGAATAAATATGATTTTTTGTGTCTTGCACTCAGGTTTATCTCCATATTGTCTCTTGAGGCGTTTATTTAAAGACCTTCGTAAATATCTGAATTTACTGTACAAAATATTATATTGTACATATTATCTCTACTCCACGAAAATTGGATCGACAGCAAAATTCCATATAATCATCGAACCTGGTTACAAAATTTCACGAGAATCGGTTAAGAGAGTACAGAAAAACTATTGCACATCCGGAGAGAAACACGAAAGAATTTTTACTGAAGCTGGAATGGAGACGCTTTGGTCGCCCTTCTGGCTCGTTCGATAAATAAAATCACAACTTTTATATCTCCAAAGAGGGTATAAGGGTTTTGTCTTCATCAAATCAGCTTCCTATGAAATGCGTGTGAATTCGATAAGCGTCTTAATGAAGGCTTGGAGGATATACAGTATAAAAAAAACATGGCTATTGCATAAACGAAACTCGCCAAAGTTTTAGTCACACATTTTAAACTTTCTGGCCAACGTTTCCAAAACGAACACCAGAAAGTTTCTAAAATAAAACCGATATCGCGGTAACACTTCTATCAATCCATTTTCAAATCAGTCGCTGATTGAACTGTGAAACCGAAATCATTTAAAAATGTACCAATTTGCACCACCTAACAATTACATACGCAGACTAACATGCTGCATATAAGGCTGCAGGCCGTCTGTCGCACCGGAAAATTTCCCCTATTGAAATATTCAAAACTTTTTCAAACTGGGGGTAGTCGCGAAACTGACCGACGAAATTCAGTTACATAGCGATCTGTACACTAGGTAATACGATTAGTGTATACGGGCCTTTATAATGCTTTTAATGTAATGAGTTATATGTAATTTGTACAGATTATGTTTCCAAAACCGAAAGCAATAAAACATATGCAAATTTTCGCATTAAGAAACAATTATCTATCAATAGCTTTGCATATTGCAAAACCTGACAGTTCAGAACAATTGCATCACAATTCTGAGAAATTTGTGTTCTTTCGAAAAAATGAGCGTCATTCAAGATATAAAGTATATTAGGCGAAAAATGCTGTATTTTTAATAATTTTTATGTAATTATTTATTTGTAACTTTTAGCGTCCCTCGCAGGGCTAAAGGAACAAGCACGAGTCGCAATCTTCCCCATTCTTTCCATCTCCGACCTGGAAGCATCTGGTAGTATGTTTTCACATCCAGGTACAAGATAGTTCATGTTCACTATTAATACAATCCTTAAGACTCCCTATTAGCGATACTCACATGTCTAGCTCAAAAACGTAGTCAAAAACCTGAAATTCAGACATCTGGATTAAAACCTTGACCTAAATAGAAATAACTAGACTTTCAATTAAACAGTTTATAGGGGCCTCTAAAACATTAAAAGTAAGCCGACAAATTTTTATTTGCACCCTACCATGTTAAATAATTGTTTGTTATCGTCGTCTAGAACTCATTCAATTGAATACTTACAACTATTTTTGAATCTATAATAAATAACTGTCACAGTTGTCAATTTTGAAATTTTTGGTCCAAAAATTTCTTCTCTCAAAAATCTCTTAATCTCTAATCTAATTAGCAATCTGATATATCTGTAAATTATGAACCATATCCTGTATTTACCACAAATAATGAAAACATCGATTTATAATGGGTATTCGACACACGATCGTAACCATTTTTTTCTTTTACGTGTTGTTTTTATGCTGAAGACTTAAGGAGCTAGGCCCGACTCTTAAAAGAACAACACAAACTACCTATTTGTTTTTCTTTTATGCGAATAAATACACAATACTGAAATGTACAACATGCTTTGAAACATTGCTTCGCTTGGTCACTAAAGCTCCATCCTATATACTTCATAGACTTTCGCAGCCATACTTTCTAGGTAAGCATGTGACATAAGGGCCGTTGCACACGCCCGTCTGATTATTCCAAAATTCATGTCCATCCGGGCAGTCGGCGTGCAAAATACGGTACGTGCAAGTTCGGACGGTTTTATCCCGTCCGGTTGTCAGTGTGTCTTTTCCTTAAAATAGGGTATGCAGTCGAAATCACACTACGTTATTCAGATGGTTCTTTTTTTAATTTCTGTTGTTTTGTATTAGGGTAAAATAGTCCTACAACGCAAATACGTAGAATGTAAATTGGTGATCCCCTTAAATGTCACACTATAATTATATATACGAAAATTTAAGAGTGATGATGTGTATGTTTGTTTCTCTTTCTTGTTGTAACGGCTGAACCAATTTGAATAAAACTTTAAATATATATATTGATACCAGTTACTTCGGAATCTGAAGGTTGTTGGTTCGATCCATAGGGCGGTAATTATTGAATATTCTTAGAGATGTTTTTAAACGTAAAAATACTGTAGATTTTCGTAGTCTGTTCCCGGTTGATAGTAATATAATTGCCTCCAAAAAGCATGGGAGCAACACACATTTATGTGGTGAAATGAGGGTGCTTACACACATCAGACCATTTTGAGATACCCATCTAGAAGACGTATTCTTTGTGAAGTAGTCAATGTTACATTGTAATTATTTTATACTACTTAAATGTTTGGAATTCTCATTTTATCTTTATAATTATTAATATTTAAACTGAATCTAGTTATTTGAAATTTACAGTTATTTAGTTTGCACTTATCCTAAGAACAAAGATTCGAGAAGCTGCACTGGCATATCCTTTTAATATAAGAAAGGACTGTTTTCAAAATTTAAACAAACTATATTTTAAAGTGATCAAGCTTTTTGGTGTAATTCAATATCAGTATTTTAGAAAAATTACCCTGTTTTTGTATCTGTTTCGACTCGATGCTCGACGACGACTCCAAGTTGATTATTTCTCTATTGTACAGTAAAACTGTCGTGCTTTTCCGAAATCTTCAATATAAATGAATTTCTAATATACTATTGTACATATATATACAGATATTTATCTGTTATAATAACTAGAAAGTCGAAATAACTGTATGTTAAGGCGTTATCGTAGGTAACCTAAGTAGGCTTGTGAAGATGCATTGAATTTCTTGTAAATATCTATAGATTACAAATAATAATTTGGAAGGTTGCTAGTAGACAAAATAATATTTCGTAAATAAATATATATCTTATTTCTAAACACTTACCATTAATGTTGATTTTAGATCTTATTCCGTGCGAAAATGCCTATGGCCTCCGTTGGGTCTGTAAAAGAGGAAAAAGATATAGAATTATTTTAAATCTTTGATATATTTTAGTTGAACAAAGGATACAATTTTACTTGGGTATAGTACCACCAACTTAACTGTGCAGTTTTCGAGGGCGCTACTGGTCAAGGAAATCAACTACAAACTGTCACAATTTGAAGGAATGTTGTAGTTCTTTTTTTTGCCTGCCGCCTGAACAGATAATTTGGTGGGACTGTACTAATACTTTTGATATAATACATATATTCAGGCGTTTATTTTCGGAAATCCAAAATAAAGAATTAAAAAAGAAATAATGAGAAAACAATTATAAGTGAATATTTCAGAAAACATTGAAAAAATATATCTACTGAAGATACCGCGTATTTTTCCTGTAAAGGCGATATGACAGCCCATGACAGATGGTATAACAGTTTAGATGTTGTACCAGTTAAAGATGTTGTACCAGTTAAAGATGTTGTACCAGTTAAAGATCCTATACCAGTTTTGAAGCACTCGTAGCGAAGTTTGCTTAGCCGTTCTGAACTGATCAGCAAAGTTAAGCAACGTCCGCCGGGGTCAAGGGTTGGATGGGTGACCGCTGGTGACATTACTACTGAGCGGTTCTGTGCTTCGTAGGGCCGGTTTAGACGTCGGTCCCGATTGTTGTCTTAGGATGGCAGTCGTTATAGCATGGTGGTAGGGCCTTTTGCGAATGCCCGCCTGGCTTACTACCAACCTCAAGTAGAAATCAGGTCAAGGACCTAACGGTGTGTTCCAGCAGCTGTCCTTGAGAGCCAGTAATTCTAGGTTAGCGTAAACAACATATTCGATCACATCATCACTTGGTATCAGATGAGATAGTGGTCAAAAGCTGACCTATCAGGCATAAAAAAGAGTGAGTGAGAGAAGTGAGTGCCCGCCGGGAGCTCGCAGACGCTCGCTGTCGACCCGGGTCGACGTATTCGATCTTCAACGTAGGTGTTTTTGTCGGTTTAATTTATAATATTTAAATATATGTAAAACTCCAAGAGTTTCAATTAAAAAAAAAAGATGCATATTCGGTTATAAATGAGTTACCCGTATAAATGCTGTACCAGTTATGGATGCTTTACAAGTGCTATATGCAGATGCTATACCGGTGTAGATTCCATATTAGTGTAGATGCTTACATATATGATATAGATACTAAGTCTGTTCAAAAGACTAGACTTGAAATGTGACTTGGAGACTGTGCTAATATTATTGATGAATAATGTACAGGTTTGTTAATTTTCAACTTACTTATATTGTATATGAATACACGAAATCGATAACGGGATATTGGCTAAACTTTATTGAAATTTTAATTAGAAATCCCAAGTCCCATTGCTTAGCATATTGGATACCTTTTTTTAAATAGAAAACAACGACCGGTGTTTTGATACAAAAATGAGCACTTCGTCTATGATAAAACTCCTATTTACAAACTGATAAAGTTTTGTATCCTTTTAATTCCAACCCTTTATTGACAAAGGTAGAGTGGGTAGAATCGATATGTCTTATCGATAAGCATAATCGACGGCTCGATGGTTTATCGATATCGATCTATACGGGTTGGCACGTGCGCAGGCGACCACCCGGCCTGTACGGCGACCGTGTTTTATTCATTATATGAAAACTTTTTTATAGCTGTAAGACGAACATAACCTTAATGTAAATTTTAATATGACCTTGTCCCTATATATATTAAATATAGATACTCAATAAATAGATAAATTCACAAATGGAAAGAAGGAATTCAGAAATGGACAAAAAATAATATTGTGTAGGCTAACCTTGAATTACTGGCTCTCAAGAACAGCTCCCGGAACACACCGTCAGTTGCTTGTCGACCGATATTCTACTTGAGGGTGGTAGCTAGTTAGGCGGGCATTCGCGAAATGCCCTAACATCATTCAAACGTATCACACGTGTATACGATAAATAATAGAATAAAATAAGAATAATTGTGTGTGCCACTAAGTGATGTCACTTACCGTGTTTAAGGACATGATCAAGCACACACTAAAATAAAGTAACAATTTAGCACAAAAGATTGCCAGGTGTGACGTGGGCGTGGGTAGTTTTTTTCATAGTATTTATGGCAACACTTTGAGAGCCTAATTGTCAGGTAAAGCATAAAGGAAGCCCTCGACACAGGAAGTAATTTGTAAGCACAAGGGGGCAGTATTCTGTAGAATATTGATTTATGCGTGTGGTATACTGGTACTTAGTAAATTGTTACTTATTCTGTAGTAACTATCGTTTAATCTGTAACTTATCAAGGGTCAGTAAATTTTTCTTTTATCACTGATAGGCTTTTTTTGATCACAACTGAAGCGCTCGTAGTGGATCTTGCCTAGTCTGCTGCTGTTATTACTAGGATGGGTGACCATAAAAAACTCAAAGTGTTGCCATATATTTATGGCAACACTTTGAGAGCCTAATTGTCAGGTAAAGCATAAAGGAAGCCCTCGACACAGGAAGTAATTTGTAAGCACAAGGGGGCAGTATTCTGTAGAATATTGATTTATGCGTGTGGTATACTGGTACTTAGTAAATTGTTACTTATTCTGTAGTAACTATCGTTTAATCTGTAACTTATCAAGGGTCAGTAAATTTTTCTTTTATCACTGATAGGCTTTTTTTGATCACAACTGAAGCGCTCGTAGTGGATCTTGCCTAGTCTGCTGCTGTTATTACTAGGATGGGTGACCGCTAGTGGTGTTTACTACTGAGCGCTTTCGTGTTGCGGAGGGCATGTTGCCGTTGGTCCCAGTAATAATGCCACTAACGGTCACCCATCCAAATCATAACCTCAACTCCGAACTTAGGTATATCGTTTAAGAATGACTATTCAAGTAAAACGCGTTATTGAAAGCAGAGGTTTTCGAAGAAGGTTTATTTAAATTAAATTGAATTATCAGACGATAAATTATATATAACAGATGTTTCTAAATTCTCTTCTCATCGAAGGCATACATTTTGACCGATTTATTGGCACTTATACACAACAAAGGCCTACGTGCGTATTAGCCTCTTTGCGGATCACTTTGAGCAACCGGAAAAAAAGAAACAACTTTTTGCTACAGATGTTTGATTTTCGCTTTCTTTATCGATGACTTCTGTATCCTTAAAGACTATTGTGTTGATCTTTTGATTCGAATAGTTTGAAATCGATTGATTTCATGCGGGCGTAAGCAAGGTGTGATTTCGGATGATGTATCTACTAATAAACTATGTGTGTCGTATGTAACTTCTTAATTGTTGTATATTTTTACCTTGATAGTGTAGAGTTTCGAAGCAATAATAGCAGAGCGATTATAGCTATGGACTGCGGTGCCGCAGATCCATGGTTCGAATCCCACCGCCAGCTAGAGGCTTCACCGCATGGTAGAAGGGCATTTTGCAAATGCTCGCCTGGCTAGCTACCACCCTCAAGTAGAAAATCTGTCACCAAGCACCGAACAGTTCGTTCCGGCAGCAGTCCTTGAGAGCCGGTAAAATTACAGGCACATGAGACTCAACAACTGTATGTGTGACGGGCGCAGTGCAGTTCGTCGCTTGTGTTGATATGCATCTGTTTTAGGCAGTGGTTGCCGCTTAACATCAAGTGGACCTCGTGTTTGTTCCTTCACAATAACATAAAAAAAAGTGTTATTGTAGGAGTAATAAAGCTACGTAATGTTATTACACAGTTAATAATATATAGCATACTTCTAGGTTAGCCTGAACAACATCTTCAACCACAACATCACTTGCCATCAGGTGACATAGTGGTCAAAGGCTAACTTATTAGGCATAAAAAAAAAACATATAACTAGCTACAATTTCTCCAAGAAACAGTGCTATTACTTCAACATCCAAATTGTCTATCCATATCTGAAGCGACTGAAAGCTAGGCATCGAAGTACTTTCAATATTAGTTGCCTTTTTTACACGACTGTACAAAGAAGAAGTGTTATGTTTTCAGGGTTCATGTATGTATGCATTTTTATGAGTTTCTTTATTCCACCGTAACTTCTAAACGGCTAAACCGATGTTAATGTATGACATATCGTCAGATTTGTCTTGATAGCGCAAGTGACACTAGGTACATGAAAAAAATTTAAAAATATATGCTGGCTGATTTATGACCCCATATAGTGAGTGAAAAAAAATATGTTTCAAATCAAAATGAAGGGCTTTAAAGAAAGATTCCATAAATAGAAAAGAACCATAAGAAGCTTAACGAAAATAAATAACTTGCAGTCGGGCTTTTTACTTTTTTAATTAATTTGTCATTTGTCAGCTAGGACCCACGTTATAATTACCAGAAAGATGACGAACACATACAGGCAATTTAACAAAGAAAGGCTGAGCACCTACCACCACCAGTAATCAGAACCAAGTTCTTTTCCCCTAAAAACGGATCTGTCGCCAAGCACGTAACAGTTTTATCAGGCATCTTTACTTGAGAGTAATTTTCAATTCGATTTTCTTTCCTACTACAGTCTATACACAACTACAATAGTTGTCAAAAGGCTAGCCTTCACACAAATAAGTTACTTGTGTTTATCGTGTATATGCTCACAGTTGCAAGGAAGCTCTCAAACGACATTAACACATTCGCACCCATGCGGGCTCGCACCAAATTGAAGGAACTATTCTTGAGCCCCTTGAACTCACAATAGACCACTAAAATTGGTCTACTCGCCCAAATTACCACTATTCCTCATCCCGCATCCTCGGACCCCTGCGGTTTACCCACAAATTAACTGTATTTTTTGCGAAGACTCACCGGAAATCTTTAACCATTGAACAATTTATATGACACTCCCATGCATACGAAACAAATAAATTACGTATTCGAAATCAACCCTTTACTTATCTCCATCGGTACGTCAAAACACGAGACGTATCATGTCATTAAGGCGCGTTCACACGCCCACTTGCAAGAGCTACGCACGGAAGTGACGCAAGAAGGTCGACTCCGTCTTGAATGACACGCACACTTCGGATCGTCTTGCCTGTGTTCGTGTGTGAATGGCCGAAACGTACGCGTAAACGTTGAGATTGTACTCGGCTATTGAGATTGACGGCTCGACCGACTGCCAGACAAACATTGCATGATAGACGACACTCGCTTAATTGAAAGACGTCGGTTATAGTTCCGGTGAATTAACAGTTGTTGGCGTTGCTATTCGGTCGTTGTAATGAGTGAATATGCCATAAAGTCGCACTCCATCGCGCTTAGAACAATGAAACTCGAAAAACTGTTAGTCATTTCCGAAACTGTAAGCGAATATGTAACGATGAGTGACGCTGACGGGGGCATTGGACCTTGTGCCAAAATTTACTAGGCTTAAAATAAACCTTAACACGTTAAATTAGGGATATTGTTTAAATTGTAAGTATTAATGTGAGGGAATGCAGGCGGGGTGCGCGGGCAGGTGTGATGCCGGCGTGCCGTGCCAGATGTCTTGAACAAATTGCCGTGCCATACGGTAGTGTGGACACACCCTAGGCCACGGCGTGTGCCAAGTTTTAATTTTATGCTTGATTACGGTCGATGCCGAGCTCTAATTAATGGTTAGGAGATGGAGCTTGATTGGAGCCGCATCCGATTCGATACAAGCATTGCTTCGTACTTTATTGATATTCTCTACTACAACAGGCCACGTAACAAAATATCTATGGTAGGATCACGTAGATCATAATCAAACTTACAGGCCCAAATCCTTATTATTACTTTTTATATATAATGGGTCAGACTTCGACCACTATCTCATTTGTGAGTGATGAAGATGATGGTCATTCGGTTAAGTGGCGCCAGATTTTTAAAGGGTGGTAATCAGAAGAGTATTCTCAAAATACCCCATCATCATGTGGCTTATAACCAGACTACAGTATGAAACTAAGCCTAGTAGAGGGCGAGAGGTCCTTCACATTATGTGGCACCTGAAAACATAACTGAAAGCAAGAAAATAAGGAAACAGCTGATAAACTGAAACCAGAGAAAAATAGACCCAAACAGTACTCCGACATGTAAGTACAGACCTTTATAACCACGAAGGGGTTCCGTATTCTCAGAGCGTAGTTGCAAATACTATTATCTACCTAAGAGATCTTATTATATTGGTTTACTGTACGTACCAATAGCTTTTACACCCACACTGAGACGTTGTGTCCAAACGAGGCCGTCCAAATGCGCATCAATCATGTACTGTGGAGGGGTCTGCCTTTGTGAATGAACAGGTCTGTACTGTACATAGAAATCACTGTATCACATATCATGCGTGTACCGTTACGTGAGGAAATAAATAGAAAACCGGAAACGACGTTGACCTCTCGTCTATTGTGACATTTTACGCCAACTGCGGTCAATTACTTTTATGGATATTATTAGACCAATGGGTATATAGTCCTTTAATGTTGCAATATATGTATATTAAGAACGTATGACTTTTCAAATCCGCATGCAGTGTCACTTGTTGCTACATGTGCCACTAAGGCGACCCTGCTAAGAGTGCCTAAGAGTGCTAAGTTGTTAACCCTAATCGTATGTCTAGCGAATACCACATCCAGTTTTTTTAGAGTTTGTGCTAGTATAGTATTCTTATGGATGATGGCAGCATCCCCTATGACGTATAAAAAAAATGACAGTGCAGAATTCATAGCGCTGCCATCTGGTAAAGAACATGGAAACGCGTGCACTTTGTACAGCCAGAAGACAAGGGTTCGACCTGGAGGTTGAACCCTAGTCTACAATTTTAGGACCCCAGACTACAATTTTACGCTCTTACACTTTAAGAATGTTTCTAGGTTCTGTAAAGAAACTTCTCATCAATAGCTGGAAAGATGTCTACCGCTGATCAAATGCCTTATATATAATATGCAATAGAGGGACTTTAGAATATGAGTCTGAGATAGATTCTAACTGGTAAAGTGGATACATGTCAGTAACAACTTTCAATCACCTTTGAAAATCCAATACCCATTTTAGGTTTAACTTGCGTTGAACATGTAATTATACTACTATATAATACTCGGTACTTTATTTATCATGGTCATCATCATCAACATGTGAAGATGTACACAGTTAAACAAAGGCCTCCCCAATTAGAGGGGGTTCGCCGGTAATCCCAACGCGTGGCAAACGCTGGTGCCTTCTGGTATTTTTCCCTCCGTTGTACCATACGTTTTTCACAGGACGATGTACATTTCTAGCCACGCACTCCACGGACCACGAATCTACTAATCGAAAATCACAACCCTTATTTAGCTTAGCTAAACTTCATTAGTCAATGCTATCTGGTCAAACGCCTGAAGGCAAAGCCCGCGGCTTTTGGACAGGAGTAATCGTGTTTAAGCCCTGTAACTGGATAATTAGCTCTCGAAAATAGAACGCGGAAAATATACCGCGTTGATAAGAAGCATACGTAACATTTTCTTAATCGATATTTGTATGAAACTTCCTCCTAAAGATGTACACAGTTAAACAAAGGCCTCTCCAATTAGAGGGGGTTCGCCGGTAATTCCAATGCGTGGCAGACGCTGGTGCCTTCTGGTATTTTTCCCTCCGTTGTACCATACGTTTTTCACAGGACGATGTACATTTCTAGCCACGCACTCCACGGACCACGAATCTACTAATCGAAAATCACAACCCTTATTTAGCTTAGCTAAAATTCATTACTTAATGCTTTCTGGTCAAACGCCTGAAGGCAAAGCCCGGTGCTTTTGGATAGGAGTAATCGTGTTTAAGCCCTGTAACTGGATAATTAGCGCTCGAAAATAGAACGCGGAAAATATACCGCGTTGATAAGTATAGTATAGTAAGTTATAGATAATTTTGAAGCAGTGATGGCTCAGTGGCATTGGCTATGGACTGCCGCGCAGCAGGTCCATGGTTCGAATCCCGCCCAGAGCTTGAGCTTCACCGCATGGTGGAAGGGCATTTTGCGAATGCCCGCCTGGCTAGCGACCACCCTCAAGTAGAAAGTCTGTCGCCAAGCACCGGAAGGTGTGTTCCGGCAGTAGTCCTTGAGAGCCAGTGAAATTACAGGCACAATGAGACTTAACAACTATGTCTCAATGTGACGGGCGCAGTGCAATTCGCGAGTTGTCATGAATTGCAACTGTTATAGGCAGAGGTTTGTCCACTTAACATCAGGTGGGCCTCGAGCTTGTTCCGTCACAATAAAATAAAAAAAAATAATAAGCATAAGTAACAATTTCTTAATCGATATTTGTATGAAACTTCCTCCTAAACATAAACCCTATTATCTGCGTCGAATGCCCCAAACTCAGAATTACACCGTCAATTGTTCGATTGTTAAGACCCCAATGCACTCTCCTAGCTATGCCACTGCGATAATAATAGTGCGGAGAAAGGGGTCGCCTGCACCTTTCGTAAGGGATGAAATGTCGCGTGCCTCGTGGTAATATGCATCTTACACCTTGTGGAACACCGGGTTGTAATGTAATAACTAATAAGTAACTCTTTACTTAACATTATCAATATTGGTTTACACATTGTTTTTTTGATTGTAACTCAAGTTATCTTGAAAATATGTCGACTGGATGTTTCATACAATAAATCGAATTTAAAGTGTCTCAATATCAGATTCGAGAATTAAGATTTATGTGGTATATTTTATATGGAATTTAAACATTATTTACTAATTTTAATTAAAAATATAGACACTGTGATTTCATCGATTTAAGTTTGATAAATGTTCATCATATTCACGATGTCCAAAATACTTCACTCATAATTACTAGAGGCGTTACTTTGCGGAAATCCATATTTAATAATAACAAATATTTTAAGAAAATATTAATCTAATACTTTTTGTAAACACTTAAAAATACAAAGATATATCTAGTAACAATTCCGCCTAGTTATTAAATAATTTCCTCTTAAATTACGCGTTATTGTCATTAGATATATTTTTAATATCAACAAAAATGTTGAAAATATTTTAAGAATATTCAATTAATATTTTAGTAAAACACTTAAAAATATAAAAAATATATCTAGTGACAATTCCGATAGATTCCGGGTTTTTTTTTTAAATATTTATTATATATTTTTTATTATGCTTTCACAATATTTTTAATTTTTTTTCATATCCCTTGGCTTTCCTTCCTCATTATTGAACTGTCGTGGTACTACTTTACTAAATGAATATTTTTACAGACACAATGTTATTACAGTATGAGTTTAATACTTATTAAAATTATAAACAAAATACAAAATGGAAATTCACATCTCGCAACAATACTACCGAAATCGTAAACGATAAGCAGATGCGTAATCGATATCCGCATCGATTTGCATTGAAGTTTAAACCGATATAATACACAATTTATGTATAAAACGAGGGTGCAAATATACCGCAGTGAAGATGCTCATCATAATAATATTACTACTGAATAGTAAGCTGCATAACGCATCTGCAGCGCGTGCGATTGCGAAAAGATGCGATGATCGTACGGTATAATGTATTAGTGCCTTTATTATGAATTTATGGTAAAATTTATAGAAATTAATTAAGGTACGTAATATTTTTTTGATATCTCTTTTTGTTTTATAGTCGCAATCCATATAAATGTGAATTTGGTTTTAATAACTAGCTAACTTATTTCAATATGATACGGTATTTATATGAGCATAAACGAATAAAGTAAATCCTACTCGTACATAAAACTAAACATATGAAAATTGTTTCGTACATGAAACATAATAATCATGCTGTAACCATTTTTCAATGGTATATTCAGAGAATGACCGCTTGGCTAGCTCCCACTCTACTAGCAAATCTGCCGGGAAGCACCTTGAAGTGTGTTCCGGCAGCTGTCCTTGAAAGCTAGTAATTCTAGGTTGGCCTGAACAATATCTTCGACTGCATCATCACTTACCAGTTAAGATATTTTAAAAGTCTTGCCTATGAGTTACAAAGATAAGTCTTTTCAAAAGTGAAATTTCAGTATTTATAGTACAAGATCACCTAATTTAAGTAATAAAACTGTAAACGAAACTGATGCTAATTTTAATTGTAAGGTCTCCGAACCCAAAGATGATCGAAAACCCATTCCAAATTCGAATCCGACCGGTATCGGTATCGATCGCGATGCACCCTCTTCGCGCAGCTGCTCCCGCGCAGGGTCAAAGGTGCTTTGGGGTAAGTGCGCCAAGTATTTTACTGTACTTGGAGTGCGCAGGATAACGACAGCGGCCATGTTGAATCGATAGACTTAATGTTGGGAAGACAATTTAATTTATAATATTTTTCAATATAACTAAAAGGATTTTCAACGATTATTAATATAAATTAATTATATTTTATTTGCTTATTGGTATAAAATATATATTTGTAACTCTAGGGATTCTTAAAGCAAAGATTGCCTAGTCAGTCATGACCGAGCATCGTTATCTACGCTTACTACTTGGATGGGTGACTGCTAGTAGAATCTACAATTGAGCGCTTCCGTATTTCGGAGACCATGTTAAGCCTTCGTCGGTCCTAGTCTAGTCCTAGTCTTGGATGGCAGTTATTGTTCACTTATGGTGGTAGAGGCCAAAATATATGGCTGTTTGTGACGAAAGTCATCCTTAAATACTTAGAAATTAGAAATAAGAAAGAAAATAGGACTTACACAATTTTGAGTGAATAATTTTTTGGTCTCTTAATTTGTAAATGAGATAGTTGCAGAGTTGTAATGGTCATTTACTGATGTAAATATGACACAGTCTACATATAATATTATTTTGGGGAAATAAATAATTCATATAAAACCTTTAATTATGAAAAGCAAAAAGAAAATCTTCATTATAGGTAAGACACAATTTAAAAGTACCCACCATTTTTCTTTCTATATTTTTTACTTGTGATTTAATCAAAAAAGACCACCTGGTAGTCGATGGACCGACAATTGTCTTAGGCGCCACATCGCCAAATATAAAGACATTTGATACGCCCACAAAACACCATTATAAACCGTATCAAAGCATGTGCACCGATCTTATCTTTTGACACGTGCTTTTCTTAAAGCTGTCTCTAAAATCGCCTTATACTGTATAAAGACAAGAGCTATAATAGCCTGTCTTCATTTTAAACGTGTTCGCTCTTACAACATTAAACGTCTCGGAAAAGTCTTACGATATTTTAAGTTTTATGTCGTATAAAATAAGATTTGAATTCGATTAAATTCTTGTTTACTACGATTTGTAGTAAACGTAAGGTGCCGGACGTAAGATCAGCTGTTCCAGTCATGGTTTGCAGCCTTATTTTGGACATGGATTCACGAATATCAACTTTATTATCATATCTCGAGATCTTATTGTAATGAACAAATATTACTTGTACAGAAGACTTCAACAACTAAAGATTTGCGGTTGACAAATCAGATTTGGTTTACTATTTGTTTGACTAAACAATTTATGTAGGAGCAATGTAAAACTTGCATGTTTTTAAAAGGTCGTCTACTTGACAGATTGGAAGACTGAAGTGAATAACCTTATTTTTTGTGTAAAGTTTGTATTCAATTGCTGAGTACAAGGTGCGTTATCTTTTTCTTACGATTACCGACGTTATGATTTATAAAAATTGAAATAATAATACCAAAAGCGACCACTAATGTAACCTCTCATAATCCTCTAACAATACGAAAAAAATACAAAACAAGTAAGAGCATTACATTCCTCTTATGATGGGGTGGCTTCAGACATGTGCGCACGCGCCACTCGCAATCATAGTAATAATAACGTAAAAAATAATAATAAATCGGGTGAAGAATAAAAGAATAAAGAAATCTCCCCCTGGCCTTTATCTTGCAAACAGACTTTGAAATGTTAAAGATAATAGGGGTCCACCACCCCAGTGCGCGCGCGCACCTTTAGCGGGGGTTGCAAAGGGCGATATGACGCTGCGACACGCGTCTGTTTTGGCGGTTTAGTTTGAATTTGGAATGGCGTCTTTGGCTTTTTGAAATATGGTACTATACTTTTTCGAATAGTACAGAGTAAGAACCTAAGTATGTTTACGAAAATTTATAAATACAGGTTATTTTTTACCTTTCTGTATTATGCAAATACTTCTTAAGGTTCATAATTTCAGATTATTTGACGTAAGAATGTGTCAACATGTTATTAAACCAACTAAATGTTAGGTAGGTACTTATTATGAAGGCGCCTTTTTCTCAAACAAAAATCCAATCGAAATGTTTCATAAAATTCAATGAATTTACACATAATATATGGCATAAATCTGTGTTTCTGGATACATATAATGATGGTAGGTATATAAGTACCTACTATTCAAGAAGTGCCTGCATCTGCTAGAAAAGTTATTTTCATCGTAGAAAGCACATCAGGTATCAACGTTCTACGTAAGGTAGAATGCTAAGACATCAGAAGAGACACTTACAGTATTTTATGCTGATATAGCTTTTTGACCAACATCTTATCTGTTGGTAAGTTTAAACAGGCTTCACACAGAATTGCTGGCATTCAAGTACGGCTGCTGGTACACAAAGATGGATTCAGATTTATCTACTTGAGGATAGCTGGAGGCGAGCATTCGCTAAATGCCCTACTGTGCAGCAGGATTCAAACCCACGGATCTTCAGGCGGCAGTCTATTGTCACTGGAAAATCATTGCTTCAATTTGCTTTGCCATGTATCTCATATACAACGAGTACATAAAGCGTGTCATTTTAGCCGAGGAGTTTAATTCGAGCCAAAGGCGAGGGCTGATATAAGTCGAGGCTAAAATGGGTTTTACGCACGAGTTTTATATTCGGATTTTTACTTGAATTGCGAGGAAATTATCAACGGTATTGTAATACATATTTCTTTAAAATTCCATTCCATTCCATTAAAATTGAAACAGATAGATATTGTCATTGTTCCAAAAGAACTAGATTTTTATTATAAAGACCCAAGCAAAATTCTTAGATGAAATATATTAAAAAATTAAACGTGAACCATTTTTGATAAAATAATGTTTATGCACTTGTGCTTAAGAAGCCGCTTGAGTCCGCTTAAACCGGGCGTAAACAAGAACTTTACGAGCATGAGAAGTGAAAAAATAATTTCGACATCTTTCTTACATAAGCCGTCAAATCACCGTGCGCATTGATATTATACAGTAATTAAAAGCAAATACAATAGTTTTTATACACGAGAAGTTTTCTTGCATATAAGTGTAAGAACCTACGTATTTCTATATTTTCTTTCGTCATGAAGAAATCCACTGTCCACGTTAACCGGTGAAAAGCAACTAGCATAGGTCACAAACATTTTAATCAGTCGGCCGGTGAAGGCACGTTTCCATACATTGTCTTCGTCTGCTGTCTGCATGTAATCAAAGGACTGACAACAAAGCCTATCTCGTTTGGAAAACGTTTGTTTTGTTCGTGCCTCGGTAATTGGCTTTCGATTTATATTCGAGTTTTCTTTTTTTAGGAAAATTTTATTGTATTCAGTGTTGCGATTCGAAAACTACTACTAAAGTCTTTAGAGATGTTCATTATACTTTGTTGTTGGCGGATAAAATAGCTATTACTATATGTTTTTAAGCAATGATGGCCGAGCGGAAATAGCTATAGACTGCCGTGCCGCAGGTCCATGGTTCGTTTCCCACGCCGGCTTGAGCTGCACTGCATGGTGTAAGGGCATTTTGCAAATGTTCGCCTGGCTAGCAACCACCCTCAAGTAGAAAATCTGCCGCCAAGCACCTAACGTTGTGTTCCAGCAGCAGTCCTTGAGAGTCAGTGATGACAGGCACATGAGACTTAACAACTGCATACAGTTGTGGCTGACTGAGACATATCTTAGGTTGACGGGCGCAGGGCAATTCGTCACTTGTGACGAAATGTATCTGTTATAGGCAGAAGTTAGTTCGTTTAACATCAGGTGGGGCACGTATTTGTTTCATCACAGTAACAAAAAACATGTTTACGCTTGTAACGTGTATATTTCATTTGAGAATTTAGGTATTAAATTGACATAATTTACCAAATGTATTGTATTTTTTTAACAAATCCCAATGCTCCATTTATAAGTTCAATCAAGAATGGCATAGCAAAAAAATCTCATTTGAACTCAAGACATGCGGGTTTGACATATGTTGGCAAGGTGCGGTTTCACAATGAAACTCTTCCTTCGAAAGGTGCAAATTTGGAGTAGGTCATCTTAATTTTTTGTATCCCTTTCTTTCTGCAATATATCTTACCTGAGTGAACACGTGTTATACTCAGAATGTACTTATCATGCGCTTGGGTAGGTAAGGGTTTATCTTTATGCAGAGCTAACGACATCTGGATTAGAAAAATCTCTTTCGATCTTTTTAGTCTATATCCTGATAATGAAACCTACGTTATAAAGATACCATCGCTTAGATTTATTTATGTATTGGGTACGAATAAATACATATAACAATTTGTAGTGTATTGCAAAAAATACGTAATTTAACCTACTGTAATCCTGCGTATGGTTTCTATTATAAAAGAAATTGATCTGATAATTTTTATTTACCATAATCTTACCTTAAAGGTCATTTATTAGAAGTTTAATATATATTTCCTGTACTAATTAAGACAGAAATTGAGACTGCTCCCATCTTTTTGTATTTTATAGGTACTTACTTAGATTGTTAGCTAAGAAACCGCTTATGATGACATGTGTCCAGGCGAAAAATCTGATACTTTCTGAAAACTGCAAAAGTGGGTAGGTAAATTAAACAAGTTATTTTTCCCATGACGATATTGCTTGCACCCATCTTTTAATTTAAATTTGGAATGCTGGTCAAAAATAGGGGTGTGTAAATCGGTTCGCGTGACATTAAATCGGTATCGATTATAGTATGCAGATTGTGGCACACTAACACACATAAATTACTGGCAACCTTGGATGGGGAGTCATAAATCAATTCCGCGGTGTTGGTCGTTTATGAATAAACAAAATGCTATCGGGAAATTTTCTTTGCTGCTTTAGTTTTTCAAGAGAGATTATTACATTTTCCTGCTAGTCTACAACGATAGATTAATTTGTGTTCTTAAATTATTTTTTTTTGTCTTGAATTTTACCAGATATTATTTTTGATATAATATCATTGGCTAAAGGTTTTTGCATCTGTACAATTTCAGGCACTATGACATAAAAGTGGTAAGATATTTGCGAATTTCTACATTCTAATTATTATTGAACATTCTAATATTTTTACATTCAAATTATTGACAAACAAACTTCTCGACATTTTGGTGTCACGCACGACCTATACTCTAGTAGGTTAGGTTTTTATATATTGGACGTTTTGAAGTCATAACCTATTTTCCGAAATCTTATTGAATCTATAGACTTAGGTTCTGCATATTAAATAATTTGTTTTGTGGTTAAATATATGGCCGAAAAGAAAACAACGCATTACACGTATTAAACGAAAAAATAAATTTATTTTTTTCATTAGGAACCGATCTTTGCCAGAACTTTCGTTAGTAGGGGGTAACCCATAAACCATCTGCTATTCGTGAATGAAGAAACTATTGTATAATCTTTGCAAGGGGGTTGTTTTGAAGAGCGTGACATTTGGTGTTAACCCTTAAATGGTCATTGAACGGTTTTTTTAATACTGTGCATTTGTTATCTCATTTAGGTTTTGATGCGTTAATTTATTTGCGTTTGGAAAATGAAGAGGTTTCCTTTCACGCTTCAGTACAATTGCAAATATTTGTAAATATTTGAAACATAATAAAACATTCTAATATTTTTATTTTTAAAATGACGCATGTTCCTTCGAAATGCACTGAGAAAAACGACTTAAAAGCTTAAATCAAATTTGACCTTTTACAGTTGAATTGTAAATACTTAAGATGAATTCACAACTCTTAAGATGATTTTCACCAATCAATAAAAATGTACCATGTTTTGTAATAAGCACAACCGTCAAAAACGCCTTCCGTAAATTATTTTCAGAATTGAACTTGTTATACGATAATAATTGCAGTATTGACCATAAAATATACCTTACTTTTACGGCGGTTTATATACGGTGATTATCACTATAACGTACGACTTAATCAGCCTCATCGAAAAGTCAATATTTAAGAAAGACCACAAAATACACCTTAAATGAAGACGAAAAGAAACAATCGCCTTCACTGACCTCGTTTAACGCCTTCTAGTTGGAAGGCGTTTTTGTACGTATTTACGTTTGGTCGGTTTTTCGCTGTATACCATATAAATTGGCCGTCATTAGGGCGCTTTTGACTTTAGATTTTTCTCAGTGTGTTATTAAAAATGACATCGAGAGGAAAAATTATGGTCCCGCACATGACAAAAATCTTTCCTTTCGTTGTAATTTACTAATAACAATACATATTTTTAACATATTTATGACAGTATAAAACCAATATTATAAGAGCGCATCTGTTTGTAATCTTTATGCTTCAACAATATAAAATGAAATATTTGTTACTTACATTATTGCCTTGACATTCCAGGGTGACCAAATCGCATGCCAAAGAAATCTAGCTAAATAGATGAAAGCGTTGTTTGCGAATACCCGCCTGGCTAGCTATCACCCTCAAGTAGAAAATCTGTCACCAAGCAGTTAACTGTGCTTTCTAACAGCTGTGCTTGAAATCCAGTAATTCTAGGTAAACCTGAACAACATCTTCGATTACATGATCACTTACTATCAGATGAGATAGTGGAAAAAAACATATACTTAATGTTAATTCGTCATATTTGAGTATCGTAATAAACACGTGGGTAAAGATCGTGATTGCTTACGCGACGGAAGCGCATAAAGCACGGAACCAGCAGCTTCCGGCCGGAGTCACGCATTGAGGAGCTATGTACTGACCGCAGAATACCAAGAATTCAATAAATTATATTACTAGTTACTACTTTAAACTAGATTTAGAACACAATTTTTGCCATTGTTACACAGATCTGTTCCGAATCAAATATTATCTCTCTAGGCTGTGCTTTTCCATCGTTGATGAAGGACTAAATACAAAATACCATTAGAGTACATTCAGCCTTTACATAGTATTATATAAAAAATACACGCACAGACACTTCTCGGTATCAATGAAGTAAATAAATAAAATAGTAGGTACCTAATCATACTTCGATAAATATAAGGGTAGTGACATCACTGAAAAAGCACTTCTTTGGATTAGATATAGTCTATTAGTCTGTCCTCTAAGATGGTTCTCTAACCAACAACAACAATTAACATTGCAGCGCAAAATTCGCCTCGGTCGAGCTCGTTCCGATAGCCTAGATGTCAGAGCAGCTATTCGGGGGACGCGGGATCGATACCAACTCGATTTCCAATCATTAGATTACAAGAATTTTGTAATATAATAATTTGTAAATAAGAATTCCAGTATTTGTGTAAAGTTGGTCCTGAATAAATACTACTTCCCATACGTATTATTTATTTTGCGAAAGTTTGTACGTGTCCTACATTTTTTTCTTGTTTTTCTGTCTGTACTCATAACAGGTGTAATGAAATTATTGTAAAGGGGAAATGTGGGAAATCATTGAGGGGATCGCCGGAAACGAATCCGTCGACAAATTATAAACACGCCCTTTACTTTTCATAGATGCCTTAACATGTTCAATAACTGAGATTGTCCAATATATGAGTCATTTGTTCGTATAACGACGTTTTCCGCGTTAGATTCCGTTACATCGCGATTTTCCTAAAACTACTTCGTGTCACAAAACTGCAGGATATATTTTTTGAGACAGCGTTTTGATCCTGTATTTTTAGTTTACTTAAAATAGTATTGATAGTCATTTATGTGCCTGTCAAGAAAATTGTCATTTAAAAATCTTTACAGACACCTTGTACTTTGTGGCAAAGGTAATGTTAGTATTAGGGATCAGTGTTTAATAAAATTGAGTTAAGATATCGAAAGCAAAGTTTAAAGGAAAATGTCAAAAGTCAATGTAAAACACGATTACCTAATATTAATATTAGATTATCTTTTACAATAGATAGTCGTCCCGGTTGCTGTCTTAGGATACAGAATGCTTAGGATGGCAGTCGTTATAGCATGGTGGTAGGGCATTTTGCGAATGGCCGCCTGTCTAGCTACCAAGTAGAAAATCTGTAGCCATGCACCTAACGGTGTGTTCCGGCAGCTGTACTCGATAGCCAGTAATTCTAGGTTACCCTGAACAACATCTTCGACCACATCATCACTTACCATCAAGTGAGATAGTTGTTAAAGTCTAACCTATCAGGCATTAAAAAAATAAGTTATGAAGTCTCTAGTTGAGAGAAGCTTCGCTGTGTGTTTGTAAATCAAATAATTATTGCAAATTGTACTCAAAATAAAAACGCAGTACCGGTTTTATATCAAGCGGATATAAAACAGGTACGATAAAATACTAGTATTATACGAATACCTGTTGTCTATTCATTCGCAAGGAAACGACAAGTGCTTCACTTGTGTTTCTTGGTGGTTCCGTTATACGATATCGTAATTACTATGTTTCCGCGCATCTCTTTTGTGGCGCGCGAGTAGCTTCTTGTGCGGGTAGGGTTGGTGAAAGTCACAAGCGCATGAAGAATTTCTTTGACCAAGTATTGCTTCATAAATGACAGTGCAGTGGGGATTTTTTTATAGGTTACAGAAGAAATAAATTTGAATCAAACTAAGCTTTTGAATATCTACTTACACGCAAGTTCTAGAGATAATCGTTCATTTCTTATCTACAATTCGATCGTGAAGGACTTTACCATAGCAATTTTTTATGTTATTTTATAATAAATACACTATAGTAATCTTTAACAGGAAAGAAACGGCTGAATCGGTAGACAATGTATCAAATGTATGTCAACAAAATATATTACATTTTCAACATTTTTATAAACTCAAACCACTCCTTAAAGTCACAAAAAAAAACACGTATTATGTCAGAAGCTTTATGCCGGTGAAGTCAATATAGAAAAAGGGACAGTTATCTATACTTCTAGAAATCTATTTCTGCACATAATACATTTTAAATTGAGTCCGTTGCTACAAATATTTTAGAGTTTTTGAAACACTTTTATTAGTTCCGCAGGTTTTATCAAAAATTTGCTGGTTTATTATACAAAATCACTACCTATTGCTGATTTTTACGTTATATATTTTAAAGTTTTTTATATTATATCAAGCAGATTTTGGATAACATTGTATAAAATATCTACTTTGCAAGTTCAGTTTTGACCAGATATTGGATTACATTTATAATTTGATGACAAAGTTTCCACTAACATAAATAAATAAAATCAATGTTTGAAATATCGCATATATAAATAAATAGTATTTATATGTAATATAACTCAATATAATAATATAAAACATTTATTTACTGGCACGCCTTTGCTTGTGAATTGTACTGGAGAAAATGGAATGCACGCTCTTTATTTGAAAATGGTGATATGTTTAAAATTATTTTAACGCCCTAAAACATCTCAATCAAAGTGTTTTTATAAATGTTTATGCTGTAAGTCACTAAAGAAGTAAGACATTGAACTCTTCCCCATACGTTGGCTATATAAATTATTGTATTCGAAACATAGGTATATTTTTTTAAAACATAAATAGAACCAAATATACCGGCTAGCACTCACGGTGTTTGGTCGTAATCTCCGACCGGTGTTCGAGCAGTAAAGATGCTAATTCTCAAGTAATGCGGGCAACTTCGAGGGCTGCTCAACACCGGTCGGAGATTACGACCAAACACCGTGAGTGCTAGCCAGTACATTTAGTAAATAATTATGACAACTCACGTTAGTTTTTATGAAAATAAATAGAACCCAGTTTGACCACTGAAAAGTATGAAATAACTTGTTAAACGATCGATTTTTACTCACCTACAATACTGGTCACCATCGACCAAAACTTGCAACTACCTAGTCATAATTAAATCTGAATTTAAAATTTCCTACTCAAAATTAAATCTACTTAGTCGTTTTTAACCGATCACTGCGGTCATGACTTGGATGGGTGACCACTAATGGCATTACTATTGTGCACCTATACGTGCTTTGGAGGATGCACCTTCGATCCCGATTGCGTCTTAGGATAGCATTAAGATTTTGCATGGTGGTAGGGCATTTTGCAAATGCCCGCCTGGCTAGCTACCACCCTCAAGTAGAAAATCTGTCGCCAAATACTTAACGGTGTTTTCGAGCAGCTGTCATTGAGAGCCAATAGTTCGAGGTTAGCCTGAATACACAACTTGTAATTGTATTCTTTACAAAAAGAATGAATCTCGGTTATTGCGTACATAGAAGGAAACGAGTCTTCTTATCAAAACATAAATTATATTTATAATCAACAAACACATCCAATTAATTAAGCTCTCATCACAGTAAAAGCGTAATCTAAACCGAAATAGGTTAAACAAAGGCTTGTACTGTCTGCTTTAAAGTCGACTTGGCTCAGCCAGCCAGGCACAGCCAGCCAGGCATGGCTCAAGCGAGTCGGCTCAAGCGGCTCCGCGGCTCAAACGAACCATCTGGCTAATACTGCCGCATCTACGGTATAATGAGCCTCTCAAGTACGCCGTAACTTGTTTACATTGTAACTTTATTGTGTTTTTTGCTCGGCTCTTTCTTTCCTATGTGACGTAATGATTTTTTTTTACCGCCCGCGCTCTGCAATAAGACCAAATCTGGCGGTTGTCCTTTGTCTTTTAAAAGATTTTCGTTTTAAATCAGATGTTTGTTGTCGTGTGAATGTAAACAGTAACTTAGATTAGGTTGCAGGTTTATCTTATATTTGTTTGTGCATCAATGCGCTTGTTATATGGCAAGTAGGATAGGCATTTGGTTAATAGTTTTGACCCCTATCTCATCTGATAGTCAACATCATCTACCGCCTCATCACTTGATGAGGCGGTAGATGATGTTGTTCAGGTTATTCTAAAATTACTGGCTCCGTTAGATGCTTGGTGACAGATTATGTATTTCTTTTGCAAAATAGCCTACCAGTTACTTCCGACCGACGACTGAATGCGCCCCTCCAAAGCAAGTGGTAATGCTACTAGCGGTCATCCATCCAAGTGATGACTGCAGCGGACGTTGTCAAGCACTTCCGCTGATCATGTTGATCAATAAATAACCACTAGGCAAGCTCCGCAATGAGCGTTAGCTTTCTGTGGCAAGCCTGAATATTTGTACGTTAGTTTGTATGTACTTAGATATGCTTACCGATTTTCTTACATAGAAGTAGGTACCAATAATGTATGACAGGCGTGAAATGCTAGTGATAGTGTATAGTTTCAGTGATGTGTGTTCGAGTTACTTCAAATGTACTATCATTTCGATTCTTTTTGAATGGTGGTAGAGCATTTTGCGTATGCCCACCTGGCTACCTACCACCCCCAAGTAGAAAATCTGTCGCCAACCACCTAACGGTGTGTTCCAGTAGTTGTCCTTGAGAGCCAGTAATTCTAGGTTAGCCTGAACAAAATCTTCCACCAAATCGTCACTTACCATAAGGTAAGATAGTGGTCAAGGGTTAACCTATAAAGCATAAAAAATAACTACTGCATACAACACTTCAATGAAGCAATAACGCCTGCTTGGCGGATTACAATACAAAATGACAAATTTTCGATAGGAAAATTATGAGCGATTCAAGGAGGAATACTTCAAATAAGTTGTAAATTTCGATAGTTACCGTACACAATTCGTATACATCCTGTTTCACAATCACTTAAACGCGCACAACACTAAAATTTAGAGCCAAAATCCAACACAGCGCAAAAAAGCAGCAAAATTGCTCATAACAGAACAATCGTCGAAAGTTGGTGTTCTGAACAAAAGTGCGGTGGTCGCATACAAAGGGACTAATCATTCTGTATGTGCGTACGTGGCCTCGTTTTGAACAATGTCTGCTCGCTGATTAAGAGGATTGTCTCCGTCGTGCCTACGATATTAAAAGCGTGTCTTTACACGCTATCTAGGCTATTTACGCTGGTGACGCAGTTTTTCTGCCCTACGCTTGGATGTTCCGTACGAGGAAATAGGCTCTGAAAGCTTTTATTTAACTCTGCTTGTTGGTCGCGGCTTAGCATCGATTGTGTTTGTGATTATTGTGGGCTCAACAATACTTGTCATGTTTCTAATTTCTATCTAGTATTACTTTTGTAAGTTGTCATAGTAATTTTGTTTTATATTGCACGCCTTTTTTCATTTTTATACCATGTTGGTTTGAAGCTTTTGCGTCTGCGTGGTTGGTTTTGTGTACGTTGGAACCAATTCCATATTTTTTATACAATATATATTTTAATAAATAGATTCAGGCGTTACTTTGCGGAAATCCATATTTAATAATAACAAATATTTATAAATATTTTATGAAAACATCAAATTAATATTTTAATAAAACACTTAAAAAATACAAAATTATATCTAGTGACAATTCCGCCTAATTTTCCTGTTAAGCCGACGTGACGTCACAAACGCCACGCAGCCATATTTATACAACTGCTCATCCAAGACATACAAGCGAACCTAATGATGTAATAATTTATTACATTTATTTACAGCAGATTTTAGATAACATGAGAAAGTAGGAAGCTTTCTAATATACCCTCCTAAGAGGACCTTCGGAGTGATTTAAAAAGTAGGGAGGAAATGATTTGATGTTACTAATAGGTCTATTATAGTCAGCTTTCACCGGAAGAGGAGATTCGAATCAATTAATAGAATACATTTAAGTTCCTTACGACTAATAGGTAATATGATAACATATTCAATAAGGATGCAAATTTATTGTATAGAATACCTTACAGATATGTTAGTTGTTAAATCTAAGTCTAAATAGGTATGATATTTTAACATTTGGATTGTTCAATAACAGCTTTGATGATTTATAGCAGTGATAGCTCAGTGGCATTGGCTATGGACTGCCGCGCAGCAGGTCCATGGTTCAAATCCCGCCGCGGGCTTGAGTTTCACCGCATGGTGGAAGGGCATTTTGCAAATGCCCACCTGGCTAACGACCACCCTCAGTTAGAAAATCTGTCGCCAAGCACCTAACGGCGTTTTTAATATTGTTAGGTTTGCAATAACGCCTGCTATGCGGATTACATTACAAAACAATTTACAAACTTTATTGACAAATTACGGAACACCTAACGGTGTGTTCCGGCAGTCCTTGAGAGCCAGTGAAATTACAGGCATATGAGACTTAACTACTATGTCTCAAGGTGACGGGCACAGTGCAATTCTTCGTTGACGAAATGCATCTGTTATAGGCAGAGGTTAGTCCACTTAACATCAGGTGGGCCTCGAGCTTGTTCCGTCACAATAACATAAAAAAAAAACACCAGGCATGGTTTGAAACGAGCTAAACTCCATAAAAACGTTAATATTACTAGTTTAGTTCATGCCACGGTAGGTTAGTTCAGCCTTTGGCCATCTCACATGATGTTAAGTGATATAGTGAATCTGCAAATCTTACCTAATCTGCTTACGTAAATCCATAGTGGTACACTTTATACCGCATGCTATACAAAACTTTATGGGGGTTTATTTGTTAAATTTAACGTAGTCCAATACTTGGGTACTTTCCTTATTATGTTACTTTCAGGGTGAACTGGCCGGCCCGTTCTCCTTACAAACGCCGTTGGGTGATCACTCCCTTATTTGAGGATTTAGGTCCAAAATAAAGCATAATACCGATTGATCTCGTCATTATCTAGGCTTGTATGATGCCGAAATTTTTATAAAATAATTAACCTGAGAATTATGAGCCTCGAAACATTTTCATATAAAGTTTTCGAGGCTCATAACTTACAACTTAATTATATTTTAAAAAATTTGGCATCATACAAGCCTAGATAATGACGAGATCAATCGGTGTTATGCTTTATTTTGGACCTAAATCCTCAAATAAGGGAGTGATCACCCAACGGCGTTTGTATGGAGAACGGGCCGGCCAGTTCACCCTTAAATCTACTTATAAGATTAAAGTATACGACCAGTCGTAATGAAAATACTAATAAGAAAAGAAGGCTATAGATAAAGAGAAATAAAAAAAGAATTTTGGCTAATCTTTGAGCGTTAAATGAGATAAATTTATTTAAGCTTGAACTTTCAATAATGCCCCAGTAATAGTAATTTGAACCCACCTATGAAGCGCTCGTAGCGAAGTTTACTTAGCTGTTCTCAACCGATCAGCAAAGTTAAGCAACGTCGCCCGCAGTCATGAGTTGGATAGGTGACCGCTAGTGACATTACTACTGAGCGTTTCCGTGCTTCGGAGGGCACGTTAAGCCGTCGGTCCCGGTTGTGTCTTAGGATGGCAGTCGTTATAGCATGGTGGTAGGGCATTTTGCGAATGCCCGCCTGGCCAGCTACCACCCTCAAGTAGAAAATCTGTCGCCAAGTATTAGGTGTGTTCCGGCAGCTGTCCTTGAGAGCCAGTACTTCTAGGTTATCCTGAACATCTTCTTCGACCACATTATCACTTACCATCAGGTGAGATAGTGGTCAAAGGCTAACCTATCAGGAATTAAAAAAAAAAACCTTGACGGTTTTGACGTTGATTTATTGATTAATGTTTATTTATTGCCGACCGACGCGACCCCGACTGTTCAAAGCACAAACGTCCAAAGCGCAGATATGCTCAGTTGTAAATGCATTCAGCGGTCACCCAGCCAAGTAGTGGCCGCAAAGGACGTTGATTAGTCTAGTTCATCGGTTAGACCACTAGGCGAGCTCAGATATACGAGCGCTTTACTACTAAGTTGTAATACATTATAAGTAATAGTGCGGATAACTAAATAGAAATGCGTGCCACCCAAACTTCATAGTCAGAGATAAAAAAATCAAAGTTCATCGTCCTTTGAAGTGCCTTCTGTTGAACGCAATGTGTTCCTGTTTGATTTGTCAACAAGTATTACTTTCCAACGGACAGGATTTAGTTTCTTTCTTGTTTAATTTTTGAACCGAAGGGGCTTGGCTGGTAGGTTTTGGTTTATTAAGTGCTGCCTCTAATACTGAGTTAGTGCGCATGGAAAATACACATTGTATTAATTTGGGTGTATAGTTTCTCATGCAATAAGAGGTAGCTCTTCAATATTATGCAATTGAGTTGGTATGGTGATGGCTTCAGAGACCTACAGGTCTTAGGGAGTTAATATGAAATATGAAATAAATAGGCATGATTTTGTTAAATGGGCGCAGCGGTATTACTTTTTATCAAAATACTACGAACTATATACAACACTACAGCTACTACAATGAGAGTATTTAGACAACCTACGAGTGAGTCACTGCAGACTCACAGGCAGACCAAATGCTCTAAACTGTTAGTACAGTTGGCGTTGTCCAGCATGCACGGATGTGAACGTAAATGAAGAAGTGACAAGTATCTACTAAATTCTTATCTTCGTTATATTATTGCTATAATGTTTGTTCCAGTTTTTTGAATTTAAAATCAAATAAGATTGCTTCAAGGACCTTCATTAACTTTTGTTGAAAACTGGAACAGTTAGGAACAAGCCCCGGTGCATTATGCCTTCAGACGTGTTAAAAAAAACGTAACCCAAAGGCCATGTCTACACGACTGATCTCGTTTCATTCATTCGCCCAATCATTCATCTCCGCAAAATGTCGGCAAAGGTGTTCGATTCAGAAGCGCACGCGCGTCGGCATATGTTTACTTTTTTTCCAATTCTGGCCATAAGTTGCCAGTATTTAAACAAACATTTGCAAAAAATAATGCAGCTCATCACTTTTTGCATCACAAGGTGTTTTATCAGTTTTTTGGTATTTTTTTCCGTATTACGCGCTAAATAGCTTTTTATGCTTTTTGCGGTTGAATGTTTGGTTTTGATAACTTCTGATGATGTTTTTGAATAGCTTCTTAACCCAGTTTTTTGCGGAACGCATTATTTTTATGATGGCCACTACTATGATGCCACTTGGAATTTTTATCGATTAGGGCACGCACTCATTGCATTAATATCTCAAAAATTTCGATGTTACAATAAAAACATATGCTTTGTAACCTCAACCTTAACCTTCCTTAACTCCCTAAATCATATTGTAATTATTAGTAAATTTGTCATTTAAACTCGTAATTATTTCTAATTGCTCGTAATTATTTTCTCTTTTCGATGGTTTGAATTTAAACAGCCATTTGGCTGTTTAAATTAAAACCTTCTCTTTATGCTGTTTAGATAAGACTCGTCATTTCACCTAAATAAAGGGTTAATCAAAAACAAATCAAACCATGAAGAAGACACCCCCCACGGCGTCTTAAGACGCACATGTCGCGCTCTACAGAGCGGAAAACACCCACTTAAAGTGATGAGGTGTGGTGCCAGTACTCGCGACAAAGAAACCACATTTTTTATAATATTCTGGAGTTTGTGACATATGTAATATTATAGTACTTATAATACTTTATATCATTAAAAATGCTACTCTGGTATACGTACATTTTATATTTACATCCATAAACACAAATTAGATTTCAATTACTGCTAAGAGACATTTTGTCGATTAAACAAAAATATTTTTTATAGTAATATATGATTTAAAAAACTAATATTTATATAAACATATAATGTGGATTACTTAACCAAGTGCCAAACAATCTGTATATCCGCGTAGAAAAAAAAATATTGAACGAGAAATGCTGGAGCCCTCATATGGTTAGAGTTTATGACACCGAAATATGAAAGTATTTGAAAACGTAAATGCACTATAAAACAAATATGCAATAATTAAATAAATAAAAAAAAATATGTTGGATAAGTATTTAGGCTCTTTCTTACATTGTCAGCTCAAATCATAATTGCACACGAATATACAAATAAAATATTATAATTGTATTAGGTACATGGCTATTATTACATCTATATGCATAAAAAATTAAGCAAATTTTAGATACCTGTTAGTAGGTACCTAGTTAGTTTTTTCTGAATTTTTCATGTAACATATTAAGTTATTTTATTGAATTTCTCAGTAGCAACAGTCTACTTGAAGAATGAGTGAAAAGAAAGATAGATGTCGAAGCTTTTTTCAAATAAAAATATTATCTTACACATATTAATAGTATATTTTTTTATATGATTGTTCTTTAAGCCGCAATTCAGTAATGATTGGTGGTACAAATAGATATTGTAGCACTTCCCCGGACAAACTCATTCACAAAGAATTCTGCTGCTACTAAAAAGTATGTGTCAGTACTGAACTTAGACCGGTTTGCTAGAAGAAAAAGGCTAAGATTAATTTAGATTACTTGTATAGAGCATCATTCGTTATAACCTCAATTTGTTTTAAACAATTAATTGTTTATTTCAACTTAACAGAACCTTTCGACAGTGTGACATAAATAATACTCGCTTTAACTACGCCTACACCCTGTTGTTTAAGCACCGTGTTTACAACGTCTTGCAAGAAGCAGGGGATAAGACGAAGGGTGCTAGGGCTGGCACGCAATTGTGGTTCATTCGTTTTGTTAACACGTCTACTTACTTTAAATTGGTAATTCCGTTTGCACGTTTACTTAATCGGTTACTTTTCCGGCGCGATACGCACGCAATGTTAATATACATAGGGGAGGTGATTTCTTATTTGTGAGGTCAGTTTACTGGTGATTTATGAGAAATCATTGGTAACTTATGATATTATTCAATTAATACATAATTGACATTTTTTTTTGTAAATTAAGTATATTATTGCATACTCATGTGTAATCAAGTTATTAGTTGTTAATTATCATTTTGGTATCGAAAAATACACTGACTATACAAAACTAAAAATACAAAACTTACGTCCTTTTAAGCTCACCTTAGAAACAGTTGTTCACGCCTTATGACAATCTAAGCAATGTAGAAATGTATGTAAATGTACAAATGCATTAGATAATCGTATCTCAGAGGCCCAAGATACAGGCTTACGCTTAGTTTGGGTCTCAATGTCACCTTGTGTCCAGACAATTACATGGCATTTTACCTTCTATGAACTTATGTGTACCACGAAATTGTAAAACTTTTCCGGAAATAAATAAATTGTATTGTAATTGTATTGTATTGTAGATTGAGTCGAGTTATTTTAACATTCATCTGTATTAAATTTTGATAAAATAAGTACTTTGGTACATCATTTCGGAGCAGATGTCATTAAAATAAGGTTTATGTTTTGATGTGCTTTTCGTAATAATATAATGATTAAGAACAATGGCCCAGAATATGTATCATAAATAAAAACAGTATATTATCAGCAAATAATATAATAACTTGTGGGCACTAAACGTAATACTAAACGTAATAGGTAGGTATTTTTTTTACATGTATCATGTGTTATTTTTTAATCCTAATATAGTATACATACGTATACGGTATCTTATAGTATACAAGTTTCCATACACGGTTGAAAATGAACTATTGATTGTGACAGCCCTAAATAAATGGAAGGCGTTTATCTTACCGTTTTCTTCACCACTTGTGTCAAAGAAGTCCAATGTCGTTTAAAAGTGTAATAGATTTACTTATCTTTATTCTAATTTCATATATACCCATACTATAACTATAAGGACATACCTACATAGCATTTGCATATATTGTATTCTTTATACAAACTCTAACATTAAGATATACATTGCTCTACAAGAAATAAAAAATAGTAGTCTTTTGTTTTCTAGTAAATTTTTGTACCCTCTCCTTATAATGGTTTCACTACATTCGTAGATTTAACCATAAAAAGAAGGGTAATCAGAGATCAAATGGACTGTACGTTAAGGTAACCCCACACCATGCCATCTGGCACTATTACTAAGACAATCAGACAGTTTAAAACAATGTAAAGCATGCCCAATGAAGATAAATAAAATGGTTAATGAAAGTGATTTTTTATAAAAACTAATTATAATTCGGTGAAACTATTGCCTTTATTTATTCAAGCATTCAGTTTAAGCCCGCCATGCACTCAAGAATTTAGTACAAAATACTTTCTGGCAACAATAGCCCTTTTATTACCACACTCTAAGTAGGTATCACAAATTTCTATCTTGTCCAATTGATATTAGAAGTAGGTATAGCGAAATGTGGGCAGTAGGCAATTTTACGAGCTACTCGGCCAATCTCACCTCGTAAGTAATAAAAAGGTCTTACATGGTAACAGACTTAGCCAAGAATTGGAATTGTCTCTAGAACAGCTACCGAATCACACCCTTAGATACTTGTTCAAAGTTTTGCTATTTGAGGTTAGGTAGCCAGCCAGGCAGGCATTCGCAAAATACCCTATCACCATGCACATGTTTTTGTTTCCAAATTGATATTGGTATTACCTTTCTTTTGAAGAACTTGAAGTTATGATTGAACTTTAAAGTCATTAACCCAATAGGAGAAGCAAGTTAGGGTGACTTTGTTGACCAGGTGCAAGGTAGAGACAGATGGTGGTGCCTTACGCGTGTAGCGGCTTTGTTATGCGGTTGTACAGGGGTGCCTACTCGAAATGCAAGAATTATACTGTATGCCTAATTTTGTTTACAAGTCCTATATGTAAATTATATTTATTACTAAAGTTGAAGCTGCAGAAAACATACTTGCAAATTTTATACTGTATGTAAGTCTTGGTATTTGCTACTGAATTTATAATGTCTTTTGATTAATGTTGTATATAAGTTATCCTTTATGTCTTACAGAAAAATAAGATTAAATAATATAGGTCTTACTCTTTGATGGATGTTGCAGTTGTCTACTTTTTATGGTATCGTAATGGAATAAGCTCGAGATCCAGCGGTAACCTCTGCGTATAACAGTCACCTAATCATATTTTGGTATTAACTTTGAACGTTACGTAGATATATACATTGGGTATTGTATAGTCTAATTATTCTTTCAAACTATAATGGATTTCATTTGGAATGATTCTTTCGCTTTACCTATCCCACAGCGAAAATAAAGGTGATTATTACCACTTATAACTTTCCAAAACAGCCTATAATAGCGTGCTTATAACGTAGATATGCCAAGATACTAGGTAATCTATAATTATTTTGCAGTTGGGTAGATTTAATTTGCAATGTTTCTTTCGATATATCCAAAAAATAACAGATAATTTCCACAATGTATCCAATGATAATGTTCAATTAAGATCATACAAATACTAAATCTTACAATAGTAGAAATAATAATCGGCAGACGCTAAAGGGGCGCGTGCTCGATTCCAACGCCAGGTGTGACGTCGAATGTAGAGGTCCCCCTCTGTCATCCCACATAATAATACTTATTATTACAACTCCTTATTATTTCTTGTTTTAATTGTGCCCCTTACTTGCCTTTTACTCCTTTTGTTCGCGTTTAATGGCTGTTATTGTTTTGAATACTTTTTAATGCGAGACGCGTGCCGGCTGCGTCTGTAAGACTCTTTTTAATTGTTAATTCTTTTCGCGTTTCGCAAGTTTTTATTTTGATGAAAGCTGTAATATTTTTTTTATTTAATGGTATGAAATATAATTTTGAATAAAAATAAAATTTAAAATAGTTAATTAGTCAGAGTAATCCGCATAGTTGCGGCGATATAATTGTCATACAATTATTTATTTTATAAAGAAAATTCTAGAGCCGTAATAAACAATAGAAGAATTTTGTGGTGATGACCACACAAAAAAATATCGTTTTTATTTATAATAAATTTAAAATGCGTCTGATTCTGAAAATCTTATCTAAAACACTGCTCTCACCCATACAATCAGTGCCTCAAAAGTCAAGTCTTAACCGATATTTCTATATATGGCCAACATCACCAATATCCTTATGTTAATGTCTATAACAGGAATATTTTTAATAGAATATTAAAATAATTAGTTTCTAATATCAACATTGAAGCATTACAAATAATATATGTGGACAGAATTTTTTGATTTCTTGAATCTACAAGGGAAACGAAACTTCAAAATCAACTACCATTAACAAATGCCAATCTCAAGATCTCAAGATAGAAGTTAAATTAGCAAATTCCTTTACGACCGCGTGTGTGATTGCCTATCGAACTTCTTAGACCGTCTTGTGATGAAAACGGGTTCGGGCGATTATTTGTGGTATTTCCCTAATTGTTTTTGTTTGTGACGATCCTCAACAATGCGCTACAGTGGTAACATATGTATCACGTATCAGTGGGATAAAATTCTGTAGAAAGCATGATACTCATTGCATATCTAATATTATTTTACATACTTATTGTATTTTATATCTACTTATCGTATACCTCATTGCATTACAATCTAGCCAACAATACAAACTCATGAGTTATATGAATGTAACTAAAACTGCTGAGTTAAGGATGTGTACACTGTCACCTATATCTTATTGAGTCTACTTATTCTTGAGTTCTTTATATGTAACAGTCACTTTACTTCTTACTGACATTCAACTAAACTAATTCGAAAAGTTTTGTCCTTTTTCCAGCTCCTATGTCTGTGTTGGCAAGGAGCTGGACAGCCTCAACATTCACGTGGTCATCATCATATATCTTCAGTTCTGCGAATGGGATTGGTTGGGGTGTCGAGGTTTGCTCATGATCCCTGCGTTTCCTTATGGGACCACTATGGCACGGCTATTACCACTGCTTTGTTTTTTTTTTATTTGCCACTGCAGTGTATACTTTGCGCTCTTGAGCTTATTAAGATGCATCATTTTCTTCATATGGTGATGTCTATATTCATGAGTTTCTGCTTTTTTATTGATATCCACAACGACGTCCATTTTTAGAACTCCAGATCGTCGATTCTAATATATATACCTACTATGGTGCATTGACTATATTTCATTCTGGGATGATCTAACATAAAACTATATATATATATATATTTTTAATGGTATTGTGACGGAACAAGCCCGAGGCCCACCTGATGTTAAGTGGACTAACCTCTGCCTATAACAGACGCATTTCGTCAACGACGAATTGCACTGTGCCCGTCACACTGAGACGTCCAGTTGTTAGGTCTCATTAGCCTGTAATTTTTCTGGCTCTCAAGAACTGCTGACGGAACACACTGTTAGGTGCTTGGATTCAGATTTTCTACTTGTGGGCGGTAATCTAATATGAAATTAATGAAATTACCCCATTTCACGCGTAAAACTTGCGATATTTTCTCCCATATGTATTAAGTATGAGATCAGTGATTGGCCAGCTAGTAGAATAGCTGCGTTGTATTTATGGTCCCAGTAATTAATCTGAGCAACATACATATTATTTTATGTTAAAAATTCATGCATCGCATCGATCCTCAAATGCTCCAATTCATAAGTTTAGGCGCCCCGAATGAGATATCTTACATATATTAAAAGGGGCATACTGAAAGTTCTGTAAATCAAATATTGCTTAGAAGTATTGAACTATAGCTCCAAGAAACGCTAGATAACAAATACATTTTGTATATAGTGACAATGCTGTACCATCGTCTTATTTTAGTTTATTGATGTATTTCAAAGTTCTGCTGACACCTTTGCGAGATAAATGGCGTGATTATTATATAATAAGATTATTTTTTCGGTACTACCTGAGCACACATTATTTGCTTCTGATTCGCCAAAGAAGGAAAGTGTTGTTGGCCTAAGAATAAAAGCATCTTTGACGATCTTTTGAAATTGGTAGGATATGTTTCTATATCTTTTCAACCAATGTTCCAAAACCGACGACCAATGTAATATATACACTTAATTACATTGTATTGTTTAACAGTAATTACGCAGAATGCTAACATTAATTCCCACAGCAAACACCATAATTAACTTTTGGAATTCTATTCAGCCTTATATACAGGTGTACCAACCTTAACGACGTAATTGCCGTGACTTCAGGAAACGGAAGTGAGTCTGTCCAATGGGCGATCGTCATGGCTCGCGATTACACACATACAAATGCGCACAATGTTAGCAAGATGAGAATCCAGTGTGGCTGTGGGCACAGGATGTAGGAGTAAGAGGGGAATTAGATAATGGTATGATCAGTTTGTTATTTGTACTTATCTGCATTGGATTTTGAACCGTTAAACAATAGAGGAAGTAATAGGACAATATTTTTGTAACATCGGTTGATCGTCAACTATTTTTGTCTCGACTGTGCGCTCGTAGAGTCAAGATCTCCTGAGGATGCTTCGAATCGCGCGTAGAATACTCTCCCAGTTTGACTGCGTGGCGTTTGTGAAGTCACGTCGCTTAACAGGAAAATTAGGCGGAATTGTCACTAGGTATATATTTATAAGAAAAAATAAGTGTTTTTTTAAAGTACTTATTAATTTGATGATATCTTAGAATACTTTTAAAATATTTGTTATTATTATTGTAGCACTAAACTTTAATCACTCTTACGCCTTATTGCGTTTCTGTTTACTCAAAAATATAGTTTCATTAGAAAATATATAATATTACGCATGTTTAGGTATAAGTCAGTGGAGGTGTCTAAATACCCACATATAGCCCATTTTGTATAATCTTATATAAGATTTTCTTTACCTACACTAATATTTTTAAGTGGAATGATTTGTGTTTTTGTATGCAACGAGTAAACTTAAAAACTACTGAAACGATTCGGATGAAATTGGTATGGAAATAGTTTGAGACCCGGGGAAGGACATAGGATAGTTTTTATCTAACTGTGCAAAAAGAAGCGAATGGTTTTGCCGAGCCGCGGCCAGAAAGCTAGTTATATATATTAAAGAACATGCATAGTATGTTAACAATATAAGAACTAAAGTATCTTAATAACTCAAGCGGCTATATTAAGCAGATACATTTAAATTGGCAAGCCACTGGTATAAAATACAGTATAGGTATTCTCGTTGAACCATTTCCACGAGTTATCTAGAAATCATAATATAAATTCTAGGTACCTAGGTGTTAATAGTTAAATCCGATACTTTGTTCTAGAGGAGAGATTTCCTTCGTGTTTACTTGAGTTGTCACTCACGTATTTTCATGTAAATGGCAGTCTAGAATACGTATTCAAAAGTTGAAACATCTTTTCATCGTAATGTTTCCCCAAGCCTTTCGCATAATGACATGAAATTCTTTAACATACTCACCACGAGTGTTACCAAAGACGGCGTAATCACTTTACACACTGTTAATGTGAAAACTTAAAAATTCTTCACGTTTGAGACTCGTGCGTGGCGACGCGTGGGGTGCTAGTGCTTAACTTGCCATGTAATATTGTGGGAATACACGGGATAGTGTTGTGTGTGTAATCGCGACGTGATTTACATACTTAGGTGTTAAACGTTGGTTCTAGTATCTACATATAATAAATACAGGAAATAGCAGTGTCAATTCTTTGTAACATGTATAGCTCTCGGGTTCAGATGGGTCAGTTCACGGCTTAAAGTGGTGTAAATGTAGTTAGCAATTTTCTAATGCTTCTTCCAGTTGGATGTCTTATTCGATACATTGGAGCCCATTTTTTTTATGTAGAACAGGTAATAAATGGAATTGTATCATGTTTTTGACAGCCACTTTTTTATAGATGATAGTCTAGCCTTTCACCAGTATCTCACCTGATGGTATGTGATGATGTGGTCGAAGATGTTGTTCAGGATAGTCTAGAATTATAATCTTTTAGTGGGGTTTGTTCCCACATTGATACATTATATTATATATGGTAGAAATAAAATCTACTAAGGTTAACGACAACAATATTTATGAAGTGCTATTTCGTGTAACAATTTTGATATACACAATATACAAATTATTTACATCCTTAACCAATCAGCTAAGATAAGCAACGTCCGTTGCAATACTGAGCGCTTCCGTGGTTCGGAGGGCACATTAAGCCGCTGGTACTGGCTGTTGTCTTAGGATGGCAGCATGTTAATAGGGCATTTTGCAAATGCCCGCTTGGTTAGATAGGTACCACCGCCAATCTTCGAACACAAAATCACTTACGATCAGGTGAGATAGTAGTCAAAAGCTAGACTGTCAGCTATATAATAAAAAACGTTATTGTGGCAGCATTAAATTGAACAATTACATAATGAATCATTTACAGGGAGAGCGAAACATGTTGATATTTTTCTATAGACGGCTGTATATTGCTCCGTCAATGTCAATTATAGGTTTCCGTATGTTTCCACTATCACACCTCGGGCATTCAATTTGCGAGGCGTCTCGCGAGTAATTTACGCCTTGCGCGAACTTAGCTCATTGTGCGAAGCGGGAACGCTTTTCTTTTGTGGGAAAGCGCAAGTCAGCGTCCTAAATGTGATATTAATTTATAAGATTATATTTAATACATTTATAGTTCATGACTTCCACGGAAAAAAGACGTTTTGAGATTTAGGAAGGTCAAATTGAGGTTCAAAGAGTATACAGGAAGAGTATAAAAAATTCAAAACTTTACATAATAAGAAAGTTTTATTTTCTGTTTTTTTTTTCTTTTTACCTTCAGCAAAACTCCCTCTGGTGTATACTAAACTAACATAGTGTCAGATATTATGCCTCGGTATCTGTGTACAAACACTACGTGTTTGACCGTGAAAGGCACTTCATGACAAAGGAATTAATACTGATAATTTAAGATCAAATCTACATTCAAATGAAGACAGTTAAATGTGTGGGTGAACGAACACAAATTAACGTATCGGAACGACAAACGCAGTGCAGTATATTGCAGAACGAGATTGGCGACACTGTTATTTTAAGGACACGTATGACGCTTACCCTCTTGTCCGTCTCAGGTCTAGACATAACACAAAAAACTTAACTTTTCAATTGCTTGCACTTATATATTAAACCACAAAGAAATGAAAATGAATATCAAACTTTAATGATTCAACTATACGAACTACGAGATAGAGTCGCCAAAAAAGAGAGCTCTTACCAGTCCAACTTATGTATAAAAAACAAATATTTTCAGTGGACTAGTCTTTGCAAATGAAGTTAAAGCTTTCAGCTCTCTCAAAGACAGTCTCGGGACTCTCGGGCCTCTCCATTAGCGGCCGAGCTCGAGAGAGATGCGCCGATTAAAGACTCGACTGTAAGGTAGAGTCGACGGGAAATTTTCAAGCAGAAACTCAGATGGAAGAATGAAGTTTTTAATAGAGTCAGGACGATGATAAAATTCATCAAGCATATTCAGGTTATTTCGAAGAAAGCATTTTCCTTCACATTCATGTGGGGTCGGTCTAATACGATTTCTCTAGCAATAACATACATAAGAACGTAAGATATGTTTTCTTCTACAGGTATTTTAAGACACTTTAACTGCACTAGAAGATTAATTCGGTCAAATTTAAATATTTTATTAAATTATTTAAATATGAAAGACTTTATCGCTGCGTTCAACAAAAGATATTCCTTATAGGTTGTTGTTATTGGGGCTCCTTACAAGGTGCTATTGCAAGGTTAGAACTTGTTTTTTTTTCTCAAAATAATGGTAGTTTTTAGGGTTCCGCACCAAAAGGGTAAAAATGGGACCCTATTACTAAGACTAGAAGTCCGTCCCTGAGTCTGTCTGTCTGTCACCATCTCGTGAACTGTGATAGCTAGACAGTTGAAATTTTCACAGATGATGTATTTCTGTTGCTATTATAACAACAAATACTATAACCAGCCAAGCACGAGTCAGACTCAACACGTGAAAACTAAAAATATAGTTTACAATATAAATTAATTATATAAATTTATGTCTAATGTTGCAATATAGTGATAATGGTACGGAACTCTTCGTGCGCGAGTCCGGCTCGCACTTGGTCGGTTTTTATTCTGTTTGCACTAAAATCTAAATTATTATAACGCTTGCGAATAGTGTTCCTTAAATTTGACATATCTGTGAAAAAATTGGGGAAGTATGCTTGACGCAGAATTAGATGTCACGTACCTAACTTGGTGCTATCTAAACTGATGAAAAAGTACACACAATTCAAAAGAATAATTCTATTAATTAAATATAGATTATAAGTGTTACACTAATGTGGATTTTACTCGTAATAAAATAAGATTGAGAACTACCATAGCTTAGATAGTTTGAAATATAAAGAATTCTTATAGATGCGATACCAATGTCAGAAATAATATGACCTGATACAAGATAAGGTGGTAATGCTATTCTTAGTTTATCGTTTCTGAAATTTAGTCCGCTTAAATACTCTTGAAAACAATACACCGAAAATACCCACTAACAAAATTAAAATTCCCGACCTAGCGAGCGCACATCATTACTTAAGCTGCATCTTTTAAAACGTTACGAGTAAGGCTGAATAGGAACGACTCTTGAAACGGTTTAGAAAAAATACAAAAAAAGAAAACTCACGCATACGTTCCATTGTACGCAGACACGCTGAAGGTGGATCTCATTAAGAGAACGTTCGAATTAAGAACGGGGCTCGATGGAGCGGCAGTCTTAGCGATCATTACGTGCAACGGAACGGAGGTGTCATGGCTTTTCATGTTTTGCAGTCGCGGGTGGGTTTTGGCTTGGCGTTTCTTTGAAATATTTTCATGAATACGTAGAAGTAATGTATTTCTGTACGTGATGACGTTTTTGTTATTTTCTTCCTGAAAAAAAGATGACTTTTACATGTGCCCAGCCCAGTATTGTAGCATAACTGCACAATTTAATCAAGGCATTAATTCCTTGTCATGTCCTTATGGCATGTGCTTAAAGGTGCATGTTCAACATCAGGGTTGATCAGCCACATCCAGATTTCTTGATGAAAATTATAGTTTTTTTATGTTATGGGTGTCAAACAAGCAGACGGCCCGTCTGATGGTAAACGGTAACCACCGCCTATGGGCATAGTCTACTGCATTCTCATTTCGTGATATAATTTTTTAACATGTTCTTGTGTTGTGCTTTGTGCTGTTATAGAGTACCGACCCAATACAAACGGAATAAGGGCAGGAACATGAAGGAATCGGTGTTAGATAATTTAGCGAAATGCATATAGGTCCCCGTTCACTTTATGCAAGTTCTTTTCGAAATCTTCGATATATATTATTGAAAATTCTTGTCATTAAAAGATTGCTCGCATAAAATTCCATAACCATAACGCCTTTTACTATCCTTATCATCACATCAACAGCCTTTACGGACACTGATGAACAAATGCCTCCCCTGCTAGGGGCGTTTGCCATAGATAATCTTTGTGCTTGACAGGCGTATTGAGGATCGCAGTTCCTTAAGAGGTGCTGCTGCCCACCTTCTAGCAGTTTATTAAACGATCGACGACGATATGAAAGGATTTCATCGCCTCTTGTAACCCCTGCAGGAAAATATGAGAGATACAATTTTAGCATGATCACTTAAAGAGGCCTTTTTCTTTTATGATTAGGTACGTATAGTCATTGCCTTAAAGCTAGTTTACTGTCTTATCTGTTGTTGTTTGAGTGATTTTATTGTGTGCTATAAAAATTAGAGAATTACGATTGTATTATGTATATTGAATTGTATTAAAATGCGTGGGTGGTACTAGTAGGTACCTACTATTAGGTCCTTACATATGAAATTGGCGTTTTTCGTACTGGCCACTTTAATCACGAATTTCTCCTCTTTGGTAAGGAATTCCAAATTCAAATTTGTACAGCTATAGACTCATGTATTTGTGCTTCGATGATCGTCATTCATTTGTTTTTTTTCTTCTGTTTTTTTCTGTTTGCGTCACTCATTTTACAAAATGGAAAACCTTAAATATCGCATTATTTACGAGTACGAGTTCCGCCGTGGCAATAGTGCTGCGGAAACAACTCGAAGGGTGAATGATGTGTATGGCGGTCGTGTTGCAAAAGAAAACACAGTTCGTTTTTGGTTCCAACGTTTTCGTTCTGGAAATTTCGACCTGCAGAACAAGCCCCGTGGACGGCCTGAGACTCAAGTTGATAATGAAGAGTTGAAGGCTATTGTGGAAGCGGATCCATCGCAAACCACGTCCGAGTTAGCTGCAGGCTGCGATGTTAGTGATAAAACTGTTTTAATTCACTTGAAGCAAATTGGGAAGATTAAAAAGCTTGAAAGGTGGGTACCTCACGAATTGACTGAAACAAACCGGCAAACGCGCGTCGACTGCTGCGTTACATTACTAAACCGGCACAATAATGAAGGTATTTTAAACCGAATCATTACCTGTGATGAAAAATGGGTTCTTTACGATAATCGGAAGCGCTCAGCGCAATGGTTAGATCCTGGCCAGCCAGCCAAATCCTGCCCCAAGCGAAAATTAACCCCAAAAAAGTTACTTGTGCGTTTGGTGGACTAGTGCCGGTATTGTTCATTACAGTTTTTTCAAATCTGGCCAGACTATTACGGCTGATGTCTATTGTCAGGAATTGCAAACCATGATGGAAAAGCTAGCGGCTAAACAACCTAGGCTGGTCAATCGCTCCACGCCACTGCTGCTTCACGACAACGCTAGACCACACACTGCGCTACAGACGGCTACTAAATTAGAAGAGCTTCAATTGGAAAGTCTAAGACATCCTCCGTACTCCCCGGACCTTGCTCCAACAGATTACCATTTTTTTCGAAATTTGGATAACTTCTTGCAAGGGAAAAAATTCAACTCCGATGGGGCAGTCCAAATCGCCTTCAAAGATTTTATTGATTCCCGTCCGACTGGTTTTTTTAGTAAAGGGATCAATGAACTACCTATGAGATGGCAAAAGTGCATAGAAAATAATGGTTCATACTTTGATTAATTAAATATATTATATTAAAAAATATTCGACTTTTTGTTCCTCCCATACAAAACGCCAATTTCATATGTAAGGACCTAATACTTTGTCTCCCAAGAGCTAGAGGTCGCAACTATCGCCGGAAGTCGGTATCAACCGGAAACAGGTCCAGACGATATGCTAATGTCGCGTCTATTTTATCTGTTTCGGACTTAAAGTTGACTTCAATAATTTGTTATTTTAAAATTATATTGTAATAAAAGCTGAATGTTTTTATTTTATTTCTTTATCAAGCATAATCAATATACATATAATCACGCCTGCATACCCCGAAGGGGAAGGCAGAGGTGTGTAAATAATCACGTTTCGCCAATTGGGTTTTGGTACCATGTAATAGGGGGCGAGCCTATTGCCATTCACCGGGCACAATTTCAGGGTCATACAAAATGTTTTCTCTAGCAGACTGGACGAAACATAAGAACATATTATAATATGTTTACGCTAACAACATTTAAGACAGGAACACAAGAACTTGTATTGGCAGGGCACTAAGATAGTATACAGCCCTGTTGTGCATCTAATGCACACAAAAACCTACTCACACCCACGTGAGAAGTGTCATGCTGCTCATTTGGCGAACACTTTGCCCTTAGGCGCCTCTTACGACACCCAAGGGAAGAATCGAGTAGGTGACATTCTAACACGGCACCCCACGGGTAAAAAAGTTTGTTTAGGTCAATCAAGAGTTTTGATAATAATGCAAGCACCTTATACCTATAAGTTTTTCTTATGAAACCAATATTTCTTAGTTATTTATATACATATCTATGTATGTACCTATATAAGAACTAAGTGTCCTTAACTAAGTGTAATATACCTACCTACTTATAGATAGAGTTTAAAGTTATACGATATATATTTTTTACATATTATACGATTATAACAGTATAAAGAGTTATTTTATAATTGTAGATATTTTTAGCCGATTAACATAAAAATAGGAGATTTTTTCAAGAAAAAAGTAATCTTTCATAAGCTGAAACGTATAATATGCAGCTTCATCGAAAAGAGGTCTGGGTTTGAAATAATTTGTTAGTATGATAATATTTTTCAGTTCACTCTTTTCCATTTTTTTACTTTAATAGCAATAAAGTATTTCCTATTTCTTTTTACTGCCAAGGTGCTCAATAGGTATTATCAATACCCAACACCAGTCACTCCGTGACCGCGATCACTGCAAAGTGTTTAAAAACGTCGGGACAAAAATAATGATAAATATACGCGATTTAAACCGTTTAATGTTGTTTAATTACTAGGTATTATCAAGATTAAAGATAATATTAGTTATGTATCTACATATACATATAAACATAAAATACTGACCTTAAAATCAAAGAGGACGCGCAGTAACTTCACCAATATCTTGGCTGCTTACTGCGTCGGCATCGGAAGATGGTTGTCTGAAAATAAAACAGGTAGAATTTTTGTAAGTTAATATATCAAAATAGACTTGATGACAGATAAAGTAATGTATGGCCTACCTAGATGTCTATGGTATCTACACTAAGAGTACAGAGTACATGAAGAGTTAAAGGTTAATTAATTTCTTTACTTCCTGCAAGTAAAGGGTTAGCACTCTAGCATTATAGTTTTAGCATTAACGCCGCTAAGGGTATAAGCTTACAAAATTAAACATCTTTTCCTACGCTTCGTCACCATAAATACGGTAAAAAGATAGGAGATTAATTTGAGCTACGATTCACTTATTACGGTAGTTCAGTTGGAAGAGCATATCCCGTCTTTACGGACGGATGGTCGCGGGTTCGATTCCCACCAGTAGAAAAAAAAACTTCCTTTCGCTTATTAGATATTTAATGTACTTCCACTCCATTTTATTTTTGTTATAATCTCAGTATACCTACCTACTCACAAATTTAATTTCACGTAAGCATTCTTCGCGAACCAATTCCTTTCTCTACCTCTACCTTTATCTGTCCACGTGATAGATACCTAAGTACTGAATATTCAACGCCAGTTATTTATGATAGGTTTTGTATGAGTTTTATAACTTATAATAGTTGTTGGAGCACACGTGAAGCTCTAGCCCAACTTGTCCCAAACTTAGGCCCCGCCCACCGTCTTGCGCACACATATGCCGCCGCCGCCAGTTGTCTTGTGCGCACGCGAGCCGCCCACCCATCGCTTTGCGGTGACCGTCTTGAATACGCCCACTTTCTTGGAAATACTTTGTGTGGGCGTCTTTACTACCCAAGGTGTCAGCTGGCGTCTTCAATACGCCTCCTTTCTTAGAACTCTTTGGTGAGAGTGTCTTGGTGTTACCTACGTATTGTGAATCGGATTAGCTTTGTTTGTTTGTAATATTTGTTATTTTATTCTTAACAACTTGTAGAACTAATAGTTACGTAAGGCAGTATTGGAATGTATGCATGCAAAGAAATTATGTCGGTATATACGAAAACTCTTGTCTAAATGGCTATGTTAACTTTTTTACTCTCAAAACGATATAGGTACCGAGATACGGGCAGGTACTTGAATTTTTCTTGTAAAACAAATTTTGATCTTATGAGTAAAATTTACAGAATTAAACTTGACAGAGTTAAACAAGAATATCTCAGTCCTATAACTAGCTGTTGAAGAGCCATTTTCAATAATTTCAATTGTCTACTTTAGTAGTGTAAGAAATAAAAAAAGGAGTACCCATACTTACTGTAAATAATTAAGAATGCGTTTCTTTTTGCTTAAAAGTTATTTGAATTTTTGTATAAACGTTATTTTTCGATTAAAAGATGTATTGGTACCTATCTTTTAAAGATTAATATTTATGTATAGCGTATAGTGTACCTAATAAATAAATTGCCTTAACTTTAGAGAGTTAACAACAACAATAACACACCTAAGAAACACCTACCTTTACTATAGGCTTTAACCAGACCAACAAAACAAACTAAATTAACTCATAAACATCCCATAATGACTACCACATACAATAAAAAAATCACTTAGCCTCATTTCTCTTCTATATCAACGAATAATTTAATATTTTTTACCAATAAACTATAGTTAGTCGATAACAACTTAAGTCACGCAATGTTACCTCAGCCAATCAGAGGGAGACACCGCCTACTTCTTACCACTCCCACATTCTTAAGAGTTTCTAAGTTACTTCCACCCACTAAATAAATGCTTTGACGGTTGAACTTGGTTAAAGAAGAACCAGTTTGGCGCACTTGCACGGACCGAAATAACTTAAGATAACCGTTTCATTAAAAATATTATTTTATAAAAAATATCCACTAAAATTTATGACATTTAAGTATGATTGATAAAGTTTTTATAAAACATTGTAGCTAACACAGTTAAATAGCTTTATATCATTAATTAGCGTAGCTGCTGCCATCTATTCTACTGTGTGAACAACTCAGCTATCGACTTTTACTAAGCGTGTTGGTAGATGGCAGCAACACAAATTTGATATATAAATTGTGGTATGTATGAAATTCTCAGACATTATTATACATTTATATGACATACTTAAGTCACACATGACAGAATGCTAGCATACGTTTATATACCTACTATATCTAACTCTAAATATAGTAAATTGATGTATATTATGCTACGGTATGGTTATGATACATAAACATAATTACATAATTACAATCTAGGTATTTATGTGTATCAAAATATAATAAGTTAATATAATTATAGAACCGGGTTATATACCTACTATCAACTTTACTAACAATATCAATTTGCTAAAAGATTTCAATACCAGATAGGTAGGTAGGTAAAAACAAAATTATTTAAATACTTAATTAGTAAGAAGTAGGTTCTTAGTAAATTATAGCCCATTTTATTGCAATGTAAGTAGTCAAATTTTAATTAGGTATTATGGTTTACTTTATTTTTCTGACTTTGAATATGAAGTAGTAATTATAAATTTTATACAATTAAATGTGCATTTGTTTATATTTATTGTATATAATTATTATTGCGTTTTGGACATATTCTTAGAACATTCAGTATGACTAACCAAAATAATTAATCCATTGCAAATTAAGGTTTATTGTTATGTATGTATATAGAATTTACCGAGTTTCAATTAAAAGAAACATTGGCAAAAACGCCTGCGCCATCTATTAAATGTGTAATGTACTAAGTATATCAACATCTAAAAGATTACTGTTAATTTCGTATCGCTAGCGCCATCTATATGGCTTTGACAACTTTGACTCATTGCATGCGCTTGCGGCACTGTATATTAGCGCCATCTTATCATTTAAGAAGAACTACTAGCACTAACTTGTTACCTCTGTTTTAAAAGGATAATGCTAACCCTATTTCTTATGTAGTTTTGTGTTGTGATGTAAGATGGCAGTGTTTTACCTTGCTTCTGATAATATTTCTACAATAATTATTATTTTGTATTGTGTCTTGTCTTGATGTAATTTCTGACATTTTAGTATAGTAGTATCTAAGTCATGTCATAAGTTTCTGATATATTTTTTTGGAACTAGGTAATTGAGTGTTTTCATCGAATATAGTAGAAGTTTGGAATAATACAAATTTAATTTGCACCGTATTTCTGTTTCCGTAGGTGTCTTGCATGGTAATGATGGAAAAAAAGAAATGCATCTAAATTATTGAGAACTATACCTATTTACTGAGAACGTATGATACGTTAATGCTGTGTTTTTTACTATGTATCCGCGCATATCCCGGTTTGGGAATCTTCAATTAATGTTTCTAAATCATTAACTGGTCTATATTCACGCAAATAAAGATTGTTTCATATAATCCTGTTTGATATAAGAGATGACTGATTTAGCAGCATGTCACAACTCACGTTTAATTGAGTGGTATCTTTACATTTTCAAATTTTAATGACCTTGTTATATTATTAAATATATAATAGGAACGCTATTTTGCAATGGAGGTTCCTCGATAGAGCACCGGCTGTCTCAAGGGAACTACTATATGTCAACCGGATTGTAACGAGAATCCAGAATTAGGGATATGATGACTCAGGAATAGTAAAAACAAACAGAGTATTACAGATTAAACCGAACGATTAATTTTTAATAGTATTCCCACAATAAAATAATTTATTAACCATTTTTTTTTTATCAGAATTTAATATAAAAGCAGATAAGAATAAAACGATATTTTTGTTATTTACTTAGGTCATAACCTCTACCATTCATCAAGAGAGTTAAGGGTAGACTAACCGACCAAGTCATAGTACCTACGTTAGATTGGATATTGTTTTATATTTGAATTTCGTTTGGAAGCATGGACATTGTCAAAATATAAACTGATAAAAGAAGATTTATCACAATTTTAGCAACTTACTTATGAGTTCTCTATTCCTAATTAGGAAGGTATCCAGATATGCAATCAATGCCAAAATCTTAACAACATGTGCATCTACATGGTTAAAGCAAAAGACTTGTACCGACTTCACCTTTGTGGTGGAATATAATATAGCGAAACCGTATAATTTTCTTTTGTCTTGCAAAATTCTCATACAATGTATTTGAAGTGCTTCTTTTAGTGAATTATATTTGGTCCTTTTAAGAACATAAATAGGATGAGAAAAAACAGGGACAATAGTACCAAAGCATTTGAATAGCATTGTGGTAAAACAGGTTTATTTCATAAGAGGCACACCTGCTTCTATTAAGCAGGGGTATGTATACCTACTGTCCACCATGAAGTATACCTACTGTCGTGCAGGTAAGTACGGCAAGTCGGGTTAATAGTTTACTTCTGCATTAGGTTTTCTACAATAACACATCAAGTTTGACGCTTGTATGTGTATTTGGTTTAACTATTACCTCTTACTTGTTACTTTTTGTTCTTATGATTATTTAGTAGGATATATTGGGGGATATACGATTAGAGGGATGGCTGAGTAGGTTATATTCCAGACGTTCCTTCTATCATCTGACCCCAATAAAAGTAATAAAGCACAGATGGAGCATATTAAAAAAGCGTTCATTGCAATCAAAACCATCGCACCTATATACGAGTGTGTGTAATATTGAAAATGAATAGTCAAAAATATAAAAATTAATGGATACATTGATGACTTTATGTCTGATTTTAGGCCTTGTAAGACTTTTGTATTTACTTGTAATAAATATGTCAGAGGAGTGCATTTATGTCAGTGATTTTGTGTACATACATTTTTGGTTAGAACTTTTTGTACATGACAACTTTTTTATCCTTAACACATATGGACTAACTTCTTATTAGCGTTGATGAATCATAACTGATGTATAAATAGTACTAAAATATTGCTGCCGTGATCATAAGCAAAAGTGTTCCCTTCGAGAAAGAGAAAAGGGCAACACATAAAGGACCTATTGAAGGAACGGGTTTGTATGAAACTGGTTTTCTCTTTGCAAGCTGCTTGTATTTTACTGCCGCCGTGGTTATTTTTATTACATTTCGAAGATAACTCAGTCTTTGTACCAAATATCTTCCCATTTATGAATAACTTGAGTTAGAATCTCACGTTCAAATTGGAAATTGTTTTATTGCCCTTATAGCTAGGTTTGGTAATCATTCTGCATAGTCATGGTATTTTATATCTTATTATGGCAAATCCCCCCATGGGGGAAGTTGGAAACCTCGTTCAACGGATGTTATGGTTGATGTGATGATGAGTTAGATGGACAAACTTGAGGACTACTTGTACCCGTGCCAGTTCTCATAATTTGTATGGATTTCTTCTGCGAGATAGAGAAAACTGGTAGTTAGGTGAGATTGAGATGAAATTTAGACACTGTTAGTAAGTCTGCCTAGTAGGTAGCATTGCTCGCTCTAATATGGGACCAAAGCCAGGGGCCTTAAACTAGAATGGTAATAGAGATGGAGTTAATTTGACATATTTTTGTCTTTTATCGTTGTAAACGATGCCCATTATGGAGTGGGAGGTTTGAATCGAATTCCGAAATAAAAATAATTTTCATTATAATATTGGAAGTAGACAATAAGGATTCCAGGTTGTTAAACACCTCTGTGTACCTCTTCGGAGAATCTCATATATTTAGTAGAAATGCAACAGACAAAAATTGTGATTGTAATATCCAGAAATAATACATCTCTAAAGGAGAGTCAAGTTTCATGGCCTGCCCTGCTCAGATACAAACGGCCGGTTTCTGACTCGGTCAATTCTAAAGTCGAATTAATTGAAGTTTAACTTTGAAGCAGTGATGGCTCAGTGGCATTGGCTATGGACTGCCGCGCAGCAGGTCCATGGTTCGAATCCAAATAGAAAATCTGGCGCCAAGCACCTAACGGTGTGTTCCGGCAGCAGTCCTTTAGAGCCAGTGAAATTACAGGCACATGAGACTTAACAACTATGTCTCAAGGTGACGGGCACAGTGCAATTCGTGACTTGTGACAAAATGCATCTGTTATAGGCAGAGGTTTGTCCGCTTAACATCAGGTGGCCCTGGAGCTTGCTCCGTCACAATAACACAAAAAAAATGTTCCAAGTGGACCAGAAGATGTCGCTAGAAATTTACCAGTTAAGTTTCGTGGAAAATAATGTGTCTTTGTTGTTTATAGTTCTTATGTTTGAAAAATGTCATTCTTAGTTTTTACTTAGGTATTGTAACAAACTTGTTATCTTAAGAGATATTGTTGACAAAGAAATCTGTGGAGTATTGTTTTGAAAACCTATTATAGAACCCTTTAAATACAGAGAGAAAGAATTATACAGTGATTATTTGTTTGAAAGAAAACGTTTGTTTATTGTTACTTACGTCTAGTAATATGGTCTAATTAATATAATAAAAATCTTATGACCATCCCCTTAGAACCATTTAATAATAGGTACTAAAGAAAAAAAATCAAATGGGCTGACCATATCCCGGCCCTAGGGATGGATGGCGGTGGCATCGAATATCGCTCGTGTATTTTTCCTATTTTATTATTTTGTAAAACTTATGAGTTTAAAAATACTAGTCACTCTTCTTAAAGACGTTAGAGATTATCTTCAAAACCCAATTGAGTTGAATAACCAATTTTTATATGAACTTAATGACAATTATAAACATCCTGTAATTGTTTATAATGACGTCCATGTAAAAAATATTATTTTCTCTAATTTTCGAAGACCTCTGATACAGCGGATTGTCCAAGATTTCGTTGTAGACTGTCGTTACCACCCGTTATAGAGCGTTGATATGAATCATATTTTAAAATATGTTCAATGGTTGTGTGTTTAATGTAATGTCCGGTATCAATAACAAATAATAATAATTTAGGATATCAATAACGCCAGGTATAAAGTAATACGTTAACTCGTAGCAAATAGCTACGAAAGCGTAGCAACAGGAGGATCAGCTAGTAAGGTACAATTATTAATGTAGAGGTACCACTTAACGTCATTCTGTCCTTTTTCAGACTATTTCTGTATACATTATTATCAAATCTGATCAGTTAGATGTTAAAAAGCTTCTATAAACGGATAAACCGTCAGGCAATTACATACTGGTATGGATAGATTAAAATTATTGTAAAATAAATACAAGCAAAGTTCTTATAGTGACACAGTATTTTTATATATTATAAAGTTGTGAGACGATATCCGCCTGTTGGTAAGTGGTCACACCTAGGTACATGATAGATAAAATGTTACACTCCTCGTTCTGTCTAAATCTACACTGCGATCATCACTTGAAGACGTAAGTTCTTATTGTTAGTATGTCTTGTTTTGCCTAGTAATTCCACTTGCTACAGTGCCCCTCACACCGACCCACAATATGCTTTTGCACTCGACTGCTTTGAGGTAGAGTATGAACTTCGGTGATACCCATCAAGTCGTTCTCTTGCTGAAAAGACATACCACCTTTCATACATTCCATTAAAAAAGTATGGATACATAGTTTTGACCAGGTATACCGCTTTCAACCCACAGTATTAACCCACGATATTATATTCCATTTTTGAACTAATCTGTATGCTCTAAAATACGTTTAATAAGGTTGGAAATTCATCTTTTGCGTGTCACTGTATATTTTATTTCTTTACATACCAACCGTAGAGTGTGTTGTAGAGTCAAAAGATGTTGTGGATAGGCTGACTAACAACACAAGAATAAGTCTTGCCTTGCTACCAACAATTTAACACGACTAACATAAATATATATTATGTTAAAAAATACACTACATAGTAACTTAACATAAGGACTGCAATTTTAAAAATACAAATCTAACCCTACTTTGCTGTATTGCTCTAAGCAGCAGCTATTTACTTCAACTCTGTCTATATTTTCTAGTTATGAATACGCTACTAATATTAAAAGTAACTAGCCTCACTTAGCTTAAAACAACATGGATGAAAATATTACTAAATCGTTGGATTTGAATTTACACATTGCTTTTTCGTCTTGTATCTACAACTAACTAGCTAGTATTTTCAAAGGTAATGTTATTGTTAAACTAACATTATTTTAAAATAAGCTTGTATAGAATATAAAGTTCAGTTGGAAGATGTTAGCAACTAAGCGAATTCTCTACAGTTAATCTATTAACTCAATTTCGATGACTTTGCCAGAACCAAAAGAAAAGTATAAAATATTTTTTCGTTTGGAAAATATATTGATATAATTAGACACATTAGGTACATTTATACTGATGCTAGAATTCTAATAAGACTGACGAGTAAGTTAACTTGTAGCTATGATTTATCGAGCGGTAAAAAAGAAATGTTATAGGCAAATTTATTAAGGCTTTGACAGTACTTTTTCACAAATAACTACTCTAGAAAAACATATAGGTACAATCTATTGAAAAAACAGATAGAAATCAAATTTTGAAATTCAATACCAAATCCTACATGCATAGTTATGTACGTAATCAATTAAAATAAATAAAATATTTTTTTCTTATTCTAAACAAACAAACACCTAATCTCAAAAATATGATTAAAAACTATACACGTGCAATATATGTACTACAACACACATAAATAATCAAGCGTTGTAAAAGAAATAAAACAAAAACGAAATAAAATCATTTAATAAAATAATAATTAAATCAACTTATAATACAAACTTAAATAGATAATAAACATAACAATCTTCATAAACAAAGAAATAAAAAACCAGAAAGTGAGATAAAAATTATTAAATTAACAATTAGAATGCTGGTGACTTAACCCGACGGGAAAAGAAAAAGCGAAAATTTTCTCTAGAAATCAGAATAAACTCAAATAGAATCATTACATGTATGCTGTGGTGGTTAATCTACTAAATTAAATTAACAAAACTAAATAATCATAAATTAACAAAAATCTTAATGTAAATATGTAAAAAGAAATCAAACCAAAATTAGCGCTCTACATAATTGCCTCTACGAATACATTATTTTTGTTTTATATTACAACCTTAGTCCGGGATGTGGGTTTCGCTAACGTCGCCGCACAAAAAACTTTGGAATGTCCAGTAGAGTCTTTTAGTCCAGTCACTAAACTAACCCTATCCTAATCGAGGCAGTCACTGTCCATCAGATTTTAATTTAAATTTATTATTAACATTAATACAACGCCTAACTTATTTTTACATGAATAATGTTCACACGCTCTAAATAACAAAATCAAATAAAAATATTTTTAGTAACGGCCAAAACGTTAATCTCTTTACAAATGTAACCGACGTATATATTAAAAATTTTGCAAAACCTTTTCTTCACTGCCAACAGTATTCGAAAAAGTGTGGGGGTTTTAAAGCCTAAAAATATGTTCGATTAAACGCGGTTAGATTTAATTTTTTATTAAAATTTTGAATTTTGTTTTATTAAAATTTATAATCACAAGAGCACGAGGAACGTGTATTACGTCGCGCGGCCCGGCCGGCCGGCGCGACTCCAGACGGACGACTGAGACGTATCCGCGGCTCGGCGAGCCACCACCCGCTCTATCCCTCCCCGCACCCTCACTCACACCCCCGCTTGGACCCACCCACCCCTAGCCCGACTTCGTTACGAGCCACTTGTAATCGCCGCGCGATTTTTCCGCCTAAGACAAATTAGGCGGCCCGCCCGCGCCCGTCTCGGTCTTACGTTTGGGCGGCTTCGTTCTAAGACGATTTGAGCACGCCTTGAAGATTTTTCTTTCAGCGAATCCGCGAACAAAGACTATTTCCTCTCTCATTCTGTGTTATCGGCACAGGAACGTTGTCAATATTGATTAACGAATGGGGAATAGAAAAGGCGTCGAAAAAGGAGACGCGAAAAGTAAGTTCCGTTGTCGACAGCGAATTAAAAATAAATTATATCAGCGATTCAGTGTTATGGCGGGGCGAGCTGTTTTATTTTTAAATGGCATTTAATCGTCACTCTCGCTTTCGTCGACGGCGAGCCGGGGTTAATTGTAAATAAAATTCAATCATTCGCAAAAAATCCCGGTAATCGGCCACTGGACATCAATGAGAGATATGCGCGCCCATTGTACGTATTAATTCATTATTGACAGTCAATGACGTCAGGCATTTTTTGCTCTGGTCGATTGTATTGCAACTGTTTATTAGTACCTTTTGGTGGAAGAAGTGTCGTCACAGCGAGCTTTTATACAAAAGCTCGCTTTTTAAATTACATACGTCATTAAAAGCCAAATAATATAATATTTTGTCTAGAAAAAGATTTGTACATTAAAACAATAACTAATCATTTTTGGCAAATCTGGTGCAGCATCATCATAAAGACATTTCAAAATATTTGTGCTCATAGATTTACCGAAAATAATGATATTTTGGTGACTGACGATTTAGGAAAGACTTTACAACCGAGTCGAGAAATTCATGTTTGTATTGTAAAAAGATCAAAATGTTTGAGGCATCTAGTTAAAATCTTCATATTAGCAAGCAAGCACGTAGAACATAATATACAGTAAAGTATAGTGAAGACGATATTTCTTGTATTATTTTAACTTGTTTTTGAATTTAATTGTATCCCTAGAATTCAAACTGGTTACTACATTTTGGGTATTCATATTCGTTTTTCACTAAAGTAATAGTTCGTAATATATTTTTTTAAATAAGAACAAATTTAGAATAAAAATCTGCTAGAGCGAATGTTTCATGAAAAAATTACAGTGCAAAATAAAGGTTGCAGTTGTCTAAATATGTGAAATAATTATGCCAATTTTAATGATCAATTAAATTACGTTACACTAAGCATTTGTCATTTAATCCATTTTAAAAGTTGGCCATCAATTCAATCTATTTATATAACTATCTACCGTTATCAGTTAAGAAAAAAAAATCTCTTCAATTTACCCGTAAACATTGGTAAAACCGAATAAATTTATATAATTCTTTTATCAGAAGCTCGACCGGCGCCGAGGTCGATGGCCCCTCACCATTTTTAACTGAAACTCGATTTTATTTGACAATGAACTTACCGAAACTGATTTTAATAATGTTGATCTCACATTTTTATTAATATATTTTGTGAATGCAAGTGAAAGTGCTGTGGAAATTCTTTATTGACGGCTTTTATTTTGTAAAATTACGTTGAACGATAGTTACATTATTGTTTTAAGTTTAATTATGCAACTTGAGATGTTCTTTATTATTTAATATTGATTAAATGTACCAATAATACTGATTAGTACGAGTATCAATATTTGCAACGTACACGTACAGAACATTTCTACGAGTTCATACAAATGTTTTTTTTAAATAAATTTACATTGTATTTTAATAAATACAAGATTAGTATCATTACTTTTTTGAGCTTATTATTTTGGGAGCATTATAGATATAATATTGGAAACTTTAGAACTTATATTTCTCTGACGTGCTTCTTTTATACCAAAAATTATATATTCGTAGAACAGATTTATTTATTATTATTTTTATTAAATTTAAATATCAAGTCTTTAAGAAAATACATGACATTCCGTGAAGTGAAACTAATTTCTCAAAATTACATTCATCATCGGTAAGGTTTTAATGACACATTCTATTTCTTACTTTCCACGTTTTAGACTGACATATTTTTATAAACTCATAAAATACTAAGCGAAATAATAATAAAAATAAACGTAACAAAAAACCTAATCAGTTATAATAGTAAAAACAATTATTTCACAGGAAATTTACCTTAGTCCTAGGAATTTTGGAACACTCACAGACTTAAAATAGTCACTATAATTTCAAAAGAAAACATAAATCCCGCAAACACCACATTTGAAAACAATTAATAAAACTTAAAAATTAACTTACACAGAGTCATATATTTTAAAATTATCCCGCAATATGTTTCACTAAATTTTAACACTAATTTAAAAAATCCATCACGTCGAAGTATCGTAGCGTCCACTAATTAGCCGATGAACATGAGAAAAAAAATAAAACGAGAGGAACTTAGTACCACTTAAGTCTATGCGGCACAGCAGCCGAATATTTACATTGAAGAAAAAAAAATGAGGTCATTCGGAGGTTACGGGCAATGCAGCCGGTCGGCGCGGGCCGCGACGGGATGTGACGCGCCTCCCGCCATCCACAACCGAAAACCACGTGCGCGGACTCCAGAAAGAGACACACGCACAACACCCCTTCCAGTCAGAAAAGGACGGCACTGTCTTTTTTCAATTTACTATATTTGCTGATTTTTATTATTTTTTCGCATTTCGATATTTTATTTTTTAGTTGATGCGCTCCGCAACTCACCTGTTGTGCTTGACCCGGTTCGATATGTCGACCGATCATGTGATCGACGGTTTTCGATACTTTTTTAACATGTGTGATTAGGTTTTGTGTGTGGTTTCAACTTTGGATGCCCAAAAAAATTCGTATCAGATGTGCACATCTAACCGTAGTAGAACTTTCCGTTGATTCTAAAAATTGCGGGCAGTGTCTACAATGCAAAAGGTTGTCACTGAAAAAAGCTTATCATGAGAAAAAAAAAACAATAATCTCTGCCTACGAAAATTAATATTTATTCAAACCACTAAAATTACATAAACTTTATTGTATTAAAAACTATAGTTTGATATCAAATTGGACTCATGTTCGATTCTAATAACAATGAAGTGCTGCTATAAAAATGCGGCGTCGGGTAGCGGAACTAATTCATTCCGCGCGATGAGTCCTATGCTAGCGCTGCGACAGCTTTCGCGTCGTTAATAAGAACTATACGATGGTTCATGAACGCGAGGTTTATTTTCTTATTTTTTTAATTTCTTTTTATCGTGAAAGTGCAACGTTCACTTCGCCAGGCGTCCAGCGGCTATTTTTGTTTGCAGTATCTTTTTAGTTTTCGATTGGTTTTACAAATGCAGACTTTTCGATGTCGTTTCACCGCGGCAATGTTTCTTTTCATGATATGTAATAATGTTATAGATTGGGTTGACATAGCGCCATCCATTTCTTCGTCTTCTCATATAATTATTATTTATTTTATATATTCCAAATTTTATTAACCTTATTAAGCACGTAACATTTTGGAAAAACAATGTGATAATTAATTGTTTTTAACCTAATTACGATAGATGGCGCTACCAGTACTGAAAACGAGTTGAACTATAGAAAATATGATAGAACTCAATCCTTTCGACTTCATAAGCCTGTCCTGTTGCGGAATTCACATAGGGAATATTTATAACGATAGTAACGTTATATAAGCTAATATCTGCCGTTTAATAACGTCACACCTTAATAAAAAAATAGATACCTACCAACATAATAGAGGCGATAATCAGCTCCTTTTTTGAATTGGAAATTATAATACAAAATATAATATATCAGTATTTTTTCCTACCCTTATCCCGCATCTGAGTGGTTGGTAGAATGTATATTTTTCTGTGTATTATTGCTAGCGATTAGCTACCTTTCAGGTCATAATTGAGGCAAACATACACTTCCGCGCGGATATAAGATAGAAGTGGCGTAAAATAAAAATTAAATTATTGCTAAATAGTAATGATTGCATCCTAGTAAAATAAAAATTAAATTATTATTAAAACAGAATTCCATTTACTGGAATTCTGTTTTAAATTTTGAATCATGATTTATTCGAATCATTTATTGACCATAATAACTAAAAATAGATAAAATAAAGTTTTTTTAATGTTATTGTGACGGAACTAGCACGAGGCCCCCTGATGTTAAGCGGTATCCTCTGCCTATAACAGATACATTTCATCAAGAGTGATGAACTGCACTGCCCATCACCTTGAGACATACTTGTTAAGTCTCATTTGCCTGTAATTTCACTGGCTCTCAAGGACTGATGCCGGAGCACACCGTTAGGTGTGTTGGCGACAGATTTTCTACTTGAGCTAGCCAGGCGAGCATTCGCAAAATGCCCTTACACGGTGAAAAGCTCAAGCCTGCGGATTTGTAAGAGTGATATTAGCTTAGCACGCGATAGTGCTTGTAATTATATTTAGAAATAAGAAACATCTATATAGAAAGTGATGCTTTAGGTACCGAATATATGCAATTGCAATATAACAAATAATAAACATATAAAAAAAATCTAATTTAAAAGTATTAAGAAATAATTCAAGTCATATTCAAAATTATTATACCCAAATAAGCATAAAATGTTTATTACTTAGATGAGTCGGTGATTAAGGAGTCAAATGGTATAAAAAATGTTTAGCTATTTGATAATATTTCTTTTATATATTTGAAAGTAATAGGTATTAAATAAATATTTTTCTATTAGTTGTACTGTAGGTACATAAATGAAGATTTGGTTAATTGCATATTCATAAATTCATTAGTATTGTAATATTGTAGAAAGGACTTTTTGGAAAAAAAAATTGAGAGTTTGTTTGAAATTTAAACTTACTGTAAGGCAATTTACTATACATTTTAATTATAACAAATATTTTTAATATATATGTATTACAAGAAGACATTACTTTTAATATTTTAGAAAAACACTTAAAATTATACCTAGTTACGATTCCGCCTAATTTTCCTGTTAAGCCGACGTGACGTCATAAACGCCACGTAGCCAAACCGGAAGAATTTTCGACGTTTCGATTCTACACTAAGCATCCTCAGGTCTTATCTCGTCGGCTTAACAGGAAAATTAGGCAGAATTGTCACTACATAAATTTTATATTATCAAGTGTTTTCTAATATATTAATTAAATGTTTTCTTAAAATATTTATTATGGTTTTCCGTAAAGTAATGCCGATATCTATGGATTCCTATATTTTTTATTTCCTACATAAATGTTTAGTTTTTAGTTTGAGTCTTGCTTTTAGTTGCAAAAGTTAGTTATTAGGGTGCCGTACCCAAAAGGTAAAAACGGAACCCTATTACTGAGACTTCGCTATCCGTCCATCCGTCTGTCACCAGGCTGTATCTCAAGAACGGTGATAGCTAGACAGTTGCAAATTTCACAGATGATGTATTTCTATTGCCGCTATAACAACAATATATACTAAAAATAAAATAAATATTAAAGGGGGGCTCCCATACAACAAACTTATTTTTTTTACCATTTCTTGCTTGATATTAACGGTGACAGGTAGACGCTTCAACTATTCATAGAATATTTAGTTACGGAACCCTTCGTGCGCGAGTCCCACTCGCACTTGGCCGGTTTTTTTTCTATATCATGAAGTGACTAGAGAAACAAGTCGTACGCACGATGAGAAGCGTCATGCATTCAAAAAAAACTTGATTACGATTGATTACGAAATGATTAAAGTAACAATCACCCTCTACGCAAAGCACACCCTCATATACATGCACACACACACACACACACACACACACACACACACACACACACACACACACACACACAACACACACACACACAGTTAAATTAGATTAACAATATGCTTTATTTTTTTTTTTTTATTATATAAATCTACACTCCACAGACTCCAGGGTCCGTGCCTTTTTTTAATTATGACCATATTTTATTAACAAACTAGATACTTACAATATATAGGAAACATGCAACATTCTAAAAGAGAACAGTGTTAAAAGAACATTTTTTTTTCCGATAAATGTCATTACCACTTGCATCCAGAGCAGACCAGTGTCCTCTAGCAGCACCCGTTCACGAGTTGACGCATGTGCCAGCCATCGCCTTCCTCAACCATTTTTGAGGGAAGATGGCGACCCGACACACAACACCGCCGCTAGACAACACCTTTATGTGAGCTTGACCGCTCTGGATACCCGTGCCAACGATTACAATTTGGGATTACTCTACTTTTTTGTGTCATTCCCCCACGTCACATTGTAACAGGGTCTCCATTACCACGCTGTTTCGATCTTTGATCGCCATTTTGAGGTTGTAATTATGGATGGGTTTTGGTGTCGCAACCATCGCCTTCCTGACGAACCGTCCTATGGCGTCTTCTTCGTCATCTGCGTAGTATGTGAAGGTTCCAGTATGCCGTGAAACTGCAACGACTGCGTGCGGGACGCTCTCGTGCAGCTTCAACGCTTGCTTAACAATATGCTTGAGAGTTCTTGATTCCATGTATTCTGTGGAACTAATTGTACCTTAGTTGCTAAGGAGGAGGGCGTTGATATTCGCAACACAGTTTTTTGTCTAAAACTTTCGAGAGTATCATCGTTTTCATCTGCTTTTGTTCATATGTTGAATTTTCGAATAAAGATTTATTTACTTATCATTATTTTCAGTCACCCCGTGACCACGATCACTGCCAAGTGTTTGAAACGTCGGGACAAGAATAATGATAAATATACGCGATTTAAACCGTATATAGTTGTGTAATAATCGCGAAAACCTGAGGCAACCTTATGTAGTATAATTATATTTATAGTTTCTGATAAGTTAAAACAACGAAAGGGTATGTAGTATACAAAAGATTTTTTATTATAGGATTATAACGGAACAAGCACGGTTCCCACCTGATGTTAAGCGGGAACCTGTGCCCATATCAGAAGCACAAGTCACAAATGATGAACTGCACTGCGCCCATCACCCTGACACATAAAGCTCGTATCATTCCAGCCGGAACACAGTAATGTGAACATGACATCTTGACGGTAGAAATAGGTATAACGGCATTCTTCACGGACGAACTCGCACAATGAGACTGTTATTAAACTTACTAGCTTACAATAATAAGATTCATATACGGGAAACGAACCAGCGTCCTCCGATTCGCGCTCTGTTATTTTTTTATATTATTTTCGCGATTTTCGCGTCCTAATCCAATAGGCATCCGCTGTGAAATCGGAGGACGCGGGTTTAAATCCAGTCCGGAACAAAAAAAAGTACTAAAATAATTTGTTAATGTGATTATCGCTCAGCACACGATAGTGCTTGTAATCATATTTAGAAAAAAAACATGGTAGTAAGTTTTTTTATATTGAATTAGTTATATGATACATTATTAATATTAAAATTTTTACGACACAGAACGTTGACGAAATGCACCTGTTATAGTTAGAGGTTAGTCCATCAACATCAGGTGGGCCTCGGACTTGTTCCGTCATAATAACATTTAAAAAAAAAACGGTTTGAGATATACAGGGTTATGGGTAAAATGGTAACAACCTCTTAGGGTTGACTTCTGCCAGTCCTAAGAAACATTTTGAGATGATTGTTTTTTTTGTGTTTTAATGTCTACTCCGAGCCCAGAGCACCCGCCGTGGCAACACTGGACCGCGCCGTGGTCCTTAGAGTTTTGAATATTTACATCGAGCAAAGTAATTAAGCATAAGAAATTATAGATTACAGGCACAAGAGACTTTTGACATCAGGGACCTCCTCTTGCTTATTCAGTCTAAAACATATAACAAAACATAACGGAAAATTAAAAAAAAAAAACAACAAAAATAACATCTCAAAATGTTTCTCAGGCCTAGCAGAAGTCAACCCTAAGAGGTTGTTAGCATTTTACCAATAAGTATATCTCAAACCGTTTTTTTTAATGTTATTATGACGGAACAAGTCCGAGGCCCACCTGATGTTAAGTGGACTAACCTCTGCCTATAACAGATGCATTTCGTCAACGACGAACTGCACAGTGCCCGTCACGCTGAGACGTACAGTTGTAAGGTCTCATGTGTCTGTAATTTTACTGGCTCTCAAAGACTGCTGCCGGAACACACTGTTAGGTGCTTAGCGACAGATTTTCTATTTGAGGGCGGTCGCTAGCCAGGCGGGCATTCCCAAAATCACTTCACTTTGGAAACTATCGCGAGTTTTATCCATATTAACTTATTAGGAACCGGCTAGGACCCGCGTTATATTTACCGGAAAGATTCCGACCAGTTTCGGACTGTTTTGAAGTCCTTCGTCTGGGAGTCACGATTGCGCGAAGCGACGAGCACGGGCCTCAGCCTCAGTTACGCGCTGAGGCCCGTGCTCGTCGCTCCCAGACGAAGGACTTCAAAACAGTCCGAAACTGGTCGGAATCTTTCCGGTAAATATAACGCGGGTCCTAGCCGGTTCCTAATAAGTTAATTCCCAAAATCCACCATGCGGTGAAGCTCAAGCCCGCGGCAGGATTCGAACCATGGACCTCCTGCACGGCAGTCCATAGCCAATGCCACTAAGCCATCACTGCTTAAAAATGGTTTGAATTTTACATGCGTTGCGCATGCTCATTTCATAAAAAAGTCAATAGTATCATTCAAAAAATCCAAAAATAAAAAAAATACATATCTGTTTCGTACATAATTCAATTTTTTGAAGTAATGATGGCCGAGCGGTAATAGCTATGGACTGCCGTGTCGCAGTACCCTGGTTCGATCCCCACCGCCGGCTTGAGCTTCACCGCATGGTGGAAGGGCATTTTTCGATTGCCGGCCTGGCTAGCTACCACCCTAAAGTAGAAAGTCCGTCGCCAAGCACCGAAAGGTGTGTTCCGGCAGTAGTCTTTGAGAGCCAGTGAAATTACAGGCACAATGAGACTGAACAACTATGTCTCAATGTGACGGGTGCAGTGCAATTTGTGACTTGTGATGAAATGCAACTGTTATAGGCAGAGGTTAGTCCACTTAACATCAGGTGGGCCTCGAGCTTGTTCCATCACAATAACATAAAAAAATATATAATAATCAATTATATACCTAATTCAATTAAAAAAACTTAACTACTACGTATGTTCTTTTCTAAATATCGAGTATAATTACAAGCACTATCGTGTGCTAAGTGATCATCATATTTACAAAATATAGAAGTTAAGAACAACATTTTTTGTTCCCGACGGGAATCGAACCCATGTCCTCGTGCTTATCCCTTAAAAATATAAACATAACAAAATGTTTGTTATGACTAGCAAAAGTCAACCCTAAGAGGTTGTTAGCGTTTTTCCAATAAGTTTAATAACCCTGTATATATTCGACGATATTCCTTTTTTTTTTTTTATGCCTGATAGGTTAGCCTTTGACCACTATCTCACCTGATGGTAAGTGATGATGTGGTCGAAGATGTTGTTCAGGCTAACCTAGAAGTACTGGCTCTCAAGGACAGCTGCCGGAACACACCGTTAGGTGCTTGGCGACAGATTTTCTACTTGAGGGTGGTAGCTAGCCAGGCGGGCATTCGCAAAATGCCCTACCACCATGCAAATTCGATTCGATTAGGACGACATTGCTCAGAGGACGCTTTTTACGAGATATTTCCCAGACAGATCTTGGCACTGCACTGTAGTCGTCACTCCGAGACCTTCGTTCTTATGCCTCGATCACCCAATACTTTCAATTGCTACAGTATCCCTCCTGCCTGTACAGTATAGATTTGCAAACTTCTAATTCCAGACAGAATATCTGACATTACTGTGATACCCACCAGGTCAAACTGTTGTTAAAGTGGCCTAGCACCCGGTGCTGAGCACTTCATAAAGCATAGAGCTCGACACATACTAGTTTTTTTTTTTTTTTTTTTTTTTATGTTATAGTGACGGAACAAGCCCGAGGCCCACCTGATGTTAAGTGGACTAACCTCTGCCTATAACAGACGCATTTCGTCAACGACGAATTGCACTGTGCCCGTTACACTGAGACGTCCAGTTGTTAGGTCTCATTAGCCTGTAATTTTTCTGGCTCTCAAGGACTACTGTCGGAACACACCGTTAGGTGCTTGGCGACAGATTTTCTACTTGAGGGTGGTCGCTAGCCAGGCGGGCATTCGCAAAATGCCCTTCCACCATGCGGTGAAGCTCAAGCTCTGGGCGGGATTCGAACCATGGACCTGCTGCGCGGCAGTCCATAGCCAATGCCACTGAGCCATCACTGCTTTAAAAAGATGGTTTTTTATACAAATAAGATAAAGAGAACAATCTTGTTCGGATTATGAGAGCGTAAACAAGTGTCGTAAATTGCAGCTGGCAATTTAAAAAATAAAAGTTAACGTTACCTTCTTTCTCAGCAAAAGACAGGTAGAGCATTCGCGGTAAAGTCTGACGACTCAAAATAAATTTAGCTTTGTGGTAAGTAACATAGAAAGGGGATCTGTCTTTGAAAAACCGCTTTTTGAAGCGCTCGTAGCGAATTTTGCTTAGCTGTTCTTAACCGATTAGCAAAAGTAAGCAACGTCCGCCGCGATCATGAGTTGGATGGGTGACCGCTAGTGACATTACTACTGAGCGCTTCCGTGCTACGGAGGGCTCGTTAAGCCGTCGGTCCCGGTTGTTGTCTTAGGATGGCAGTCGTTATAGCATGGTGATAGGGTATTTTGCGAATTGCGCCTTGCTAGCTACCACCCTCAAGTAGAAAATCTGTCGCCAAGCACCTAAGGGTATAAAAATATTTGCTATTATTAAATATGGATTACCGCAAAGTAACGCCTGAATCTATTTATTAACCTAAGGGTATGTTCCGGCAGTTGTCCTAGAGACCCAGTAGTTCTATGTTAGCGTGAACTACATCTTCGACCACGTCATCACTTACCATCGGGTGAGATAGTGGTCAAAGGCTAAAGCTATCAGGAATAAAAAAGTAAATATGGGGGGTGCAATTCTAGGCTGGCACCGAGGACCTAAAATAGTATTTTCCACTTGCTATTACCTTGATTCCTTGATATATTTAACTTTTATATAGCTTATAACACGGTAATATTGATAATATTACCGTGCTTATAGTCTAGCCTTTGACCAATATCTCACCTAATGGTATGTGATGATCTGATCAAAGATGTGGGTCCTTATATATCTCAATAACTATTCAACCCGGGAACGAATCCAGGACTTCAAGACTACAAAGCAGCGTAGTACAGAGTGATGCTATGAATATGAATCTTGAAGCAATGATGGCCGAGCGGTAATAGCTATGCAATGCCGTGCCGCAGGTCCCTGGTTCAATCCTCACCGCCAGCTTGAGCTTCACCACATGGTGGAAGGGTATTTTGCGATTGCCCACCTGGCCAGCTACCACCCTCAAGTAGAAAAACTGTCGCCGCAGCATTTCTACTTGATAATACTTAGGTGCTTACCTAATGGTGTGTTCCGGCAGCAGTCCTTGAGAGCCAGTGAAATTACACATGAGACTTAAAAACTATGTCTCAAAGTGACGGGCGCGGTGCAAATCTTGACTTGTGATGAAATGCATCTGTTATAGGCAGAAGTTAGTCCGCTTAACATCAGGTTGGCTTCGGGATTTTTAAGCCACAATAAAAACAAAACAAAAATGAAGACTACCTAGAAAGTGTTTAGTTCAAATCCTACAGCCGATCAATTCTAGAAGACTCCATCTTCTCAATAACAGGATCAACACTGCCGTCATCAACGCGAGATTTGCTTACCTTATAAAGGCAATATACGTCGTAAAACGTCACCCCTGTAATGAACCGTTGAATAGCTAATAGTAAACCGCGAAGCACCTCGTAAAACTGTTGTCAATTCCTTGCTAACTCGCAAGAGATTGACTTGACAGGGGGACTTGCAAATCGAGTGTTGTTTTTACAAGTTAAGGTGCTTAGATCCCAAGTGTCCTCAAACTTGACGAATTGGTTGTTTTAATGTTGACTTAGGTTTTCGCGATTATTACACATATTAATTAAACAACTTTAAACGGTTTAAATCGCGTATATTTATCATTATTTTTGGCCCGACGTTTCAAATACTTTGCAGTGATCGTGGTCACGGGGTGACTTGTTTGTTTTACTTTTATATAAAGTTATCTAATAATGTGAAAAATATATGAAGCATTGTCAGATTATTTTTTTCTTAATAACCGGCGTATGCCTTTATTATCAAAATGCAACGAACTATATACAACACTTCAATTACTACAGTAAAAGTATTCAGACAACCTACAAGTCATTGCAGAGTCACAGGCAGTGCAAATGCTCCAGGCCACTTCCAGTTGGGAGCGTTCCCAGCATGCTGGCAGCATTGCCCGGTTGAATTGCATTGCTTATTCGTTGAACCAAACAGTTGCCAGCAGATTTTTTACTATTTTTTTTACATTGTACCTTGTTTTAGCGCCATTACGCATAAGTGATTAGTAAGATGGAATCCGACTGCCAACACCTTTTTAGTGAAGCTTCTTGCAATATCATTTTCACTTTAAAATACTGTAAAATACTGTTCACCATCGACAAGACTTCCAATTACCATTAAAGCGTCCAGATATGATTTTACTGTTTTTAATTATATCACTGTAACATAAAAAGTACTAAAACGATGTAGAACAAAACAAAACTCGTAATAGTTATTTGATCAACAAGTGAGCAAAGTGGTTTTTGATGTTTATGCTGACTTATAATTTCGAGCTGGCAATATAGTCTACAATTGAATCACGAGCGTAGCAGGTGCTTCACAGATGACTGAGCAAAGAGAGCGATTTGGAGACTTGAGACCCAAAAAAATTTGCTCTCGTGGCAACATCCAACATTTTACCTCTACCAGCGAGAAAAATATCAGTTCAATAGTTTCGTAAATATTACGTGAGACAAGTCTATGATTTAATGATTAGTTAAACTTAATTTATTAAAATTACAGACTAATAAATGAACAGTATTCTACGCGAGTGAAAATGATCTTGTTGGAAGTTAGTTCTTTTAGCTTCACTAAAAACGATGGGCAAGCGGTAATACCTTTGGACTGCCATGCGGTAGGTCCATGGTGCGATACCTACCGCAGGCTTGAGTTTCACCGCATAATGGAAGGGTATTTTGCAAATGCTCGCCTGGGTAGCTACTAACTTCAAGTAGAAAATCTGTCACCGAGCACTTAACAGTGGGTTCCGGCAGCAGTCCTTGAGAGCCAGTAAAATTACAAGCATATAATATATGAGACTTAACAACAATACGTCTCAGGGTGACATGCGGAGTGTAGTTCGCCACTTGTGACAAAATGTATCTGTACTGCATTAGGTGGGTGGAGATTGTTCAGCAACAATTCCATTAGAAAAAGTTGATTAAATTGTGCAGGTTTAACGTAATAGTTTTGTTCGTGAATTACTTTACCTCACGCTTGGTGAGAGATTTTGAACACCAAACAACAAACAAACAAATTATTTTTATTGACATAATATAAGATACAGCAAATACAATGAACCCATAGGTTCCCGAACTAGTATTAAACTGTATTTCAGGAACCAGTGGCTTCTCCCTTAGTAATTTCAATACAAAAAAAGAACATTATGTCATTGAAGTGTCTGTTCCTAAATGTTATATGTAATGAATTAAAATTATGATTGAAAAGTTAATGAAAGTGAGTATTGTAATTGTTGTGTTTTGTGTCTATTGAAGTGTCGTGAATGTGTGTTGGTGTGTATGTAGTGAATGAATAGTGTAGTGTTAAAATTGTTTCCTCTAATTTTCATGTAATCAAAAATTCGAAAGCATTTTTTCAATGCTTTCATAATCAAACGTTTCGAGCCATGTTATTATGATCTTTTTAATTTCGTAGTTGGAGTTTCTTTTTAGTTTAGTTATTTTATTTAATTTGTTGTATAAATGTGGAGCCATTATTTTAAACTGATTATGTGCAAACCTACTATATACCCTGGGGATAGGGCATTGGTCTAGTCTCTTTGAAGCTGGAGGTAGTGTGGGTACGGTTTCTTTATGGTAACGCCGTATGCTTTCATATATAAATAGTTTTCGGACAGAAAGCACTCCTGCTTGCTTATATACATCAGTAGTAGGGTGTTGTCGTGGTAGATACATTAGTACTTTCAGGGCAGCACGTTGCCCTCGTTCAGCAATTATGAGATGACTTTTAGCTGCACATCCCCATGCACAGATGCAATACCTTGTTATGCACTCACACAAAGCTTTGTAAGTATCAATAGCCAATTTTAAATTAGCAACAGATCTTAGATTTTTAAATATATATATAAATTTCCTTAATCGAGAAGCTAGGTTATTTATGTGTGTAATCCAGTTTAACTTATCATCAATCCATACCCCAAGGTATTTGATACTGTTAACACGATCCAAAGACGAGCAACTACATAGGGAATTAAAAACACTATTCCGATTACATGGAAAAGTGTGTATTTTTATTTCTATGTCGACAGTAGGTTCCCCTGCAGCAGTCATACTAAAGCACAAGAATTTGGTTTTCGCTGTGTTAAGTGAAAGGAGGTTATCCTCTAGCCATTGTGTAGTATGTGCAAGAGCTGTTTCAGTTTGACATTTTACTTTCTGCCAAGATTTATCATGAAGAAGTAACACAGTATCATCTGCAAACATTATTAGGTCCATACCTGGCAAGGTAGTGCCACATAACTCATTTATATAAATGAGAAAAAGGGCAGGGCCAAGGGTACTTCCCTGCGGAACGCCAAATGTACATACTGCGCTCTCACTGACATACTTCTCCACTCGTACTTGCTGTGATCTATCCACAAGATAGTCAGAAAACCAGTCCAGAGCCAATCCTCTTATTCCAATGTTTTCCAATCTCATTAGTAATATGGGAATCGAAACGGTATCAAAAGCCTTCTGCAGATCCAGAAACACCCCTATACATTTGTTATTATCGTCAAGATACGAGGTAATTAACGTAGTTAACGCCAAGACCGCATCTTCAGTTGACTTTTTCTCTCTAAAACCGAACTGATTTTGATGTAATAGGTTATTATTCTCGCAATATCGCATTAATCTTTTTTTGACTAATTTTTCCAAAATTTTCGAAAGATTGGATAAGAGAGAAATAGGGCGATAGTTTCCTGGATCTGCTTTATCACCAGTTTTGTAAATTGGACAAACAATACCCTTTTTAAAAGCTGACGGAAAGGTGCCCGTTTCGAAGCTTATATTACATAGGAATGCAATGGGTTCCACCAAATACAAAACAAATCGTTTCAGTATATCAGCCGTGATCTTATCCCAACCAGGAGCGCTGTTTGACTTAAGCCCAAAAATAATATTTTTGATTTCGACAGGGTCTGTGGGAGCAAGAGACATAGAATTAACGGGTTTATCATAAGCTTTAGTACTTAAAGCTAGTTTGCACTGAGTTGTATTCATCATGTCTAACGATTTCTCTGCTAACTTTTCGCCAACGCTAGTAAAATATGTATTAACAGCGTTAAGTGAATGTGTAGGGTTGTTATTAATGCTTAACAATTCACGCGAATGCAATTTCGTTTGTTTTAGGTTACATACTTCTTTTATTAACTTCCACGTTTCCTTCACGTTACCACGATTTTTTAATAATTTAAATTTATAATAATCTCTTTTTAGGTTCTTTATAAGTTTATTGCATACATTTCTGTATCTGGTATATATTTCTTTTAAATTATTATTTTCTGGTTGTTTTTTTGCCCTCATGTGTAGCTTGTCTCTTTTTCGTATACATTTCACCACTCCTTTAGTAATCCAAGGCTTGAGCGGTTGGTTTTTCCTTGAAATAGATCTTATTTGAGTATTACTATTAATTACTGTATGAATGTTTGTTATAAATAATTCTGTTGCCATGTTGACATTGTTAACTTTATATAAATCTTCCCATGATTCTTGTTTCAGTAGTTGTTCGATTCCGTCAAAATTAATTATTGTTTTACTAAATTTTACTAATTCTTTAATTACTTTGCTTTTATTTATATGTAGGAGAATAGGAGAGTGGTCTGTAACTTTTTGTTCAAAAACAATCGTTTTCCATGTATTCCGAGTTTTAACCATGAAGTGGTCTAAACACGTGGTGAATCTAGTAGGACGATTTATTCCTTGTTTTAGGTCATGCACAGCCATTAGATTTAAATAGTCATGAACAGAAGAGTCTAGATTAGTGCCCGGTAAAATATTGAGATTAATATCTCCGGTTAAAATAACATTAGTTGTAGATACATTTTGCAATATAGTACCTAACGATGCTACATAATTGCTTGGGTTTTTGAAGCTCGGTGATCGATAAGTACATATGATCGTATAATCCGGTAGAATATTAAGCACAAGGCAATTTCCATTGATAAAATTTTCTGGTTCCTGGCACGCTACGCTTAGTACATCGCGAACGTATACAACTACACCATCGTTCTGGTTTAGGCTGATGGTGGTGCAGAACGTATTATAATTATCAATGCTAGGAAGTACGCTATCAGCATTTGTCCAACATTCTGTTAACACAAAAACATCAACTGTAATATCAAGGCTAGTTGCAAATGCAAGGAACTTGTCAAAGTTACAATTAATGCTACGTATATTCATTGTAAAAATTGTTAAAGAATCCTTAGTGGACATGCCAGAGTTCAAAATTTTCTGACAATCACTATTTTTACTTATTAGAACACATTCAACATTTTCTGATACATCAACTTCAGCGGTAATAAAAGAGACATCATCCATTATTGATTATAGAAGTAATAGGGTGCAAGTTAATAATAATATGATTATTCCATATTATAATTTTGATTATGCAGTAAAAAGATACCCAACTAAATATTATATTACTATAAAGTAATATGTAGAGGCATTCTAATGTTACTATTGATGAAATATGCGTATGTATATATAACATTGATTTTATGTTTAAAGTATGAAAGTTGAGTGTATGTGTATTTTGTGTGTTTATGTTAGTATGTAAAAGTTGATTTTGCATGTACGTGTTTATAGTATATACACGTAAAGTAGGGATTATACAGGTGTCTAGACCTAATTTACTAAAATAACAAAACAAGACAACAAGAAAGCACAATATAGTTACAGCTTCAATATATAGTCACATATTCGTAGGTTTTAAATTGTCTAAGTCCTTCAAGTTGTTGACCTTAATGAGTGGTGACCCTTCTGAACGCCTTAGGTATATTTTGCCTCTAGATGCCCAGCAGTACTTGTAATTACTACCTTTTGCAAACTCTCTGGCATTAAAGAACAGTTTCTTTGCTTGCATTGTTAGGCCTTCAGAAACAAAAATCGGCTTTGGTGATCCCTCAATTTTTAATTTAGTGGTATTAAATTTATTGGTAAGGTTTTTTTTGTTATATGCCTTTACAGACTCGATGATCTTATCCCTTGTCATCACTGTGGAGAGCTCGGCTACTATAGGATGACTATATTAGCTTTTCGTATTCACGCGGTAAACATCGCGGACCTCCGCGGGCTGTATTGGTACACTAAGTGCACTTCCCACTTTTTTAATTATATTAATTAGGTCCTGTTTTGTTTCACCAGTTTTTTTGGGTACGTTTCTCAATTCAATAGTCGAACTCCGTTGGTTACGCTCCATCTGCTCTAATCGAGATTCCAGACTCGTGATGTATTGGCGGTCTATATTTTTTACTTTTTCTAATATGGCAACTCTGGTGACCATCTCATCATATTTTTGACCAAGAAAGTCAATAGAAGTTAAAATATGTGTATTTTGTTCTGTGTGCCTCTCAATTCCACCCTGTATTTTGCTTGTTAAATTATTAAATTTTTCTTCCTGCTCAGTCTTTAATGACGCAAGCATAGCCATTATTTCCGCTTTACTAACGTCAGACCCCACTTTAGTTTGTTTATCTTCTTGCACTGGGCATAGGAGGGTTGCAAATTTGGCATCTTGGTCCTTCTGTAATTTAGCGAACATTTCGAGGATTTCTTCCCTGCTTACGTCGTCTTTCCTTTTACGTTTACGTGCAATGTTGGGTTCACTACTAGCATGTTCTCGCGATATTGCAGAAACCGTAAGCGTACTACCGGTCGGAGGTGTACTTATATTCGAGTCTGATTTACAGTGAGTAATCGGCTGTGTCACTGTCAGTCCAGAGGGTGTGTGCGGTGGGGTACGCTTAAGCGGCATCGTAACTAAGAACACGCGTGGGTCAAGTACCAGGCGATCAGAACGCAGCAAGCGATGCACTAAGGCAGCCGTCCGTAGATGCACACAGAAGCGCTTTATATGTGTGCACGATGGCAGAGGCAGCGGCAGTTGACGCACACGCACGTTCACTGTGCATGCGTATGTGTGCGGTTGTGTTTAACTTGCACTTGCGTTGTGTGCGATATGCAGTAGTGCAATATTGCGCTTGCGTTGTGTGCGTAAATAAGATAACACTCACCAGGCAAACGGCTGCGTTCAGAGAATATCCGGTGTTATATTTTGAGGCTCCTCAAAATTTATGCACTCCTATTATATCACTTTATTTTATATTCGTGTTTAATGTTTTATTTTTTGGAAAAAATTAATTGTAAGAGGGACTGTTTGTACACGTCTGCACCAAATCTATCCTTTTCTTCGTTATGTAGCAAGGCATTAAAGATTTTAAACAGACTATACCTTGAATAAAAACTATGGGTCCCCAGGGCATGCCAAAGTCGAAGACAAATCTATTACAGCATTTTTCAACAATTATACCAGCAGTGCCACTGTGAGAAAAACGGGCAAGAAATTCGGACCCATTATTTTTATTTGTTTAATTTTTTTATGTGATTGTCATGGAACAAACTGGCATGGAACAACGAGGCCCATCTGATATTAAGTGGTAAACTGTCCATATACCAGACGCATTTCATCATCTGCACTGAGCCCGTGTCACCCTGAGACCTACAGTAATTGAGTCTCATGTGCCTGTAATTTTACTGGTTCTCAAGGACTGCTGCCGGAACACGCTGTTAGGTACTTAGCGACAGATTTTCTACTTGAGGGTGGCAGCTAACCTGACGAGCTTATGCAAAATACCCTTCTATTCTAATCTAATATATAAAGTCTTATGCATAATCACTCCATAATTTTAAGATAGGTTTATCAAAGTCATTATTAGTACTGCGCAACGGAAATCTCCTTTGCGAAATCAAATTACGTTTGATAAATATATTATAAAATTATGAAGCGATTAATATGAATAAGAACAATAATAATAAATTTATTTGGCAACTAAACTTATGGTTTAGCTTAAAATAACAGATTCTTAACATAAAATTAACACTTCTAGAATTCTAGTAATGCACTTTGGTCCCCACACTAGGATTCCCTGTGTCGTGAGGACCATATGACCGTAATAATAAGGGGGTTCATGTTCAACGTTTTGAAAATATTAATGATTGCAAATGTTGTTGATAAATAAAGCAATGTTCCGGTATTGTAGAGGACACATTAACTATTAACAGACTTTGTGACATCTAAGAGTATATTAAATAAAAATCCAACAAATAACGAATGTTACTGAATGAACACATTGGCCCAGAAAGCTGATTATTAGCTGATTATTATTATAAGCCAGAGCAGCATCAACAAGCATTTTTCAAAAATGTTGTAATTTAGGGTATAGTTGCTAACTAGGTAAGAATTCGCAAATTATCATGCCACCACGTAATAAAATTGGCCTGCCCTTTCTCTTCCCGCAGGTACAGCGAGAACCAGGTGAGGGCATCAATGAAGGAGGAACGTAGACATCTATGGAGTCTGATCTCTGGAGTAGAAAACTCACTATATAGGTATCTATTACTGGGATTGATTAAGACAGTAAGGTATAGGTATGTATAAATTTAAAAGTATTTATATCAGGACTGGGTTAAGGTCTACTTCAAAATTGGTATAATGTGAAGTCTTAGTTGGTCAAGGGAAAGTTGGATTTTAATGAAGGCCCACCCTCGACTGTATTTATTTGAGGCACTTGTAGCGTAGTTTGACAATGAACTAGGTGCAACGTCCGCTGCGGTCGTAATTTCGATGGGTGACCGCTAGTAGCATTTAGTTCTGAAGGTGCTTACGGGCTCGGTTACTGTCTTAGGATGCACTGAGAAAAATCTAAAGTCAAAAGCGCCCTAATGACGGCCAATTTATATGGTACAAGGCGAAAAACCGACCAAACGTAAATACGTACAAAAACGCCTTCCAACTAGAAGGCGTTAAACGAGGTCAGTGAAGGCGAATGTTTCTTTTCGTCTTCATTTAAGGTGTATTATGTGGTCTTTCTTAAATATTAACTTTTCGATGAGGCTGATTAAGTCGTACGTTATAGTGATAATCACCGTATATAAACCGCCGTAAAAATAAGGTATATTTTATCGTCAATACTGCAATTATTATTGTATAACAAGTTCAATTCTGAAAATACTTTACGGAAGGCATTTTTGACGGTTGTGTTTATTATAAAACATGGTACATTTTTATTAATTGGTGAAAATCATCTTAAGAGTTGTGAATTCATCTAACGTAGTTACAATTCAACGGTAAAAGGTAAAATTTGATGTCGTTTTTCTCAGTGTGGCTGTCGTTACAGCATGGTGGTAGAGCATATTGCGATTGCCTGCCTGGCTAGCTTCTACCCTCAAATATAAAATCTATCGCCAATAGCTCCTCATGGCGTCCTTCCGGCAGTTGTCCTTGAGATTGAGTAACTTTAGGTTAGCATGAACTAAATATTCAACGACTTCACTCATGATAAGGTGATTTTTTTAAGTACAACTGGTGAGGCGTACTGAGTAGCAACAAAGTGGTATGGTATGGAGATTAAATGCCTGCGTCATTAACAATCTCAGTAGAAGAATAGAAGACAAAAAAGGACTAAACAGATCGGTACATAAGTTTGATTTTCGTTAGTTTGAAAATGTGGGTCACAATGGGGGCCCAAATTTTCTGGTGTGGACATCTTTATACCATAAATAGACCAATCGGGAAGGACAATAAGTGTGAAACGGACTCATACCCCCAGGGTTCCGTACTTGTAGACAATAATAAGTTAGTACTAAAAAAAAAATATTTATGACCTCAAAAATATGACCAAAAAACCGGAGATGAATTAGATATACCAGGAGATCTATTAAAGAGTTTTTTTTATATTGTTTATACGGAACTGGTTGAGTTCCGTGTTCCTTGGGATGCATAAATTACATTTATTTTTATTTTTTTATTTCCTCCTTATATCAGGAGATTTAAATGCAAAATCAGTAGATCATCAGGAGAACTAGACTGAAATAAGGAAATCTCCTGAGAAATCAGGTGTTCTGGCAACACTGCTTAGTGTTGTCAGATCTCTAGAGATTGATTGAATACAACCTCCACCTTGCCGGTTTTTGGTATCAGCAAGATAATAAGTGTAATTTTGTGTAAAATAAACTGAATGTTGCATTCCGAAAATTTACTGTATGTTATGTACGTTAATATGATATATTTATGGATTATTAAGTTCTCTTCTACAGGTCGCATTTCTTAACCGATTCTCACGAAATTTTATAAGCAGGTTCGATAAACCCATAATTTTATTTTGTCGATTCAGTTTTTGGAAATGTTTCAAAATGACGGAGATATACATTATATGGTGTTGAAAGTATGGACGCCTGCGCTTAATTTAATGGCAATGTCCCTGATACGCACGTTCCCTTTATGTGATAGTCTCTCTCTCTCTCTCTCTCTCTATCGTAATATCAATCATTTATTTTTTTTAGACATTTCTGTAGCCAGTATAAATACGGGAGAAAATTAGATCACAAACAACAAAATTATGTAATAATTATAACATTACCAAGAATGTAAAATAATAGTATATTTACTAAGTACCTACTTATCTACCTATTTCTGATACAACTAGCTTTCGCTGGGGCCCGCGTGTCATTGATTTAAGTCCAAGAAAATAATTTATTATCTACATTATATATATATTTGGATTTTGTGACCTATTCCCCTCATCAGCGTGCGCCTTCAATTGTAAGCTATACAAGAGCAGACTCGCGAGGTTTATAGCTCGGAGAGCCGCTAGTTGATATTAAGTACATCAAAACGAAGAAGTGCCTTTACTGATCCTGATGTTTATTACATTTAATTGTGCCTATATGTCTGATGTCTGAACCAATCATCGCTTTATTTTTTTTTCTCGATCAACTACACAAACGGATGTTTGAAATTGGAACGAGTTTTCCTCATGCTAGCAGCGTAAATAGACTTTGTTACGAGTTTCTGAACAAAAACCGGCTGTTTTGAAGAGTTGAAAACATAATTATTTTCGAAATACGTTAAAACAATCTGTTAAGGCTAAAAATATACAGGAAAGTAGGCGATGTATGTATAGTAATAGGGTCCTGTTCTCTTGCACAGAACCATGAATAAGAGGGATGTGAATAGTGAGATGATGGGTGACAGTCGAATAACGTATAGTACCACCAACTTAACTGTGCAGTTGGCGAGGGCGCTGCTGATCAAGGAAATCAACTACAAACTGTCACAATTTCAAGGAATGTTGTAGTTCTTTTTTCTGCCACCTGAACAGATAAGTTGGTGGGACTGTAAGCAGTAAGTAGGAAAAATTGCAGGTACAATACAAATAGCACTGGACATACAAACGCATTCAGTTGAGTCCGCGGTGATTTCAATGTGCCCATCAGTTTTTTAAATTATATTTTTATACCTTAAATAAAGGTTTGCACAAAAAAAAAACTAGTGGCTCTCCGAGCTGTAGACCTCGCGAGTCTGCCCTGGCATAGCTTACAATTGAATAAAGGTTCACTTCGCATGCTAATGGGAGAATGGGTCAAGAAATCCAAAAATCTAGATATGTAATGTAAATAATAAATGATTGGACTTGGACTATGTCCAAGAAAATCAACGACTCGCGGGCTCCAGAAAGGCTAGTTGTATCGGAAATAGGTAGGTAAGTAGTATACAATAATTCTACGTACATGGTAAAGTATTTAACTCTTATTTTCGAAAATCTGTCGCCAAGCACCTAACAGTGTGTTCCGGCAACTGTCCTTGAGAGCCAGTGAAATTACAGCCACATGAGACTTAACAGCTATGTATCAAAGTGACGGGCACAGTGCAATTCGTGGTTTGTGACGAAATGCATCTGTTATAGGCAGAGGTTAGTCCGCTTAACAGCAGGTGGGCCTCGAGCTTCTTCTGTCACAAAAACATTAAAAAAAACTCTAATTAATATACTGGCTACAAAAACATGGAAAATAAATAATTGATTATACGAGTGAGAGAGAGAGCATATCTCTTCTAGGCTACTGACGTGCGTATCAGAACATTGCCATTAAATTAAGCGCAGGCGTCCATACTTTCAACATCTGATAATGTATATCTCCGTAATTTTGAAAAAAATCCAAAAACTGAATAAAAAAAACAATTATGGACTTATCAAACCTGCTCACAAAATTTCGTGATAATCGGTTGAGAAATGCGACTTGTAGAGGAGAACAACCGGACATATCAAAGCATTTTTGTCTAAGTTGAAGCAGAGACGCTTCACTCCAGCTTAAGTTCTCGCTCGGTCAATAATATTTTTTTTTAATATTTTTCAATAAAAAATGTAACCGAGTTCATCATTCAAATGTGCAAAATAACTTGTTGAAGTCGGTACCATGATTGTTCAGAAGGACCTATTATCACAATATTATATGCGCATGGTACCGACTTCGGCAAGTTATTTTCCACATTTGAGTGATGAAGTTGGTTCCATTTTTTTGTAAAATTATTTTTTCACACTTTTTAGTGACTTTTGTTACTCATGGGATCGATTGTCATTCACTGTCAATGACTATATAATATATCATCAAGATGAATGAAATACTTTTTAGTTACAGTTATTGGAGTGTAACTTCATAACGGCTTGACCGATTTCAGTGAAATTTAAATGGAACCACACGGCAAGCATCACCTTTTAAATAAATAAAAAATCACCTAATCGGTTTACCCAGTCAAAAGTTCTGAGATAACAAATATTAAAAAAAACATACAGACGAGGTGAGTACCTCCTCCTTTTTTTAAGTCGGTAAAAAAGAACTGATCGCCACCTTGAATGCAACCGGTTAAACGCGTTGGCTTATGCGTACCTTTAGAGAGATACAACCCAAATTTTGTGAAGCAGTGATGGCTCAGTGGCATTGGCTATGGACTGCCGCGCAGCAGGTCCATGGTTCGAATCCCGCCCAGAGCTTGAGCTTCACCGCATGGTGGAAGGGCATTTTGCGAATGCCCGCCTGGCTAGCGGCCACCCTCAAGTAGAAAATCTGTCGCCAAGCACCTAACGGTGTGTTCCGGCAGCAGTCCTTGAGAGCCAGTGAAATAACAGGCAAAATGAGACTTAACAGGTATGTCTCAAGGTGATGGGCGCAGTGCAGTTCGTCACTTGTGATGAAATGCATCTGTTATAGGCAGAGGATACCGCTTAACATCAGGTGGGTCTCGCGCTTGTTCTTTCACAATAACATAAAAAACCCTATTCTAATAACAACCGTCCATTGTCCCTCGGATCAATCCTATAAACCATAAATTCAGCCTTAAAAAACCGTCACCTCAGGAGCCTCTACCTCCTCTAACATTATAATGGCACGTAAGAAGCTAACTTCTTTTTTATTGTCACACCTTTAACGTTTTCGCATTTCGAATAACTTTGGATTCCGAACGTTTTATTGTTTCTGCAAGCAAATCAATCTAAAATATATCTTTTCTGTTACACATTAAGGTTCTTTTTCGTCTACTCTAAGAATTGAATCAAGCGGCCAAGAGGAATAATAACTTTTTTGTGGGTTCCTGGCATTAGTCTTAAATCATTCCCAACATACATTCAAAAACGAATCGTGGATGACAGAGTTAAGGCGTAATTTTGAATGTAGAATTTGATTGTCTTGTGTGAATAGGTTGAGCATAGATTTACAAGTCTCACATTTTGTTTCTGAATATTGTCAACCTTTTTTGATGGTGACGAGCTGTGACATTGTGGACTTAAAGAGCTGAGCTCACACATGGCTTATCTGGGTATAGATACAACAATAGTTACTACTACAAGCTGTGCCGCCACCGTAGCAGCTGTTACGTTATCTTTGAAGCAATACGATATGTGTGAACGAAGTTTGACGTTCTGAGATAAACCCAGTCTGTTTATGACTTTCCTATGAGACCTCTGTTTACATTAAAACGAATCGAAGTTTTTATTTCCAAGCTTTATTTAAAACTCGTGCATAAAAAGGCGGAATAATAAGATTTTCATGCCGTTAACTGAAGTGAACGTGATAATGTAAATTTATTATGTTTTTTTTAGAGAAGATTATTTTTATTACTTTCAAGCTGACCTTTGATCACAATCTCACCTTTTTGTAATTGATGAAGCGGTAGAAGATGTTGTTCAGACAAAACTATACTTACTTGCTCTTGTAAATAGCTGCCAGAATACACCAATATGTCCTTGGCGACAGATTTTCTACTTGAGAGTCGTAGCATGGTGGGCATTCAGAAAATGCCACGACTGCCATACTATACAACGACAACAACCGGGACAAGCCAACATGCCCTCTGGAGCCCCGAAGGGTCAGTAAGTAGGAAATGCCACTGGCGGTCACCCATCCAAATAATGATCACAGTGGACGTTGCTTAAAGACCTGATAAGTGCAAAATAGATTTATTGTAACAGATAAATAACAAAACGGATTTTGTTTTTAGCGGTAAGAAAATTAAATCGTGATCATGTTTTCTAAGGCCACGTTAATTCCGTAAAACGATTCCCATAAAAAAAAAACTCGATCGAATAATATTGCAAAGCTGACTCAAAACTACGCTTATAACGTAAATATCGTTATTTAAGTATTGAGCGTTTTCAACAAAGATATTTACATTATATCCGTAATAATATATATAAGAAATATATTATAGTATATAGTAAATTATACATTATTATGTAAATATATTCGTTATTCTTATGTGTATACAAATATAGGTATCAGTAAATAGATATTTTTTCTCAAAAGGGTTACGTTAAGTTACTTTTCTGTTCATTAATTCATATCGTATCAATGGCTAATTGGCTCTGATATATTTGCCCAATAGGAAGCCACGGCACTGACAGATGCATTCTTGAGGTACTCTTGTGTGCAATGGGTGGGGCAAACGGTCAAGACAGTTTTAAGTGTGCCAAATTTTGTCCATGAGTACCATACTGACATTCTATATGTAACTTATGTTTAACTTAGTTTTCTGTTAAAAGGTTTCTTTTTCTTTTTTCTTTCCTTTTATATATATAAAAGTAAACCTTTTAATAATAGCATATATTATCAAAAGGAACCGGTTACATATTCAATTTAATTGCTGCCTTTGTATTCATAACTTTTTTTGTTTTCACCCAAGCTGACCGTGGTTTTACCATCGCTGCCTCTCTTTCACTCCTACGCAGTCTGATAGTGATAGAAATTCAGCATTTGACAACGTCTTAAGGGTATATTTCAGACGAACGCGCCCCATACAAACGTAGTTCCAATCTCATTTTAATAATAGCGAATAAAACCAAATGATTTTTCACCTACTTCATCACGATCCTAATATCTAGGTTTGTGGTGCATCAGATTGTCATTAAATTGTACTCTCACTTTACTCTTTCAAAACTATACAATTTCATGAAAATCTGATGCACCACAAACCTATTTATTAGGATCGTGATTACATAGGTAAAAAATCATTTTGTTTTATTCGCTATTATTAAAAGAGATTGGAACTACGTTTTGTATGGGGCGCGTTCGTCTAAAATAAACCTAGTTAATCAACCTCCGCTTCGAGCGTTTTTGAGTGGCTACACTTTGACCACAATCTCACATGCTGGTAAGTGATGATGTGGTCGAGGGTGGTAAGCTGGTGTAACCTAGAATGGGGCCAAAACATTCCAAAGAACCATGACATACCGTACGTGTATTGGCGACAGATTTTTACTAAAGGACAGGCGAGCAATGGAAAGAAACGGTATATTGACTTGGTTTATTGATTGGTTACGGCAATGAGCAGTGATAGGAATAGGTAGTGCTTATTTGCCTAAACTTCGAAGAACAGAGACAAGAAACGGAGACTTCCTTAGCACAAAATTTTTTTACGGGACATCTGTCCCGAAATTCGGGACAACATTTAAAAACATTAAAAAATATTTTATTTGGAATAAGTAATTCGTCTTTATTTACCTAAAGTTTGCGACTAGTCATAACATTTATAATTTATAATTCCTTAAAAAAAACAAACAAAAATGCTCATAAATCGCCGGTCGATATCGCTTTATGTTAATGGGCTCTAAAGGAAAAATAAAACACAGAATTTTATTGTAACAAATATATGTATATTTATATTATTTTTGAAATATGACGTAATTGGAAAGCATGAAACAAAATGTACAGTCGGTTACAATTTTATGTTTACCTATCTTTGTCATATTTATTTCACTGACGTTGAGGGATGCAATTTTAACTCAAATCAAAGTACAAATTAACCTTTGAGGCATTTAGGACGTATGAAGTATAACATTTAGGAAGTGTAACATTGAGGACAATCAGTTTTAATAGTGAACTTACTAACTGTTCGGTTTTGATACAGATCTTGACGCATTAAAAATTGCTAAGAATTTGAAAATCTTTATGTGTGTTTACCTACCATAAAAAATAAAGAACCATTTTAATTTAATGATCTTGATTCGATTCGTCAAGTTCAGTATCAGAACCGAAATTTTCTTTGTCAGATGAGTCATCCAAGTTAAAATACACAATCAAATTTTTTCCTATATTTTCAACTGTCAGGCGATTTCGTTTTATGTTTAGAATCCATTTATAAGTTGAAAACGACCTTTCAACCTCGACTGAGGTTAAAGGCGCGTACATATAGTATGATCGCTCAACCCCTTCTGCTTTTATCGCGTCACATATGTCTCTAATTTTATCTAGATCGGGATCTCTGTCCATGACATGATCTAGTTTATTTTTTATAGGCTCAGACGAACACCAGCTAAGCACAGTTCTCACGTGATCAAATATTTCAAATGATTCCGTTAGAGTTAAATTTGATTTTTGTAGTTTCTTTAACCCAATTTGTATAACTTTAAAATATTCCTCAATGTAGTCCAAATCCGATTTCAAGTTTTCCTTTTGAAGAACATTTTTGGCATACCTAATAGATAGCGCGTCGGAACTTCTTAAAAGATTTACCATTGTTTTAATTTGATCGTAATATTTTGCATAGTATGACACTGCCTCCAACCAAGTACCCCATCTTGTAATAACGGGTTCTGGAGGAAGCGGCATGTCGGGAAAGGTGTTTTTTAACAAGCGCACTCTATTAGGTGACTTTAAAAATATTTTTTTTACGTTTGAAATTAATTCATCTACATCGGAGTATTCGTATCGTATTTTTTCTGCCACGAGATTCAGTGCATGTGCTAAGCAAGTGACGTGTATCATGTTGGGCAAATAATTTTTCAGAACACGTCCCGCTTTTAGCATATATGCTACACTATCAGTGCATAATACAGCAACGTCTCCTACTTTGGATTCATACGAATCGCGCCACATATTTTCAAGGCAGTCTGTTACAAATTGAGCAATTGTGTTCCCATTAACAATTTCTAGTACTTTGCAAGCAACTAAAAATGGTTTTTGTGTGATCGCATTTAAAGGTTTTACAAGAAAATGTACCATGTATCTGCCTAAAAAATCAGTTGTTTCGTCTAAAGATACCCACAGCTTTTGATTTGCAGTTTTTTCATAAATCGAGTCAATATTTGTTTTGAAAATCTTATCTAAATAAACTTTTCTCAGCAATGATTGCTCAGGAATCTTTAGTCGATTTGTACAATTACAGCAAATATATTTATGGAAGAATTTTTTAAAAGCGGGATTGTTTACTTGAATCCAAGGTATATTACATAATATGAGAAATTGTACTAGGTCCAAATAAAATTCTTCATTTGGTTTTTTACTTGTCCCTTTGTGTTTCGGGCCTTTAACGTGCCTCTGGACACTACTAAGTTTAGCTGTTATACTGCTCTCGCACTTAGAACAGTAAATAAAATTACTGGCCGGGTCGTAATATAATTCAGGATGAAGTCTAATCCAACTTTGTACTGTTGCTACTAGGCTTGTTCGCCATCGCCAATCTTACTGGTCTCCAAAAAGCGGTACGGTAGCAAGTACCTAAAATAAAATAATATTTTAAAGCTTTCCATACCTCAAAAGGAAAAACTAACCCTTATAAACACGGGGAGGTGGAAGGGAAAGCGTGAGAGGCGCGCGCATTCCAGCTAGGCGCATCGATTGTATCGATTTGAAGATTTCATTATTTCATTTTACGCTCTAATAAAGAAATACGGTTAGAAAATATGAACACGCGTAGCGTCATTGTTATTGAAATTCAAAAATGTCAAGTTCATACAACTGCAGATTAAGCTAGACTGTCAAATTGCTAGTTTAAGATAAAATAATATATACATTTATGTTCTACTTTATATCTAACTTACTGTTTGTTTCCCTACAAGAAATTAAATTAATAACTTTAGTCAAAACATTAAAAAGTAATAAATGTTGACTTACCGTATTATTTGATGTAGACAGACAGGAACAATGTTATTGCAGCAAATCGTAATCCATAAATTCAAGCCAAGGTAGTCGTATTAGGAAGATCCAATAAACCAAAAAACGTGCGAGGGTCAAAAACAATATTCACAGAAACAATACAGGTAGATGCGCACTTAACAGACCGAAGTACAGGAGTGAAGTGAGGGTAACCTAGGCGCGCTGGCACGCGGGGCGGCAGGGGAAGGTATGTACACTATTTGCGCTGTAGCTTGGTGCGGGTGACAGCAGGATAGATAGATGAATTATCTACTAAGTACAAAAGAGACAAAAGCAGAGTCCCTTTCGCACTTAGCAGATGATTAATCTATCTGTCCCTCTCCCTCTATCTGTCACCCGCACCAAGCTACAGCGCAAATAGTGATGACCCTCCCCGCACTGCACAGGTATGCGTATGCTACCATGGCGGTTCCTATTATTTTTTTAAAGACAATATGTTATTTTTTTTTTCAATAAAATTATACACTTGAACTTTAGAAATCTCACTAAAGGTAGCCGAGAGTGAGCTAGAAAGAAGATATTTACTTCGAAACGTGTACGGCTCCTTATACAAACATTGTGATTCATAGTATTAAGATCAGACAAGGCATTTACAAAATGTTATCCAAAAAATTTTTTTAGAAAATTATGTTATATCTAGTCGCAAACTTTAGGTGAATAAAGACGAATTACTTATTCCAAATAACATATTTTTTAATGTTTTGAAATGTTGTCCCGAATTTCGGGACAGATGTCCCGTAAAAAAATGTAGCGCTAAGGAAGTCTCCGTTTCTTGTCTCTGTTCTTCGAAGTTTAGGCAAATAAGCACTACCTATTCCTATCACTGGCAATGAGGCAATATAGGTACCCACGTTTTCTTTGTTCGCCCTTGTTTTGCAAAGTTTTTTTCTGCTCCATAAAGCTTTTGTTTTGTTAATAGAAGGACAACGGGCCTTGAAGTCGTACAAGTGTTTTGTATGGGTGACTGGATTAACAAAAGCTTTTTCTTACGGACTTAAGGCTTTGTAATGAAAAAGTATAAAGTAACTTTAGAAAGAAATGATACTAATTTAAAAAAATACTAATTTTAACTGCTTTTGACGGTATTTCTTATTTGATGATCATCAAAACATATTTTATATAGATAAAGCATTTTCTTATTCTCAAAGACAAATTGCGTGAAATGAACAGCGCGACTTTTCTGTACATAACGTGTTGGCTTTTCCGTAGAGTTCCAAAAAGGCTCATACCTCGCTATACCTATATATTGTATCTTGTACCTACTTTCAACGAGAAGTCTCAAAGAGGGGTAGCGGATGGCAATAAAATTCAAGCCTAAAAGCTTTTTAAAATGATTTTGTGATTATCAATCAGCGAAGATAGGAAAGAGGCAAGTCTCGATAAAAAAATATTTTTTAATATTTTATTTGCAGAATAACGACACTAAAGGACTTGCATGAAGTTGAAACAAGGATCACTAGAGAACTCTCCCTCGTCCATAAGCGCTATACTAAATCATCAAGAACTCTCAATCACTATTTCATGATCATCATAAGTCAGAAAAAGAGATCAAAGAAGATTCATCATTTCATCGTTACCCTCGATAGCAACAGCAACGCACTGGAATAGCTAAAACAAAGTCAAAGTCAACATCGTTTCTTCAAATAAGATAAGAAATATTTTAAAATATTTTCGTCTTGGTCGTGCTCTTGAAGAGTCAAGACCTCCTGAGAATGCTTCGTGTAGAAGCGAAACGCGTCGAAAATTCTTCTGGTTTGGCTACGACGTCGGTACAGGAAAATTAAGCGAAATTGTCACAAGATATTTTTTAAAATATTTTGAAGTCATTTATGAATATATTAATTTGAGGTTTTCTTTAAATATTTTGAAAGTGTTGTTTATAATTAAATATGGATTTCTGCAAAGTAACGCATGCATCTATTCATTATTTCAATTTAGGTGTCTACGACGCTCTTATAAAGGTTATTAGAAAATTTATCATTCTACTGCCGCGTTCAGTGAAAAGCCGCACCTATCCACAGATGCACGCTTGGTTACTGTACCTAACCAAGTATTATTCGGCGCCGTGCTGTTAAAAACTACTTAAGTATTCTCTTGACACATGAACGATATCATAAATAATTTGCTATCATCTAGTTCGCACTGAACGCAACTTTATTTCCATAGTAACAAAAATTGTAAAACTTTCATGTGCTTAAAATTTTATAATAAAAATATTGTCTTAGGACTGTCTACCGATTGACTTTCAAATCATGTCTCTTTATCAGTTTTGTTCATAAGGTTTTGGATCAATAACTTTAATAATGACATTTAAAACTAGCTTTCTGCCGCGGCCATTGGTTTTTCGCGATAACCGACTCCACCCGCGCGTATGTCGGTTATCGCGCAAAACCAATAACCACTTTTTGCGCAGTTCGATAAAAACTATCCTATGTCCTTCCCCGGGTTTCAAACTATTTCCATATCAAATTTCATACAAATCGGTCCAGTAGTTTTTAAGTTTATTCGTGGCATACAAAAATACAAATATTTCCTTTCTAATATTTAGATGAAGGACAATTAGTTGGATAAAAAAAAACAGATATTAAAAATAGGCACAATTAGCAACTAGGTGCTGGTGAATACGAAAATATTACACATTGTTCTTAAAATAAGGTTCATATTAGCGTGCACTGCAACGCGGGGGTATTGATAATGACAATATCTCAAATGCATAAAATTATAGCAAACCATTTTTGGAAAAACTAACCAATACAAATAGCTAAAATAGGTCACAGTTTGTTTTCTTGTAAGGAATAATGTGTTTTACGCCATAAGTTTTAGAGACAATTTTATACCTTAAATAAAATAAGCATTACCTATTTAGTTTGAGTAGTAAATTGTACCTGTAATTAATGTCAGATTTTTGTTTCTTATCCTACTGATTACCTTTATTTTTAAAATATTATTATTGTAGTTAAATATCTACCAAAATCTTGTGAAAATACTGTTACAGGGACATGTTTAGAAAGTCAAGCGGTATAGCGTCTTAAATCGATAATTTTTGTATAAAATTTTATATATTACTTTTCGTTACTTACATAGGAAGTGGATCCCATAGGACTTCCCGTGACGTGTCAGACTAGAATCGCTCCGAGGAGTTGTACAGACGATGAAGGGAATGTACCAGAAAGAGTGCAGCAGCGCCTTTTGAAGAACCCCAAGACTGCCAAGCATAAGAATCAAACCCTCCCTAATGGGGGACGAATTGGTTCAATAGCAAAAATCGATTTCAAGGCAATGCAGACGTAGCCATACCCTCAACACCGTATCAACGTGGTCAAGTTATGTCGGCTTTTCGCTTTATTTACATATCGCGAGCTTGCTCCAAATAGTGCGATGCCGATACGGCTTTTATTAGTGTACTTTGTAGTAGGAAATACCATACGCAGAATGCTGATCGGATTGTTTTAAGGTAGAGTTGCAACAGTGCTGGGTGGGATCAGTGTGCACCAACCATTATACAGGAAAAGCTTTTCTTGTATGTAAGGCGCTGACAATTGCTAAATTGCTTCATTTGAACAATATTTTAAGGAAAATTTACTAAGTTTGTAGCTGTAAGGAAACTGTATAATCTTGATCGTGTATTTTAAGGGGTAGGTAACTACGAAACAAGTTTATTTAAAAATTTCTCGGAGAATAAATTGTAAATTAAATTGTTGATTGTAAATTAAATGACTCCAAATTAAGCTCGTAACAAAAAAAAACGCAATCAAACATAAAATATGCATTATTTCTTAGGGATAGGTAATAATTACTAGCATTCGTATAAAAAAAAACCTGTAAAGAGTTATGATATAGGACACACAAAAAGAAAAACGGTTAAAAGAGAATCCTTTTATTGAAGTCCGTTTAAATAGTACAGTAAAAAAGCTAAACTTTATCAAATGGGACAAGTTACTATTTTTGTAATACTCGTAGTAACTACTAACACTGATCGCGATTTCACCATCATCACTGCCTTTCTTTCACTCCTATTAAGTGATAGAAATTTAACATTTCTCAGCATCTTAACTAGGTATTGATAAAATCTAGTAAATATAAGAAACACTACGAAGTGAGATAAATTAACTATGAACAAAATGAATATGAATGAACCTTCAAATTTGTTCAAAATCCTGATCTTCAAAATTTATGCAAATGTTGTAAATCTTCGCCGAACAAGACTCAACCCTAGAAAGACATAGACGTGTAAATCACTACGCAATTTACATTAGCAGTCATTGTCCGTAGTGACCGGTCAGAGCTAGTTAATTTATAGTCAACTTTCAATTTGGCTAACAAGGCCCGGGCCGTAAATCTCGGCGACAATTAAACGGCTTCTTGTGGACCTGCGGTTGGTCACCCCTGGATGGATACTTGGATCGTTCATAAAGGAGTTCACAGACGGTGGCTATAATATATATTACAGCATAACTGTCGGTATTAAGAAATGAAAATGTAAAGCTATATATTATAGCTGCCGTGTGTTGTCACTTGTCAATTTCTATGGAAAATGTGTTGAGATGTATTGAAATATATCGAGCTATAAATATATAGCTTTATATTATAGCTGTCGTCTGTGAAACGCTTAAAGGAGTTCACAGGCAGCAGATATAATATATATTATAGCATAACTGTCTGTATTAGGAAACGCAAATGTAAAGCTTTATATTATAGCTGCCGTATGTTGCCACTTGTCAATTTCTATGAAAAATGTGTTGAGATGTATTGAAATGTATCGAGCTATAAATATATAGCTTTATATTAAAGCTGTCGTTTGTGAAACGCCTAAGAGTTTGTTAGGTATATTGGAATATGTTGATATATTACAATTCTAAGAACATGAAATGTTCATCGCGACAGGGAATCGAACCCACGTTAACTGCTCAAGCATCGAGTTTTTTTTATTTCATTGTGACGGAACAAGCACGAAGCCCACCTGATATTAATCGGACACAAACGTCACAAGTGACTAAATGCATCTGTTCTAGGCAGAGGTTCCGGTTTGTCCGATTAATATCAGGTGGGCTTCGTGCTTGTTCCGTCACAATGAAATAAAAAAACTCGATGCGTGAGCAGCCTGATATTGATCGGACAAACCGGAACCTCTGCCTAGAACAGATGCATTTCGTCACAAGTGACTAAATGCATCTGTTCTAGGCAGAGGTTCCGGTTTGTCCGATTCTGACGAAATGCATCTGTTCTAGGCAGAGGTTCCGGTTTGTCCAATTAATATCAGGTGGGCCTCGTGCTTGTTCAGTTGTTAAGTCTCATGTGCCTGTAATTTTACTGGCTCTAAGGACTGCTGCCGGAACACACTGTTGGGAGGGAGGTAGCTAACCAGGCGAGCATCTGCAAAATGCCCTTCCACCATGGCCGAACCATGGACGTGTGGCACGGCAGTTCATAGTTATTACCGCTCGGCCATCATTGCTTCGAGTGTCGCATTTGTAAGAGAGAGCAAGTAATTTTAGTTATGCTACGATTGTAGCAGTTTAATAAAATTTTGAAATGGCCCTCTGAGATACTGGCGCAGGAGTGATTCTATTGTAAAGTATGAGGAAAGAAACTAGGTGTAAGACATAATAAAAAAATATATACTTTACTACAACATCAATGAAATCCCGACCCATTAATGAATTAAAAAGTTCGATTCATAAAAATTAACACCAATAATACGTACACCCGCACGCTTCCCGCGCCGGATGACGTCATAATTGGGAGCGTCACCCAACTTTCGCCCGGGCGTAATTGGCTCGGTCGACGCAAAAAACACGTTATTTTTAACCGTTTAAAACGAAATAAAAAAGTAATGAGTTATTGATTCGGCGGGGTCGTTGCACTGACCTTCGCGATAAAGTTGTATGTCAAGGACAATTTTGTTTACGTGGGTACTGGACGAGTGGGCGCGGTGGTGCGGTGGCATTCTTTTTGGTAAAGTTCGGAGGCGTTGAGATACCCGGATGTCCGCCAGGACCGTCGGTAGGCTAATAGATTGAATACAAACCAGATGCCTTCTAAACACAGGAGGTTTCATAATAAAAAAAGTTTTCATAACATATTGTTAATAATTTTTACCGTTATTACCGTTTATTGTTATAAGTTGAAGTTTTTCCCTCAGCTCCTTATGCTTGTATTGATGGTAACTCAAAGAAAGACAGTCGACTTTCCACTGGTTTTAATCTTCCTAGGGCCTCAAGTTTTTCGCTGCAGTACTGTACTGTACTATATCAGGATTGTCCACTGCTGATCTCTGCCTCATTAAGGAGGGATTTGCCATAATCCCTACGCTTGGCAGGTGTTTTGGGGATCACAGTGTAGGTTAGCAGTTCCTTAGAAGGCTCTGCTGCCCACCTTCTGGTGTTTTTCTCTTAGTAGCCTCTTACGACATCCACGGGATGATATGGGGGAGTGACATTCTAGCCCGGCGCCCCACGGGTCACTGTGACACTGATTTTGATATATTATTAGTCAATTAGAAAACAATCAATTTGTGAATATTGTGAAAGCTTAAGAATAATTAGACAGCTGCAACGATGTTTAATCTGAAATTTTATGTAACCTACTTTTTTATTCTTGGATATAGAAGTGTTTTCAATATTTCGAATTCTGTAATTTGTTGTTGTAGTTGTATGTAAATGTATAATTATAGTGTGTTAAATATTGTAAATTAGATTTTATAACATAATTTCGTGACATATGAGTAAGACAGTGAGCTTCTTACAACTTAGTAAAAGATACGTTAGTGTCAGTTTTGAATGTTGAGATGGATGATAGTGCTGGGATGGAAGGTGGATGCGACAAGTGATCCAAATCTTGGCACCTATTTGGTTCAACGAATAAGCATTGCAATTCAAAGAGGCAATGGCCCAGCATGCTGCTAACTTGGGGCTGGAGCATTTGGACTGCCTGTAAGTCTGCAATGACTAGTAGTAGTCTAAATGCTTTTATTGTAGTAGCTGTTGTGCTTATTGTAGTACAATTCGTAGTATTTTGTTAATAAAGGGATACGGCTGCTTAAAAAAAAATGAATTACAATGAGGGTTCACACTCATCATTCATTAATGCATTTTGGGTTTTGACTTGGCAAGGTACCGTCTCATGTAGGGTTGCCAATCCCTTTTAGGCGTATATATATGACCATTCAGGTGCGGTATGTTCTAGTGATATCAAAGACTATCGCAAGGTTCTGAATGGGCCTTGTTTTTTTTGATATTGTGTAAACAATAAAGCCTCCTCAACAAGAACCGAAAACAAATTGCAATGTCGTTGTGAGTTTGTGAGAAATAAAGTAAAAAGAAGGGTGGCGTATTTGGAGCAAAAGCGCACATAATCTGTAAGATGGTGGACATGGGAAGCTAGTGGGAATGATTTGCGAATTCCTATAAACATTATGAAAAAAGTCATACTTCAGTAAGTAGGACTTTTTTTTTATCAGGATAAGTATCTTGATTGGTGGAAGGGATATATTCTTCATTTCCATAAATCACATCACATATGAATTCCACAATCATATATATACGAAAGTCTGTATGTGTTTTCGATACTTTTTGCTAGCAGTAGCTTATCATCAATATAACCATAAACCTTATTGACTATCGTTTGATTTTTAAGACGCTAGCGTTGACAATAAAGTTAGGATATTCAAGGTCGTTGGCGTTAGTACAAGCCTTATAAATTTTTCAGGTGTTAGTTAATTTTTCACAATTTTCTCACCTGTTGTCAAACTATGAGTGGCTAATGATTGTACAAACTGGGGATAACCGCCACACACCATTAGGTGCTTGGCGAATGATTTACTACTTGAGTAGACCAGGCGGGCTGCAAAATGGCCCACCACATGTGAAAGTTTTATTTGAATGTTCTGTCTCACTCACAGAATACTACAATGAAAAGCATGAACGCACCTCCTTATTCTTCTTATACAATAAATTATTTATTTTCTTATTGGAACCGACTATATTAAATATCAACATTCTTTGACTGATTTCGGTATTAAAAAAAACTAATATAGTGTAACCCATAATTCCCGTGGGGTACCGGGCTAGAATGTCACCCCCCCATCTCTACCCGTGGGTGACGTAAGAGGCGACTAACCAAAAGGTGGGCAGCAGCGCTTTCTGAGGAACTGATAACTCACACTGCGATCCTCAAGACGCCTGCCAAGCGTGGGAATTATGGCAAAAACCCCCCTAAATGGGGGAGGCTGTGTTCAGCTGTGGACAGTGCGGCTGATATGGTATGCCAATAGCATTTCCGTTTAAGCTTCGGTGTCACCACCTTATTTGACAGTTTATGCAGGCTGCTACCCCCATAAACTGACAAATAGGTGGAAGGTTTCAAGGGGGAATATGCCACCACCCGCTAAGCAGCTATGTTTACACATTTGTGTTCCGCATTGGAATTCCAGGAATTGATACCTCTGATATCTGACGTAATTCAGTATCGCGCAGATCACAAGGTAGTTATGAGACCTTTAAGCCATAGCTATGTGTAGCAATTGTAATCGTTGGCACGGGTATCCAGAGAGGTCATGCTCACAGAAAGATGTTGTCTAGTGGCGGTGTTGTGTGTTGGGTCGCCATCTTCCCTCAGAAAGTTGAGGAAGGCGATGGCTGGCACATGCGTCAACTCGTGAAAGGGTTCTGCTAGAGAACACCGGCCTGCTCTGAAAGCTAGTGCCAATGAGTTTATCGAAAAAAAAACAAAAAGTCACTGTTCCCTCTTAAAATGTTGTATGTTTTCTATTTCTTATTTCTAGTACTAATAAAAAAAAAGTCACAATTAAAAAAAAGGCACGGACCTTGGAGTCTGCTAAACTACACTCCTAGATTAATAAATAATAAAAAAAAAAACATACCAAACAAACGGACTAGAAGCATATAATATATTAGGCCCAAGGACATGCAAGGCAAAATCACGTATCACGAAACTACGATTGTATGGAAAGCGCTTTGTGTGTTCTGACCTTAACTAGGCCAGTCTCTCGCTACATCCGTCGTTCTAAAGGCAAAAAGTTACCTACGTAAGAACTAGAATTAAATACACTAAAATTATCATTATCATGCTATGTTTTGAAGCGATCGTAGCGAAGTTTGCTTAGCCGTTCTTAACCGACCAGCTACATGAGTTGGATGGGTGACCGTTAGTGACATTACTACTGAGCGCTACCGTGCTTCGGAGCACGGTCCCGGTTGTTGTCTTAGGATGGGAGTCGTTATAGCTTGGTGGTAGGGCATTTTGCGAATGCCCGCCTGGATAGCTACCACCCTCAAGTAGAAAATCTGTCGCTAAGCACCTAACTGTGTGTTCCGGCAGCTGTCCTTGAGAGCAAGTAATTCTAGGTTAGCCTGAACAACATCCTCGACCACATCATCACTTACTATCAGGTGAGATAGTGGTCAAAAGCTACTTATAAAGCAAAAAATAATAATAATGTGTACAAGACGCACTTACCAGTTCTTACAGAAGCAGAATTGCTGTACCTACGAGTAATTTGTATCCTCAGCACATATTTATAATTAATATCACTTAGGCATAGCACCTTTTCAGACTTAAATAATTATCACGAATGTATCACTTGTATATTGCACAAAACACTTATAAATACGTAAGAACCTCTTTTAATCACTGGCTGTATACTGACTTTGCAAAAACAAAACTAGGAGAAATGAAAACAAAAGTGGAACTGTCAAGTTTGAATTTTGGCGGGAACGCCAGAGCTCAGCCCGCTCGTGCCGCGGTCTACAAGAAACTCAAAGTGTCTTGAAAGGGCGAAAAGACGTTACGTGGACCCTTGCATTCCCTTTACTTATTTAGCTAGGTCGATTTTATGATAATGGAGTCGCCATTTGTACGTTAAAGTTTTTGGAACAGCTGTTCAGTATTTTTTTATAGATTTTGTGATATTGTGACTCAACATTCAAGACTCTTTACTGAACTTATGATTCAAGTCTTTATTTACAGTTGCTTAGTTTATGAAAGTGTTAAATTAAAATGTAAGTGGATTTAGTGTGGTATCGAGTTGCCTAATTTTGAGAAATCTGTATTGGTAAGTTCAAGTATGAAGAAGATCAGTCTTAGACGATGTACCTAAATCAGTTTTAACTGCTGGAGATTCACCGAAATATATAAATATTTTTAAACTAATGAAATCTTTAAATGAAACGTAATTAGGATTATATACTCTACGTCTCCAATGTTGTGTTAAAATGTGTGTGTGTGAATTCAAGTCTCGAACCAAGAAATGTATTACGAAGTTGAAATGGTAGTCCGCTATATTACTTCAGGTTTGATGGCTAGTCTAGGGAAAAGTCATATTTGGATGCGACGACGAGCGAAGCGGGGAGGAACTTTAGGTTACTGGTGACCACAACAACACGCGAGCGTGCAGCGGCAAAGCCGGCGAAGCACCAGAAACATCAATAACTAAAACCACTATTGAGTACCTAATGAAAACATATAAATACATCAACCTACCCATATGGGTATCTACGAGTATCATCTATCCTGTAACATCTATCCTACCAAATCTATTAAATGTTAGTCCTTATAGGTATTTTTTACAACCTAGAAAATATAAAGATATTGGCGGCCACTGCAAAAAATAGTAAAATCTTTGCAGCACTGTCTTCCCCACATTTACCACTCAATAAATAAATAAATCTCATAAGACGGTAAATTATTTAGTAGTGGGTAACGTTTATTTAAATATATACGAGTATGTTATGTATGATTTTTATTTTAACCGGTGGTATGCCTTTATTAACAAAATACTACGAACTATGTACAATACTATACACTAAAGCTACTGCAAAGAAAGCCTTTAGATGACCTACAAGCCATTGCAGACTGACAGGCAGTCCAAATGCTCCAGTTCACTATCAGTTAACAGCATGCCGTGCATGCTGGTAGCATTGTCGATTTTTTATTTGATTGTAGTGAAAATATGATTACTTGGAGGCTGAATTATAAGACAGTGTGGTATGGTGATATCTATCCAGACGTTGTCCTCTTGAGAAATCCTACCTAGTGAGACATTTATCGAGGCTACTAGATTAAAAATTACTGAGAAACAAACTCATTATGTTACGAATAAGACCTACCAAAGAAAAAAAAGTAAATAAATGTTGAACTAATCGTCTCCACGATTTTTAAGTTCCACTAAATAAGGTTCAACCAAATGTTCCATAATGTTAATGTAATATAGGTTTTATTGTTAATGTAGTAAGGTTTATGGCGATGGCAACCAGGTGAGTTGTAAAGGTTTATTTTGAGGGTGCTTTCTTGACTATTATTCCTCTTGTTTGTGTTATCGTAAGAGGCAATAACAACAGGGCCGGACTTTAAATAGACGATTCAATTTATAAGTGCAAAGTAAAACAAATATTTTCTTGTTCACTGTTATTAGAAAAATTGTAAATTGTATAGTGGTAATGTTTTTTCTCAACACACATAACTCGTAAGGGGCCTTTAGACGCACCGATTTTAGTGTCATAATGTAGTTATAACTAGTACTTTTTTTCTACTTTACCGCACTTATGTTTTAAATAGAAAGAAAAAAAAACAACGTTTCCACACTCCTAACCAAGGAGATTGTAGTTTGTTTCATTCGTTTTTCATATAAAAAAAAACCAGAGTTTTTTACCTTCTGAAGTAGCACTTTAGAAGATTTAATAATAAACCTTCTTAATCAGATTAATATTGCTATCAAAAAGATAAAGTAAATATTTTCGTATCGAAATTTTCGTATTCGTCGTTAGCCTCTGCTTTCTTGTAATATCGCATCGGCTGTAATTTTCAACATGCCGCACTTATATCATAATGTACTATTATGTTATGCAGTGACGAGACTGACTAGTCTTGATGGTAAGCGTCACATCTGTCCACTACAGTAATTGCAGTATCACCGTCCTCGTTCTGCATCCTCATCGAGACGTTAGTTCTTATGTCTCGTTCGCACTCTAATTTCACTAGCTACAGTGTCTTTCACGCCTAAACACAGCAGTGTTTGCATTACTGTTTTTACGCAGTATATCTGACATCGCGGTGATACCCACCAAGAAAGATTCATGCTAAAGAAGATGCCTATCTTTTTTTATGCCTGATAGGTGTTAGCCTTTGACCACTATCTCACCTGATGGTAAGTGATGATGTGGTCGAAGATGTGGTTCAGGCAAATCTAGAATTTTAATTTAATTGAAAAGAGTTCACATATTATTCCTTACACATAGATATTTATCTATGCATCAATGATCTTTGAAAAACGCTTTATGTAAGAATGGTTTGTTTAATACATTGTATGGTAAAAACTCTTATTCCAGATATTTAGTGACATTATAGGTCTCATGTTGTTTTGGCATCGACAGTTTTACTTGTCCTCCGAGCACGGAAACGCTCAATAATAATAAAATATGATGCACAAAGAGGAATACTTAAGGTGCTCAGTTTATAAGTGCTTTACATTCGTAGGTGTTTACAATAAGGTGGACAAGTGGAATGCCCAAAATTATTGAGGTTAACTTTAAAACAAAGTTCATGCGCTATCTTTTGTTTAAATAAAAATTAATTAACTCTGTTTAATTTTTAGTATGAAAAAAATATTAAATTTATTTCCATATATATGAATACTTGTTTCTAAATACAAAACGGGTCTTTTCACGCACGAATAAACATCAAAATAATTATATGTTGACTAACCTCGACGTTTCGATCAAGTTGCATTGACCGTGGTCACGAGTAGACTGACCCGTTTTGTATTTAGTTTAGAAACATGAGCTTAGTTCACGAAAGTTTAAAGAAAAGTATAAGTATATTTGTTTTCTAATCTATTAATGGTAATACTAATTTTTGTGAACTTCACTGGTTCGGCTGACTTGATTATGTCAGCTTAGATTATATCATCTAGTGCTCTCAAGTAAAGTAAAGTAAAGTAAAGTAAAGTAATATTTATTGCAAAACTGTCAGTACAATACTTAAAGATAAACAATATAAGTTTGAAATCGAGCTAGTAACAGTTTACTCATATCGAGCATGCAATATTAAGTTCTAGACACATAATGAAAATGATACAATTGATATTATATAAATCTAGACAACAAATTAATTGGATTGAATTCATGATGCCGGTTTATGTTTTAAAATTTAAAAACTCCTTAACATCATAAAACACATGCTCAAGAAGCCACAATTTTAACTTTTTCTTAAACATATATCCATTCAGTTCTTTGATGAACAGCGGTAAATGATTATACACTCTGATGCTAGTTACATATGTACTTTTATCATATATTTTAGAACAAATTTTTGGTAAAAATATATCATTTATGTATTTACTACGTAAGTTATTGCGGAATTTTGCCGTAAGTGTATAATATTCCATATTATGTTTCACAAACAAACAAAGCTCTAGTATATAAATACCAGTGAGGGTCAAAATGTTTTTTTCTTTAAAAACTGTCCTTAGTGACTCGTCACTGTACATACTGTACATAATACGTACACACATTTTTTGAAGTATAAAAGTAGACTTAACATTTACAGAGTTACCCCAATAAATTACACCATAACTAAGTATAGGATAAACATAGCCAAAATATGCTCTCCGAGTTACTTCTACAGAAGTAGTTTCAGCAAGTATTGAAAGCATATAACAAGAAGATGAAAGTTTAGAATTAATTTTATTGATATGTGATTTCCAATTGAGGTGAGTATCGATTGTAATGCCAAGAAAATTAACATCTTTAACTTCTTCAATTTTAATTCCAGATTCATGTATATCAAGATAAACATGAGGCGATTGATAATTTTTAAATTTCATGAATTTTGTTTTATTTCTATTAATGTTTAAATTTATTGACAACAACCAAGCGGCAATTTTGCTTAATGTATTATTTATTTCCCTCTCGAATGTAACTATATCCATATTGTTTTTGGCTGATAAAAAATCGTTGCATCATCTGCAAACATGACACATAGGTGTTCAGCTATTGTTGGCAAATCGTTTATGTATATTAAGAAAAGAAGTGGACCCAAAATACTCCCTTGTGGGACTCCTAACTTAACTTTCTCATAACCTGAATTTACTTCACTTACAGTTTTTGTCTCCTTATTATATCCGTCAATAAGAGTAGCTTGTTCTCTATCTTGTAAATATGATTTAAATAGTTTAAGAGCTACACCACGCACTCCAAAATGTTCCATTTTATTTAGCAATATTTTGTGCACCACACAATCAAATGCCATGGACATATCGATAAAAATTCCAACACAGGGTATTTTATTGTTCATAGCATCCCAAACTTCTTTGAACATCTTAAAAATAGCTAAGGTAGTAGTCTTGCCTTTACGAAAACCAAACTGGTTACTGTTTAATATTTTATTTTTTTCTAGAAAATTAATAAGCCTGGAATATATAATTCTTTCAAATATTTTCGAAAAATTTGAAAGTACGTTTATTAGAATGGGTAAGTACTTATTATAATATATATACCAATAATTTTTGAGTGGTATTAGTCATATACTGTCCTGAGTCCATACCTGCCAAAGGAAGTAATGCACGGTGGCTTATTTTTAACGGTCATATCGTCGCGAGCCCTTAAAAGGAATTCAAAACTGCGGGTCGCAGTAAACTTTGTGTATACAACTGCAAAATTTAAGTATAATGATATGTTCTATGATTCAAGGCAAATTGTAATACAAGTCTAAAAAGTAACATGGTAACAAATTAACTCAAGGATGGCAAAAGGCGGACGACTGAGGAGCCTATTTATTTATTTACATTTATTCCTGATACGCTAGCCTTTGACCACTATCTCACCTGATGGTAAGTGATGCTGTGGTGGAAGATGTTGTTCAGCCTAGCCTGCTGAAACATTGATATTATTGTGTTTTAAAGTAATTAAGAATAATTATATATGTTTTTCAAAACTCATTGGTTTTTTTTCGCTGCTGGCTGTGTATCGACAGGTCATTTTTACTATATATGCATATTTTCCTAATTGTGATATTCCTATTACAGATTGGTATTCTAAATAACATATAAACATAGTATTATAATACTTGCAATGACCCAGAAATATGCCAACATACAGAAAATTATAAATTCTACGGAAACGAAGTCACGGATAGCTCCCAGCTCTTTCTACAATTACGTCTATGTTTACTTAAACGAGTATATAAGAGAAGTATATAAGCAAGAAAGTTCTCGAAACAGAAATGAACTGTTATATAAGCATTTATTTTTCCAAAATAATCAATACGCATATGAAGAGACTCTTTACACAAGTGTTTCAGTACAAGACAAACACCATGAATACAGAGTTAACGATTACATTTCAATTGCCGTGTTTGCTTTACACATTGATCAGTAACCATTGTCTAATTTTTCATCAATTATAATAACTGTGTAGCTACGTAGTCTTATGCCGCATACAATTCGTTTGGAGCTTATACCAGTTTATATTTTTTCTTAATATTTACTGAGGATTTTTTATTCGATTATATAAGCTGTTTTATGATTCTTGAGTGGTCACATTGGGCATCTAATTGAGTGGTGAAAGGAGTGTGTTTGAGTCAAATAAACAGATCGTCAAATTGGGTCACTTTATATGATATGCATTTTGATATCCACCTTCAAAGCAGACCTTTCGGCCATATCCCTAGTCCCTAAAGTGATTATATGAGTCTGATCTGTTATTGATTGTACTGACTAAATGTACATAATACTGCTAACTTTGAACTACTCATTCATTGTTTTTTAAATCAATTGGATATATTATCATCTGTTTAAATGTTAACCATGCTGAATAACTCTATGTATTTTTTTTCTAGCTAGCTATAAAATAGTTAGGCGATCCTTTGAACTATATCTCACCTGATGTTAAGTGATGAGGCCGTTGATGATGTTCAGGCTAACCTAGAAACCTCCCAGAGAAGGCTCCCAGGGACAGATGAATGAATGAACTGAATACATTGTTATGTGCTTGGTCCCAGATTCTTTACTTCAGGCATTCGCAAAATGCCCTAACGCAATGCTATAACGATTGCCATCCTGCCATCCTAAACTAAGGCTGATGGCTTAAAGTACCTAAAACGCTCCGATGTCGTAAGTAGTAAGCAAAAGTTGCTTAACCTAACCTAGTGACTAGGCAAGCTCCACTGCAAGAGTTTCAAAACCGTATACTTTCAGTAATAATAAACTATATTATAGTAATAGAAAAATTTCATCATCATCATCAGCCGGAAGACGTCCACTGTTGAACAAAGGCCTCCCCCATAGAGCGCCACAAAGAACGGCTATTAGCCGCTTGTAACTATTGGCTACCCGCGACTTTCACAATGTCGTCAGTCCACCTAGTGGGGGGCCTACCAACTCTATATAAAAATTTAATCGAAATTTTACTCAATTAAAAATTACTCAATAGAAAAATTTAATCTAAATGAAATAGATCTCACGTCTAATACGCATTCTCTACTGGAATATTCAAAGACATGAGAATAAAAAGCGTTGGTTAAAGTAATTTATATTTTACTTACGCTTGGCAATCATCTTCTTGATCGTATTTTTTATTAGTTCATGCCAGCCTTGGAATGATAAACCTCTTCTCGTTGAGCGGGAGAGGACAAAGAAATAGTTTTTCGGGTGGGATAATATTGGACACTATGCTTGATGCTTAGAATTGCGATTTTAGTTGATAATCCAAGCTGGAACTTCGTTGAAATAATAAACGTTTAAATAAAAATCATCCTGTCGTAAAAGGTGACTAATACACCAGTTATACACAACAAGGGAGTTTAGTGTAGTGGGTACTTTCAACAAAAGAGTGTCCTAGAGGTTTGTATTCAGGAAGACGGGCTACAAAACCAATTCGAGAACTTCCTGTGCTTTCTATACTTCAATTTGCGTTGTTAGAGAAAAAATATGTTTATCTCTGTACATGACGAACATAAATCATTTTATCCAAAATTTAATTTCATCATACTGTTTTGTCTGGATTGTGCCGCTTTGCCGGTTGTATAAATATCTAATTACGTATAACTAAGTATGTTCATTATTTAAACTAAAATAAATTGTACAGGCATATTGACCCAACGAATTTCAGTTTCAAAGAAACATGAGATGAGAAGGTGTGATTGAAGGTAAATTAGTAAAATCACGATTGCGATTATATGAGAAGGTCAGAAGATCAAATTACTAGAATCATCTTAATATAAAACATGGACCGACCAAAAACGCGTGCCCCAATCTTTAATCAAAAAGGACTTAAAAGAAAATAATATTGAACCATTGACAACCCAGGATTGTTCAGTTAGATTGGATTCGAATGATTAGGAGAGCCGACCCCAAGGATAAATGAGATAAGGCCTGGAGAAGATGAAGATTGACCCTAACATGTCTGACTATACGTATATAGGTTTTTAATAACACCTGCCTACTCCTTGTGAAAATAAATGCGTGACGATATATATTCATTTTATTAATTTCTAAACAAGCATACGACCCTTGAGTTGACCAAAGCTGACTTGTATGTTATGCGTTTTTGTAATTTAAAATTGCGCAGTGGAGTGAAACAAAACCAACGTCCTTATTTCTTGACCGTAAAATACTAGTCAAGACAATGCGTACTATATCTTCTCTATGTTCTATCATTTTGAGCCGAATCTTATACGCTAAAGTCCACCATGTGGGGCTGATATTGTCTTCTAAAGTCTTCTGCAACAACATGGAAGCTTAAACAAATACGTTTTCACAAAACACGCTGAACAACAAAAATATATTACTGTAAATAGATTTGTCTACTCGTAGAGAAGTGATTTGCCCGTGGGGTGCCGAATTAGAATGTCACCCTCCTCCCATCTCTGCCCGTGGGGGTCGTAAGAACCGACTTAGGATAGAAAAAACGGAAGGCCGGCAGTAGCACCTTCCGATAACTGCTTTCTTATGCCGTGATCCCCAAGACGCCTGCGAAGCGTTGTGATTATGGCAGACCCTCCCTTAAATGGGGGAGGCTATATTCAGCAGTGGATAATCCAGCTAATACAGTACAATACAGAGAAAGTATTTGTATGGCACTATCTAAGAGTTGGATTCAAGTCACCGAAATAATTTAGAATCATAATTTTATTAGTTGTATTTGTAGTGGACGCAAAATGCCATAATGGCTTGTAGTGCCTCCAAGGGTTTTTTTCATGTTATGATAATTGACGATACCGCAGTGGGAGAAGCATCACGACTGTCCATTACAATTTTAGTGTCAAAGTTTTTGTTCTGCATGACACTGGCGCTGGTCACTCTTAACGTATTAAACGGTGCCGGTCCAGAATGTCACCCACATCTCTTCCTCTGCGTATCGTAAGAGGCGGCTGAGGGTAACACACCAGAAGGTGAGCTGCAGCGGTTTCTGAGGAACTGATATCTCACATTGCGATCCCCAAGACTCCTGCTAAGCGTGTGGGTCATTATGGCAAACCCCCCTATAATTGGGAGGCTATATTCAGCAGTGGACAATCCGGCTGACTGACGACTTTAGGGTATATTCAGTGTGGAAGGCTCCGTCCTTCAATGCGTAAGTCCTACTCGCACTTTGCCGGTTTATATTTTCTGTAAAGGCAAACCTGTACTGTGTTAATTATTAAATAATATATTTATCTAACAGTTTTAGTGACTGTCGTCTTTAAAGACCCATAACGAATTAAAGAAGTTATCGCACTGATAACATTTTTTTAAAGCGAACGTTACCAGTGACCATCTGGCACGCACGCGACACACTTCCTAACGTCTTAAGAAAGGGCTGTCATCCTTGAGTTCCTACACATCCTGTTGGTTTCCTGAATCAAATACCATGACGGCACGTGCCCGTAACACACAATTCAAAATGATCATTAATACTTAGATTATAAGGTACAATTTCTATTTCGTTAAAATAGGGTTGCCACGTTTATGGAAATTGGAGACATCCGTTCTTGTGCCGCGCATGCGTCGTGATGTATGTGTGTGTCCAGGTGGCGGTTTTGGTACGGTATTGGAAATTAACTAACAGTTTTTTGTCGTTGGTTTACTATGCTTCTGAAAAAAAAAGTGATGATGTAATTTTTTTACTGATAACGTCAAGATTGTTTTCCTAATCACCTTATTAGCGAAAGAGAGCTTACGCCTGCCTGTCCGTATGTATGTCACAAACTTTTTAATTCAGTTAGTTTGCAGTTCCCTCCGGGCTCCAAACCATACCCCTCATACCTCCATGCTTCGAACCAAAACCTCGCCAATAAAGTGATTAGGAAAAAATCCTGCTGTTATCAGTAAATTAGTAATAATTTCCTGATAACTTTTTTTTTATCCCTGATAGGTTAACCTTTGACCAATATCTCAACTGATGGTAAGTGATGCGGTGGTCGAAGATGTTGTTCAGGCAAACCTAGAAGTACTGGCTCTCAAGGACAGCTGCCGGAACACACCATTAGGTGCTTGGTCGATATCGGGTTTATCATTATACTTTCTATACACATGAACACAAGTTCATCTGTGGACATATTTTTATATCTACCACTCGCGAGAATAGCATTTTTGTAAAAAGTCGATATTTTTGGGATAATAATAGTCTATAGGTGACACGGGATAATTATCGAGAATCGATAAATTTATCCCAATTTTGAGAATTGCCCCCCAGAGGTCTTGCAGATTTGTGTCGGCCATGGGATTATTTAATTTGATAACAGGATCCCAAGCAGGTGGTACTTGCCAACCATCATCTCTATTGAAATTTGGGTAATTATTGATTTCAATAGCCTCGCTGTATATATTGTCCTGAGCATGTTGACAAACTGCAGACTTAGTCGAGCGTCTGTTCTTAATATCAGCGATGTGTTCTTCTACCTGGATACCAACGCTCCTGTTTGTTGGCCCATTGTATGACAGCCCACATTCAACGTAAGTAATTATAAATATACGCGATTTAATCCGTTTAAAGTTTCATTTTAATTAATTTCGTTTAGTATTTTAGTTTCTTAATTATTAGGTCCTTACATATGAAATTGGCGTTTTGTATGGGAGGAACAAAAAGTCGAATATTTTTTAATATAATATATTTAATTAATCAAAGTATGAACCATTATTTTCTATGCACTTTTGCCATCTCATAGGTAGTTCATTGATCCCTTTACTAAAAAAACCAGTCGGACGGGAATCAATAAAATCTTTGAAGGCGATTTGGACTGCCCCATCGGAGTTGAATTTTTTCCCTTGCAAGAAGTTATCCAAATTTCGAAAAAAATGGTAATCTGTTGGAGCAAGGTCCGGGGATTACGGAGGATGTCTTAGACTTTCCAATTGAAGCTCTTCTAATTTAGTAGCCGTCTGTAGCGCAGTGTGTGGTCTAGCGTTGTCGTGAAGCAGCAGTGGCGTGGAGCGATTGACCAGCCTAGGTTGTTTAGCCGCTAGCTTTTCCATCATGGTTTGCAATTCCTGACAATAGACATCAGCCGTAATAGTCTGGCCAGATTTGAAAAAAACTGCAATGAACAATACCGGCACTAGTCCACCAAACGCTTACAAGTAACTTTTTTGGGGTTAATTTTCGCTTGGGGCAGGATTTGGCTGGCTGGCCAGGATCTAACCATTGCGCTGAGCGCTTCCGATTATCGTAAAGAACCCATTTTTCATCACAGGTAATGATTCGGTTTAAAATACCTTCATTATTGTGCCGGTTTAGTAATGTAACGCAGCAGTCGACGCGCGTTTGCCGGTTTGTTTCAGTCAATTCGTGAGGTACCCACCTTTCAAGCTTTTTAATCTTCCCAATTTGCTTCAAGTGAATTAAAACAGTTTTATCACTAACATTGCAGCCTGCAGCTAACTCGGACGTGGTTTGCGATGGATCCACTTCCACAATAGCCTTCAACTCTTCATTATCAACTTGAGTCTCAGGCCGTCCACGGGGCTTGTTCTGCAGGTCGAAATTTCCAGAACGAAAACGTTGGAACCAAAAACGAACTGTGTTTTCTTTTGCAACACGACCGCCATACACATCATTCACCCTTCGAGTTGTTTCCGCAGCACTAGTGCCACGGCGGAACTCGTACTCGTAAATAATGCGATATTTAAGGTTTTCCATTTTGTAAAATGAGTGACGCAAACAGAAAAAAACAGAAGAAAAAAAACAAATGAATGACGATCATCGAAGCACAAATACATGAGTCTATAGCTGTACAAATTTGAATTTGGAATTCCTTACCAAAGAGGAGAAATTCGTGATTAAAGTGGCCAGTACGAAAAACGCCAATTTCATATGTAAGGACCTAATATTATCAATAAAAAAGTGTACTTGTTACTAGTTTTATTTAGTTTTGAAGCGCTCGTAGCGAAGTTTACTTAGCTGTTCTCAAACCGATCAGCAAACTTAAGCAACGTCGCCCGCGGTCATGAGTTGGATGAGTGACCGCTAGTGACATTACTACTGAGCGTTTCCGTGCTTCAGAGGGCACGTTAAGCCGTCGGTCCCGGTTGTTGTCTTAGGATGGCAGTCGTTATAGCACGACGTTATAGCAAGATGTTGTTCAGGCAAACCTAGAAGTACTGGCTCTCAAGGACAGCTGCCGGAACACACCATTAGGTGCTTGGCGACAGATTTTCTACTTGAGGGTGGTAGCTAGTCTAGTCTGGTGGTAGGGCATTCGACAAATGCCCTACCACCAGCATACTGTACCGACTGCTATCCTAAGACAACAACCAGGACCGACAGCTTAAAGTGCCATGTCACGGTCACCCACCCAACCCATGAACGCGGCGGACGTTGAATATCTTTTTTTTTTTATGTTGATAGTTTAGCCTTTGACCACTATCTCACCTGATGGTAAGTGATGATGTGGTCCAAGATGTTGTTCAGGATAACCTAGAAGTACTGGCTCTCAAGGACAGCTGCCGGAACACACCGTTAGGTGCTTGGCGACAGATTTTCTACTTGAGGGTGGTAGCTAGCCAGGCGCATTCGCAAAATGCCCTACCACCATGCTATAACGACTGCCATCCTAAGACGACAACCGGGACCGACGGCGAAGTACGAAAACGCTCAGTAGTAATGTCACTAGCGGTCACCCATCCAACTCATGACCGCGGGCGACGTTGCTTAACTTTGCTGATCGGTTGAGAACAGCTAAGTAAACTTTGCTACGAGCGCTTCAAAACTTAGCTTAAGAACTTGGTTAAGAACGGCTAAGCAAACTTCATATCTAAGGCGAGGTTCAATCCGTTCTTCAGAGAATTTACGAAGTGCCGCAGTTTTATTTAACTTCGAAAATACTTGGAATTTTTTTTTTTTTTATGTAATTGTGACGGAACAAGCTTGAGGCCCACCTGATGTTAAGTGGACTAACCTCTGCCTATGACAGTTGCAATTCATGACAACTCACGAATTGCACTGCGCCCGTCACATTGAGTATTAATCCGAAATATTCGAATCTAAGTAAATCAATAGATTCACATTACTCATAGAATTTTCCGACTTACCTACATTAAATGAACTACCTTCTCCTCTGTAATAAACCTGGTCAAACATTGAGATAGGATAGGAAAAGAGTTCTCCAAGCAATTGTTTGGAGAGAACGGCAAACATCGTAACGCCGTTCTTCGACACTAAAACCCCAGATTACATATTAGTAAAACCAGTGGTTTCGTTACTTCGTAAGGACTTGTCTCACTATACCTACCGGTAGGGATTTTATAGTGGTCATTGCTGGCTCCATAATTTTGGCTTAGTCACAATATACATGGGTACCTATTCTTGTATATATCACCTCAACCGGAATTTCCACCGTTGAACAAGCTCTCGAATTGGCCGTAATCCCCACGCTTGGCAAGCATCTTGGGATCGCAGAAGAACTTGTCAGTTCTTCAGAAAGCCCTGCTTGCTACCTTCCGGTATTTCCCTTAGTCACATCTTACGACTTCTATGGGAAGAAATAAGCGGCTGACATTCTAATCCGATACTCCACGGGTATTATGCTGGGTAAATTTAAACTTGAAATCAGATTATTACTGGACCTAGCTCGTAAGCGTGTAAAATTACAAAAAAAATGGTAAGAAAAGAATGCGAATGTGTCTGAGGTTTTTGGATCTCATGATTGCATGAGGCAAGGTTGATGGGAAAAGACCACGAAGTAGATCACCGAGCCGCTGGTCTGACCTAGTGAAAGATCTCGCAGCCCTCCCTTTCTGCTCTAAGACTAGCTGGATATAGACGTGGAATCAGCTTGTCAACCACTCGAATCTGGACTTCCAAGACGGGCACGACGTTCAGTTATGAAGAAAACGAAGAAGACTGAACTACTTGTTAGCTCAATTGGTTAGAGCATGCCCGGCTAAAGGGGTGGATGGACGCGGGTTCGAATCCCGCACATGACTTAAATTTTTACTATCGTATATTTGTAATTTTGTATAAGACTGAACTATATTAGCCCTAGGTATAGTATTATATATAGGTACACAGATGCCTGGAAAAGGTTCTATTAGTGATAAGATTACCCAAGTGATGCCGTGTTTTAGTTTTAAGCTTTATACGTATACGTACTACCTACATTATTGATTTACATTTCTGTGTGATTATAATGATCTCTTTAGTTTGCGATTCGATCAAAATTTTTGGGAATTGAATGTCATGGTATATCTACATCATTCTAGCTCCTACCCACTGCTTCGGCTGCTTGAATTTTATATTAAAGGGACAATATGGTTATCTATTAATACCACTTACACGTGTAAAAATAGAATAATAACAGAATCGTGCGTTATTTTGTATAAAAATCATATTTAACATAATATTTTTTAGGATAAAAATTAAAAATAAATTTAGAAAAACACTTCATAAATTTAAAAATATGTCTAGTGACCATTCAATGACTTCACGTTGGCCAGGAAAATTAGGCGAAATGGTCGCTAATTATATTTTTAAATATTTAAAGTGATTTTCTTCATATATTAATTTAATGTTTTCTTAAAATATTTGTAATTTCAATAATGATATCTGCAAATCGGACACACAATAATACCTAGACTAAGCAATGAGCTGGTGTTTAGCTAAATACCTAATATGTTTGCTGAAATAATCTCTTCACCTGATGTAGGATGACGACAAAAGACCATATCCACCGATTAGATATCACTGACATGACAACAGCGACTTCGTTAAGCGCACCCTCTGTGGATCGTCTCTTTCGCTAACTTTCATTAACCTGGGAAAGATTTATGGCTTTCATCTATTACATATACTCTTTCCTACCTAATCAATAGACGAGAAGATTTTGAAAATTATGACTCGTGTGTGTTTCTGTATTGAGGCATTTGCAATTCATTAATAACTTTGATTTTAATATTGTTATGTTTGCAATAACGCCTGCTATGCGGATTACATTAAAAAATTACGAATATACGAGAGGATGTTTTTTTGCAAAATTGTTCTTGTTTGTAGTACAACGTAAGTTGTACCATAGATGTCGCTCCATCCCAATACGATGATGGTTAAAGAACAATAGAAAAAATTTGAGTTATGACGTCATTGTCATGTTAGCTCAATTGGTTAGAGCAAACCCCGGCTAAAGGGCTGGATGGACACGGGTTCGAATCCCGCACATGACTAAAATTTTTACTATCGTATATTTGTGAAATTGTAACTTACTTGATTGGATAAAATAATGAAAGTAAGCGAGAACAACATTACTTTTCTACGTCTGTTATAGTTTTGATTTCTAATAGAGAAAATTTGTTTTTTCTCTAAGGGTATTAGTAATAGATCGAACTACTCGGCTGTATTTACGTAAGTGAAATCGTTTTTTTTTTAAATTGTTTCAATATGTGTACTACTTACGAAAGTTTTAATCAAGTATTAGTAATAGAACCAATTTTGGCGTAGTCTTATTTTACAATTATCTAAATGGGGTATAGAACAGTGCATATTTTTTATTCAGCATCTACGTAACTACTTATAGTTGCCATATTATTATTACAAATTGAACATTACGTTACTAATACTTGAATACGGAAATTAAATATGCGGGTAACATTTTACCGGTAATATGAGTACTTATGTCCTCAGCAAGATTAAATATTGGGAATTTTCTATTATTCCAATAAGATGTTCATAAAAATCGACCAGGTATTAAGCCCCAACTGATTAATATCCTTTTTAAATATTGCGTTGCAGTGCCCTCTGCTGATTAGCCTACATTGCTACTACCGACCCTTCCTATCGAACTACGGTACATTGATCGTGATATAGAAGTACGACTAAACCATCACAGATGGCGCTGGCACCAGCCCCTATACATTTTCTTTGCAAAACTTATTATAGGTTCTGTAGCAGTTTAAAAAAAAATGTATTTCTTAAACTTTTGCGAACTAAATCTATATCTATACTAATTATGAAGAGGAAAATTAGTATGTTTGTATGTAACTAATGAACTATGGAGGGTAGGGGTAAGGAGAGTCATCTCTTATTAAAGTGTCCAGCTGTAAGCTATAAATAAGTTCTAAAACCTTCCAGAATGGCGCTGGTGTAGACAAACGGCATGTTATGAATGTAGCAATTGTAAACGAATTGAAGTATGACGAGTTAAAAAAATATATATTGTCGACTAAAGTAGTTACTTATTGAAAAATTTAACTGCTTGCGTAGTACAAAGTAATGTAGTGTTTTACTTACTATCCTGCCAATTTATATATCTAGTCTTTTTTAAATTTTAAACATCGACAACTCGTCTCTCCCGGGAGCCATCCCACTTATAGGTAATTTTTTAAAGTGTTTTTAATATACGCTTATAAACATAATTAGTGATAAAACTTTTCATATAAGATATACTAACTTGAGAGAGTCACATTAGTTTTATTAATGTTACGTTTGCAATAACGCCTACTATGCGGATTACATTACCAATTTACAAATATACGAAAGGAAAACTTTTTTTCTAACATCCCGCACATGACTTAATAATACGGCCTAGTATATATATTTGATATCCGATAATTAGAAACTCAAGGATGGTGCCGTTTCAAGATATCGTTACGAAAAATGTGCCACTCCGCTCGTCGCATTCGTATGTCTCAACTTTTTTTTCTATTTCCGCCAAAACGTCTTCTTGAGTTGTCCGCGTAGGCCGCCAGGTAGCGCTTTTGTTCGCAACTCGCCCATCACCAGCACTCGTAACTCCTTTTTAAAAATCAGCGATGTTACCAACAAAATCATTATTTTACGTGGGCTTTTACAGACAAATGCGTTTATTGAAAAAATACAAAAAAATCATTTAAGTGACATAAGCTACTCAGATATTTCAATTCGCTCAAAGAATTGCCAACTAATGTTTCGTCATTGTTCTTTTTCCTCTCGTATATTTGTAATAAGTCACATTAATTATGTTATAAACAAGTTCTTTAGCCTTTACGTAAACACAAAAGTAGTATTTTAGAACGAAAAAAGATAGACTTCTAATTATGTTTACAACTATGGTTGCCATGGTTACAATTACAACAGAGTACTTTAGAACGAAAAAACATAAATAATGTAATCTTGTTTACAACAATGGTTGCCATGATTACAAGTCATTCCGGTCCAAGAGAGGGAAGCATTTACTATGAATTCCCCCCCCCCCCCCTTAGGTGGGAAGCAGCGTCTTTCACCCGCTACTCGGATCAAATAAACACTACTTTCCGAGTATGAGAAATGAATAAGTTTTTTGCTCATATAAAACCTAAGTACGGTACAAAATAAAAAAAAAAAAAACAAAAAAAAACTAAAAAAAAGTGTATTACGAACGCGTGCTGGGGTTATAATTTAAAGCTATTTGGAAAAAACAGGCTGGACCACAGAAAGTCACAGAACAGGTGTTTAAATTTCGTTCAGCTAATATACTTATACCGATACTTTCCAGTTTCGTCTCACGTGGGTTTCCTGGATGTACCTCCTATAACTTCGTAACCTTATGAGGAGACGGTACCAGAAGGTGGGCTGCAGCGCCCTCTCCTAAGAACTGCTATCTTACATTGCGACTCCAACGTGCCCACGTGTCAAGCGTTGTGATTATGGAAATTGACCCAAAATAGTGGAGGCATTTATTCAATGGTGAATGACATGGCTTTTTTTTATGTTATTGTGACGGAACAAGCTCGAGGCCCACCTGATGTTAAGTGGACTAACCTCTGCCTATAACAGTTGCAATTCATAACAAGTCACGAATTGCACTGCACCCGTCACATGGAGACATAGTTGTTAAGTCTCATTGTGCCTGTAATTTCACTGGCTCTCAAGGACTACTGCCGGAACACACCTTTCGGTGCTTGGCGACAGACTTTCTACATGAGGGTGGTACCTAGCCAGGTGGGCAATCGCAAAATGCTCTTCCACCATGCGGTGAAGCTCAAGCCGGCGGTGGGGATCGAACCATGGTACTGCGGCACGGCAGTCCATAGCTATTACCGCTCGGCCATCATTGCTTCAAAAATGATAGCTGAAATAGTATATAAGTAAATGATGTGTTATTTAAATGTTTGTTTTGCAAGTTGTTCGTAATAAACTACATTATGACACTAAAATCAGAGCATTTAAAGGCCCGTTACGAGTAAGTGTGTTGAAAATAATATACCTAACAACACGGTGACTGGTTTAGAATCTAACACCCATAGACTCAAAGTAGATTAGATCTTCTTTTATTTATATCATAATTATAAATAGTTTTTTTGTTATGTCAGGTATTTAATATTAATAAAAAAAAATACACGTACTTGTCAATTCAAAAATGTCATGTTATGTTTTTGGTAACAATGTAAAGTTTTCGAACGCAATTTATACGGTGAGCAAAATTAACTAACTACAGCAAATTGGCGGGAAAGTAATTTTCTTGCTGGTAGAGTAGACACAGCCTTAATATTGTTTCTTGCACTGTGGTAGAGGTAAAAAGGTGTATGTTTTATATTTTTAGGGTTAAAAGGAAAATAAGCGGCAACTTCGTAATATCACTTTGTTGTCCTGTCTGTGTGTCAAGACCTTTTTTTCAGGAACGCGTGGAGATATCAAGCTGAAATTCATATCAAATACTCAGGTCTACTGTCCCTTAGAGCTGTGAACAAGTCAAACTTCTAAGCCAATCCAATCAAAGATAGAGCTTTTTTATGTTTGAAAACACGGGTGTTTGAACGTGATACAACTTACTATGAGTCGATATGACTATCGACAATGTTTCGGCTTCTACCGGAGCCTTCCTCAGAATGTATAATATGAAAAGATATATTTTCGACACTCGCAAGGGAATGAAAACCTACAGGGCACTTCCCGTGAATTCAGAATATTGAAATTTGGAAAACCTTTTATAGCATAGATAAAGGAAAAATTGCGACAAGCATAAATTTTAAGTTAGATCATATTCTATAATGAAAATATTTTAAATAATATTAAAATGATAAGGATTTCATTTAGCAATAAAATTACCATAACTTTTACTTATATACCTACAGGTTTGTACGGAACCCTCGGTGCGCGATTTTTAGATCTTATGCCTCAATGTCCTCAGTAGTATATATTAGAATAACTCTCATCATTCACAACACCAGAGGTCTGAAGGATGCGTAGCCAGCCATTGTCGTCGTATCAGTCGAAATACTTCACAAGGCAGCTGGTTCGCAGAATAGCTTGGTTGTGGACAAGGATCACGATCCTTGCGGTGGGGATCTGTTCAAGCATGGAATCTGTAGCCATAGGTATGTGCAAAGTGGTATAAAGTGATCTATTTCAGCAGTTATTACGGGATCTATAAAGGAAAGCGTAGATTCAGAGATACAACATCATCCCGGGCTATAAGAGGGCCTTCCCACACTCAAAATCCGGTGGAGCTGTACGACCGACAGCGGTAGACAGAACTAAAGTCCTCCCTAAAAAAAAAAAACTGATACGACAGTTTTGTCCAGGCAGCGAACTATTCGACTGCCTCATCCGACCCATACTTTAAACCTCCCGTCGCCGACCACGGCAGGAATAAGACGACCTGGATGACTACATCGCATCCATTACGTTGGTAGCTTTAGCATCATCCGCAAGTCAACATCCCCCGGTGTGCGGCAATCAGAGTTTACACAATCAAGCACCGAGCTCGCCGGCGAGCTCGAGGCAAAAATAAAGTCCCGATTAGTGTCTCTCCAAATAGTCACAGAATTTTCTACCGTAGGGCCCACTCTCAACCGAACAACACTGCAGTTGCACCGAGGCATTTTTAGTTCCGACTCCTCCAATGTCTCTCGCCAGCGACTCAAGCTGAGGTTCGAACCACAGTGATGCCCTTGAGCTCGCTGTTAACCCCTCCATTAGTAGCGGTGCGATTTCAGCGCTCGCAGGAGACGGAGGTAGAAGGCACATTTCGCCAGCTACGCCCGCCTCAGGAGAAGTGCCTTCGGCATTTCCCCCTCCCCGGGCTATAAGAGAGCCTTCACTCATCCAAAATCCGGTGTAGCTGATTGACCGACAGCGGTAATCAGGATCTAAGTCCTACCTAAAAAAAACAGATACAGCAGTCTACGCGTTGACAGATGTTAGATAGGTCCCGATATAGGGCACCCGGATCTTCCACAAATCGATTGAAATGCAGTGGCATAGGCATTCACGTCCTTATGTGGGGGTGTAATATTGCCTCAGTCGTGCTGGCCCATTCAGCTGTAACGCGTTGGGGTAGAACGTGACACCACCACTAAGATAATTTTAGGGTACATTCTATGCTGGTATGGAACCCTTGATGTGTGAGTTGCTCACACTTAACCGGTTTTTTTCATAGTAATTGTATTTTTTTCTGTTATAATACTAAAACTTATTTTTATTTCACACCATTTAAAATAAAATATTCAATATTACATGTATATCTTTTTTTTTATGCCTGAGAGGTTAGCCTTTGACCACTATCTCACCTGATGGTAGGTGATGATGTGGTCTAAGATATTGTTCAGGCTAACATAGAAGTACTGACTCTCAAGGACAGCTGCCGGAACACGCTTGGCGACAGACTTTCTACTTGAGGTAGCTAGCCAGGCGGGCATTCGCAAAATACCCTACTACCATGCTATCTATATCTGTATCTGTGTTTTATTACCACAACTTTTGGCCCAACTAACTTGAACCTAATCTGTGCCGTTGCGTTTTGTTCGACAATTTTGGACAAAGTTTAACGATCTTGTTAGGAACGTTGACTCAAAGACAAATTTGCTGCTAGATACGAACACTAAGTTAGTTACAAACTCAGACTATGGCTACGATTATCGAAGAGACGTTTACATTGAAACTTGCCTCAAACGAACATAGGTACCTATGTTCCTACATTGAAATGCAAGCAGGACAGCTTCCGGAATCATATTTTTTTATGCATTTTAGGTTAGCCTATGATCACTATCTCACCTGATGGTAAGTGATGATGTGGTCGAAGATGTTGTTCAGGCTAACCTAGAATTACAGGCTCTCAAGGACAGCTGCCAGAACACACCGTTAGGTGCTTGGCGACAGATTTTCTACTTGAGGGTGGTAGCTAGCCTAGTATTCGCAAAATACCCTACAACCATGCTATAACGACTGCCATCCTAAGACGACAACCGGGACCGATGGCTTAACGTGCCCTCCGAAGCACGGAAGCGCTCAGTAGTTATGTTACTAGCGGTCACTCATCCAACTCCTGACCGCGGCGGACGTTGCTTATCTTTGCTTATCGTTTAAGAACAGCTAAGCAAACTTCGCTACGAGCGATAAATATCGGTACGTTCAAGTAGAAAGATCTGTCGCCAAGTAGAAGCTTGCTAGCCGGACGGGCGTTCGTAAAATGCCAAAGCAGGAAGCGTGCTCAGTAGTAATGCCACTAGCGGTCACCCATCCAAGTTGTGAACTCAGCGGACGTTGCTTAGCTTAGTTGATAAGTTAAAAAATAATAAGCAAGCACCGCTACGAGCACTTCAAAATTTTGAATTTGAATTTTGGATTTTGAACCTTAAGAGGTCCTGGGTTTTATTCCCAGGTAAGAAAATTAATACAGAATTCTTCTGGCCTCCTGACTAAGAAATGGTTAGTGTCGTATAGTAAATATTTTATGATTTAGTTTTGCTTGTACACAAAGTATCTTAAGGAGCTTCATCTACTTTCTTCGTGTTCTTCTATTTTTGAAATGTTTTTCTAAAACTTCAATTTCATGTTATGTAAAAATATTTTATTGATTTCTGTCAATTGTCACCTCAAACATATCTTAAAATGAATTTTGATATATATAAAAATTGTGATAACTATTTTTTATCGATGATGGGTTAGCAATTACTAAAACTCGCCATGTCTAATCTAACTTAATATAATAAAGAGGAAATATTTGATTGTATGTTTGTTTGCATTGAATAGGCTCTGAAACTACTGGACCGATTAGGATGTAATTTGGTATGGATTGTTTTTTCTTTAATTGAAAATTTATCTTTACATCATTTTTTTTACTTTACTTAGATAACTATCGTAGGTTTTGTCCATTATAACTAAATAGGCGCCCGGCTGGGCTTCACATTTTTTTATGTTAATGTGATGGAACGAGCTCGAGGTCCTCCGGAGATTAAGCGGACTAACCTCTGCCTATAACAAATGCATTTCATCACATGTCACGAATTGCACTGCGCCCGTCACCTTGAGACATATATGCCAAGTCTAATGTGGCTGAAATTTCACTGGCTCTCAAGGAATGCTGCCGTAACACATCGTTAGGTGCTTGGCGACAGATTTTCTAATTGAAGGCGGTAGCTAGCTAGGCGGGCAATCGCAAAATGCCCTTCCACCATGCGGTGAAACTTAAGCCGGCGGTGGGAATCGAACCAGGGACCGGCGGCACGGCAGTCTATAACTATTAACGCTCTGCCATCATTGCTTCCATTCCATCCCATCGGCCATCGTCATTTGCCTTACTGATGGTAAAACTCCAGGATGCAAGGCTAGCATTAAAAACAAAATGCGTAAATCACAGAAGACATTGTTAGTATATGTAGACAAACAAACTCACAGTAACTTAAATTGGTACAAGACAAAGTTATTCCTACCATGATGACGGCTATTGTTCTCGATCAGAATTTAATGAACACATTGTTTCTAGTCTTAACAATTTTTCTCTCTTCACTAATGTAAATATTTGGATCGTAATACAATAATGTTAAATTGCAACTTTTACGTAAATGAACAGTGGAAATTTGAGTATATAAAGGCTGGGAAACTGAAAAACGACATCAGTCCGATCTAACTCTCAAAATGAGAGTCACAGCGTTCGTGATCCTTTTCTGCGCTCTGCAGGTGAGTACAACTTACAAAGCTAAACGTTTACTTTTTTTTTTGTATGCTAGGTTGGTTAGCCTTTGCACTATCTCACCTGATGGTAAGTGATTATGTGGTCGAAGATGTTGTTCAGGCTAACCTAGAATTACTGGCTCTCAGGGACAGCTGCCGGAACACACCGGTAGGTGCTTGGCGACAGATTTTCTACTAGAGGGTGGTAGCTAGGCAGGCGGTCATTCGCAAAATGCTCTACCACCATGCTATAACGACTGCCATCCTAAGGCGACAACCGGGACCGACGGCTTAACGTCCCCTCCGAAGCAGGGAAGCGCTCAGTATTAATGTCACTAGCGGTCACCCATCCAACTCATGACCGCGGCGGACGTTGCTTAACTTTGCTGATCGGTTAAGAACAGCTAAGCAAACTTCGCTACGAGCGCTTCATTACTGTTGTTTTATATGTACGTAAACGATCTGTTGCACCTAATATATTGCTGACCTAGGCCCGAATCCCTCACAACATATTACGCGTTGTCAGCGGTATATTTCTCTATATAAACAGTGGCTTCCAAAATTAAGTGCTAAGTATTATTGTAATAACTCGAGGAGTCACCAGACTCAGTAATAGCCTTCAGGTGGAACCTCTGTCCAAATTAATAGTAAAAGTGAGTTGCGGGAACTAGTAAGTCCTCATGTAAAAGTAAAAAAAACATTTTTCTATTAAAATTGTGTGTTTATGTGTCTATAAGTTGTTTTTTTATAAGACAACTGAGTAGGTCCACACCACAGATCGAATAAAATATCAAATAACTCGTATTTTTTAAATAATATTTTTTGCAAAATGCAAAAAAGAAGTATTGTATATATATTTTATTGCCGAATGGCTAGTCTTTGACCACAATCACGTGATAGTAAGTGATGATGTGGTCGAATAAAAATATCTATCAGGCTTCATAAAAAAAAATACAGGCGCATGAGGCTTAACAACTATGTCTCAAGGTGACGGGCAAAGTGCAATTCGTGACTTGTGACGAAATGCATCTCTTATAGGCAGAGGTTAAACTGCTTAAAATCAGGTGAGCAACGTGCTTGATCCGTCACAATAACAAAAAAAATAGGAACTGTCTCTCAATGATATCTGCCGTAACACACCGTTAGTTTCTTGGGGACAGGTTTTCTCTTTGAGGATGGTACGTACCACCTAGATAGCCAAGCCGGTATTCGTGAAATGCCCTACCACCACGCAAATTAAAGTATGGTAGTTATAAAGTTAGTAATAATTTTGATAGGTTTGCTTATTCCCACAGGAAATAGGCAACACTTTAAAATTTCTGTTTAATTGAATATATTTTAAAATGGTTTAGACATCAAAACAAAATTGTCCGAAAACTGAAAAGAAATTTTTATGGGAGGTCTTATTTTTGTTTCTGATAATATTAAATGACACCACAATTGTTATTAATTGGATTTAATTAATAGGACAACCTCTGATCAAACATGTGTCTCTCTCAAAGCAGAACAGCCGTCTGTCTAGTAACGCTAGAAAACATAAATAAGGCCACGTCATAATATGAATAGTACATTTCTTTTCCCCACACATCCTCACTATTTTAAATGCAAGCAAAACTTCCGCCATCCGCTCTTGTGCTAGTGGGTATTATTATATATTCTATGCTAGTGGCACCTAGCGTGAAGAAGTAAAACTAATATTGAACTCACCCGCCGCCATCCCGGCTGACAAATATATCGCTCCGCAAATAATATTATAAACTACGTACAAGTAAACTTTGAAACCAGAGCATTGCGCTCTTTGCAAATTCCTAGTGATAGCGTGTAAGTGATAAAAAGGTGAAACGAAGGATTGCAGTGTCTGCTGAAGAAGACCGCGTGGCGGGCCCGCCGGCGTGTGTGATATCGCGCCGTTCTACTAACTGGCCGCTGGTAGGCTTGCATTCCCTCGTCTTTTTTATTCCCAATCCTTTTCTTGCTGTGTGTACTATCCTTCTTCATATAATACAGTCCGCATCGAAGACATAAAATAGTTACTTTTTGGAGCTATCACACTCAGTTATGGGTATTGCTATTATTAGATATTGCATATACGGTTTTAGGTTAACAGCGCAGAAAATTCTAAATTTAATTTCGTCTATTAATTCTGTTTACGTGTTAGAATCTCATTAAATACGGACAAACACGCAGACAATAATAGAGCTTTTTTCCTCTGCGTACGGAACCCTAAAATGATGTAAGACTTCAATACTTTTCTCATTGTTACAGTATGCTGCTGCAGACTTAATTGAACAAATACGTGAAATCGAGTCAGAAGCACAACTGGCTTCTAGTAACCATTCAGATATAGTAATAACTGATAGCTCTGGTCATAACTTTCTCCAAATAACAGATATTCACAGATACCAAGGCAAGGCTCGAGGACATAAATCTAAACATGGCACAAAAAAGGTTATTACGATAGAAGTTGACGAAGACGGAAACGAATCAATCGTGGAAAAAGATATTCAGTTGGAAGAAGTCCCACAAGTATCTTCGTCTAGCTCATCATCGAGCTCTGCATCGAATTCAGCATCCAGCGCCGGGTTTGCTGGAGCTTCAAGAGGTGGCCGATATGGTACAGGAGCCTCGTCCGCATCTGCATCAGCATCGAGTGCAGCCTCACAGGGCTCAGGATATGGAACTGGCAACAGAATAGGTGGAGGATACGGGACTGGTAAAGGGGCGGGATACGGTCTAGACACATATGGTAATCGTTTTGGAGGACCATCAAGCTCAGGCTCATCAGCAAGTAGTTCATCGACAACGTCAACAGGAGGTAATGGACTTGAAATTTTGGTAATTGGAGGAAAAGGTGGTAGCACCTCCACATCAAGCTCATCTAGCTCTTCCTCTGGTTCATCTGGACCTAGTGGATATGGGCCATACGGAGCAAACTATGGACCGGGATTCGGATCTAGTGGAATAGATGCCTACGGTAACACTATTGGGGGAAGATATGGATCAGGATCTGGATCTAGTGCCGCATCTGCAGCATCAGCAGCAGCTGGTGCAGCAGGACAAGGTGCAGGATATGGAGCTGGTGCAGGGTCAAGCAGCTCGTCTGCAACGTCAGCAGCAGCTGGTGCAGCAGGACAAGGTGCAGGATATGGAGCTGGTAGCTACGATGCATACGGAAACGTAATTGGTGGAGGATATGGATCTGGTGCAGGGTCAAGCAGCTCGTCTGCAGCGTCAGCAGCAGCTGGTGCAGCAGGACAAGGTACAGGATATGGACCTGGTAGCTACGATGCATTCGGAAACCTTATTGGTGGACCTTCAGGCTCAAGTTCAAGCTCATCAAGTAGCTCAACGACATCGTCAACTGGAGGAAACGGCATAGACATTCTTGTACTTGGAGGACTAGGAGGTAGCTCTTCGTCGTCAAGCTCAGCTAGCTCTTCATCAGGTTCTTCTGGACCAGGTGGATACGGGCCTTACGGTGCTGACAATGGCCTTGGATACGGTAGCAATGCCTACGATGCAAGCGGAAACCTAATCGGTGGAGGATATGGATCTGGTGCAGGATCAAGCTCCGCATCTGCAGCGTCAGCAGCAGCCAGTGCAGCAGGACAAGGTGCAGGATATGGAGCTGGTAGCTACGATGCATACGGAAACCTTATTGGTGGAGGATATGGATCTGGTGCAGGGTCAAGCGCCTCGTCTGCAGCGTCAGCGGCAGCTGGTGCAGCAGGTCAAAAAGGAGGATATGGAGCTGGTAGCTATGATGCATTTGGAAACCTTATTGGTGGAGGATATGGATCTGGTGCAGGATCTAACTCCGCATCTGCAGCGTCAACAGCAGCTGGTGCAGCAGGACAAGGTGCAGGATATGGACCTGGTAGCTATGATGGATTCGGAAACCTTATTGGTGGAGGATATGGATCTGGTGCAGGATCAAGCTCCGCATCTGCAGCGTCAGCAGCAGCCAGTGCAGCAGGACAAGGTGCAGGATATGGAGCTGGTAGCTACGATGCATACGGAAACCTTATTGGTGGAGGATATGGATCTGGTGCAGGGTCAAGCGCCTCGTCTGCAGCGTCGGCGGCAGCTGGTGCAGCAGGTCAAAAAGGAGGATATGGAGCTGGTAGCTATGATGCATTTGGAAACCTGATCGGTGGAGGATATGGATCTGGTGCAGGATCAAGTTTCGCATCTGCAGCGTCAGCAGCAGGTGGTGCCGCAGGACTAGGTGCAGGATATAGACCTGGTAGCTATGATGCATTCGGAAACCTTATTGGTGGACCTTCAGGCTCAAGTTCAAGCTCATCAAGTAGCTCAACGACATCGTCAACAGGAGGAAACGGAATAGACATTCTTGTACTTGGAGGACTAGGAGGTAGCTCTTCGTTGTCAAGCTCAGCTAGCTCTTCATCAGGTTCTTCTGGACCAGGTGGATACGGGCCTTACGGTGCTAACAATGGCCCTGGATACGGCAGCGATGCCTACGATGCAAGCGGAAACCTAATCGGTGGAGGATATGGATCTGGTGCAGGATCAAGCTCCGCATCTGCAGCGTCAGCAGCAGCCAGTGCAGCAGGACAAGGTGCAGGATATGGAGCTGGTAGCTACGATGCATACGGAAACCTTATTGGTGGAGGATATGGATCTGGTGCAGGGTCAAGCGCCTCGTCTGCAGCGTCAGCGGCAGCTGGTGCAGCAGGTCAAAAAGGAGGATATGGAGCTGGTAGCTATGATGCATTTGGAAACCTGATCGGTGGAGGATATGGATCTGGTGCAGGATCAAGCTCCGCATCTGCAGCGTCAGCAGCAGGTGGTGCCGCAGGACTAGGTGCAGGATATGGACCTGGTAGCTATGATGCATTCGGAAACCTTATTGGTGGACCTTCAGGCTCAAGTTCAAGCTCATCAAGTAGCTCAACGACATCGTCAACAGGAGGAAACGGAATAGATGTTCTTGTTCTTGGAGGACTAGGAGGTGGCTCTTCGTCGTCAAGCTCAGCTAGCTCTTCATCAGGTTCTTCTGGACCAGGTGGATACGGGCCTTACGGTGCTAACAATGGCCTTGGATACGGCAGCGATGCCTACGATGCAAACGGAAACCTAATCGGTGGAGGATATGGATCTGGAGCATCAAGTGGCTCGTCTGCAGCGTCTTCAGCAGCCAGTGCAGCAGGACAAGGTACGGGATATGGAGCTGGTAGCTACGATGCATACGGAAACCTTATTGGTGGAGGATATGGATCTGGTGCAGGGTCAAGCACCTCGTCTGCAGCGTCAGCAGCAGCTGGTGCAGCAGGACAAGGTGCAGGATATGGACCTGCAAGCTATGATGCATTCGGAAACCTTATTGGTGGAGGATATGGAACTGGTGCAGGGTCAAGCGCCTCGTCTGCAGCGTCAGCAGCAGGTGGTGCCGCTGGACTAGGCGCAGGATATGGACCTGGTAGCTATGATGCATTCGGAAACCTTATTAGTGGGCCTTCAGGCTCAAGTTCAAGCTCATTAAGTAGCTCAACGACATCGTCAACAGGAGGAAACGGAATAGACATTCTTGTACTTGGAGGACTAGGAGGTAGCTCTTCGTCGTCAAGCTCAGCTAGCTCTTCATCAGGTTCTTCTGGACCAGGTGGATACGGGCCTTACGGTGCTAACAATGGCCTTGGATACGGCAGCGATGCCTACGATGCAAGCGGAAACCTAATCGGTGGAGGATATGGATCTGGTGCAGGATCAAGCTCCGCATCTGCAGCGTCAGCAGCAGCCAGTGCAGCAGGACAAGGTGCAGGATATGGAGCTGGTAGCTACGATGCATACGGAAACCTTATTGGTGGAGGATATGGATCTGGTGCAGGTTCAAGCGCCTCGTCTGCAGCGTCAGCAGCAGGACAAGGCGCAGGATATGGACCTGGTAGCTATGATGCATTCGGAAACCTTATTGGTGGAGGATATGGATCTGGTGCAGGATCAAGCTCCGCATCTGCAGCGTCAGCAGCAGCTGGTGCAGCAGGACAAGGTGCAGGATATGGAACTGGTAGCTATGATGGATTCGGAAACCTTATTGGTGGAGGATATGGATCAGGTGCAGGATCAAGCTCCGCATCTGCAGCGTCAGCAGCAGGTGGTGCCGCAGGACTAGGCGCAGGATATGGACCTGGTAGCTATGATGCATTCGGAAACCTTATTGGTGGACCTTCAGGCTCAAGTTCAAGCTCATCAAGTAGCTCAACGACATCGTCAACAGGAGGAAACGGAATAGACATTCTTGTACTTGGAGGACTAGGAGGTAGCTCTTCGTCGTCAAGCTCAGCTAGCTCTTCATCAGGTTCTTCTGGACCAGGTGGATACGGGCCTTACGGTGCTAACAATGGCCTTGGATACGGCAGCGATGCCTACGATGCAAGCGGAAACCTAATCGGTGGAGGATATGGATCTGGTGCAGGATCAAGCTCCGCATCTGCAGCGTCAGCAGCAGCCAGTGCAGCAGGACAAGGTGCAGGATATGGAGCTGGTAGCTACGATGCATACGGAAACCTTATTGGTGGAGGATATGGATCTGGTGCAGGTTCAAGCGCCTCGTCTGCAGCGTCAGCAGCAGGACAAGGCGCAGGATATGGACCTGGTAGCTATGATGCATTCGGAAACCTTATTGGTGGAGGATATGGATCTGGTGCAGGATCAAGCTCCGCATCTGCAGCGTCAGCAGCAGCTGGTGCAGCAGGACAAGGTGCAGGATATGGAACTGGTAGCTATGATGGATTCGGAAACCTTATTGGTGGAGGATATGGATCAGGTGCAGGATCAAGCTCCGCATCTGCAGCGTCAGCAGCAGGTGGTGCCGCAGGACTAGGCGCAGGATATGGACCTGGTAGCTATGATGCATTCGGAAACCTTATTGGTGGACCTTCAGGCTCAAGTTCAAGCTCATCAAGTAGCTCAACGACATCGTCAACAGGAGGAAACGGAATAGACATTCTTGTACTTGGAGGACTAGGAGGTAGCTCTTCGTCGTCAAGCTCAGCTAGCTCTTCATCAGGTTCTTCTGGAGCAGGTGGATACGGGCCTTATGGTGCTAACAATGGCCTTGGATACGGCAGCGATGCCTACGATGCAAGCGGAAACCTAATCGGTGGAGGATATGGATCTGGTGCAGGATCAAGCTCCGCATCTGCAGCGTCAGCAGCAGCCAGTGCAGCAGGACAAGGTGCAGGATATGGAGCTGGTAGCTACGATGCATACGGAAACCTTATTGGTGGAGGATATGGATCTGGTGCAGGGTCAAGCGCCTCGTCTGCAGCGTCAGCGGCAGCTGGTGCAGCAAGTCAAAAAGGAGGATATGGAGCTGGTAGCTATGATGCATTTGGAAACCTGATCGGTGGAGGATATGGATCTGGTGCAGGATCAAGCTCCGCATCTGCAGCGTCAGCAGCAGGTGGTGCCGCAGGACTAGGTGCAGGATATGGACCTGGTAGCTATGATTCATTCGGAAACCTTATTGGTGGACCTTCAGGCTCAAGTTCAAGCTCATCAAGTAGCTCAACGACATCGTCAACAGGAGGAAACGGAATAGACATTCTTGTACTTGGAGGACTAGGAGGTAGCTCTTCGTCGTCAAGCTCATCTAGCTCTTCATCAGGTTCTTCTGGACCAGGTGGATACGGGCCTTACGGTGCTAACAATGGCCTTGGATACGGCAGCGATGCCTACGATGCAAGCGGAAACCTACTCGGTGGAGGATATGGATCTGGTGCAGGATCAAGCTCCGCATCTGCAGCGTCAGCAGCAGCCAGTGCAGCAGGACAAGGTGCAGGATATGGAGCTGGTAGCTACGATGCATACGGAAACCTTATTGATGGAGGATATGGATCTGGTGCAGGATCAAGCTCCGCATCTGCATCGTCAGCAGCAGCTGGTGCAGCAGGACAAGGTGCAGGATATGGACCTGGTAGCTATGATGCATTCGGAAACCTTATTGGTGGAGGATATGGAACTGGTGCAGGGTCAAGCGCCTCGTCTGCAGCGTCAGCAGCAGGTGGTGCCGCAGGACTAGGCGCAGGATATGGACCTGGTAGCTATGATACATTCGGAAACCGTATTGGTGGACCTTCAGGCTCAAGTTCAAGCTCATCAAGTAGCTCAACGACATCGTCAACAGGAGGAAACGGAATAGACATTCTTGTACTTGGAGGACTAGGAGGTAGCTCTTCGTCGTCAAGCTCAGCAAGCTCTTCATCAGGTTCTTCTGGACCAGGTGGATACGGGCCTTACGGTGCTAAAAATGGCCTTGGATACGGCAGCGATGCTTACGATGCAAGCGGAAACCTACTCGGTGGAGGATATGGATCTGGTGCAGGATCAAGCTCCGCATCTGCAGCGTCAGCAGCAGCCAGTGCAGCAGGACAAGGTGCAGGATATGGAGCTGGTAGCTACGATGCATACGAAAACCTTATTGGTGGAGGATATGGATCTGGTGCAGGATCAAGCTCCGCATCTGCATCGTCAGCAGCAGCTGGTGCAGCAGGACAAGGTGCAGGATATGGAGCTGGTAGCTATGATGCATTTAGAAACCTGATCAGTGGAGGATATGGATCAGGTGCAGGATCAAGCTCCGCATCTGCAGCGTCAGCAGCAGGTGGTGCCGCAGGACAAGGTGCAGGATATGGACCTGGTAGCTATGATGCATTCGGAAACCTTATTGGTGGACCTTCAGGCTCAAGTTCAAGCTCATCAAGTAGCTCAACGACATCGTCAACAGGAGGAAACGGAATAGACATTCTTGTACTTGGAGGACTAGGAGGTAGCTCTTCGTCGTCAAGCTCATCTAGCTCTTCATCAGGTTCTTCTGGACCAGGTGGATACGGGCCTTACGGTGCTAACAATGGCCTTGGATACGGCAGCGATGCCTACGATGCAAGCGGAAACCTAATCGGTGGAGGATATGGATCTGGTGCAGGATCAAGCTCCGCATCTGCAGCGTCAGCAGCAGCCAGTGCAGCAGGACAAGGTGCAGGATATGGAGCTGGTAGCTACGATGCATACGGAAATCTTATTGGTGGAGGATATGGATCTGGTGCAGGATCAAGCTCCGCATCTGCAGCGTCAGCAGCAGGACAAGGTGCAGGATATGGACCCGGTATCTATGATGCATTCGGAAACCTTATTGGTGGAGGATATGGATCTGGTTCAGGATCAAGCTCCGCATCTGCAGCGTCAGCAGCAGGACAAGGTGCAGGATATGGACCTGGTAGCTATGAAGCATTCGGAAACCTTATTGGTGGAGGATATGGATCTGGTGCAGGATCAAGCTCCGCATCTGCAGCGTCAGCAGCAGCTAGTGCAGCAGGACAAGGTGCAGGATATGGACCTGGTAGCTATGATGCATTCGGAAACCTTATTGGTGGAGGATATGGATCTGGTGCAGGATCAAGCTCCGCATCTGCAGCGTCAGCAGCAGGTGGTGCCGCAGGACAAGGCGCAGGATATGGACCTGGTAGCTATGATGCATTCGGAAACCTTATTGGTGGACCTTCAGGCTCAAGTTCAAGCTCATCAAGTAGCTCAACGACATCGTCAACAGGAGGAAACGGAATAGACATTCTTGTACTTGGAGGACTAGGAGGTAGCTCTTCGTCGTCAAGCTCAGCTAGCTCTTCATCAGGTTCTTCTGGACCAGGTGGATACGGGCCTTACGGTGCTAACAATGGCCTTGGATACGGCAGCGATGCCTACGATGCAAGCGGAAACCTAATCGGTGGAGGATATGGATCTGGTGCAGGATCAAGCTCCGCATCTGCAGCGTCAGCAGCAGCCAGTGCAGCAGGACAAGGTGCAGGATATGGAGCTGGTAGCTACGATGCATACGGAAACCTTATTGGTGGAGGATATGGATCTGGTGCAGGGTCAAGCGCCTCGTCTGCAGCGTCAGCAGCAGGACAAGGTGCAGGAAATGGACCTGGTAGCTATGATGCATCCGGAAACCTTATTGGTGGAGGATATGGATCTGGTGCAGGATCAAGCTCCGCATCTGCAGCGTCAGCAGCAGCTGGTGCAGCAGGACAAGGTGCAGGATATGGACCTGGTAGCTATGATGGATTCGGAAACCTTATTGGTGGAGGATTTGGATCTGGTGCAGGATCAAGCTCCGCATCTGCAGCGTCAGCAGCAGCCAGTGCAGCAGGACAAGGTGCAGGATATGGAGCTGGTAGCTATGATGCATTTGGAAACTTGATTAGTGGAGGATATGGATCAGGTGCAGGATCAAGCTCCGCATCTGCAGCGTCAGCGGCAGCTGATGCAGCGGGTCAAAGTGCAGGATATGGACATGGTAGCTATGATGCATTCGGAAACCTTATTGGTGGACCTTCAGGCTCAAGTTCAAGCTCATCAAGTAGCTCAACGACATCGTCAACAGGAGGAAACGGTATAGACATTCTTGTACTTGGAGGACTAGGAGGTAGCTCTTCGTCGTCAAGCTCAGCTAGCTCTTCATCAGGTTCTTCTGGACCAGGTGGATACGGGCCTTACGGTGCTAACAATGGCCTTGGATACGGCAGCGATGCCTACGATGCAAGCGGAAACCTAATCGGTGGAGGATATGGATCTGGTGCAGGATCAAGCTCCGCATCTGCAGCGTCAGCAGCAGCCAGTGCAGCAGGACAAGGTGCAGGATATGGAGCTGATAGCTACGATGCATACGGAAACCTTATTGGTGGAGGATATGGATCTGGTGCAGGGTCAAGCGCCTCGTCTGCAGCGTCAGCAGCAGGACAAGGTGCAAGATATGGACCTGGTAGCTATGATGCATTCGGAAACCTTATTGGTGGAGGATATGGATCTGGTGCAGGATCAAGCTCCGCATCTGCAGCGTCAGCAGCAGCTGGTGCAGCAGGACAAGGTGCAGGATATGGAGCTAGTAGCTATGATGCATTTGGAAACCTGATCGGTGGAGGATATGGATCTGGTGCAGGATCAAGCTCCGCATCTGCAGCGTCAGCAGCAGGTGGTGCCGCAGGACTAGGTGCAGGATATGGACCTGGTAGCTATGATTCATTCGGAAACCTTATTGGTGGACCTTCAGGCTCAAGTTCAAGCTCATCAAGTAGCTCAACGACATCGTCAACAGGAGGAAACGGAATAGACATTCTTGTACTTGGAGGACTAGGAGGTAGCTCTTCGTCATCAAGCTCATCTAGCTCTTCATCAGGTTCTTCTGGACCAGGTGGATACGGGCCTTACGGTGCTAACAATGGCCTTGGATACGGCAGCGATGCCTACGATGCAAGCGGAAACCTAATCGGTGGAGGATATGGATCTGGTGCAGGATCAAGCTCCGCATCTGCAGCGTCAGCAGCAGCCAGTGCAGCAGGACAAGGTGCAGGATATGGAGCTGGTAGCTACGATGCATACGGAAACCTTATTGGTGGAGGATATGGATCTGGTGCAGGATCAAGCTCTGCATCTGCAGCGTCAGCAGCAGCTGGTGCAGCAGGACAAGGTGCAGGATATGGACCTGGTAGCTATGATGCATTCGGAAACCTTATTGGTGGAGGATATGGAACTGGTGCAGGGTCAAGCGCCTCGTCTGCAGCGTCAGCAGCAGGTGGTGCCGCAGGACTAGGCGCAGGATATGGACCTGGTAGCTATGATACATTCGGAAACCGTATTGGTGGACCTTCAGGCTCAAGTTCAAGCTCATCAAGTAGCTCAACGACATCGTCAACAGAAGGAAACGGAATAGACATTCTTGTACTTGGAGGACTAGGAGGTAGCTCTTCGTCGTCAAGCTCAGCTAGCTCTTCATCAGGTTCTTCTGGACCAGGTGGATACGGGCCTTACGGTGCTAACAATGGCCTTGGATACGGCAGCGGTGCTTACGATGCAAGCGGAAACCTAATCGCTGGAGGATATGGATCTGGTGCAGGATCAAGCTCCGCATCTGCAGCGTCAGCAGCAGCCAGTGCAGCAGGACAAGGTGCAGGATATGGAGCTGGTAGCTACAATGCATACGGAAACCTTATTGGTGGAGGATATGGATCTGGTGCAGGATCAAGCTCCGCATCTGCAGCGTCAGCAGCAGGACAAGGTGCAGGATATGGACCTGGTAGCTACGATGCATTCGGAAACCTTATTGGTGGAGGATATGGATCTGGTGCAGGATCAAGCTCCGCATCTGCAGCGTCAGCAGCAGGACAAGGTGCAGGATATGGACCTGGTAGCTATGATGCATTCGGAAATCTTATTGGTGGAGGATATGGATCTGGTGCAGGATCAAGCTCCGCATCTGCAGCGTCAGCAGCAGCTGGTGCAGCAGGACAAGGTGCAGGATATGGACCTGGTAGCTATGATGCATTCGGAAACCTTATTGGTAGAGGATATGGATCTGGTGCAGGATCAAGCTCTGCATCTGCAGCGTCAGCAGCAGGTGGTGCCGCAGGACAAGGCGCAAGATATGGACCTGGTAGCTATGATGCATTCGGAAACCTTATTGGTGGGCCTTCAGGCTCAAGTTCAAGCTCATCAAGTAGCTCAACGACATCGTCAACAGGAGGAAACGGAATAGACATTCTTGTACTTGGAGGACAAGGAGGTAGCTCTTCGTCGTCAAGCTCAGCTAGCTCTTCATCAGGTTCTTCTGGACCAGGTGGATACGGGCCTTACGGTGCTAACAATGGCCTTGGATACGGCAGCGATGCCTACGATGCAAGCGGAAACCTAATCGGTGGAGGATATGGATCTGGTGCAGGATCAAGCTCCGCATCTGCAGCGTCAGCAGCAGCTAGTGCAGCAGGACAAGGTGCAGGATATGGAGCTGGTAGCTATGATGCATTCGGTAACCTTATTGGTGGAGGATATGGATCTGGTGCAGGATCAAGCTCCGCATCTGCAGCGTCAGCAGCAGCTGGTGCAGCAGGACCAGGTGCAGGATATGGAGCTGGTAGCTATGATGCATTTGGAAACTTGATTAGTGGAGTATATGGATCAGGTGCAGGATCAAGCTCCGCATCTGCAGCGTCAGCGGCAGCTGATGCAGCGGGTCAAAGTGCAGGATATGGACCTGGTAGCTATGATGCATTCGGAAACCTTATTGGTGGACCTTCAGGCTCAAGTTCAAGCTCATCAAGTAGCTCAACGACATCGTCAACAGGAGGAAACGGAATAGACATTCTTGTACTTGGAGGACTAGGAGGTAGCTCTTCGTCGTCAAGCTCATCTAGCTCTTCATCAGGTTCTTCTGGACCAGGTGGATACGGGCCTTACGGTGCTAACAATGGCCTTGGATACGGCAGCGATGCCTACGATGCAAGCGGAAACCTAATCGGTGGAGGATATGGATCTGGTGCAGGATCAAGCTCCGCATCTGCAGCGTCAGCAGCAGCCAGTGCAGCAGGACAAGGTGCAGGATATGGAGCTGGTAGCTACGATGCATACGGAAACCTTATTGGTAGAGGATATGGATCTGGTGCAGGGTCAAGCGCCTCGTCTGCAGCGTCAGCAGCAGCTGGTGCAGCAGGACAAGGTGCAGGATATGGACCTGGTAGCTATGATGCATTCGGAAACCTTATTGGTGGAGGATATGGATCAGGTGCAGGATCAAGCTCCACATCTGCAGCGTCAGCGGCAGCTGGTGCAGCAGGTCAAAGTGCAGGATATGGACCTGGTAGCTATGATGCATTCGGAAACCTTATTGGTGGACCTTCAGGCTCAAGTTCAAGCTCATCAAGTAGCTCAACGTCATCGTCAACAGGAGGAAACGGAATAGACATTCTTGTACTTGGAGGACTAGGAGGTAGCTCTTCGTCGTCAAGCTCAGCTAGCTCTTCATCAGGTTCTTCTGGACCAGGTGGATACGGGCCTTATGGTGCTAACAATGGCCTTGGATACGGCAGCGATGCCTACGATGCAAACGGAAACCTAATCGGTGGAGGATATGGATCTGGTGCAGGATCAAGCTCCGCATCTGCAGCGTCAGCAGCAGCCAGTGCAGCAGGACAAGGTGCAGGATATGGACCTGGTAGCTATGATGCATTCGGAAACCTTATTGGTGGAGGATATGGATCTGGTGCAGGATCAAGCTCCGCATCTGCAGCGTCAGCGGCAGCTGGTGCAGCAGGTCAAAAAGGAGGATATGGAGCTGATAGCTACGATGCATATGGAAACCTAATTGGTGGAGGATATGGATCTGGTGCAGGATCAAGCTCCGCATCTGCAGCGTCAGCAGCAGCCAGTGCAGCAGGACAAGGTGCAGGATATGGAGCTGGTAGCTACGATGCATACGGAAACCTAATTGGTGGAAGATATGGATCTGGAACAGGGTCAAGCGCTGCATCTGCAGCGTCTGCGGCATCCAGCGGAGGATATGGACTTGGTAGCTATGATGCAAACGGTAACCTTATTGGTGGAGGATATGGAGTTGGTAGCTATGATGCAAACGGCAACCTTATTGGTGGAGTATATGGATCTGGTGTAGGATCTAGCTCCGCATCTGCAGCGTCAGCAGCAGGTGGTGCCGCAGGACTTGGTGCAGGATATGGACCTGGTAGCTATGATGCATTCGGAAACCTTATTGGTGGACCTTCAGGCTCAAGTTCAAGCTCATCAAGTAGCTCAACGACATCGTCAACAGGAGGAAACGGAATAGATGTTCTTGTTCTTGGAGGACTAGGAAGTGGCTCTTCGTCGTCAAGCTCAGCTAGCTCTTCATCAAGTTCTTCTGGACAAGGTGGATACGGGCCCTACGGTACTAACAATGGCCTTGGATACGGTAGCGATGCCTACGATGCAAACGGCAACCTAATTGGTGGAGGATATGGATCCGGAGAATCAAGTGGCTCGTCTGCAGCGTCAGCAGCAGCCAGTGCAGCAGGACTAGGTGCAGGATATGGAGCTGGTAGCTACGATGCATACGGAAACCTAATTGGTGGAGAATATGGATCTGGAGCAGGGTCAAGCGCTGCATCTGCAGCGTCTGCGGCAGCTAGTGCAGCAGGACTAGGTGCAGGATATGGAGCTGGTAGCTACGATGCATACGGAAACCTAATTGGTGGAGGATATGGATCTGGAGCAGGGTCAAGCGCTGCATCTGCAGCGTCTGCGGCATCCAGCGGAGGATATGGAGTTGGTAGCTATGATGCAAACGGTAACCTTATTGGTGGAGGATATGGATCTGGTGTAGGATCAAGCGCTGCATCTGCAGCGTCTGCGGCAGGCAGTGCAGGATATGGAGCTGGTAGCTATGATGCAAACGGCAACCTAATTGGTGGAGGATATGGATCTGGTGCAGGATCAAGTGCATCTAGTTCCAGCTCTTCAGTTGCAGGCGGATCATCTCCAACACTTATTATCATAGAGGGTGACGGCTCTTCAGGTTCAAGTTCTAGTTCAAGTTCGTCATCGAGCTCTAGTTCCTCAGGAGGCTTGGGATCCGTCAGTGGTCGTGGCAGACGCCCGAGAGTTTGCCCGCTCCGCGAGAACTTGGTTGTTAGAATCAAGGAAATATGCTCTAGTTGCTAAGCTTTATCTGTTATCTCACACGTTTTATTTTTTAACAAAGGATACATCTTTATTTTAATTAATAAACTCTGGCATTTTATTATTTGTATTACTTTTTTCAAAGTCCTGGGTTTGATATTTTTAGAAATTATTACCTAACACGTTAGCTGTTTAATTATGGAAACAGTCTTGAAAAAATATTTATAGACTGATATGCCATACAGACATGGCATGAATTTTGTTGTGGTGAGGTTAATTTGTACACAATAACCGTTGTTGATTAGGATGTAATGCTTCAAGTAAGATAGATGAGCGTTCAAGGCCCATTGCGTAAAACCGGAAGACGAAGGTTCGATTACCGCTCTTGATTATAATTGTCTTAATTATAATCAAGAGCGGAATTAAAGGGTAGCGACATTATTTGAGAGTGAAGTGTTAAAACGCACTTCTTTATTTACTTATTTTTAGCTGATAGGCTACTCTTTGACCACAATCTCACCTGATGATGTGATAGAAGGTGTTTTTCAGGCTAACTTAGAATTACCGGCTCCCAAGGACAGCTACCGGAACACACCATTAGGTGTTTAGGCGACAGATTTCTACTTGAGGGTGGTAGCTAGCCAGGCAGGCATTTGAAAAATCCTCTACCATCCTGCTTTAAAATTATTTTGGTTAGATGATGTTCAGTAGTCTGGATGATGGTCCTACCGTCCACATATGACTGTTAAATAATAATATGATTTTGAAGCAGTGATGGCTCAGTGGCATTGGCTATGGACTGCCGTGCCGCATGTCCATGGTTCGAATCCCGCCGCGGGCTTGAGCTTCAAAGCATGGTGGAAGGGCATTTTGCGAATGCCCGCCTGGCCAGCGACCACCCTCAAGTAGAAAATCTGTCACCAAGCACCTAACGGTGTGTTCCGGCAGCAGTCCTTGAAAGCCGGTGAAATTACAGGCACATGAGACTTAACAACTATGTCTCAAGGTGACGGGCGCAGTGCAATTCGTGACTTGTGACGAAATGCATCTGTTATATGCAGTGGCTAGTCCGCTTAACATCAGGTGGGCCTCGTGCTGGATCTGTCACTATTAAATAATAAATAATAATAATAGATGAATGTTAAATAATAACAGATGCGAATTTTGTACTTTGGGTACCCTTCAGCAGGTATTGAATGCTAATCATTTATAGCATCCGGTGTATAAAACTGAGGAGCACCGATTTGACTTCCGATTGAGATGAACATATTTGATTTCTTAAACAAATTAACAGTGAGTTGACAATATATACCACGACTACTATAGGTAAACCATTCATCTTAGTCCTCGCTTGCGCGGTACAGAGGTGCGGGCGGAGGTCTCGTGTGTATCACACTAAGTGCTTCCGCCGCCCGCACCTCTCTCAGTCCCCTTTGTCGTCATACCCCCGCGCCTCTGTACCGCGCAGGCGAGGACTAAGATAAATGGTTTACCTATAAAGCAAATGTTCGCTTTTTCACTGTAAATATCCAATAAGTTCATTGTCACATCGATTATTGACAAATCCATTGATAAGATAATAAGTTAATTTAATGAGCACTTCTCAAGTGATTTGGCAAAAACTGTATGCTTGCTTTTTCTGCCTATGACGTACTCTTGAACTGCCTGTGAGTCTGCAACGACTTGTAGGTTGTCTAAATGCTTTTATTGCAGTAGCTGTAGTGTTGCATATAGTTCGTAGTGTTTTGTTAATAAAGGCATACCGCCGGTTAATAAATAACTTACCAATTATGTTTACTGATAAATCAAGCTTCTTATGTGCCATTCTATCAACAGAAGCAACATGTCGGTCCTTCTACCTAAACTTGAGAAATCGTTAAATTTGACATTATCCATATAACGCGGGAAACAGAAATAGGTATCTGGGTCTTCAAAATTGGATCAGAGCGCGGAACCGCAATATGGTTCGGTATAAAAGCAGTTGATATGGTTTTTGACATTCTGAAGCAAGTGCTTAAGTCACCCGAAATCGTTTTATATATTTTACTGTATAGCGAGACCTGAGACTAACAAAGTAAACGGGTCCAATATGAGTGAGATAATTGATCAAAATAGTCAGCCGAATACAGGGTATTTGTGTTTAGACGAGATATTGGTACTAGATTAGACTCATAGTAACTGATAAATAATCGATGTTCGATTGGCGCACAGCCACAGAACAGAACAACCTGGATAAAGCGTAACTTTAGCTTTTTTAAAGAGGCTGTATGCCTTTATCAAAGAACCACTGCGAACTCATAAGCAACACTATAGCTACTACAACGAATGCATACATACATAACCTACATGCCATAGCAGGCACACAGGTGCTCCAAATGCTCCAGCCTACTACCAGTTGGCAGCATATCTAGCATGATGTAACATTGCCACGATGGTTTGCAATTATTTGTTGAGCCAAGTAGGTATCAGTATTGGATCACGCGTCGCATTGACCAAGCGCTGTGATAAGTATTAGAAAATACGATCAGCTTCCGGCTGCCACGGACCCAATGTCTCCTCACCAGGCGGCTCAAATATGTAACCACTAGCAGACTGCGCTTCTTGAGTTGCTCCGCCGAAGTAGCCGCGGCGCCAGCTCTCACGTTCTTTTTTAAACTATATATTTGACGACTTTAAGCAAGCCTTAACGCATGTAGCGTCCCACACTAAGGGCCGCCCTAACTTTCACGGAACCAGAGCCATGCCGTCAGGTTATTTACCATCGTCACGTATTAGACAATTAGGTTTAAGAATAGCTGCAACACTAGCACTGGTAAAAGCCCGGCGGATGATATCGTTAAGGCTGGCGTAGCGGGAAATTCGACCAGACAGCGCTTCGAGAGCAGGAGAGGCAATGGTGACCGAGTTGATCAACTGTAGTACCATGCTGGCAGTGATTAGCGGCAACACTTTGCACCCAAGCGTCTGTATATAGCATTGAATGAAAAAAAAATACTGTAGGTACTGTTACTATATCATCCGGATTATCCACTGCTAAACACAGCCATTAATAAAACATTCTTATCAAGAATAAAAAAAATAAAAAATAATAAGGGAGGGTTTGCCATAATCCCCACGCTTGGCAGGCGCCTTGGGGATCGCAGTTTAAGATATCAGTTCCTCAGAAGGCCCTGCTGTAGACCTACCGGTATTTTACAAAGTTAAATACGACACCCACAGGTAGCAATGGGGGGGGAGGTGGGAGGGGTGACATTCTAACATTCTAGCCCGGCACTCTACGGGGCTTATAACTGGAAATATTTAGAAGACAAAAATAAGAAGAATAATATATTATTACACAATATAAAGGAAATAAAGAAGGATCACCAAGTATTGTTCAATGTAGTTAAAGAAACCTTGAAAATCCTAGATTCATCAATAGGTTACTAAAATATTACTATAGCAAAGGAAAAAACGTAAGAAAAATACTTGTACCATTTACGTTCTTCTAAGAAAAGTTAAACAAGGTGAAAATGCCCACACAATCCTACATTACTGAGCATTTTTCAAAGAGTATGAACTTTTTTTTATGCCTGATTGGTTTGCCTTTGACCACTATCTCATCTGATGGTAAGTGATGATGTGGTCGAAGATGTTGTTCAGGCTAACCTAGAAGTACTGACTCTCAAGGACAGCTGCCGGAACACACCGTTATGTGCTTGGCGACAGATTTTCTACTTGAGGGTGGTAGCTAGCCATGCGGGCATTCGCAAAATGCCCTACCACCATGCTATAACGACTGCCATTCTAAGACAACAACCGAGACCGAAGGCTTAATGTGCCACGGAAACGCTCAGTAGTAATGTCACTAGCGGTCACCCATCAAACTCATGAGCACGCGCGACGTTGCTTAACTTAGCTGGTCGGTTGAGAACAGCTAAGTAAACTTTGCTACGAGCGCTTCATGAACCTACAGGAAGCACTTGGACTTAAGACTTAACTATATAGATGATTTTCGCTTAGCAAGCGATAGTACCTACTTGTAATCATATTTCGAAACAAAAAATTTACACACTAAACTCGGAACAATAAAATAGTCATAAGAGAAACAGTCGATAAGGTCGAGGCCTACCTATTTTTTCTGCAGCTGAGAAAAAAGAAGGAGAGTAGCCTCGACTTCATCAATGTATTATGCATGTGAGTAATTTATGTGACACATTACTGTTCCGCTTTGAAGGATATGGGTACAATGAAATTACAGGCACATAAAACTTAACAATTTTATGTCAGGGTGACTGGCGCAGTGTAGTTCGTCACTTGTGAAGTACTGCATCTGTTATAGCCAGAAGCTACCGCTTAACAAGGTGGTCCTCGTGATGGTTTCGCCACAATCACACACCACAAAAATACTGTTTCTTCTTGTTCTATAAACATTTCCCTCTCTATAGTATCATGTAAGGTGAAAAATGGTTTTAATATGATTATGTTTGCAATAACACCTATGCGGATATATTACAAATATACGAGAGGAAAAATTAAAGTCATGTGCGGGTTTCGAACCCGCGTCCATCGACCCCTTTAGCCGGGGTATGCTCTGACCAATTGAACTAACATGACAATGAGTCATGTCTTAACTAACATTTTTTTCCTATCGTTCTTTAAACATCGTATTGGGATGGAGCGACATCTATAGTTTAACTTACGTTTACGCATTAATTTCACAATAATAGAATGTGGAGAAAATTTTACACAAGCATATAATGCAACGAGCTATGGAGAGAGCAATGCTCGGAGTTTCTTTGCGCGATAAAATTCGGAACGTGGATATTCGCCAAAGCACCAAAGTCACCGACATAGCTCTCAGAATTTGCAAGTTGAAGTGGCAATGGGCGGGCCACATTGCTCGACGAACTGATAACCGATGGGGAAGAAAGGTTCTCGAGTGGTTACCACACTACACCGGCAGACGTAGAGTTGGTAGGCCCCCCACTAGGTGGACTGACGACATCGTGAAAGTCGCGGGTAGCAAATGGTTACAAGCGGCTAATAGCCGTTCTTTGTGGCGCTCTATGGGGGAGGCCTTTGTTCAACAGTGGACGTCTACCAGCTGATGATGATTATGATATAATGCACACAGCTTCATTTCCATGTAAATGATACGTTTTTGAATGACAAAGACAGGTAGACAAGCATGCAGTAGATGCACACACGCACACTACTGAGACTCAATCAGGAGGCGTCGCCTGATCTGACATTGCCATGTTCGAGGTACGGGTGCCGTTTCGCGCCTTTTTTATATGTTCTCTGATTGGAACTATTATAAAGGTACGAATACTGAAAACCTTTTCCACGCAAGCGGATAAAAATACTCGTATCCACCAAAATTCGAATGGTAAATAAAAAAAATCCGAGCTTGTGAGGTGGAAATGTCTTTCTCATGAAAACTATATAACTGTCTGACCCGGGAATGAACCCCAGACTTCGGGATTCTTAACATACATTACAAAATTACAAATATACGCAACCTTATAATTTTTATATATATATTAAAATTATAAGGTTGCGTCATCATTTACAAGTATAAAACCAATTGCAAAATAGGTCTTGTTTGTAGTACAACGTAAGTGGTACTATAGATGTCGGTCCATCCCAATACGATGGTTAATGAACTATAGGAAAAATTCGAGTTATGACGTCATGTTAGCTCAATTGGTTAGAGCATGCCCCGGCTAAAGGGGCGGATGGACGCGGGTTCTAATCCCGCACATGACTTAAATTTTTCCTATCGTATATTTGTAATTTTGTAATGTAATCCGCTTAGCAGGCGTTATTGCAATCATAACAATATAAAAATTCTTAACATACGCCCGTTTTTTTCTTTTTTTATACTAGATAGGGTTTCTTTGACCACTATCTCACCTGCATGATGGTAAGCGATGATGTGATCGAATATATTGTTTAGGCTTACCTAGAAATTACTGGCTCTCAATGACGGTTAGTGGAACACACCGTTAGGTGCTTGGTGACAGATTTTCTACTTGAGAATGGTAGTTAGCCAGGCGGGCATTCGCAAATTGCCCTACCACCATGCTATAACGACTGCCATCCTAAGACAACAACTGGGACCGACGGGTTAACGTGCCCTCCGAAGCACGGAAGCGCTCCGTAGTAATATCACTAGCGGTCACCCATCCAAGTCAACGGCGGGCGTTCCTTTACGTTGCTGATCGGTTAAGAATGGCTAAGCAAACTTCGCTTCTAGCACTTCAAGATTATGCGCATTTCTTAGTCTTTTAAAAACCGGTTTCCATGAGATCAATGTGTCCGCGGCAGACCCTCCATTTTACAATTATGCAAAGTATTTTATAAAGATGTATTCAAATTTATGTGAGAAACCAGATTGACCGTTGCCCTTTATAGTTTTCACATATCAACTTTGACCGCTCACCTGTTAACATCTATAAAATATGATTGAAAATTGCACTATTTCGTAAATAATTTAATAAATATTTCTGCCGCGAATTCTAACTGTTTTTATAATAATAAATTTGTGTGTAACATAAGTGCTAATTCAAAAATATATAATTGTGAAGCCATTGTGGGACCATTCCGAGGTCATAGTGAAGCAGATAGGTGTTTCATAGCAGTGCTTTTGTCTTTTGAGTGGGTGAATTGTTTTTACGTATTGACATAACATTTTGTTTCATCTGGCAACTCAGGTAAGTTTATAGTCTTCTTATTTTAATGATCTACTGGTCGTTTATATAATGTTCCTAGTAAACATTTGATATTAAATACTCGTCCTACCTTCTTCTACGCAAGTGTTATTAAAGCAAACATAATTTCACGTCTGTATATCCTTGGTCTGACATGTTTTGGTCTAATGTGATAGTAGGCGAGCCTATATCATCAACAGTCACAGATCTACACTCCGGATTTCAACAATACTTTTTTTTTATTGCTGATAGGTTACCCTTTTACCACTATCTCACCTGATGGTAAGTTATGAGGTCGAAGATGTTGTTCAGGCTAACCTAAAGAAGAACGAAAAGAACTGGCTCTCAAGCACATCTGCCGGAATACACCGTTAGGTGCTTGGTGATAGATTTTCTACTTGAGGGTGGTAGCTAGCCAGGCGGGCATTCGTAAAATGCCCTACCACCATGTAAATAACTCACTGTCAGAAAAATGCAGACAATAATTAACTACTAATAGGAAATGGGAAATTAAACAGGCAACTTTTGATTCAAATATGACATTTAATGTCAGTAGGAATAATACGTAAACTCCCTAAGTTGAGGGAGTGAAATATGATTTCCCTAAGTTGAGGGAGTTTTTTTTTATGGCATTGTGACGGAACTTGCACCAACCCCAGACCAGAGACATGAAGTTGTTAAGTCAGTGTTACTTACTTGTAATTTACTGACTCTCCAGGACTGCTGCCGGAACTCTCTTTAAGGTGCTTAGCGGCAGACTTTCCCTTTGAGAGTGGCCAGGATAGCTAGACAGGCGAGCATTCACGAAATTGCCTTCCACCACGTGGTAAAGCCCAAGCCCGTGGTAGGGGAACGAACCATGGAGCTGCGGCACGACAGTCCACAAACATTACCAAAAGTTTACATTATATATTTTTTCATAATCTTAGCTCTTTTTGGGAGCAAGAGGTGCAGACTAACCAGCACAAGAAGCTGTAATGATTGCATACAGTACCAATCAGTTAACAAAGGTTGAATAGGGGAGCAGGTGGTTATGTCGGGCTCAGGGTCAATAGGGACCCCACTACCGACTAAAAACCTCATGGTGTTCCGTTGTTCTCGACTAGTGGCAAGGGCCGCAGGGTCACTCACGCTCTCATCCGCAGCCCCCACCGACGTCTCTGCCCGCTTAATCGGGCCCTGCCTCTGCGAATAACTCCCCCCCCCCCCCCAATGCCCCCTCGTGGGATGCCCCGGAACAAGAGGGCATCCACACCTTATGAGGACCTAACCCTGATGGGGGGTGCCGGCTGTCCCCACAGCCGACACCCCGATAGAGCTCACCTGTGCGCCCAGCCGCAACACCTGCATATATGATCGCATAAGACCAGTGTACTGATGCTCATTGAACACGTTTTGCCAAGATTTTTTTAACCAAATCATCGAGTTTTTTTATTTGCTGTGTAATTTTTATTTTTTACGGGACAGCCTTTGAACAGAACAGCTGGCGGAACACACCGTTAAGTGCTTGGCGACAAATTTTCTGCTTGACGTTGGTAGCTATCCAGGAGGGCAATAGGAATATGTATAAATGTGTTACCGATTGAAGGTTTTGTACTCAGAGAAACATATGGCATTATGTCCTTATATATATATATATATATATATAGATGTTTATAGATCTACTCCTTTGAAGTTCTAGAGACATGACAATATTTTTTTAAATACAGTGTAAACTCTATATAGCGACACTGAAGGGACTGTGCATTTTATGGCGTTATAGAGAGTTGTCGTTAAATGGAGAGAAGAAACATCAGAATTAGAAAAAGAAAAATTTTATTTCCGACTATTGTTAGTAGTTATGTGTATAAAAAAGAATGTTATTTGAACGAAAAATTAAATCTTCGTATATAGGTTTCATTAATTTTTTGGAAGATTTTCCCTCGCTCTCAGCGTGGAGGATTTTTTCTTTGTTTTTCCATATTGTGGACACGGTAGAGCGACTAAATCCAAAGCGTTTGCCAACATCACTTCTCTTCTCTCCCGTTTCTATTGCGCGTATCAATAAAACTTTTTCGTCAATACACAGTGATTTTCTTTTATTGGCCATGTTTACAGTTTGAAAGTTTATGAGCAACTAAGAATATGATAATCGAATATGATCATGAAGGTATAGATAATCCATGACTCCTACTTATGAGTCATGGTCAACAACAGTCTACACGTACAAGCAATCCCAATTTGTAAACAAAAGAACGAATTTCTTAGAAAGTTCGGTATGCATGATGCCGACAGTCGAGTTTATTGTGGGCTAGGATAATAAAGCGACAATAGATCGTACACAGCTGCGCAGTTTTTACTAATTTAACAACTTAAAAGGTACTTTTTATTACTCAATTGTTGTCGTTATTGAGAGTGGGTGTAATGCTATGTAGAGTGAAACATTGTATGAAAGACAAGCTAAACCAACCAAAGCCAATTGATTTCGACGCTTAAGGGAGTTTGTCGTTAAATAGAGTGACGTTACATGGAGTTTACACTGTATATTTGAAACGCTTTCGCTAGATTAGCGAATAACTTATTCACATATTATGCGTTTTAAAAATTTATGTTTTTTTTTGCATTTATGGTATTGTGACGAAAAACGATGATGACGATGGTAGCCTCTGCATATAACAGATGTATTTCGCCACAAATGACCATTGCACTGCGCCCACTATTCACCAATTAACTTACTAGTTCACAAGGCTGTCGGCACGCACTGTTATGTGCTTGGCAACATATTTTCTACTTGAGGGTGGTAGCTATCCAGTCAAGCATTCGTAAAATGCCCTTCCACCATGCGGTGAAGCTCAAGCCGGCGTTAGGTATCGCAACATGAACCTGCGACAAGGCAGTCAGCTCAGCTGTCATTGCTAAAAAATATGTTTTTGATGTGACCTTACTTTAATAAGCCTCGCCAAGCACATATCGTATAATATGCTGTTATTGTTACAAAGGCGTGAATTAGAAGAATAAATTGCATTTTAATGGTTTTTGTAGGTTCCGTACCTCAAAAGGAAATGACGGTACCCTTACAGGACCACTTTGTTGTCCTCCTGTCTGTCTGTCAAGATCCTTTTTCTCAGGAACGCGTATCAGAATATGTGATATATACGGTATCACACTGAAATTCTTATCAAATACTCAGGTCTACTGTCCCTTGGAGCTGTGAATAAATCAAACTTCTAAGCCAACGCGATTAAAAGATGCCGTTTATGCACTAAATTTTCGACACACGCAAGGGAATCAAAACCTACAGGGTTCTTTCCGTGAACTCTGAATCTTTAAATTTGGTACGAAGCAACTTCTTATAGCATATTTAAAGGAAAACATTTCGAAAAGAATAATTTTTTTGTTACATTAAATAATCAAAATATTTATAATAATTTTAAAATATTATGGATTTCTTTAGCAATATAAATACCAAAACTTATACTTATATACAAGTATACCTTGGCCGGTTTCTAGACCTCTAAGTTTATCCCATTTCATCAATTTTGATTGAACTTATATGCGACAATATTTATTTATTTTTTGTTATTGTGACAGAACAAGCCCGAGGCCCACCTGATGTTAAGCGGACTAACCTCTGCCTATAACAGATGCATTTCGTCACAAGTCACGAATTTCACTGCGCCCTTCACCTTGATACGTATAGTTGTTAAGTCTCATGTGCCTGTGATTTCACTGGCTCTCAAGGACTACTGCCGGAACAGTCAGGTGCTTGGCTACAGATTTTCTACTTGAGGGTGGTCGGTAGCCAGATGGGCATTTTGCGCCCTTCCACCATGTGGTGAAGCTCTAGCCCGCGGTGGGATTCGAGCCATGGATCTGCTGCGCAGCAGTCTTGCCAATGCCACTGAGCCATCACTGCTTCAAAACTAACTTGGGACAGTAACTTTCTAAGTTACTCTTAACTGAAAACCTACATTTTTGTTTTGGATGACTTCATGATGGCAACTCTTACCGATTGTGATAATTGTGGGCAAGTGACATAACAATTATTGATCTTGTTCCTAAGCATAATATGCATAACTGAAGATAAAAAAGTTAATATAAAATAAAAAAAAAATACCCTGCATTGAAAAATATTAAATTACTCGTGGAACTTGGATAATGAAAATGTGACCTCTGTGTTTGAATCAGCGTGGTACTGACTTCCACAAATTATTTCATACTTTTCAGTCTTGTAAGAAGTTTCTTTAAACTAATTAGAGAATGCAACAGTAGCGCCATTTAAAACTTAAACATTGTATTCGATCTTCGTAGGCTAAGAGATACTACGAGAACATACCTTCATGATCATCAAGGTTTATTACCTAACCCCTTAAAAATAGACATCAATAATTTACAAAAAACATACAAAAAAAAGAAAATGGCCGCGCAGTAATCGTCAAGGGGTGGGCATTTTAAATGTTCCTCTAACACAGACGCAGTCAGCGCGATGACGACACGGGGGCGGTCCAACCCCTCACTATCGCTCAACTACTACCCACACATGTACAACACCAGCTTAATATGACACCTGACCCCCTCCTGTGTTGCAATACATTGATGACAAGGGAGGGAAGTAAATCGCACGGTGACGGCTCTTTTTATATTGGGCGTAAACATACTGGTGGCAAAAACTATACTCACACAAAGAGTTGCTGGGCCGCGTAGGTACGTGGTAGGCATAAAATTGGAAAATATACGTACGTAGTCGTTTGTTACTCTTCTCCACGCCGCAAATGAGATGGCACGTAGAGTGGAATGAATGCATCATTTCGCTTTAATGCACTTTGCGTCTAGGTATGCAATGTTTTTTGCGTTTAGCTATAGTATAGCATAGATACGAAGTAAATCTTGGGTGTAAGTATTGAACGCAGAAACTGGTATTTAGACAATATAAGTTTCAGCAAAATGAAAATGTTACCACGTTTTAGTATTTTCAAAAATATTCAATTATATTTAATAGATTTGTACTCTGATCAGTAGACACCAACGCGCTAGGAAACATTTTTTTTTAATAGAATTTCTTAGAAAATATTCAGTTTTATATTTTTTATCTATATAACTTTCAAGTTTGCAACTCATTTCATTAAGAAGCGAGAGAGTGACATACGAACAAACAAACTGACATTAAGGCTTTCGTAGCGCTCAAAGTCAAAGGCATGGTCAACATCATTGATTCAATTTAGGCGTATATACGACGCTCTTATAAATGTTTATTTAAATTTTTAATATTGAAATATTATACAATGTACTGCAACGTTCAGCAAAAAAAAAATTATAGAGCCACTGCGAGAAGAACGAAAAAGAAACTCGGGGCTATTATTTTAAATGTCTGTTAACAAGCTATGTAATAATATTATTACATTTTTTTTTAATTACCCAGGTCACAGGCGATGATAGCTTGGCAAAGGCGGAATTGTCTAAGCATTTTTGTCGTTTAAGTAATCACAAACTGATGTGCTGGATTTCTTAATCAAAATGTTTTTCACATGCAACTTGAATTTTCCTCCTGTGATATATTTGGGAACTTTATTATAAAACCACACACAATTACCTAAAAAGGATCTTTTATTTGTCTTTGCTAATCTAAAACCTTGCACCGCTATTTTATCTTTGTGCCTAGTGTTGTACTCGTTATTTTCATTTTTTAATTAAATTTACTCATTTTTTTACGAACATGTATACAGATGTATACAGACTCGGTAAAGATAAAATATCAATTTCTTTAAAAAGATCCCTCAGAGATTCCCTAGAATCCATTCCATTTCATATATGGCTCGAAATGAACGCTTTTCTAAGATAAATATTAACTCTATCTCAGCAGCAGCTTCCCACACCAATACACCATACGACATAATACTGTGGAAGTACACGAAATAAACTAGCCGAGCAGTAGCTACGTCTGTTAACTCTCTTATCTCACAAACTGCATGTGCAGCAGAACTAAGTCTTCCGGATAGATCATTTTCATCGTTTTCCACCTACGAATAAATAATTTATTCGTAGCTTTCCATACAAACGTACATTATTGGCATATTTTAAATCCCAAGTGTTCAAACTCGGTTAACTTTAGCATGCTTGTCCTTGAGCCTAATACATATGTTTGTGGTTTGCCTATTTTTCTTTTTAGTATTTATTTTGTCTTTATGTGAAAAAAAAATCCCACACAAAATATATTTCCAAATAATTTTGGAATTACTTAAATTTTACGGAAACCTGGCAAACGAGAAGCATGTATATCAAACTCAGGGATATATTCGCAACATTATGCCGAGTTTGAACAATGGGTGTTTAAAATATGAAGGAAGTAAGTTTGTATGGAGAGCGCTATAAAGACACTTTCATTATAAGAGGTTAGTTATGCATTGTAGGAAGGTAACCTAAAAAAAATTGGAATAAAATTGGACCACGTGTTGTTCTGTAATTACCATTCAATATCATCTTTTTATACCAATTTTCCTTTCTTGTATTTATAAAAAACGGACTCAGACATCCAGAGAAAGCTCACATTAAAAATACGCTGCTACATTTGGGCGAAGTCATATAAAGTAGTTCCTTAATAAAGTGAGCAGGTAAGCAATGGGTCCAATTATCTGACATCTATATAATTCCAATACATTTTAATAATTTATTAGGGTATACACCTAACAATATTGTACAACGATTGACTGTACGAGTGCATAAGCAATTCATTGTAGCCAAAACGTTTTAACAGCCCGAGCCAAAGGTGAGGGCTCATATTTATGTTTTATCTTTGAGTTACCTATATACTCGGTTTTTTACTTTTATATGTATTTTACTACTTCTCAGTTTATTGAAGAAATAATTTATATGACTTCGCCCATATGTAGCAGTATTTTATAAATGTGGGATTTTATTAGATGCCTGAATCTGATTTTGTTTCTTTTATGTCACAACTTTTATTATAAAATATGTTGTATAATAAGATATTAGCTATATTCATAAATTTTCCTTCTAAAGCAAAATCGATAAAAGGACGCGCTGCATGGCTATATCCTTTTGTTTGTCCGAAATGCGCCAATATTTGAGAAGATAATATTTTTCAAAGGTGCGATTATCTGGCACGGAGTTTTTAGGGTTCCGTAAAAACGGGACCCTATTACTGAGACTGCACTGTCCGTCCGTCCGTCCGTCTGTCACCAGGCTGTATCTCAAGAACTGTGATAGCTAGACAGTTGAAATTTTCACAGATAATGTATTTCTAACAAATACTAAAAATCTAATAAATATTTTTACCGTTTCTTGCTCGATACTAATAACAGTGAGAGGTAGACACTTTACCTATTCACATAATCTTTAGTTTTATGATCTCTTTAAATCTAAATAAAATGAAATAAATAAGTAAGGGGGCTCTCATACAATAAAAGAGGTTTTCGCCGTACCTACCCAGCTCAATCGTACACTGTGAAAAGTGTCTGTAACTTGCAAGATTAGGTTACAGATAATGGTACGGAACCCTTCGTGCGCGAGTCCCACTCGCACTTGGCCATTTTTATTTACGAAATAATTTAGTTTCTAAGCGAAAGCAAGTTGTGAAAATTTATTATTGTTGAGAAGGCGTTCTAAAAATAAATTAAAGTGCACTCCAGATATATTTTTTTAACTAATTATCAAGATGTTATGAAAAAAACCTTCAGCCAAAACTTCATTACATAATATATAAATTCATTAATGATTCTGTAATGAGAAGTTCACTTTCAAAGTGCCCTAAGTAAGGGGATTCGTTCACGTACTAAAGTCAGGGTGTATTCTCCGTACCAATGTATTCACTTATTTGCTTCCTGGATGATGCCTCAGAAGCAATCATTATACTTGCATACATTTTATATGAAAAAAAATTATAAATATATTATTTTTTATTCTTAAAAATTTTAATAGAATGTGCTATTTTTATTTTAAAGGCAAAATAGAATTTTATCAGCTGAGTTTTGGAGGAGAAAACAGTATTACGCAATACTTTGATTTTGTGAATTTTCTTCTTATTTCTTGCGTCATTTCCATTACCGTTATATTAAGAACGGACAGTTTTCAAACAAATTTTGTGCAAATGTTTATATGGTGTTTGTACTTGTGCAATTGTTTAATAAAGTATATAAACATTTGAATGTTGTATGTTTCCTATTTTTAGCTTTAATTTAAAAATATTCATAGTAATCAAAAATCTCGGATACTGGAGTCAGAAAAAGTAAAAAAATATGTATAGGTTAATATTTTTTCAATTTTGATACTTTAACCTTGTTGAAGTGAAATTGATCTGCGAAATTGTGCTTTGCATCGTGGTAGGTTATTTTGCGTTAGCTAACGAATTTAGTTCTGTGTATTAAGTACATCTACTGCTGTCATCATACAAAAAAGTATTTCGCTAGTTACTTCTGCACTGTTTGTTAGGGTTTCGTACCTCAAAAGGAAAAAACACAGGACTTTTAAAGGTTTACTTTGTGGTCTGTCTGTCTGTCAAAACCATTTTTCTCATGAATACGTGGAAGTATCAAGCTGAAATACATATCAAATATTCAAGTCTACTGTCCCTTGGACCTGTGAACAAATCAAACTTCTAAGCCAACGCAACCAACAGATACAACTGTTTATGCCGCAAATTTCGACACTTGCAAGGGAATCAAAACCGACAGGGTACTTCCCGTGAACTCAGAATCTTGTAATTTGGTACGAAGTATCTTTTTATAGCACAGATAAAGGAAACATTGTGAAAAGCATATTTTTTTTGTTACATCATATTATAATAAAATTATTTTTAATACCTTAAAATGCCTTATGTTTATACCTTATAGTATATTGCTAAATATGGATTTCATTTAGCAATATACCATAACTTTTACTCATATACCTACAGGTTTGTACGGAACCCTCGGTGCGCAAGTCCAACTCGCACTTGGCCGGTTTTCTTTTATTGTACATGTATGTACTAATATAGTATGTATAGTATATATATAGTGCCTTTGAACACTATCTCACCTGATAGAAAGTGATGATGCGCTCAAACATGTTCTTCAGGCCCTTTAAGACAAATGGCTATACCTATTGAAAAAAACACACCTTTACTGTTTGATTCTTCAAAATGTTCGTATCATGCAGCTATGCCAGCTGCAGTGTCGCGACACACATACATATGCAAGAATCAACACGCACACATACGCAAGGCGTCATCGTCAGCTTTATGTGGCCAGTGTGGGGGTAGCGTTGGAATAAAAAAGGGAAAATCATATATTATTCATTTGATATATGTATGAACAGTTCCTGTCTGAAGGCAATGATTGAATTGTAATTATTTTTTATGAGTTGGTGTGCAACGAAGTGTTAATTGCATTTCTTACTTGACGGTCAATATTGTGGCTATTATTAGACAATAATTTAACGGAACTTTAGTGGATCAAAAATATTATAAAACCTCGCCAACTCAATCATCTACATCTACTATATAATAATAGAATACTTTGCGTTGACATATAATCATGAAATTTCACAAGAAACAGGTCTTACAATATACATTTGGGAAACAAACAGGGCAATTTTTATTTGTAGACATTTCTTTTCGCTATAATTGCACAAGGACAGCTGTTAGATTGCACTGTAGGTTTTAGCGACAGGTTTTGTATTAAATGTGGTAGCCAAGCGGCCATTCCCCAAATGCCTTACCACCATGCGGTGAACCTCAAGCCCACGGCGGGATTAGGGGATTGGAACTTCTGCGTGGCAATCTAGAGATAGTAATTAAATCTAGAGATATTGAGGTCATAATGCTTTTATGCGCATTTGGGTAAATGAGGCTAATTTCAATCACCAGTTGTTATCAAACCTACTACATAGCTACACTAGCAGTACGAAAATATCACATTAACAAATTATTGGAGCCCAACATTGTTTTTGTTCCGGACGGAAATCGATATTGCGTCCTCCGATTTCGTGCCGGATGTCTATTCCGTAGTAAGAGAATGCCCAAGATCGATTAAAAGCAGCAGCCAGTCATTAAAACTGACCATGTATATACGATATGTTTTAAAATGTTATCCAATAACAATTTTTGTACTGACCGTACCACCCAGCGCGCATTTTCTCGGTGTGAGCGAGGCGCGTTATTAGTTCGGCGCAGTCGGGATAGGTTTTCACAATTTTGAGTCGGGCCAGTCGCACAATGCGGCCCGTCATTTTCTATGATTAATAGTGCCTACTGCCGACTGCCGTATAGCTCCCCGACTATATTTTTGCTAGGTTCTAAAGTGGGGACACTACACTGAAATATACACTTGGTTGATTGATCTTTGTAAAGGATTATAACATTAGATTATTACCAGCAAATTTTTTCTAGGAGAGAACGAGTTTGGCTTTAGTCGCGAACCAGGTAAAGAGTGCGCGAATGAGCAGCATGACACTTATCACAACGAGCTGAGTATTAGACCTCTTTATACAGGAAGACGCCTCACCATAGTACATTATTGATGCCGTAGTACGGGTAAGCCTCATTTGTACACGACGTATTAGTGTGGGTGTAAATAATAATGGGACATGCAGTAGGACAATAAAAAAAATGTATTGTTTGTTAGTGCAGTAGTACAATTACAATCAAATAGGTCTGTATTACAGCGTTGCTCTACATAAAGCGCAATAGGGCTTTACCATCACCATTCTCATATATACTGACATGTAATGGCTTAGGAATGCTACCCTCAGTAGTATCCCTAAAGAGGTTTAGCGTCAGAAGGTTGCAAATAAAACCAAAGCTACAACGTATTAGGTATATTAGACAGACTTTTCACTAAGTGGACCGACATTGAGAGAGATCGAAGAAAATAAAGAAGCCAATAGATGCAAGGTAGCTGTTACTCCACCATAGCTAAGGAAGCGTATGTTCATGTTGTACATAGTAGACATGTTTCAGCTAATAATTATGTTGATGTATGATTACCTCTCGGTACTTTAACGTTAGTAATTAATTACTACACTTCTGCCCAGAGGGAGTGACGTTTTCTTTAGGGATCTTGTAAATATGTAAGTTTTTTTTTAATTTGCAAATGGTTCAATCGATTTTGACGTGTACTGCAGGCGTTTGTATGTTCAGTTTGAGGAAAAATTTGTTAAATTCATGTCATAGTGGTCAGAGTCTTGTCTCCCAGTCGCATTGGTCCAAAGTGTGTATTTCAAGTCACGTTTTAGTAATGACAGTACATATGACAAATTCGCCGTATGTTTGAGATTTGATAGAATTTGTCGTATGTTTGAGATTATTATGTTGGGGAGTGGGTAATAGAACGAATTAACGTTTCTTGCTATGTGTTAGGTATTAAGTATGTATTAATAATATTATTTACTATTTGCTCACACTTGTGCATGATCAAGAATATTTTTAAATTTTAATATCTACCAATTTTTGCACGTTAACACTAAAAGAAACAAAATTAAAAAATATATATATCAACGTTGATACAGTTCCGAATTTAACGCCGGGAAAATCATTTATGAGCATTTATTTATACATTTACAAATTTTAAGTGCACAAATATTCTCAACTTGAGTAGGAGTGAAACCCACGTCCCCCGATTTTATGTACCAGGTGCCTTAGCCGCTGGGCAATCGAGGATCGCTCGGTTGAGCCGAAATTTTATGCTCTTATTGTATTACTTTTACATTTACACTTTAATTTGGTTTGTTTTCCCATTAAACTACTTTGATTTTATACAAATTATGACAAATACTTTTATATGTACTTATCTACCTATGACAAAAGCGAATATTGCCATTGTTAAATAAAATACCCATTAAAACTACCACAAAGGCTTATGTGAATACTAAAAAGCTTGGTTAGGCCTAAAAACGTGAATTTCAGCCGCCACCCCATTTCACCCCTTTTTATTGGGGTTTGGGGTCGGGGTTGAACTATCCCCCGACGGCTCTTGACGACCGCGACGCTATAATATTAATGTTCACACTTAATTGAATATTTTCGACATATTGATTTTTGTGACAAAATTTTGTAAGAATTAATGTTTTTCGGAGAACTAAAATAGAAAGGTCTCTTTATGATATTGAATATTATTGCGTTTTAATGGGAATTAGTTGAGTTTTATTCATTATTGTTACTCAGGAACTGGGAGTATACAACGTATAATTTAAATGTAGATAATTGCATATGAATGAAAAACGGGACTGAGCGGACTAACCTCCGCCTGTAATAGATGCAATTCGTCACAAGTAACGAATTGCACTACGTCTGTCACCCTGAGACATAGAGTTGTTAAGTCTCATGTGCCTGTAAACTTACAAGCTCTTAAGGACTGCTGCCGGAAGACCACCGGGAACTGTTAGGTGCTTGGCGACAGATTTTCTTGAGAGTGGTAGCTAGAGAAGTGAAGCTCAACCTGGCGGTGGGGATCGAACCATGGACTTGCGGCACGGCACTCCATAGCTATTACCGCTCGTTATATTACGATGTACTCGTTAAAATGAACTTTTTCGTAATGTATGAAGTACTTATGTGTTAGTGTATGGAGTAAGTAATCAGGAACCTCAATCAAACTCTGAAATGTAATAATAAGAATAACAGTGTAAAAATACAAGGAATAAGTGTAAGGACAGGACCCATATTCCTAAGGTATCCACAGGCATGCCTGAGCAATGATCTTACTTCTTGAGGTACATACTTATTTGATTTAACGAATAAGCATTGCAATCCAACGGCCCAATGCTGCCAGCATGCTAGGCACGCTGCCAACTGGTAATGGCTAAAGCATTTAGACTGCAGTCTAAATGCTAAGGACCAGCATTTTGGTCATGCGTCGCAACCAAGTGCGCTGATAAGTTTTGGAAAATAAGAAATACACTGAATGGTTAAGTATCGAAAAAGAAGTAAGATAAGTTACGTTATCGTAGTGATTTGATCGGTTTATGGATAGTTATCCACAACAGTGATGGCTCAGTGGCATTGGCTATGGACTGCCGTGCAGCAGGTCCATGGTTTGAATCCCGTCCAGAGCTTGAGCTTCACCGCATGGTGGAAGGGCATTTTGTGAATGCCCGCCTGGCTAGCGACCACCCTCAAGTAGAAAATCTTTGGCCAAGCACCTAACAGTGTGTTCCGGCAGCAGTCTTTGAGAGCCAGAAAAATTACAGGCTAATACAGAAAAATGGCAGGCAGACCTTACAACTGGACGTCTCAGTGTGACGGGCACAGTGCAATTCGTCGTTGACGAAATGCGTCTGTTATAGGCAGAGGTTAGTCCACTTAACATCAGGTGGGCCTCGGGCTTGGTCCGTCACAATAAAAAAAAAAAAAAAAAACAATTGCCGTGATAGCCGAGCGGTAAGAGGACTGCCGTGAATGTGAACGGAGGTAAAGGGTTCGATCCCCACCGCCCCGGTTTGAGCTTTACCGCATGTTGGATGAGCAATTAACCGATTGCACACCTGGCTAGCTACCACCCTCAAGTAGAAACTCTGTCGCCAAGCACTTAACAGTGTGTTTTTGGATTAACCTTGACATGCAGTAAAATTACATCCATATGAGACTTAACAACTGAATATCTCAGGGTGACCGCCGCAGTGCAGTTCGTGACTTGTTTCGAAATGTAGGTATCTGTTATAGGCAGAGAATACCTCTTAACATCAGATTGGCACCGGGCATATGTTGTCACGATTACACAAAAAAAGTTATGGTAGGTACTTAACATATATCAAGATTGAACGAGATACTCGTTAAGAGACAGATATATTGCAAAATAGTATGACAGTCTTTGTCTTGCACGGTTATTGTGAAACATAAGTGATACATTATAACCTCGAATCAATAACAGGCTTCATTAACAAACACCAGAAACTAATTTCTAATAAATTGCACCCAAACACAAAATAACGTAATCTTAACAAATTGATGCCACCCGGCGTAAGGGAGACAAAACCGGACAACTCTAAATTTGAGCGAGACAAAAACGACTAGCTGAAATTTACAATTTTGCGCGCCAGTGTTTAGCACTGTTTATGAGGAGGTGAGGGACGCGAGCCGCAAGGGGGAGGGGGCTTATAGTGCCGAAAGGGGGGAAAAGGATAAGGAGAAACTGACCGAAACCCCAACACTTAGATATATTTGTGCAAAGGCCCCACAAGATACGGATCGCCGCGTATGTGTGCGAAATGAAAGGCGAATTCTCCAGTGACGACGGTTAGAAAGCTTTGTGAAATAATAAGGGACGCTTAGTTCGGACGTAGTTGGGGTGGTGAGGGTGAATTCTAATTGGACAGCCAAATTAATGCATATATCTCCAGCTTTGAATGTTATCTAATGACTGAAAGGAAATTGAAGTTGCTATTTTCTGGTAATTTGCTTTTGCCGTTGAATGGATATCTACAGAATAATGTTTTTTGATTCAGGATTATTATTTCCGTGCTTTGGAGGTTGCGGTCTTAAGATAGCGGTTGTTATAGTGTGATGGTAGGGCATTATGAAGTGCCTGCATGGAGTACCTGGCTAGCTACCACCCTCAAGTAGATTATTTCTCGCAGCTTAACGCTATGTTTCGGCAGTTATCCGAATGATAGGAATAATAGGAATCACTCCCACCACGTCGCTTAATATTATAATAAATAAATTGACTTAATGATGATAATGATTTAATAAATTGACAAAAATTGATTACGGTTCATTGACCTCTATTTAGACTAGGACCCGTGGGATAGCGGGTTAGAATGTCACCCCCCCCGATTTAATTCGGAAAAATACCGAAACTAATATCTTATTATATTATTATAACTTACTAAAATAATTTGCGAACACTTTTTCTGATTTGAATTAAATTCAGGTAAGAAGATTGGCTTAGATTTTAAATTTATGAGTCGTATTTCGATTTTATTGAAACAAAGTTTTATGTTAACATATTTTGTCCATAAGCCAAATATACATATGATGCTATGATAGCCCAGTGGCAATGGTTATGAATTGCAGTGGTAGGGTTCATCATTTGATACCATCTACGCGTTAGAAGTTCATCACGCTGGGCAATGGCAATTTTGCAAATTCTAACTACACCTAAGGTATAAAATAAGTCACCCAGCATCCAGTAGCTTTCCTTGAGAGCAGTTTCCATTCTTGACTAAATCTGTTTATCATCTGCATCCGTTCCTAGACAAAACATAGATAAAAAGAACAGATAGGACAGTGGCCAAAGGCACGGAAGCCTATCAAGTTTACAAAGAAGTATAAAACTTAAGTATAGCGTGAGGTGAGCAATTCGCGACTAATTCCTAGGAACTAGTAACATTTTACACAGAATTGCCAAATCAATATTTTCAACTGAAAAAAGTACATATTTTATCAAAATTATAAAAACAATATGTATAAGAATAATTCATCGTGATTAATTGCAATTGAACTGATTGTAATAAAATTTGCTACATTTTGATTAAAAAATATATTTTCTTACGTCTATTTTTTTTTGTCTACATAGCCCGCAATATTGTGATAACATTAAAAGCTTTTTAATGAATCCTTACACATAAAGATGAAGATTTATAAATATCAAACCTGTGTTGATAATTTATTTTGAAACCCGTAGTTCTTGCGTTTAGTAATGACTTGTGTTATGTCGCACATTTTGAATGAAAATGACATAATTGTAACGTTGACGTGCAAGCTGAAATAATTCTTATTTCAATGGTAGTTTGTTTGATTTCCCTATTCGTTGACACCAAGCCTTTGAAGCGCTCGTAGCGAAGTTTGCTTAACTGTTCTTAACCGATCAGCAAAGTTAAGCTACATCCGCCGCGGTCACGACTTGGGTGGGTGACCGCTAGTGACATTACTACTGAGTGCTTCCGTGCTTCGGAGGGCACGTTAAGCCGTCGGTCCCGGTTGTTGTCTTAGGATGGCAGTCGTTATAGCATGGTGGTAGGGCATTTTGCGAATGCCCGCCTGGCTAGTTAACACCCTCAAGTAGAAAATCTATCGCCAAGCACCTAACGGTGTGCTCCGGCAGCAGTCCTTGAGAGTCAGCAGTTCTAGGTTAGCCTGAACAACATTTCGACCACATCATCACTTACCATCAGGTGAGATAGTGGTCAAAGGCTCAACTATCAGTCATAAAAAAGCTACTAATTTAGCAGCTGTTATGCCTTTATGTAGACTCTAGTAGAATAGGAAAATAGGTATTTTCCTAGCCTCAATTCTTCGCATAAGTACATGCGTTATCCCATAAAGTCGATGTTTAGTACGGTCTGCGCGGTCGCCACTCGTCGAGGGCGGACGATTTAATATTCTATTTTATTCAGGCGATAAGACTAAAGTATGTAATTTCTTCTGCCCCGAATACAGACGAGTTTTATGGCGTGGAAGCGATAGGGTTGTGAGATTTTTATAAATTACTTAACAAATACTTAATAAACAATATATATTATCATAATACATTTCTTGGTAGGTTTTAACTTTGTAGCTATTTTAATATTGTTAGGTTTGCAATAACGCCTGCTATGCGGATTACATTACAAAATCACAAATATACGATAGGATAAATTTAAGTCATCCCAATACGATGGTTAAAGAACGATAGGAAAGATTTGAGTTATGACGTCATGTCATGTTAGCTCAATTGGTTAGAGCGTACCCCGGCTGAAGGAGTGGATGGACGCGGGTTCGAGTCCCGCACATGACTTAATTTTTTCCTATCGTATATTTGTGATTTTGTAATTTGTAGCTATTGTCAAGTTTTATGTGTAGTGACTTAATGTCTTTAAAATATAAATGAATTTTTACCAAATATAATATTTAAAATAATAATTTCATATTTTGTTTGCTCAAGGTACACTTTTAAAATTATGGTTTATTAAATTTTAAAATTTGATTATTAATTAGAGTGGGTATCTAACGTATACAGAAAATATTTACAAATATATTTGGTATTTGATACGTGTAAAATGGTCAAAATTACCTAAAATCTCATCATTTTACGACACTGAAGAATTTAACCTAATTTGTACGTCACTGTCGAAACATATTAAAAAAACCAAAGAAAATTGACGATATGAATTTGGCATACTATTTGAATTTCCAACATTTTCAAGCTTCAGAAAATGTTGCCTTTTTCGATAAAAAAACGATGAATGACACCAACAAATCAAAATAATGATTTAACAAACAAATTATTTAAAAAACGGTAGTTTTATATGCAAATATTTATTTTAACTTTTATTCTATTACTAGAATTTCTCAAGAATCATCGACAAAAACAACACTAAACATTAAAGACTTTTTCGGATCACCGTATTTTCGTACAAGCATAGTCTTCAAAATGGCAGCCCTGTCGTCAATTGCTGTAAGAAGCGTCCCTCCCAACCGCGCCACCTATAATAAAACCCTCCTTCGTTTACCCCCGAGGATTCCAGAGGGTTCACCCCTCCCTCTTCCCCACCCACACTAAGATGACGTCCAGTATATTGAACAAATTTTCGGGTGGAGAATTTTCGTGACCAGCTTACCAATTTCGCTATTCGTAGTTTTAGACGTGGTAATATACTGGTAATGGTAATTTGATTATTGAGATGTGGTTAAAGCTAAACTTTCCAAGTGTGCATGCATGCAGCAAACATATGCCGAGGAATCAATTCTTTATCTGACAAATATAGGGTTGATCATTTATTTATGCCGTACAAAACAAATTACAGTCAATTTGTTATGTGGAAATATCATAGACTTACGATTTTATCGCTACGCTCAACTAAGCCTATGGGAAATATCAATACTAATAAGTCTGAAGATCGTAACTCAAAACATGTGCGTAAGCGTTAAGGAGTAACAGACATACCACACTCACTCACTCAGAAACATTTATACAAAAAAATATAAATTTTGATGGCATAGCGGTAATAGCTATGGACTGCCGTGACGCAGGTTCATGGTTCGGTCCCCACCGCCGGCTTGAGCTTCACCAAAAGGCATTTTGCGAATGCTCACTTGGCTAGCTACCACCTTCAATTAGAAAATCTATCGCCAGGCCTAACAATGTGTTCCGGCTGCAGTTCTTGAGTGCCAGTAAAATTACAGGCACATGAGACTTAACAACTTTATGTCTCAGTCTCAGTGTGACGGGCCAGTGCATCTATTATACGCAGAGATTAATCCGCTTAGCATCAGGTGGGCCTCGTGCTTGTTCCTTCACAGAACATAAAAAAATGCAAATATAAAGCTACTCCTGCGGTGTCAACCCCATAGACAATGGTGAAAAGTATCCTTTGTCCAGGTCCAGGACCTAAGTCATCTATATTTCAAGTGTCATCTTAATAATTTCTCCCGTTTCAGTGTGAAGAAGTAAGAAACATAGGTTCATTCACGCACTTGCATCCTCACTGATTCATAAAATGTCGCATTTACTGTAATATATTACTGTGATTAATGTGAATCTATAAAATAATGAATTTATTCCGATGTTTTATCTGGTCAATACTTGACCCTCTTTCCTCACGCGCTCTTATTAGAATGACAATAAGAAGTCGACGGCGATAAAGGACATACAATTTACGAATAAATTTGTTATTCGATTAGCTTCAATGAAAAATCCGGGCATGAGAACCAAATTCAAAATATCGTAGATAATGAAAATGTTGAAATTTTGGTAACTTTTGTTACCTACATGAAAACGTGATGTATGTTATAAGTGTAAGAAAAAAAAACGCAAATCGATCTACAAGATAGCCGTTTGGCACACTTGTGCTTGAGGTCAAAACAATCATTTTGCCTCCCGTAGGAAAAAAAATATTTCCCTTTGGAAGGGAGTTATGACGTGATCTTTTCTGCTAGGTTTATGATATTTGTAAAATGCGACAAATGGATAAAGTCCATTTTATTTGTGAACGTCTCTAGTAAAGAGTACGTTTCACTAGCCATCAAAAATAAGTATTCAGATTTGGTATGGCATTTCACAATATGTTTTCAAAATTATTGATATTCAGGAAACTGCTTTCCTTTTCAGGGTCAAAAGGGGCAGAGAGATGGGATGTTCATGTTTATCATATCTGTCATTTGTGATCGATATTATACTTATTTAAAACCAATAACCAAACTAGGACAGTACAGTATAGTTCCATAACTCTCTTATGATACTGAAGCTTTTGTATCTACAACTAAATAATAATGAAAAATTTTACAAACAAATTTACAGTTGTTTTCGTGAGGTTAGATGTTATTAAGTAAACATTGAGATATATTTCTTAAAAAATCATCTATATCTGGAGTTTGGAGGAGGTCAAAATTGATAAGTATTGAAAATATATTTTGTTTTAATTTAAAACACATGACGCAAATGTTTTTAACATTACGAGGAGATTATAGTATTATTTTGAGATTATAGATATAGAGAAAATCTCACGTGATATACTTCGAGCATTGGCTCAGAGAGCCCTTTCATTTCATTCAACAAACATTAGGTACAAAAGAAAAATAAGTTTGGGTCAATATATACGTGTGCTAAACGGCTATCGGATACAATCGGATACATCGATTTGCGGTTTCGTACGCCGGAACCTATAGGTAAGTCTTAAGAGATCTAAGTATCCCTGGATTGTGACGGAACAAGCACGAAGCCTACCTGATGTTAAGCGTTAACTACTGCCTATAACAGATGCATTTCGTCTCAAGTTACGTACTGCACTGCGCATGTCACTGAGACATACAGTTGTTAAGTCTCGTGTACAAGTAATTTTACTGACTCCCAAGGACTGCTGCCTGAACACACTGTTGAGTGCTTGGCAACAAATTTTCTACTTGAGGGTGGTAGCTAGCCAGATGAGCATTATGCAAAATGCTCTTCCAACATACATTAAAGCTCCAAGCAAGCCCTGGGGATTGAACCATGGACCTGCGGTACGGCAGTCCAGAGCTATTACCGTTCGGCCATCATTGATTCTATATTATGCAATACTTACTAACCATACTTATTCTATTAATAAAAACGAGTTGTCACTCTAAATTATATACCTAAAATAGTCCAAAAACCTTCTCATATAATCAAGTATAATAGTCCCAAACCTTCTCTCAAGTATTCGTAGCTTTCCTTCTCCAAAACCCATTCGATCCTCTTACAACCCCCAAAAAGGATCGAAAACGTGACGCGACAAAACTAACCCTTTACCATCCTTACCACCCTCAAATAATCCCTCACCACCCTCGCGATTTTCTTTCATCCCTCCCTCGGTTGGGTCAAGTCACCCTGCTTAAGATCGATGGTGGGGGGTGCCAGATTAGACTTTGCGATAAGGGTAGAGGGTGAAAACCCGAATTAGAGGCCCTTTGTATTTCTCAGATGGGTCGCCCGAACTTTGGGCGTTGTTTTGACGTGTTTTATAATTAATTTGCTAGTTTCGGACCGTAGTTAAGCGAGGGTTTGTGAAATTAATTTTGGGGAAAGTACATGTTTTATGTAAAAATGGGTATTACTTAGCTTATATATATACTTATTTTTTATTGTCAAACCACTAGTATACAAAAATAACATAAAAGTAAAAATGCTTACTATAAAGTGTCGCAATGGGTGACCTTATAGTAATCTCTACTAGGCAACCTTTGGATGGAGTAGAAATACAGGAATAACAAGACGAGGAGTAATGAAAAGATATAGGTGAAATCAAATCATGGCAATAATACTTGACTTATTAAAACTATACATATATGCATTATTAAAAACTACTTATACCTACGTAAAATACTCTAAAACATTTAAATGTCTGCTTGTAATAATTGTTGAAGCGCCCGTAGCGTAGTTTACTTAGCTGTTCTCAACCGATCAGCAAAGTTAAGCAACGTCGCCCGCGGTCATGAGTTGGATGGGTGACCGCTAGTGACATTACTATTGAGCATTCCCGTGCTTCGAAAGGCACGTTAAGCCGTCGGTCCCGGTTGTCATCTTAGGATGGCAGTCGTTATAGCATGGTGGTAGGGTATTTTGCGAATGCCCGCCTGGCTAGCTACCACCCTCAAGTAGAAAATCTGTCGCCATCACCTAACGGTGTGTTCCGGCAGCTGTCCTTGAGAGCCAGTACTTCTAGGTTAGTCTGAACAACATCTTCGACCTTATCATCACGTACCATAAGGTGAGATAGTGGTCAAAGGCTAACCTAACAGGCATAAAAAAAATTAAAAAATATTATATATATATATTATATGAAGATACATTTAAATATGTATTAGAGTATTTTACTTTAGGTAAGTAGTATATAGTACTTAGTAGTTTTTTATTTAACAAGGGTTAAACTTACAGATGTAATAAAATAAAAATGTACACGAAAAGCTCAAAACTGAATTGAAATTTGATAGATACGAGTAGATAGATGCGACAGAGGACTTCAAAAACCGTTTAAAACTACGTCAAGGGCGTGCTGTCCTCACATGGAGCAACTGTTTTTCAACTTCGAACATCCCAACTAAAATTTAGTTACGTGACTTTGTTGGGACACATCAAATACTTGATACTCCTCCTCCTCCTTGCGTCGTATACCTCAATGCTGAGGGTCGTGACCACCCTTCTGTATCACTTTCTCTCGTACGATCTTTCTCCATCTGTTTCTGTCTCTGGCGGTGTGGAGGGCGTTGTGTACTGAGGAATCAAGAGCGACGCGGATCTGGTCGGACCAGCGCAATGGGCTGCGACCACGTGGTCTTTTCCCATCCACTTTACCGGTCACGATAAGCCTCTCCAGGTTGTTGCCATCTTTCCTTGCAATGTGACCGAAGTATTCAAGGACTCTGCGTAGACACTCAGACGACAGCCGCATGGAGATTTTCAGTTCCCGTAATATTGAGACGTTAGTCCGAAATGCTGTCCACGGAATACGTAGCATCTTTCTCCAGCACCACATCTCAAAGGCGTCAATGCGTTTACGGTCTGCAGCTTTCAGAGACCAAGTCTCAGCGCCATACGAAAAAATCGAGAAGACTAGTGTCCGTACCAGTTTGGTCTTTGTTTTTACGGAAATGTTGCGATCTCTCCAGATTTTTCCGAGCTGAGTCATGGCGCTCTTGGCCATGCCAATTCTTCTGCGCACTTCCTTCTCGCACGACCCATTGTTACTGATGTTGGAACCCAGGTAGATAAAGTTGTCCAGTGTTTCTAGATTTAATGCACCAGTAAATTCCAGCACTCCAGATCTATCCACCACCATGACTTTGGTTTTGGACCTGTTTATTGAAAGCCCCAACTCCTCGCTTATTCTCTCCATTCGCTCCAGAAGCGCAACCATTTCCGACTCATTTGCTGCAAAAAGAGTGGTGTCATCGGCGTAACGCAGATTGGTGATTTTCACGCCACCTACTGTGATGCCTCCCTCCCAGTTCTCGCAGGTACGTCTCATTATGTGCTCTCCATAAGCATTGAATAGAATGGGCGACAAAATACAACCCTGGCGCACTCCTTGGAGAAACTTAAAAGGTTTAGTGGTGCTTTCATCGACTCTTACAACTCCCTGGCTTGAGGAATACAGTGTGCGAAGTAAGGCGATGAGATGACTTGGCACCCCTAGTTTTTGCAGAACTTCCCACAAACAACTCCAGCTGACACAGTCGAATGCTTTGTTATAGTCAACAAAACACATTATCACCGGCGTATTGAACTCGTATGCTTTCTCAACAATCTGCCTGACATTGAGTATCTGGTCTCGAGTGCCCTTGCCCTTCACGAAACCCGCTTGCTCCTGCGGAATTTGCCAATCTAGGTAGTAACGGATGCGATTATTAAGGATGTGGAGCAAGATTTTGCTGGCATGAGAGATAAGGGATAGGGTTCGATAATTGCTACAGTTCTTGGTTGACCCTTTCTTGTGCAGCGGAAGAATGACGGATTCCGACCAGTCTTGCGGCCAATCACCGTATTGCCAGATGTGTGAGCAGATCTTATAAAGTGTCATAACACCTAGGTCACCCATGGCATTAAGCACCTCTGCTGTGATTTGGTCGCTTCCTGGAGCCTTCTTCTCTTTGAGGGATTTTAGCGCAGTGAAGATTTCGGAAGGTAAAATCATGGGTTCCAGTTCTAGATCTTTCCAGTCTGGGTTAATTCCGGGTGTGGAGTGGGAACCTGTATACAATTGCTCACAGTAGGTACGCCATCGCTCAGCAATGCGGTCGAGCTCGTGTAATACAGTTCCATCGGCATCCTCTATGACCCACGATTTAGCCTTGAACTGCTTGGAAAGGACTCTTACTTTCTTGAAGAGGTCTGCAGTTTGCAACTTGTTCGAATGGCTCTCAATGTCACTGCAGATGCCCTCAATAAAGTTGTTCCTGTCATGGCGACAACTGACCTGAATAGCTCTGCTAAGGTCGGAGTATTCAACCATTTTACCATCTTGCAAATCCATAGTTTTTAAGTCCTTTCTACGTTGAATGAGTTCCCATGAATAATCAGAGATCCAGCATTTTTTCTTCTGCTCTGGCTTTTTCTTCCTGGTGATCTGGTCCAACGCATCGTTGATATGACCTTTCAAGTGTTTCCATTGAGTATCAGCGTCAGCGTGATATTGCGTTGGAGAATCCTTCAAAATAGTTTCTAATGCCTCTCGGAAGATTGGTTGCTCGGCAGGATCCAGCCTTCTGGGTTTTGGCGGTTGACGTCTAGGCGCTTTTAAACGTAGCGAGAAGTTAGCTACGAGCAAGTTATGGTCGGAGCCGCACTCTGCGCCGGGAAAGGTCTTCACGTTAGAAACTGAGGATCTCCAGCGGGTGTCTAGAATTATGTAGTCGATTTGGTTTCTGTACCTATCACCTGGAGATCTCCATGTGTACAAACGTCTTGGATGATGTTGGAAGTACGTGTTCATAATACTGAGATTTCTATCTATGCAGAACTCGATCAGTTTTTCACCCCGTTCATTCCTCGAGCCAAGTCCAAATTTTCCAACTGTGCTTCTGATATGATCATCAGCCAGTGTACTACCGACTTTGGCATTCCAATCACCAAGAATCATTTTGATTTCCCGACTAGGTATTGAGTTCATTGTTTCCTCCAGCTTTCCATAAAACTTGACGTGAACTTGACTACTTGATACTAACCAAGCCCTAATCGAACAATAGTGGTTACAATGGCTAACGCACGGAATGAATGGTTACTTAAATTGATTAACCATGAGAAGAGATTTGGTAGCCCCACAGGGTGGACTGACGACATCGTAAGTCGCGGAGGGCCGACAGACGCTAAGGGCTAGCAGCTGTTCATAGTGACGACCTATGGAGGCGTTGTTCAACACTGAAACATCTTGCTGATGATAATGATAGAAGACAGTTCAAAAATTAACAATGCGTGTTATTAATGCATTGTTGAACGGCGTGTCTTTATTATCTTCCTGCCCTTGTCCCACGTATGTGGGGTACAATATGTTTTCTCTAACAACATAAAAGACAACCTCACAAGAACATACCTATACGTAGTAGAGTAGAACATATGGCTTCAGTTTTATGGCTTGTCCGCTATCGCCTTCCTAAGGTCCTTACGAAGACTTGCTAGTACCATGCCCGTTACCTTTCGGTTAATGAAGGCGTTAAGGTTGTAAAGACTAATATAGCATACCTGTTTAGGGACCTCCATCACCTAAGTGGTAGTCCTTTTTCATAACAAAGAAATATAAGAACAGTTTATCAAATGATGTTGCATTTTTATCAGTTTGTTGTGTTTTTTGGTTCGCTTATTATCAAAACTATCCTGTCACTGTGTGTTAGAGCTAAGACACCTGTGAGTTTTGAGGTGAACTGTAATTGGCTAAATCTGATTAAAAAAATGCGCATGTAGCGTCCCATACTAAGGGCCGCCCTAACTTTCACGGAACCAGAGTCATGCTGTCAGGTCTTTTACCATCGCCACGCTTCAGACCACGGTTCGAGAATAGCTGCAAAATTGGATTAACTATATGCTACAATCTTGTGTTTTGTCCTAGATATGCAAAGTAAATTATTAAATTGTGTATTGTGTGCTCCAAGGGGAAATTTTCCAAAACAGTTTACAGTAAACAAGTTAAAATTAAAGCCAGGGTTCGTGTAAATAATGTGTTAATAAGTTGTTTGCCTCGGCTTCTGTTTGTCCAGGAATAATTTAATGTTCTACATTTCTAAATTGTAGTTTCACGCTTGAAGTATTCCGACGACAATAATTTACGAGATTGTGTGAACATATAGCATATAACATAGCTTTTGAAGAAATAAAGATAGGATCTTTGATTATTAGAAGCGGTTGTGATTATTGGGGTCACAAAGAGACTTGTGTCCTCAAAAAATCAAGATGTGAAGCGCTTGTGAACGAGTGGCACTACTAAGCGTTTCACGTCGTTAGAGGGCAAGTTAAGTTGTCGTCGGACCTGGTTGTTGCCAGAGGATGGCAGTCGTAAGGTTATGCTAGTTATATCCAGAGATAATAAAAAAGAAGAAAAGCTACTCCCATCAAACCTTTTTGAAAACTGTCAGAACAATTTTGGTTGTAGTAGGTACTATCCAGTCGGCTGTGGTTGGTTTTTTATCCAAATTCATCAAGTAGATGGAAAATTCCCGCGACGCGTACCGGTTGGTATATACTTACGAATGATCGCAAATAACTTGTTACTGTATCATCCGATATTGATAATTCTTTTTTGTTTGGGTAGAGTAATCTCCATATTGACAATATTTAACTATTATTAACATCGATTTGTAAGTTATACTCAATATAAAAACTTTTTACAACTCTAATGCTACTACAGCGAAAGCATCCTAAAGGCCGTTGCAGGCCAACAGGTAGGTAGTCCAAATGCTCCAGCCCACCGTCAGTTGGCAGCGTGCCTCACATGTTGCAGCACCAGCCCTCACGTTTGTTTCAGTAAGATGTGACGGACCATCCTAACTTTCATAGAACCAGAGTCACGTCGTCAGGTCTCTTACCATTGTTACAAATTACACCATTTGGTATCTACGAGAATATGAATGAATATTTATTTGTTAAAAACATGAGTATGAAGATCTTGTCACTATGACAAGTTGTAGTAAATGTAACACTTTCGGCATACAAAAGATTTACCTTAAACTAAACTATCATTAAGTTTGATGACTGAAAAAATCCTTTAGGGAATTCAGTATTTGGAAAAGCCAATCCCTAAGTATTTAGCAGTTATGATACATCAAAAGAGGAGTTTACTCTTTGGCAGTCGTGTAAAAAATAGGAACGAAAGAATAAATTACAGCTACTGTTACTCACTGACACTATTGACACTCACTGCGATGCGATGGCTCAATTTGCAGAGCATATCCCAACTAAAGGGACGGGATTAAATCTCGCTCGTCGTTCAAATTTTTCCTTTCGTTATAACACTTAACTGGCGTTAATGCAAAAAATAACAACTACAGACTAAACTACTAATTTAAAATCACTTTGAAAGCTATCGCGAGATTTGCCTCGTACATTATATCATACATTTTACAATACTTGTAGTGCTGTTATAAAAAGAAGAGGCGGCACTATAATACCTACACACACTTTAATTACTGCAGCCATTCATACCACCTCCTTTGTCAGTTCTGTGCAGCCATTGGACTACTATTGTCTTAAGAGAACACCCGTATGTCGCAAACCTGAAACAGCAAGGACATTAACTGTAATTTAATATTTTTTTAGCTGACCGACTAGCGCATTTAAAGCATATGAATGAAATTAAATACAAGAGGGAATGAAGGATAAAATTTCGTTGTCGTACTTAGTAAGTGGTACTCTTTGTTTTTTTATGTTAATTTGTGCCGAGACGTACAACCCGGTTCCTTTATAAATCTCGATTGCCTATTTCTTCCATACAGCAATGTCTGCGCACTGCTATGTGGAAGTGCTGTTTTGAAGCGCTCGTAGCGAAGTTTGCTTAGCTGTTCTTAACCGATCAGCAAAGTAAAGAAACGTCCGCCGCGGCCATGAGTTGGATGGGTGACCGCTAGTGACATTACTACTGAGCGCTTCCGTGCTTCGGAGGGCACGTTAAGCCATCGGTCCCAGTTATCTTAGGATGGCAGTCGATTAGCATGGTGGAAGGGCATTTTACGAATGCCCGCCTGGCTAGCTATCACTATCAAGTAGATAATCTGTCGCCAAGCATCTAACGGTGTGTTCCGGCTGCTGTCCTTGAGAGCCAGTTATTCTAGGTTAGCCTGAAAAATATCTTCGACCACATCATCACACAGGTGAGATAGTGGTCAAAGGCTAACATATAAGACATTAGAAAAAGTTGAAACTTAAACTGCTTAGGTGTACTGCGGTGGAAGCCACCAAGACGCCCTTTGCTTACCTACCTCATTGACAGTTAATGACTTAATGGCAATTGCAAATCTTGTCCATATTTTGAACAGTATTTTCAGCGAGTGACAATGATCCTGTTATAAGGATGCATTTCTGAAACCAACTTCTACTACCAAAAAGTATGAAATAACTTGTTGAAGTTATTTCATTTATACATTACCATGATAATGTGAGGCCAGTACTTTGAATCAATCGCTACCGACTTTATCAAGTTATTTGATACTTTTCAGTTTTGGAAATCGGTTTAATTTTTATAAATATTTGAAATGTATCTTTAACCGTCGTAAAATGTCAATAATGTCGTCTTACTTTCATGCAAGTCGAGATTATTGACCTAAAATTCGGGCTAATCCAATACCCTTCAGGTTTATTCTGCATGGTGAGAGTACGCAGGTATATATTTCGCGGCGTTGATTCAATGCTTAAACTGATTATTATGCCATTACTAATATTGACGAGATACTTAGCTGGTTTAGAGTAGTAGATATTATGCGATTACTGATTGACTTTGTCGAGAAGCGTCGCATTGAAATCCCGAGGTTCTAGTTTAGAAGGGTCACTCCGCAAAGCCATTCTTATTAATAAGTGACTCTAGTTACCAAGCAATAAAGGGCACTTCAGCTCGCAAAGCACGGAGTACCAAATACTTATATTCACCTATAAGGCGTTTCTCTCTCTATCGCATAGCTCTGATCTCTTCTTACGCGGCACGCACCGTACAAAAATCCCGCCCGGACAGATACGGATGTACCTGTAGCTTTGTACCTAATGTGCGGAGTGATGAGTTAGCCAGGCCTGCTTCAGGGTTGGACAGTTGTTTTTCGTACTAAAAATAATTCAAAGTTGTCAGGCGTTTGGTTTTTTTTTTTTTATATTATTGTGACGGAACTAGACCGAGGCCCACCTGATGTTAAGCGGACTAACCTCTGCCTATACAGAGGCATTTCGTCACAAGTTACGAATTGCACTGCCCCCGTCACCTTGAGACATAGTTGTTAAGTCTCATGTGCCTGTAATTTCAATAACTCTCAAGGACTGCTGCCAGAACACACCGTTATAGGTGCTTGGCGACAGATATTCTACTTGAGGGTGGTCGCTAGCCAGGCGGGCATTCGCAAAACGCCCTTCCACCATGAACATTTATTATATATTAAACAGTGTATGTTAATTCTTCAATAGCTGCAGTCCACCTTCTGGTCTTTTCCTCTTCGTTACATCTTAGAACTCCCATATAATATAAGGGATGCAATTGTAAGTTGGCACCGTACAGACAAAAACATATTATTGCGCTATAAATCCTCGACGCTGACTTACAAGTATCTAAACATTCCCTATTTTCCAGATATTTTATTTTAAGGGTGAACTGGCCGGCCTTTCTCCATACAAACGTCGTAGGGTGATCACTACCTTATTTGAGGATTTAGGTCCAAAATAAAGCATAATACCGATTGATCTCGTCATTATATAGGCTTGTATGATGCCAAAATTTTAATAAAATAATTATCTTGAGAATTATGAGCCTCGAAACATTTAATAATTTTTCAGATAAAGTTTTCGAGGCTCATAACTAACAACTTAATTATCTTTTTAAAATTTTGACATCATACAAGCCTAGATAATGACGATATCAATCGGTATTATGCTTAAGTCGGGGCCTAAAATCTCAAATAAGAGAGTGATCACCCTACGACGTTTGTAAGGAGAAGTGACCGACCAGTTCAACCTTAATGTTAATAAGGACCATTTTAGAAAAATATCCTCATTGCCTTGGTCCCAAAGCCGGTTACAATTTGAGACAGGCTAAAGTTTGCTCTTAATGTATGAATGCCACTCCCACTATCTGCAAGGTATTGTGCTATATTAGATAAACAATGGTTATTGTTGGGCGGGTGGTTCGAGATAGCCGTTATCTACCTATGTATGTATTGTGCGGTTTGAGAAAGGTAAAGGTAAGTAGGATACTAAAGTTATACGTAAGTCATCCTATGAAAGAGCCAACAGACAAAGGCGTCTGAATGTATAAGAGCGCTTTCGCTTAAAAGACAATGACTATAATTGGCGCAAATTGAGATGACTTCAATTCCCGCGTTGTCCAAAGTATTTTTTTTTATAATTGATAGGCTAGCCGTTGACCACTATCTCAACTGATGGTAAGTGATGATGTGGTCGAAGATGTTGTTCAGGCTCGCCTAGAAAGTTCTCAAAGACAGCTGCCGGAACACACCGTTAGGTGCTTGGTGACAGATTTTCTACTTGATAGTGGTAGCTAGCTAGCCGGGCATTCGCAAAATGCCCTACCACCATGCTACAATGCTATAACGACTGCCATCGTAAGAGAATCATCGGGACCGGCGGCTTAACGTGCCCTCCGTAACACGGAAGCGCTCAGTAGTAATGTCAGTAGCGCCATCCAACTACTGACCGCGGCGGACGTTGCTTAATTTAGCTAAAGCTGCAGTACAATATTGTTATGCAATTATTCATAAGGAAACTATCACCTTAACATCAATAAAGCACGTTCTTAAACGCTAGGCAATGTCCGCTGCAGTCATGAGTTGGATGGGTGTCCGTTAATGGCATTACTACTGAGCGGTCCGTGCTTCGGAGAGCTGGTTTAGTTGTTTCCGGTTGTTGATAGCAGTCGTTATAGCATGGTGGTAGGGCTTTATGCGAATGCTCACCTGGCTAGCTACCACCTTAACGTAGTAAATGTACGCGACTGTCCACTTGCCACTTCATACACTTAACTCAACTTAAAAAAGTACTGGGCTAAATTATAATATGTTTATTTTTGTAATGATGTCTGCTCAGCGAATTACATTACAATATAACATTGAGATGAAGAATTATAGTGCTCATGACTATTATGATTCCACGTTGTAAAAAAGCTGGGAGTCTGGAAAGTGAGGGATTATTCCACATCGGGACAGCTTCTTAAACTATATTATGGTAAAGTCCGATCTAGTAAACTATGCGTTAGAGGAGGCAAAGCCTTGAAAATATACACATATTGTTTCTGCAGATCTGTCTTTTAAAGGCTATTTTTTATGTTATTGTGATGGAAAGAGCTCGAGTCCCACCTATGTTAAGCGGAATAACCTCTGCCTAGAACAGATGCATTTCATCACAAGTGACAAATTGCACTGCGCCCGTCACCTTGACACATAGTTGTTAACCCATTGGCATCGGCGATAATGATAACAATAGAATTTCATTCATAACTAGGTCCTGACGATGCCTACTTATTAAGTCTCATGTGCCTGTAATTTCACTGGCTCTCAAGGTTTGCTGCCGGAACACACCGTTAGGTGCTTGGCGACAGATTCATAACGCTTCTAAATATACTAGTAACACTAGATGTTGTCGAAACTATAGTCAGAGCTATCTGATGCTATCTCGTATTATTTACTAAAATTAAAACCTCATTCGTCTTATAAAACATAGTTTTAAATTTAGTCGGGTTATATTCTTTTATCTCTAAATCACGTCCTGTACTTATCAAGGTTGTCTAGTTACATTTATAATTATGAGAAATATTATGTCTACAACAACGAAATTGAGAATTTCTAGTATCTACTTTTATACCAGACACATACCTGTTTTTAATGATATTAAGTAATTTACCTTGTCACATTATGTCACTCGCAACATTGAATGGAATATTCTCTGATATATATATTTTTATATTGTGACACGGTCTCACTTGATAGGTGTTTTATGCGCTAGACGGTAGGATAGGAAAACCTCACTATCGGGTTATTTGCTTTTGTAACTAAAATTAATTTCTGACCCCTCGCAATGCAATTAGACCTCCCCTGGCGCCCATGTAGAATTGTTTGCAAAAGGGTCCATTTAATTATTAAAAAACTTTAATTTGAGACTCGTTCATTTATTAATTAACTAGAGACGATCAGTTTATTCAATAAACAAATATTATAATATTAGCTGGAGCTCTCCATTGCACTTCTAGGTAAGCCTGAACAACATCTTCGACCACATCATCACTTACCATCAGGTGAGATAGTGGTCAAAGGCTAACCTATCAGGCATAAAAAAAAAAAGAAAAAAAAAAAAGAATGGTTTAGTAACTGTTAAGACATTATATATCGTGTAAAGGTCTTAATGTTTATGACAGGTTTTTTTTGCTAGGTTGTTTATGTACCATAAATACTACTCCATATTCACGGTAGATTTTTTTTCTATTTTATATATCTGATTGGCTATTATCTCACCTGATGGTAAGTGGTGATGTGGTCGAAGATGCTGTTCAGACTAACCTAGAGTTATTGGCTCTCAAGGGCAGCTGCCGGGACATACCGATAGGTGTTTGGCGGTAGCTTTTCTACTTGAAGGAGTTAGCTAGGCGAGCGGGCATTCACAAAATGCCCTTCCACTATGTTGTGAGTCTCTCTGGCGGTGGGTGAACCATACCTACTCGGCAGGTCACAGGTAATACCACCCGGCTATTGCACTGCTTTGATAAATTTCTTGGTAATATTCCGCAACTTTGGGCCAATGAAAGTGCCAAGATGGTAAGAGCTCACATGCAACAAATGTGCAACAACATCGTACCTACTAACTGAGACGTATTAAAAGTAGTATTATGATGTGCATTTGTTATACTATGTTATCCTTACTCGTCTTTTATCAAACAATGGCAAATTCAAAAACAAAGAACAGTCCAAATTAGGGACTTCTGAGAAAAGTCAAATTTAGTCATACTTAGTATAAACAATGAAAGAATATGAAACACATAAATCTGTTTTCTGTGTGGTACATAATGAACGAGAACATAAACCTGGAACATTTGACGGCACTATTCAAATAACTTCAAATAGTGCAGTTGATTACTAACTCCAAGGCAAGCAATTAAAACTTCTTTGTGCGGTCCCTCCCGGAGGGAAGGGGGAGCGGTTTACTGAGGTGAGGGGGGTAGGGTAGGTCACTTGACTCAGGATAATTGGAAAACTTTCCCCTGCGGACGACCAACGGCGGTGATAAAGGTTACTTGTGTCGTTTGAATGACGTGTCTGCGCATTGTTAGATCTTTGAGGTTTGGAGGGTAGTCGGTGATTTTATGTCTTTTCATATTTTTTGAGGAGCTTCGAGCTTTTGGCTATTGGACATTGATCGTTTGTTCTCTTTTTTAAATGAATGGAACGTTCAAGTAAATAAGCATAATATTATATATAAATCTTCAAATATGAATGAATCATGATTTATGCGTAGCTTAAAAGCAACGCGACGAGTTGTCAAGATCGGATACAACATCATAATAAAAAAAAACCGAAAGTCAACTGTGATTTATTTTACAGTTATAATTATCGCTAAATTTTGATACAGTTTCTCGATAATATTAATATTCAGTTCGTAATGTTTTATGGATGAAAAGAAACATAAGAAAATGCTGTTACTAATTAGAACTATAGTTAATAAATTCACCATAACTTAAGAAATAGCGGCTCCACACTAAGATCTAAGACGGCCTTTTTTATGCGGGGTAGGTTAGCCTTTTACCACTATCTCACCTGATGGTAAGTGATGATGTGGTCGAAGATGTTGTTCAGACTAACCTAGAATTACTGGCTCTCAAAAAATCCGTCTCGGGGAAACGTAAATAATTTCGATATATATGATTTGTATTAGATTATATCGATAATGGAGGCATTTCTACATTAAAACATTTTATGATATTAATAAAGAACAAGCACGATGCCCGCCTGGTGTTGAGTCGGTAACCTATGCCTATAACAGGTATTGCACCCATACTTTTATAATCATACACACAATCTGAGACATCTCTGAGAAGTCTCATGTGCCTGTAATTTCTCCAGCACCCATACTTTTTTGGTCCGGAACACTGTACGGCGAACTATGCTGCTTAGCAGTAGAAATAGGTATGGTAGCAGTACTAAACTGGATGCATTCAGAAAAAGTTCTACTGCTAATGAAATTTACATACAATAATACGATACGATACGAAAACTCTTTATTGACACCAGATTAACAAAGGAAACAATACATGGAGTAGTTAACTTAAGTAGGTCCAATGGGCAATCTTATCGCTTCCAGCGATCTCTTCCAGACAACCTTAGGATGGAAAGAAGTAAATCTCAAAAATATGGACGGTGGTGTTTTAACAATAAAACCACAAAACCGTATATTCCCATAAAAATAAATATATAACTGCATAGATATACAAACGCAATGTAATATAAAGTTAATAGATACACTATGGCTTACACATATAAAGTATAATATATAAATATATATGTAATATATCGTGTTTCAATGGTGAAAACACCCAAATAATGTTGGATTCATATAACTGTGATTTGTAATATAAATATAATTGCTTGGTTAATTAAAATATAAATTAGAATATGGAAATGTTATCATCAAGCTAAATTTACCCATATTTGTAACTAGCGGCCCGCCCGAGCTTTACATGGGTATTTAACAAAAGTTTAAAAGTTTTTGAAAATATTCTATAGCCTATGTTCATTAGGGATGATATAGGATTCTAATTAAATAATTTCTCAATTCAGTCTAATAGCTTTATGGTTGTTCGTTACATACAAAAAATATACTTTGTCAAAAGTGAAGATTCCTATATCATGTATTACTCTTTAGATTTCTTTTCTTCTACTGCGATCTGCGAACCACCATTTTTGCCTTTAGTGACAAATCAAACAAAAAACCAAACTAACTACGTACTAAACTTACTATTATATTTTAACTTGAAATATAAGGGTAATTGAATTAAAAATTGAAAGTCGGCATACTTAAAGCACATTGAAAGTTATGCGCTGAACTGATAAGTGTTTTAATTTCGTATTGGTGCTAGTGCTGATAAGTGTTTAAATTTCGCAGGCTTTATTGTTTCACACATAAGAAACTCATTCATTGATTAACGTACTAGATATGCCTTTATTCACAATGCGCTACAAAGTATATACAAAACTACAGCTACTACAACGAAAGCATGTAGGCAACCTAGAGAACTACTTTTTAGAAGCGCTCGTAGCGAAGTTTACTTAGCTGTTCTCAACCGATCAGCAAAGTTAAGCAACGTCGCGCGCGGTCATGAGTTGAATGGGTGACCGCTAGTGACATTACTACTGAGCGTTTCCGTGCTTCGGAGGGCACGTTAATCCGTCGGTCCCGGTTGTCGTCTTAGGATGGCAGTCGTTATAGCATGGTGGTAGGGCATTTTGCGAATGCCCGCCTGGCTAGCTACCACCCTCAAGTAGAAAATCTGTCGCCAAGCACCTAACGGTGTGTTCCGGCAGCTGTCCTTGAGAGCCAGTACTTCTAGGTTAGCCTATACAAGATCTTCGACCACATCATCACTTACCATCAGGTGAGATAGTGGTCAAAGGCTAATCTATCAGGCATAAAAAAAAAAAAAGAGTAAATGGTGTAGCCCACCACCAGCTGGAAGCGTGTCCATTGCCCCGTTAGATTACCATGCTTATTCGTTGAGCCAAAAAATCAGCTAGCATTATAATCATCATTATAATTATAATTACAAACGGGATATTTACCATGTTTTTGATTACTTTTGAGCTCTCGATATTTCGGCACTGTTGCAAGCGCCGTGATCACGAGTAAACTGATGTCAAAAGTAATCAAAAACACGGTAAATATATCCCCTTTGTAACAATAATTATGGTGTTAATGACAATGACAGCTTAAAAACTCATGTCATTATTATTTACTAATATTGTTGGTACACCAAAATGTAATAAATGCCATTTATGATTTGGATATCAGTATATAAGATAAAAAAACTTGCGCCTAGGTGGGATATAGTGTCTGTACCAGTCATCCGATGTTTCTAGTTCTCCAGTATATTGTATATATAAATATATAATAGTATATTGATTCCAATAGTTAGTCGGAAACGAGTAAATTCCCATCAGTGTAACACTTGTCAGTATATCAACTTTAAAAGTCATGTAAAATGTCAACTCAGTCGTTTCCGAACGAGCATCGTGTAACTTATTAGTTACTAGTAGTCATAATTTTTTTCCGACCCTTTGCATATAATTTTCAATGACAAAAATTAATCACTAAACTCTTGGAAAACGCCTAAAGGGTATACATTCATAACTTAAAGATATTTAGTAATAGATATATTTATTACAAGGAGTAAAAAAATGCATTTAATGGACTCTCAAATGACAACTGACAGATTATATTCACCTGACAGGTAAAAATTCTCACCCTGTTTTGCACCGGGTAACATATAAATGTCAAGTGAACTTTTACTTGATTTTCGAACGGCCGCGATTGGATGTAAAAATTCACCGAGGTGATTTCCGGACAGCACTCGGGTAACTTTTACATTCGCACAGAGATTTCCGAACGCACCCAAACACCAATGTCAGTTCTTTTTGTGCTGAAAAAATTATAAAGATTGTTGGCAAAGATGTATGGTGACTTATACAATAGGATAACCTTACATGACAAGAACATTAGTCGAAATGAACGTTATATACTGCTCTAATTAAAATAACAATAGGCGAACTTTCGACCATTTGCAAATACCACCCCATATCGGGGGTCACAGATGGCAGCAAGGGGTCGTCTTAATTTCGTCGTTGCAAGCCCCTTGGACATTAATCTGAAGGGCTCGGGGTCACTGACACCGAATTAAGATGGGAAGTAGGGTCGAAGGCGATCTTTACCATGGCTTTCCGGTAGGGTATTTATTTCTAAATAAAATTGAACAGAAATTTGGAAAGATGAAAAGATATTATATTAAAATTTAAGGTCACTTATTTTCGATTTCAAATTCATATACTGAATAAATATGAGGTGAATTTGATATGCATTATTTAAAGAAATGTTGCGTAAGAATAATATAAATTTTTGGTGACCACATCAAATACTTAACTATAACTTTAATTGGAGATACAAAAAAAAGAAGTTATAGTTTAAGACGAATGATGACGTCTTCGCCGACAAATTTTAAATTTAAAATTAAAAAGATGTGGCTTTCGGCGAAAAATTTTAAATAAGTTTTGATGCTAAGTTGTCCCACTTTTGTTATTGATATCGTAATATGGGAGATAACATATCTTGTAATACATTTTATTACTACTAATTGCATCGATTTGCGAAACGTATATTTTTATGTTTCCGACGGTTTTATGTAGTAACTTATGGAATCGTATGCATTGGTGTTTAATATTTTTTTATGATAGTAACATGAATATAATTGTACGCTCGCGTATCCCATGATCATGTAGAATAGACATCAGTGTTAGATAAGCAGGTCAAAACTGCAAAAAAAATAAGTACTAATTTGAATTTACCGCCACAGAAGTAAGTTTCCATCTAAAGCAATGTTATTTATATATTTCAAGTACTCATGCGTGGCAACCGTGGTTCAATTCAAAACATAGCATTATGCATTTATTAAGGCCAGGTTGTACCTACTTAAGACATTTTTTAAAATCTGTAACTCGAATAGAATTGAAAATTTAGAATATATAAAATTATTTATATAAAGTTGAACATACTCTCCAGGAACGTACAAAGTCAAAAACGTGATTATGAACAATTTCTTCGCTAAAAAAAAATGTCAAACATGACACCATATCGCTACTTAAATCAGGTAGAACTAAAAGATACTATCATGAAACTATGTGGAAGTTTTACCAATGGAAAGAGCTTGTTATTTATTAGTAACGTTTGAAGGCACATTTTCAAATTTAGCTTAGCTATAGTTTTTTAACAAGAAAAAATAAACTACAAATCTAAAGATTCAAGCTCTCGCGCTCGTCATTCAGTACCCGCCTAGGCGTCATCGAGGTAGGACGCGTGTCGTTTTCTCCAGCAAAATTCTCCCCGACGATTACGAGCTAGAAATATTTATACACAGAATTATTATTAGCAGAATGGTGACACTGCAACATTTATGGTTATCCGCTGGCGTGAATCTTCCATCAGGCGAGTGTCTTGTACGTCATTTCAACCATGCCAAATAAAAAAAATACTTTCTCGATGGCATTGTTTTCACGCGCCACAGTATAAAAAGTACAGTATGGTCACGCCCCAATTACTAACTGCGGGTGTCGTAAGAGGCAACTAAGGGAAAATACCGGAAAGTGAGCAGCAGTGCCCTCTAAGAAGCTACCTCCCTCCAGTAAAAAATCTGTCGCCAAGCACTTAACGGTATGTGCCGCTATGAGTCCTCCAGAACCAGTAATTTTGCATGGTGGTAGGGTATTTTGCGAATGCCCGCCTGGCTAGCTACTACCCTCAAGTAGAAAATCTGTCGCCAAGCACTTAAAGGTATGTGCCGCTATGAGTCCTCTAGAGCTAGTAATTTGGCATGGTGGTAGGGCATTTTGCGAATATCCGCCTGGCTAGCTACCACTATGTGTCAAGTAGAAAATCTGTCGCCAAGCACTTAACGCTATGTGCCGCTATGTGTCCTCTAAAACCAGTTATTTGGCATGGTGGTAGGGCATTTTGTAAATACCCGCCTGGCTTGCTACCACTATGTGTCAAGTAGAAAATCTGTCGCCAAGCACTTAACGGTATGTGCCGCTATGAGTCCTCTAGAACCAATAATTTTGCATGGTGGTAGGGCATTTTGCAAATACCCGCCTGGCTTCCTACCACTATGTGTCAAGTAGAAAATCTGTCGCCAAGCACTTAACGGTATGTGCCGCTATGAGTCCTCCAGAACCAGTAATTTTGCATGGTGGTAGGGCAATTTGCGATTACCCGCCTGGCTAGCTACCACCCTCAAGTAGAAAATCTGTCGCCAAGCACTTAACGCTATGTGCCGCTATGTATCCTTAAGAAATAGTAGTTATGCATGGTGGTAGGGCAATTTGCGATTACAAGCCTGGCTAGGTACCTCCCTCAAGTAAAAAATCTGTCGCCAAGTACTTAACGCTATGTGCCGCTATGTATCCTTGAGAACCAGTAATTTTGCATGGTGGTAGGGCATTTTGCAAATACCCGCCTGGCTTCCTACCACTATGTGTCAAGTAGAAAATCTGTCGCCAAGCACTTAACGGTATGTGCCGCTATGAGTCCTCCAGAACCAGTAATTTTGCATGGTGGTAGGGCAATTTGCGATTACCCGCCTGGCTAGCTACCACCCTCAAGTAGAAAATCTGTCGCCAAGCACTTAACGCTATGTGCCGCTATGTATCCTTAAGAAATAGTAGTTATGCATGGTGGTAGGGCAATTTGCGATTACAAACCTGGCTAGCTACCTCCCTCAAGTAAAAAATCTGTCGCCAAGCACTTAACGCTATGTGCCGCTATGTATCCTTGAGAACCAGTAATTTTGCATGGTGGTAGGGCATTTTATAAATACCCGCCTGGCTTGCTACCACGTTGTGTCAAGTAGAAAATCCGCCGCCAAGCACATATCGCGACTCCTCCAATTCTACCACGAAGCGAAACTGTCATGAATGACATACGCATTCGTCAAAAGGAAGTTCGGAATACACTACGCAATCTGGACGTGAATAAAGCCAGTGGTCCTGATGGTATATCTGCAATTGTTTTAAAAACTTGTGCGCCTGAGTTGTCGCCTGTCCTGACACGCCTCTTTAGGCTATCTCTTGAGACTGGTACAGTGCCCAAATCATGGAAGCTTGCTAATGCGCAACCCGTGCCCAAAAAAGGTAGTCGTACCGACCCTGTCAACTACAGACCCATATCTGTTACGTCTATACTCAGTAAGAGTATGGAGCGCATTCTCAACAGCCGGCTCCTGGCATACCTGGAAGCGAATGACCTCCTCAGTGACCATCAATACGGGTTCCGCCGAAATCGGTCTACTGGGGATCTTCTAGCTTATGCCACTTATATCTGGAGCGAGGCCATTGAGAAACAAGGGGAAGCGCTTGCCGTTTCCCTGGACATCTCTAAGGCCTTTGACAGGGTTTGGCATGATGGCCTTATTAGCAAGCTTCCCGCATACGGCCTGCCTACCGGGTTTTGTGCGTGGATATCGGACTTCCTGAGGGATCGATCATTACGAGTAGTCGTGGACGGCTGCTCGTCTGATCAAATGGGTATTAATGCCGGCGTTCCCCAGGGGTCAGTGCTCTCTGCGACGCTCTTCCTGCTGCATATCAACGATCTGCTAAAGCCCGGTACCTTTGGGTATGCAGACGACGGCACGGTTGTAGAGAGCTATACTTCTACCGCGCGAGCCAGTGAGCCGGAGATCCGGAGACTCAGAGAAGCTATGGTCGAACGATTGAACTTGTCCCTTAAGGCAGTCTCCGATTGGGGCGATGCCAACCTGGTCAAGTTCAATGCCAACAAGACCCAGGCGTGTCTGTTTTCCGCCAAAAGGAGACCATTCCAACTGTCTCCAACATTCCGAGATGTATCCGTGCCGGTCACAGACCACCTAGACCTTCTTGGTGTTACTCTATCGTCGACTCTAAATTTTGGCTCGTATATCGAGTCAAAGGCTGAGTTAGCCGCTAAAAAACTTGGCATCCTCTCAAAGGTGAGACGGTAACTCACAGCGGAACAAATGCTTACTTTGTACAAAGCTCAAGTAAGGTCCTGTGTTGAGTACTGCTCTCACCTCTGGGATGGCTCTGCCAAATACCAACTCGAGGCACTTGAGTCGATTGAGAGACGCGCCAAGAGGTTAATAGGCAGCGACTTTCTAGGGGAGTCTCGGCTGCAAAGCCTCGAGCACCGCCGTAAAGTCGCTTGTCTATCGGTCTTTTACCGGATACATTTCGGAGAATGTGCACAAGAACTGCACGACTTGGTTCCGCCCTCCCCCTTTTTCCATCGGACGTCCAGAGAAACGGAGAGGCGCCATCCGTACATGGTTGATATTCCCAGGACTCGTACGAAGCGCTTCGCTTCCACTTTTCTCGTGCGTACTGCGAAGGAGTGGAACTCCCTACCGTCGTCAGTTTTTCCCGATGGATACAACATGGGTGTCTTCAAATCGAGAGTAAATAGGTTTCTTCTAGGTAAGCGTGCTCCATCTTAGACCACATCAATGCTTAACATCAGGCAGGGTGTGGTCAAACGCGAACCTATTATGAATAAAAAAAAAAAAAAACTTAACGCTATGTGCCGCTATGTATCCTTGAGAACTAGTAGTTGTGCATGGTGGTAGGGCAATTTGCGATTACCCGCCTGGCTACCTACCTCCCTCAAGTAAAAAATCTGTCGCCAAGCACTTAACGCTATGTGCCGCTATGTATCCTTAAGAACTAGTAGTTATGCATGGTGGTAGGGCATTTTATAAATACCCGCCTGGCTTGCTACCACGATGTGTCAAGTAGAAAATCTGTCGCCAAGCACTTAACGGTATGTGCCGCTATGAGTCCTCTAGAACCAATAATTTTGCACGGTGGTAGGGCATTTTGCAAATACCCGCCTGGCTTCTTACCACTATGTGTCAAGTAGAAAATCTGTCGCCAAGCACTTAACGGTATGTGCCGCTATGAGTCCTCTAGAACCAACAATTTTGCATGGTGGTAGGGCATTTTGCAAATACCCGCCTGGCTTCCTACCACTATGTGTCAAGTAGAAAATCTGTCGCCAAGCACTTAACGGTATGTGCCGCTATGAGTCCTCCAGAACCAGTAATTTTGCATGGTGGTAGGGCAATTTGCGATTACCCGCCTGGCTTCTTACCACTATGTGTCAAGTAGAAAATCTGTCGCCAAGCACTTAACGGTATGTGCCGCTATGAGTCCGCTAGAACCAACCATTTTGCATGGTGGTAGGGCATTTTGCAAATACCCGCCTGGCTTGCTACCACGATGTGTCAAGTAGAAAATCTGTCGCCAAGCACTTAACGGTATGTGCCGCTATGAGTCCTCTAGAACCAATAATTTTGCATGGTGGTAGGGCATTTTGCAAATACCCGCCTGGCTTCCTACCACTATGTGTCAAGTAGAAAATCTGTCGCCAAGCACTTAACGGTATGTGTAGCTATGAGTCCTCCAGAACCAGTAATTTTGCATGGTAGTAGAGCAATTTGAGATTACCCGCCTGGCTAGCTACCTAACCCTCAAGTAGAAAATCTGTAGCCAAGCACTTAACGGTATGTGCCGCTATGTGTTCTCTAGATAGAACCAGTAATTTGGCATTTTGCGAATACCCGCCTGGCTAGCTACTACCCTCAAGTAGAAAATCTGTCGCCAAGCACTTAACGGTATGTATTTTAATATTAATAGTTAAAGGTTATCAACTGTGTTAGTTGCACTATAAGGGAATAGTCACAAGAATATAATAATTGAGTACTGGATTTAGTAGCAGATACCTAAAGTAGATCAACTGTTTTAGTTACACTATGAAGCTGATAGCGTGCGGCTGGGGACATCGACCTGACGAGCGCTGTGCATCTAAAGCGCAGCGCCGCGTAGTGTCCATAGCCTACAACTCTCGCACGCTAAATTTGCCTACTGTGCAAGTACAAGCCGGCCTTAAGTGCGCGTGCAAGCTTAGTACGACCCCTAAGTAGAAATGTTATCGTCAAGCATCTTTAAGCATTTGCTGCTGGCAGTTGTCCTTGAGTACATTTCAGGTTCACCTTGGTAATATCCTCGTCTCCTCGTTTCATAATATCACTTACCACATGATGCGATATAGTTATGTTAATATATAAATATAGATCTAAAATGATTTTATAATATAGATTACAAAATTACAATGCAAGGCAATATTTTTACTTCGTTGGGATTTGATCCCGCGGCCATCCCTTCCATAGTCAGGGACAAGATCTTGAGATCTGAGCAACTGTAGTAATTTTGTTGAAATTTTATAAGCTTATTCTCTTAACAGAATGCATTCTCAAAATAACCTTTCAATATTAATAAATAACTATTTTAATATGCCCAAAATCTGAGCGGTGTTAAATCGTGACCACGCCTGCGGAGTATCAGGATAGGATATAGACTATAATATTATTAAATTATAAAAAAGAAAATTTTAACAAAAAAATATATATATAATACTTCTTTCGTCTCTACACTGAAACTGACAAGTAAGAGTCGGCTTGCACACCCAGAGAGCTTCGTGCTAATACACAATATGTCAGTTGTAAGTATCTACAAAAAAACTCAGTTTGGTAACTTTAGTGCGAGTATAACCCCGCACTTAGTCGAATTTTGATAAGAGATAAGCTTACTTTAATCTCACTTAAATATAGCGTGAAATTCAAAATTTGAACAGTTCTTTCTCGCTTATATGTAATGAGCTTAGTTAGTGTATCGTAGCCATTGTACACAATCACAGTATTCACAGGCTTAATATAATATAGCTAAGACACAGGATTCTATAAATTACCCCTAACCCCATCAAAAATATAATAATATACTTTTATCGGTATATGTATTAAATGTAATAAATTTTATAAGTATGAAAAACTATATCAGATATTGCAGAATTTGCATGGTTTTAGGGCAATTTGCGAATGCCCGCCTGGCTAGCTATCACTTTCAAGTAGAAAATCTATTCCTAAACACCTAACGGTGTGTTCCGGTAATTGTTTTTGAACCGATAATTCTAGATTAGCCTGAACAACTTCTTCGACCACATCATCACTAACCATCAGGTGAAATAGTGGTCAAACGCTGGCCTATCAGCTATAAATAAAATATAAATAATATACGAGTATTGTAAAAACTCTTCTCTGAATCTCGCGTTTCACGTGATGAAGTAACAACAAAACAACAGAAGATCTAACAACAAAACCAAACAAATGTTTACATTTTATATTTTCCGCCAACGTCGTCAGCATCTGCCTTATGTAAAATTATAATGTAATGATTCTTAGGATTCCTGGATACCTGATTAAATTAAAATAATAAAATTGCAATGATCATTATCATAGCAGTAGGTATACTGAATCCGATGGGAGTGTGGAAATATGCTTGCGTGGGCGGTTCTCATCGGTAAAGTCGAGAACTACACGGGAACTTTCCCCGCCCCCCGCGAACACCCCGGCCCACCCACCTTCCGCACTTCACTCTCTTTGGTAGGTACCCGCGTGGTAGGATACGGTATTGCTTCGATATTCATCTAATTTTCATTTGCTGTTGTTGAGTAGTTTACAAACCTGCAGCCTGTCAGTTTTGCACTATTAAAGCTAATCAAAGGCTTTTCGGCAAATCAACTCACATGAATAATAGATGTTGCTGCCTGACCTGAAACGATGAATTTAAATAATGACTCATCCACCACGGTAGCTCACTGCAAGAATCGGCGTGAGTAGCGTCCCGCTCGAGGTCTAGATTTTCTTAGATCTAGTTAAGATGTGTCAGATACAATTCGTTTGCTATTTTATTACATTAAAGCATATAAAGATTGGGATAACTTATATACAATGTTCTTCTATTTGACTATAAAATATTAATTATTTTATGTTCATCAATCCGAAAATTATAATTTTCGCAAAATGCTATTTAGACAACATAAATTCAGTGCGGGAAAATTTAAGAAATACTTATGCAATAATCCTTGTCTTATTTTTACTTGATTTTCGAATTTTTCGTTTTTTTATAGTATATAGCTGTTATTGCAAGCACAGCAGCAGCATTTTACCGCACCACCACTGCAGCTACCACTTGTTTTCTTACACTACTCGAGTTTTCCAACTCATTTGCATTCAAAGCAGATAGTGTTGATTCGCTGATACGCTACCTTTGTGGGTTCTATGTAGTCTAGAAAGTTCCGCTTGGTTCCGCTGTAGCAGTTCCGCCTGCTGCCAGCTCTGCCAACTGGCAACTTTCAAATAAACTGGCACTTTATAAAGTTGGCGTAATGTTGCGGCAAAAAGCGCTCACGGTAGGTTGAACAATTACCTAAGCAGGCCCGCAAAGTTTCCTGTTACGCTTTTGAGCTCAGTATATTGTTTAAATTATGTTTTATATGTAGTTTGGTATCAGCAGTTGTTAGAAATAGTTGTTTCTGAGTGTTGTACTCGTAATAAAGCCGAAAGATCATATCATAGAATTTGTAGGACTGTTAGAGTGAGTAAACCTGCAACTGTGGTTCTTGAAATTAAACAATATGCGCAAATTTTTCTTTTTCAAAAACGAAATAAGTTAAAATTTGGTGATTCTATTGTCTACAAATGTATTAAACCTCATTATCTTTTTCGCAAACATAACATATACATAAAATGAGTCAGTTAATAAGTTTAATTGCTTAAAATAGTAATATTTGCATTAACACCTCAGAAAAAGCTTACAAAATAAAACAATATATATTTTTTACTTTTATTCTCATTATATATAGATATTAAACTTCAGAAATTGAATTTTTATGTTTTATATTTTAACTTTTATGTTTTATAAGTTCACGTCGAGTAACTTGAAATATGTTATGCAAAATATGCAAGTTTGTAATAAAAACTATTCACTTTAAGATGTTTAAACTATCAAATTACAAATTATGGCGCAATTTTTAGTTTTTATACCCTCTGGTTTAATTTCCAATATAGACTACAGAACTATTAACATTATTAACCAAATACTACAAACTATATAAAACTTTTGAGCTTTATTGTAGTAGTGTTGTATATAGTTTATAGTATTTGGTTAATAAAGGCATACCGCCGGTAAAAAATAAAATTACATTATTTACATGCAATATTTGACATTATTTCCTTTCTTTACAGTAAAATTAGATTTTTTACAAATAACACAAACGGTGTTTAAATAAGAGCAGGAATAATACATCATCTTGCGTATCTACGCTTATCTAAAGGTGGGCAATGTGGTGCAAATACCATCGAATGGCAGGGACAGTGTGAAACTGGAATGGCGGTCCAGGCATGCAAGCCCACGTAGGGCTGCCACCGTTACAAAAACTAAAATATCATGGTTGCATACTTTAATTACGAGTGGTTTAATAAATAAAGTATCTGTACAAGACATTAACACGAAAAACTAGAACTGAAAAAGTTCCAAGTACAAGAATTATAATGAGCTAGCTAAACTTGAAAGTAACTAGTACTAAATTGTACAAACTGAACCCTATACTTGTGTGTTTTTTTTTGTGATTGTGGCGGAACAAGCGCGAGGCCCACCTTATGATAAGTGGACTAACCTCTACCTATAGCAGATGCATTTTGTCACAAGTGAGGAATTGCTCTGCGTCCGTCACACTGAGACATACAGTTGTTAAGTCTCATGTGCCTGTAATATTACAGGCTCTCAAGGACTACTGCCGGAACACACCGTTAGGTGCTTGGTGACAGATTTTCTACTTGAGGGTGGTCGCTAGCCAGGCGAGCATTCGCAAAATGCCCTTCCACCATGCGGTGAAGCTCAAGCCGGGCGGCGGTGGGGATCGAACCATGGACCTACGCCACGGTAGTCCATAGCTATTACCGCTCAGCCATCATTGCTTCAAAATGTTGAGTATGTGTGTCGTGTATGTTGTGTTACCTTACATGAAGCACCAAGCATTTTGAAATCATATCACAAGTGAAATTAGTTGCCTTGCGTGTGTAAAATAAAACATGTATAATTTTATACTACCACAATGTAAATAGTGAGATCAATTATGTCAATGCTTCCATTCGTTCACGTGGTAATAATAATTTTTCTTTTCATTATGGTTTCGTAGCACCAATTACAGTATTTTCTGTAAGTGTGGTAACCCTGAAGCTTACAAATATCTCGCGAGCCTCCTGTAATTGAAAACATAGTGTTTGCATCAGTTTTAATGGCCCTCACCTAATGTTGCAGCGGAAGTAAATATACGCAACTATTTCTCAATATTGCAAACGCCCTCTGAAATGTACATGAGCTTTTTCTGAAACTTCTGAATTGATTTAATTTTCTCTTTCGTTACCTTTTAAATACAATATATAAAAATGAACAATTATAATTCTTAACACTTGTTCCTTTATATTTTCTGAGTTGTATCCGCCAGTTATCTTTATATTCAGTTATTATTCTTATTCTATATATTTTCAAAAGGATTTGCAGTCACGTAATTTTTTTGCCTAAACCTTATTGAAAATACTTAAATAAAAACAAATCACGTAGGTAAAAAAAACGATGTATTTTTAATTATTTTGGACTAATTTTGTTGCAACTGACCTTCCTACTCTAGTACACAGTCACTTACGCAATATAGGAGATTTTAAATATTGCTAAATAACTATTAGAATATTGTGAAAACTTCATTACGTCGATAACAACATGATAAGAACGTTCATAGGTCTTGATTGATATTTTTATCTCTTTCAATCTCATATATATAACAGCATGTGTGAAAATTCATTTATGAGAAATGAGTCAATATTCTAAGATTTCATGGGTTTGGGGTCTTTATATTTCCAATGTCACTTCGCTCTTAAGTCGTGGGCGAATATAGTAATCAATTGCATGGCAGGAAGAAATGAACCTTTATAATTTTTGACCATTACCTTTTATAAAGACAATAACATATTTTAATAGTCTTCCAAAATAATTCGTACCACGTTCCAAACTACACACATACATCCCGCGACCCTCATTTCTATTCCATACGAACGAACGCTGACTTGTGGTATTCATTAGCTCCCTAATACGTGTTACTTTGTTCTAATCTTCTCTCAAAAAACATCTCTATAGCTTCTAAAACAAACCCTATTTATCATAACATAAAGTGTTGTTTTGCTTGGGTTAAATATATAATTTTAAGTCGATTTGACATCCCCGTAGCAAGTATTTCGCCACATTGTTTCGTATTCAGAATGATAAAGGGAATTTGTTAATTTTGGAAATGGCCGAGTAGTGGTTAAGTTTCTACCCTACTTTGGTGTTTGTCTTTGAAATTCAAAGATTAATTAAATTCTGTGCATCGGTCTCATATATCTAATGACGTAGTAGTTTCTATGCAAAAGTTAATGCTTTGATCTGCCGTTATTTTGTATTATCTTTTATATTACGTGTTGACAAATCAACTACACCATTCAGGCTCAGTATACTATATAAGTTACGTCATTTATTATAAAAATATTTAAGAAAAAGTGAGTGTAGCATTTGCTACGCTGTAGCCGTCTACGATGTAGGGTTAAGTAACCATTGTAGCATTAATAGGTGCTTTACAAAACAGCTGCTGGAAATAGCTATATATATCGATAATACTTCGTATAATATTAGGTAAGTGCTTACACGTGTAATAAAAATAAATATTACATGTTCTTCTTGTAGGGTTGTCTACAAAATATATCAACGCGATTCAACATTCAACAGAATTACCGATAAAATTATACATACATGGATATTTGGAAGAATAAAACTGATCTATATCCACTTTTTAGATGTTGTAAAGGGGTACTAAGGGAAAAATGCGCTCGATAAGCAGCAAAGGCGAGGCTCAAGGCGAGTTTTTCTCACGATACGCCGTGATTGCGTTATCGCATGTTAATAGGTACGGGAGAGGCACAAGCGCCCATGGTAGCGCGCTATTGAATCTAGCATTTAGTCATACAAAATCATGTCTACACTTTCGCGGTGTATGACGAGAACAACTCTTACTAAGCCCACAGGGCTTTAATACCATCATAACGTTCTGAGCACTTGAGAGGTACCGGGTATACTCGTACTGTAGACCTGTATATATTTATATAAATAAATTCTATAAACTACAAATAACAGTGTCACGAAATATCGCGAAACCTGCATATCGTATATAGTCTCTGGAATATCTATGTGAAGTGTGCTGAAGCAAGCTTTTTTAAGCGATTGAGAGATTTGTCAAGATAAAGAATTTATATATGCTGTAATATAGGCTCATTAACTTATAAGATGTTTTCTACGCAAAAGGGAATCATAAGGAAATCTCAAAAGACAACATTTATAGGAACACATAGAACACTTTAATAAGAATAATACATCATTATGGTCGTATAGATTACTTAAAAGGTAATATTGTATAGTCACATTCCACAACGATAGTATAATAAAAAAGGCAAACCATAATGAGTAACTTCTCCTAACTTATTTACTTAAGGTAATAAAAGCTTAACAAAGACATGATTCTAACACGGGCAACATCGACATGCGGGTAGGGAAAAAAAGAGAGAATGAAAGAAATGAGTCACGGTGAAGATGGAAAGGAAGCGAAGAAAGGTTTTTGGATCCCGGTTGCAGTCTATTGGGAAATTAGGAAACGATATGAATATATGAGAAATTTATATACGATTGTATGAAATTTAATCTTCATGATTAATGAAATTGAATCTTAGAGAATAAAGCATGAAGTGTCAAGCTTGCAGTGCTTGGGGATGGAGTATAAGGGGAGTTGAGGAGGTCCATGGGAGCTCTTGGCCATATGCTAAAATATAATACGGTACGAATTTTGAGCAGTTCTCATAATGATAACATGATATGCCTTATTTCCTGGTTACTTTTGCTACTCGTATGAATTTTTGTCACCATATATGTACGTCTGTTTATATGAACTTACGCTTTATAACAAAAGTGACGACAAACAGTATTACTGAGGTAGGCTTCAGACAGGTGGCTCACCATAAAACCTAAACCAAAAGTATTTAAATTATGATCTTGAGTCGTCCACTGTGTTGGCACTGGAAACATATCTTTGATATGTTCTTGAGTTATCTTTTATGTAAGTAGAGAGATATCACATTATTATTGTACCAACTCCACGCGAGAGAGATAAAAATAGGACGATGAAGAACGAATGCTTGAAACAAAATTATCTCTACTTCAATTTTGAAAATGTATATGTGGTTTAAACTTTCAATATATAATAACCACAATCATATTTATGGTCGATTGATTATTGAGCGTGGCGTCTTAGAGCTTCATAAGGGAATTGTAAACGCCTAAATTGCACAAATGATTTTACTTTGACTTTGGTGTTTATGAAAGATTTTCTAGTGAGAAAAGAGTGAGTGATAGCTAGCTAGGCAGACATTCCTTAAATACCCTTCCGCCATTTGAACAATGTTTGTTATATATAACACACATAAGAAACTAATTATTTTTTAACAAAATTTGGAAATGAGGTGTTTTTGAACCTGGACTACGCAATGAATGAAGTTATCTCAATGTAACAAGCATATCGTAAGTCAGAAATTACAAACAGCCAAAGTCACGCCCTATCATAAAAAAGTTACTAACACTTCCAAAGATAACACCTTCTATTTGTATAAAACATAACAAAGATATACCTTTTAGACGTTGTATAACAAATATATAAAGCGCAAAGATAAGCTCGAAGCGGGTCGCAAAGGATCCGACATAATGAGCGGAGTCACAATTATGCAGGGAAAGGACGATCTTGGACCTATTCCGAGGAGGGTTGCGATGGTGTACGTACACACAACGCAATATCAATTATTTATATTATTCAAGAAATTATAATAATTATTTTGAAGCGTTCGCTGCTAAGTTTACTTAGCTGTTCTTAACCGATCAGATAAGTTAAGCAACGTTCGCCGCTAGTAGCTCGGTAGTTGTTCTTGAGAGCCTGTTATTATGTTAAGTTTGTAACACCTTTGACCATAACATTACTAACCACCCCGTAAGATTGTGGTTAGAGAATACAAATGAATTAATCAATTAAATTTTGTCCGAGATTTATTTATTTTCTCGCAAATATGTTATAAAATGTCGTATGACATACGAGCGCTTTGATAATTACAGCCTAGCAATGTCGCCGCGGCTGTAATTTTCAACTAACCGCACTTATATCATAATGTACTATAACAAACAGACAGCAGAATCTTATTAATGGGCTCCAATTGTCCTTAAGATGTAATCCTTAAAATTAGCCTCATTTCAATTTGACTTTAAATCTCACGTAATTAGCAATTTTAAAGCAAAAATATTGTATGATTTTTCTTCATAAATTGTTAAAAATACTTATTAGGTATTATTGCAAGATCAATGGTTCTCAAAATAAAATATAAAGTTATCAAAATATGTAACGTTACGAGGGTGGCCACGATCGTAGAAGGGTTGGCAGAGAGCTAGATAAAGCGTTATACCACCCCAGAGGATGGCAATTTCTTGAATGGCCCGGGATTTTCAAGTCGAGGGTAGTCCCCTTGTCTTGTTTTCGCGAATTAATTTCGCCGTTTGTAAGGGTTTGTGTTCCGTCCCTTTCTGGTGAGGATTTGGGGTAACGGGGACTTAAGGCGCAGTGTTGTTAAGCAGGGCTAATATGTTAAGGCATTCTTTTGAGTTAGTATGTGTCTCGACAAATTTAAATATGTTCTACCAACTTTTGGTAGATATGATTCAAAATCAATAGGTGTCATTAACGCTTCATAAAAAACGTTTTACAGCATTGCCCACATTTTACTTATATTACACATGTTTTATAGCACCACTATATAGCCATATATATATACTTGGATAATGGATAACTTGATTTGGCTCATATCATTGCAAAAAAAACAATGATTATAATAATTTATTTCAAGCATCGTTTGAGAGCCAGTACTTCTAGGTTAGCCTGAACAACATCTTCAACCACATCATCACTTACCATCAGGTGAGATAGTTGTCAAAGGTTAGCCTATCAGGCATTAAAAAATACATTAATTGTTAGATAACTCCACTTTGAAAACTATCGCGAGTTTTATCCTTATTAACTGGATGGAATCTTTCCGGTAAATATAGGGCGGGTCCTATCCGGTCCCTAATAAGTAAATTGAAGGATATGGCTTAAGAAGCCATCTAGACTTGATTTTAAAAATGTATTATCAACAGTAGCGTTCTAATTACGAAAAAAAAATAAATTCTTTTCGTAATTTACGAACGCTACGAATGCAAAAGTATAAGTATACTACACCAGTCCCACACTAGAATGCTTGTTTTTACTTCAAATCCATTTCGTATTTATGCAAGCATGCCAATGCAAATAAGGAAGCCTGTTCATCCGTACTGGCGGCAACACTGCAGGCGGCAAAACAGCGGATCTTTTGATCTCAGATCGGCACGGTTCAATGATCCGTCTGCAATGAACCGATGGGCATACTCGATTCCATGTCTACGTGCTGTGCTCATCACTACTGAGTATTTTTAGCTCTTGAATGGGAGATAGTATATAACGAGTACAATATCTACTAATTTACAAAATGCTTTCTTTCAAGCTTTCTCCTTTTTAATGCTTTTGGCCAAGATGCGGTACCACGCTTTTGGAATCTTATTCATTATGTCTCCACAAAAATCTAGTATCAAGTATCTGTAAGTCAAGCTCAAAAACAGCAGAACGCATACCTTACTACGGCGGGCGTGGTTTAAAAGTGTACCGTACGGCGCAATAACATTAACGAGACGCGATCAATCGGATGCGATCATTGTTAAGCATCAAATCACTTAACCAATCCAACAGAATTTGGAAGATAGTGCGTGTTTTGTTAATTGTGAACTACATGAGGCTGAAATAAAAGCGGTATGAGAGTTACATTTCTTTACATATTTAATTACGTAATTTTCAAACAATTAAAAGATTGTATTACAGACGTTCAGCCAGGTACACAAAAATACCTACACGATTCCAGCCTGCCTACGGAATACTAATTGATTCCATATTGCTTCTGTCCTTTTGCATCATTTCCTCTTCGCTGAGATCCAATCAGTTTTATCTAATACGTGCTGGTTGGGTTCCGTGCCTACTGCCCATGAATATGTATGTGGTTCATGCAATTAGAACGTTTGATGTTTGGGGAACCCTTGTCAAAAGTCTCAAGAAGCATATATTCGTAATCATGCATGTATGATATAAAATATAACTTTGATTTTGATTCGAATCGATTTGTAAGTATCATTTATTACTGTTAAAAAGTCAGAAAGGATTTCAGCATTATTTTAGTTGTGTCGCGTTAGGGAGTTTAGTCGTCTTTGGATTTGGAGTACATTTTTAAGTTATTGCCATACTTAAATTTCTATTTACCCCATAGAGGCTTCGCAGCATAACGATTTTTTGAAGACATACCTGTTTATTCCATATAAAAATCTTTACAACTTATATCTTGTTTTGAAGCAGTCAGTCCAGTGTCAATGACAGATTGAACAGATGTTTCATAGTTTTATTTAGCGAATTCACGCTTAGATAGATCGATCTTCAAGTGGAAAATCTGCAAACAAGCACCTAACGATTAATTATCATAATGTAGCATGTGTCCTTGATGCTCTCAATTGATGCACAATATTTATTATTTTGTGATTTTTGCACTTTTTTCATATAATTTTTTCAGTACTGTTAGTGGGAATCGGCATAGTGCATTATTTATGTGAGCATTATTATATTTAATTGCAGTGCATAGCTCAGTTTGCTCAAAAATCTACAAAAACCGTTCATATCAAATATTAACAACATCTAGCGCACCATCTACACTACCAAAAACGTTGGATCAATATATAACGTGAAACTTAAATTTAACCCCCCAAGAAACTCTGCGAGGACGGGTCCGATCCGTATGTTAATTCAACCCCCGCCACCCTTACCGGTCTTGCACCCACTGGGGTGGCCGAACTATTATAAAGGGTAGAACGAAAGTTAGATTAATGATGTTAGAAGCTGGCCAACGCATGTACGCAGGCGAGGGTGGATTTTTAAAGTATAAGTAAATAAGATACCAAGAACTACGTTTTAAATATATTTGATGCGTTCATTCGGTTGGCATTCCTGTTTATTTGGGAAACTCCACTTTCCAACCGCTATAATTTTGGAGTTAAGGGATAAATTTAAAAGTCTCGGCACAGCTCGTAGAAGATTTATCTATTTGATTAGTAACCCTTATAAACATAACGTAATGACTTTAGTATATACTTTTCAATTTTGACAAGAATTTGAGTTATGAGCCGTGATACCTAATTTAACTCAATGATTTCTTATCCTTTTACTATTATTAGGTACCCTATTTCTGTATGTTGTTTTCTCTACTGAGTATAGAAAAAATAACACTAGCGTGAAGAATTTGGCGAACACGTTCGCACCAAATGGAGATATTCTGCTTAAATACAATATTAGAAAAACTTACATAATAATACTTCGAATGGTGTCGATTAGTGCTATGAGAATGAAAGAACCGATAGATTTGACTAAAGTTTTAACTCCATCTTTTGATATGTTTGAAGGAAAATCAACGTGCTTCCTTTGACGATGATTTCATTCTTGATGTTTGATGCTATTTGTTTTATGCGAAGCAAGATGTAATCACCTTGCATATCATGTCTGTAATCAAATATTTTGCCTTCAAAATATTGTTTACTAAAGGTAAGACGAGTCTGGATTTTAGTAAGATTTTTCTTTCTCTCTCAACCGCCAAGCATTAGGTCTTACCAGAACCAGATAATACTATTAAAAAGTTACAGAGAACAAACGGGAGGAGTATGTATGAGTGTCACTATGCAGTCTGCTCATTCGTTCGTATATCACAGGTCTCTAGAACGTAAACAAAAGAAGTCACAAACCTAATACTATTTTTTGCGTGTAAAATGTTAACCAGAAACTTTGAAAGAGAAAAAAATATATAATTATTTAAATCAACTTTCTTAGCATGTATGGTAACAAGTCTATAGCTTATTGATTAAAAGTTAGACACCTTTTTCTTTTTGTAAATAAAAAGGCCAATCAAAATATTCAGTTTAGACCAGTCAGTAATTTTAATAGATATATAAAAAAAACCCGTTTGGAAACTGGGATTTTAGTTTATTTTTACGTCCAATACTAAAATAGCAAAAATTCTAAAAACGTAATTTTTGAGATGGGACCAATTCAAGCATTTTTACACGACTGCCCCAAAAGGATAGACATGTTTTCAGGGTAGGTATGTATGCTTGTTTGTGAGTTTCTTTATTCCACCATGACTTCTAGACGGTCTAACCGGTTTTAATGTATGAGATATCGTTGCATTAGTCACGATAGCGCAAGTGACACTAGGTACATAAAAATAAATAAAAAATCAAACTGGCGTATTTTGGACATCATCTTGTGAGATATAATATTTATTTCCAAACTATCAAGTGGGATATCGCAATGAAGGGCTTTAAAACACGATTCCATAAATACAGATAACTTGCGTTTAACGAAACTAATTCATTTGCAGTCGGGATATTTACTTTTTTTATTAATTAAACTTGTCTTTAATGAGTTATGATGATGATGCCAATAAAAACAACGCCCGATGGTTCGGCAACAGGTCGGCTTTTAATGATGATTTTAAGGAAATAACGGTTTTAATTTAAGTAAATCCTCATGCAAGTTTAACCTGCGCCTTTGCATCTCCTATCGAGGTCCGCGGTAAAGTGTGGACGATCTAACTTCGCCTTGCTCACACACACATCACGCACACACCCTCACATACATAATGTAACGTCAGTATGACGCCGCGGGCACTACGTCGCCCTCACATGGGATTAGATTCGTTAAGTTGCCACACTGTATTCCATCTAACACACAGAGTCTAAAATTTCCAACAATTCAGACTCAGTTTTCAGCACAACTCGACACAGTGTCAGACCAAACTGCCGTTGGGGCGGGTGCAGATATTTTCGGTATTAGTTTGTAGTTTTAGATAAATTCGCTCTCAGCAGAGTATTTTGTTGAAGGAATTGAGTTAGGTGAATTAATGTGGTTATCTATGCTAATTGTGAGAATTTGTCTGCGAGTGTAAAAGCTAGTTATACGGTTGGAGTAGTTCTTTGTTTCGGAATTTGTTCCTAATTAGGAATAGTTGAGTACAAATGTATTGGGTAAAATTTGCCTCATATGGGTAAATTTCGCCTTTATCGTATTCGTAAGTACTATTGGTGGTATTAGAAAAATGGTTGTAGGATATAGACTTTTCGACGCTAGAGCTTTTACTGTCTATAGAGTTTCACATTGATATCCATGTGTGTTAGTAGTTTTCCTCCTTATTACGCATGTATTATTGTAATATGTGTTATTATGTGCAAATATTAATAGTAATTATATTTATTCATCAATGTAACGAAGTTCTAATGATCATATTCAGATATCATCATCATTTTCTAGTATATTATGTTTTGTTGTATCATAAGTAATAAATCCTTTTTATTCATTTATTTATTAGACCTTTAGTACATATTTTCAGTAAATGAAAGGTCTAATTCAATTAAGGCATCTAATTATTTTGAATTATTAAGCTATTGCATTATTCCATTGCAATACCTTAATAAACAAAAGAAAAAATACTTTCAGAAAAAGTTCTTAAAGATTTTATTCTACTATTAAGTAATACGGACGTCCGTTTCTAATATGTATAACAAATATTATGCAATCTAATCTCGTTGCGTGTGTGTGAGTGACCCACACAGATACATCATGTCCTCAAGTGGTCCGCCTTCACTGCCACCATGATGTGAATTCAAGCAATGTTTTATAGTATATGCGAAATAAATGCACTATTTATTACTTTAAACTGTTTCGTAGTGATTGAAAAAATAATCAAATGATTTGGCAAAACACAGGGAGTATAATTTGAAACAATAGAAAACTTTTGTGAGACGCGGTGTCGGTAACGATTGATTTTTCTAGATGCCTAATTGAAACTTGCTTGAAATGCCAATTTTAATTTATTGATATATTAAAATAATTTATATTTTAAAAGAAATAATAAAATTAAAAATTTTCTAAAACACTTTAAAAAAATTGTGACAATAATTCTCGTCCAGGCCTCCAGATGATGCATCGTGTAGAATCGAAAAATGGCGAAAATGACACCGTTTTGGCTACGAGGCGTTTATGACATCACGTCAGTTAGCAAGAGTCGAAATAATCACTAGATATATAAATGAGTATTTTTCTAAAAATATTTATTTAATGCTTCCTTAAAACGTATTTAGAATATTTGTCGATATTAAATATAGATTATCACAAAGTAACGTTTGAATATATTTATATAACATATTAAAATATTTAGCTGAAATATTAATCATTTATATATGTATTGATCTTGATCTAAAATCTAAAGAATCAGATTTATTCAAACCTATCTCGATTATAAACTAAAACTGGTTTACAAGATCAACGGTCAAGCTTTAGGGTTACTCCTTTTAACCCAAGGTCGGCGCATGCGTAATTGTGGGAACCCTATTAAAAGAATGATCTTTGACCATCTCACGGTGACCGGTTATAGTTCAGATGTTACATTAATATATTCTTTTTACATTGAAATATTTAGTAAAATATGTGGAATCTAACGTCGTTTCTTTGTTGTGACTTTAATATAAAGATTATTCGAGATGACATTTTTCTCACGGTTGAATTTGATAAAAATTTCGGGGGTATGATTTTAAACGAGTAACTGCGATCAGTATTTCTAGAACTATTGGATTGATACATTCATTTTCTTCACAATTTGTGTCATCTAATGTGAAAATTAATATAATTTAGGCTGAAGCGCGTTCCTAGTTGTAGTTCTATATTCTTTTTTATATTTTGTCATACATCAAAAATTGTTTAGGTGATTTGCGAATTTGAAGGAAAACAGTAAGTCATTGAATTTATTACCAAACTTTTTATAGGCAAAACTTATACAACTAGTGCTATAATATCAGTGTTTTAGATTATCCTTAAAATATATTTAGAAAAAAAAACGATGGCATACATGATTGGAAACTGGGAGATACTCGTATGTAGGAAAAAAAAACATGGCGTTTGGCATTGTTACATTAAAATGTTTACAAAACGTAGTCATAGAGTGTCTCTATTACTCTTCTGCCAATTTAACATATTATGGTTAACAACCTACAGTGTTTACGTGTTTGTCAATCTTTTGCAACACGTTAAGAACGTAAAATTTAAATTATAGTAAAATTATTATCATTGTTTTTATACATGTTGTGAATAATCACATGCAAATTGAATGAAGTAATTAATGATTAAAATATTAATATATTGCGGGTTACAATGTATCTGACTTTTTAGCGTATACTGCGCCCCCGCCCACATCCTCGCGCGAATTCGGCGCAGCGACACCCCCCGATATTTACGGTTTATCCAACTTGTCGCCCAGCATAGCGTCCGCTTTCTACCCCTTCCGCAACACCCTCTATATAAGATGTCCGCACTCCTATCTGTGATGGAAATTTTGATTCACGTAGGAAATTTGGAACATATAATTTTACCAAATGATTAATTTCATAGTTTTTGATAATATGCTATAATGACGCGATTTTATTTAACTGTACATAACGCAATGTTTCTAGCTCGACGAACACCTGTTCGAGCACAGGGGATTACTGAAAAACAGCGTCTGTGCACATGTGTACGGACATTATGCTGAGTTTTCTCCTTTTGCCCACATTATTTATTTATATAATATCATCTTTTTCTTTTCCCTCTATGTTAGTTACGAATTATTTTTAAGTTTTTCTTGTGTATTGGTTGTCATTGTTATTTCTATCTATATATTTTTTTGTGTGGCAATAAACTAATTTTGATTTGATTTGATTTAATTATTATTTGAACAAGAAATACATAAATGTTTTAATTTATTATTTTTATATCTTAATCATAACTTAATAGAAACCGGCTGGGACCCGCGTTAATAAAAATAAGTTAATATGGATAAAACTTGCGATAGTTTGAAAAGTGAAGTACCTTAACCGTGTTTATACCACGTAATAATAATTATATTTGTATTTAGAAATAATTAGTTGAATAGTTATACCAACTAGATACATGAACTTTAAATAGGTACTACAAAATAAAAATATATATGTTACATACTTAAATAATAAATTTTAAATTATTTACTATTTCTTTTTGTTCTGTGACTGAACAAGCATGAGGCCCACGTAATGTTAAGCGTTAACCTCCGCCTTTCTAACGAACGATTCCGTCAAATTATAAAAGTCAACAGGACGTCATAAACTCCATGGAAGAATTTTTGATGCGTATCGAATATCAACGAAGCCTAATCAGGAACTCTTGACTCTTCGAGCGCACGATCGAGAACGATGTTTCTCGACCGTCCCCTCTTAGAAGCATCATCAGGAGTGTATGGTATTTTAGAAATATCTAGATAGCTATGTATATCCCCGTGGGGTGCCGGGTTAGAATGATATCACCACATTTCTGCTTATGGGTGTCGTAAGAGGCGACTAAAGGTAAAATACCGGAAGGTGGATAGCAGCGCCTTCTGAGGATCTGATATCTTTAACTGCGATCCCCAAGACGCCTACCAAGCACAGGGATTATGGCAAACCCTCCTAAATGGGTGAGGCTGTGTTCAGCCGTGGACAATCCGGCTGTTACAGTACGATACAGATAGCTACGAGAGGCTCTCTTTAAGAGCCAGTTCTTTTTGTTTTAGTTATAGTTCATAGTTCATAGTTCTAACCTGTCAGCCATAAAATAGGCTATAATTCTGTTTAAATGTTAATAAAAATATAATTAAAAAAAAAACAGACCCGTATTTGAAAATTACATTTTAAAAACAATAAAATTATGAATCTAGTGACAATTACGCCTAAATTTTCTGCTAAACCGTCGTGACATCAGTCAAACATCATATAGCCAATATATATATATATAAACTTTTAAATGTTTTTCTTAAATATCAATTTAATAATTGCTTAAAATGCTAAAAAATCTGGTAATACTAATATCCATAGCAAAACAACTTTAAATGATTTTATTCACGTACGTACGTAAAGTATAAAATATTGCAATATCTCCAAAAGCAAAAATAGCCCAACGGTAATAGCTATGGACTGCCGTGCCGCAGTTCCATTGCTTAACAACTTTAAATTATTTAATTAACGTATATTTATGATGTACTAGAGTACCCAAATTTAAATTGAGATGATAGTTGGCAAGTACCACCTGCTTGGGATCCTGTTATCAAATTAATTAAATCCCATGGCCAACACAAATCTGCAAGACCTCTGGACACTGTGAGCGAATACTGCGTGAATAGAGAGCGTTTTGATTCAAATAAAAATTCTGACGGTTGAACAAAATAATATATTAATAATTTAAGTGATAAATAAAAGTGATTATTAACTCTGATCATGATCACTGCAAAGTGTTTAAAACGACGGGAAAATAATAATAATAATTTTATTATTATTTAAACTGATTAAAGTTTTTAAAATACTTTGTGTAATAATCGCGAAATACAACTTTTTTTTATGCTTTGTAGATTTGACCACTATCTCATCTGATAATAAGTGATGATGTGGTCGAAGATGTTATTCGGGCTAACTAAGAATGACTCGCTTTAAAGAACAGCTGCCGGAACACACCGTTACGTACTTGGCAACATATTGTCTACTTGAGTTTGTTTGTTTTAGTTTATTTGGTTTGATACCCAGGAGGGCATTCGCAAAATGCCCTACCACCATGCTATAACGACAAAAACCAAGACAGATGGCTTAACGTGCCCTCCGCAGCACGGAAAGGTTCAGTAATAATGCCACAAACGGTCACCCATCCAAGTCATGCCCACGGCGGACGTTGCTTAACTTAGCTATTCGGTTAAGAAAGGCTAAGCAAACTTCGCTACGAGCGCTTCCAAACATTATATTAATTATCTATTTATTTCCTGCTTGGGGAGTTTTTTACGCCTATTAATTTGGGGATATCGGTTTGACGTTATAACGTTAGGATACATAATATTATTATCTACCCTCGTCTAGACGTTGACATGTAGAACGAAAGGGCTAAATGTAATTTTCTCTCAGGCAATGTATAATATTCTAGGTCTGTAGGGTTCTGTACCCAAATGGTAAAAACGGGACCCTATTACTGAGACTTCACTGCCCATCCGTCCGTCCGTCTGTCACCAGGCTGTATCTCAAGAACGGTGACAGCTAGACAGTTGAAATTTTCACAGATGATGTATTTCTATTGCCGCTATAACAACAAATACTAAAAATGAAATCGGCCAAGTGCGAGTCCCACTCGCACTTGGCCGGTTTTTATTTACCTACAAATAATGTTACACGTACATCAACAGGTACTGCCTTCAGTGTAAGCAATACCTTCCCTATTAGTTGCCATAATCTTGGGGATCGCAGTGAAATATGGTGTTTCTTCAGAAGGCACTGATGCCCACTTTGGCCTTTTTCCATCTGTAGTCAACAAACGATATGAGGCCAAGGGAGGGGGTAGGTGCGATTTTAGCCCGGCACAGCCCATGAAAATAAAAATTAAAATGTTTAGGCTATATATAATATACTCCTATGGTATAAGACCTCCGATAAATCTATGATCATAATAATGTTTTATACAGTTATTTCACAAATTTACCTTAAGTTAAGCCGAGTTGAATATTTCGCCTGGTTTTGCCAGCAAAGTTGATTTTTCAACGAGTAACGTTTGCTTCTGTTCGCGCATATTTGAAAACACACGACGTGCTAATTGAAAAACGTAGGTAAATCGGTGAAGTAACGGTTTAAGAATATGTTTGTTACTTACAACATTATAATCAAATTAATGCTATGACCTTAAAAATATAATAATAATAACAATACTGTATTGTTTTCTTAGGTTTTTGCGATTATTACACAATTTACACATAGTATTTAATCATTTTACTGTAGTAGCTGTAGTATTGTAGTAGCTGTAGTGTTGTATATAGTTTGTAGTATTTGTTTAATAAAGACATACCGCCATAAAAAAAAAAAAAAAAAAACATTTAACAACTTTAAATTATATATCATTGTTAATATATTATACACATACAAGAAAAAAGAAATGTGGCACATTAGATTAAAAAAAACTTGATGTCGCGTCTGTATCTACTCCGCAATCGGGTGGTAGGTCTGTTAAACAAGAGTCCGCCTTGGTGGGTACAACCGCAGTTTCAAATAGTCTGCATAGAAGTAGTACTGTGCACACGCTACCGTGTTATGCATGCAGGGCACTGTAGCAAGTAAAATTACTGGCGAACGAGATTTAATAACTAATATCTCAGAGTAACGAGTACAGTACAGTGTCAAACAGAACAAGAAAGTGACACTGCAACTTTAACGTACCGGCTTGTCGCTACATACCAAAAATGAAAAAGGGTAGGCAGAGACCTTCGCATAATATTATTCACCATTTTGTGAATACTTTAATGAATAACAACTGCAATTAAATACGTGAAATATACTGTTTTATAAAGTTTGTAGTTGATTACAAGCTAATTAAACATCTGGACGCTTTAATTATACTTTATTAATTCAATATTTGATTGAGTACGTAAAACATGACCAGATTTTTTTTCAGCGGAACGGAGATTTGATGGGTTTTTCTTGCATATATTGGCTTTTAGTAGTAGTCTGGCACCTGGAGATGGATGATAGATGGTTATAGGGCCGCCCCTTATTACATTTTGAGAAACTCACCTCTACCCGATGAATTGTAAAAATATTTTTAAGTATTGGTTAATATTTTGATGTTGGCCTAGTGGAGTATGATTACACACATTAATCAACGTCTGTAATGTGTAATTACACATAATAAATTATTATAATTACACATTACACATTCATTACACATAACGAATTATTATAATTACACATTCACGTTGGCTATAGGTAAAACTAAAGCCAAAACTTTGTATATTATGTTCTTGTGTCGTCTTTCGTGATGTTACAGAAAACATATATATATCTCTAATGTAGTCACTAGTATTATGTCACGCTAAACCTGACGAACGGTAGCCAAGCGGCCGACAAATCTCAGATTTTCAGTCGATTGCATTTAAATATATATTATTTCTATAATTGCATGTATTTAATATGTTTTAATAATTATTATAAAAAATTATTTAAATTATTATTTATTAAAAAAAATAATTATTGAATTATTTTAAAAACTGGTGATATTTGATAGCATGCTATAGTGTTGCCCCCGTGGGGTGCCGGGTTAGAATTGCACCTCCCCATATCATCCCGTGGGTGTCGTAAGAGGCGACTAAGGGAAAAAATACAGGAAGATGGGCAGCAGCAACTTCTTAAGAACTGCAATCTTATAGACTGCGATCCCCAAGCCGCCTGCCAAGCGTGGGGATTATTTCAAATACCCCCTTAATAGGGGAAGCTGTGTTCAGCAGTGGACGAGTCGGCTGTTACAGTACAGTACAGTATAGTGCTTGAAATCATTATACCTAATATAGAAGAGTAGCAACATTATTACAAGAGTCAAGTATCAGTTAATACAAAATTTTAACACAAAAAAAAATACGACTTCAACCTTAAAATACTCATTAGTAGGGTCACCTTAAACGCTACTAGTCAGATCTCACTTAATTTTGATGGGATCACATGACAAGCATCAGCTTTCTCATATTAAAAAAAACATAAACATCGGTATACCCTGCAAAGAGTTACGAGTTACACACAAAAAATACAGTCAAATTGAGTACCTCCTCTTTTTAGGGTTCCATACCCAAAGGGTAAAAACGGGACCCTATTACTGAGACTTCGCTGTCCGTCCGTCCGTCTGTCACAAGAACGTTGATAGCTAGACAGTTGAAATTAACAAATGATGTATTTCTATTGCCGCTATAACAACAGATACTGAAAATAAAATAAAATAAATATTTAAGGGGCGCTCCCATACAACAAACTTGATTTTTTTACCGTTTCTTGCTCGATACTTGCTACATAACGGTGACAGATAGACGCTTTAACTATTCACAGAATATTTTGTTTCGGAACCCTTCGTGCGCGAGTCCCACTCGCACTTGGCCGATTCTCAATCAGATGAAGATATAAAAAGTCAATCAGATGAATTACAAAATCACAAATATACGATAGGAAAAATTTAAGTCATGTAAAAATTATAAGGTTGCGTCATCATTTACTAGTCAAATCATTTACTGCAAAATTTGTCTTGTTTGTAGTACAACGCAAGTGGTACTATAGATGTTGCTCCATCCCAATACGATGGTTAAAGAACGATAGGAAAGATTTAAGTTATGACGTCATGTCATGTTAGCTCAATTGGTTAGAGCATACCCCGGCTCAAGGGGTGGATGGACGCGGGTTCGAATCCCGCACATGACTTAAATTTTTCCTATCGTATATTTGTGATTTTGTAATGTAATCCGCATAGCAGGCGTTATTGCAAACCTAACAATATTAAAAAAATCAACCAGATGAAGTCCAGTAGTATGGATAATGACCGCACGGTCCATGTATAATAGTTAAATTATTGTAATTAAGTACAAAATGCGTTTATTAAGATTCTGTATAAGTACAGCAGTCTCAATAGCCGAGTGGGTGCGTAAAACTACGAGTTCAATTCCCGATGAAGATGAAAATTTCATACTCTAAAAATTTGTAAACGTTTTATTGTTTATTCAAACCACTAGTTATTACCTATACAATAGATTCCCCTATTTATCATTAACCAACAATAATGTTCTAAAGTTGTGCAATTAAAACTCTCCAGAGAGCAATGAATATGCTTATATCGGGGCCGTCAAAGTTATCATTAAAACTTGTAGTTTTGCAGCTTTATGACTAATGTTTCAGTGTGTTTTAGCTTTTATAAATTTGCTAATGAATGTTTAGTACCTACTTAATTATCTGTCTCATTATAGCTTTGCTACGGTATACTCACAACCCTTTTGTTTGAAGCGCTCGTAGCGTACTTTGCTTAGCCGTGCTTAACTGATCAGCTAAGTTAAGCAACATACGCTGCGGTCACGAGTTGGATAGGCGACCGCTAGTGATTTTACTACTGAGCGCTTCCGGGCTTCGGAAGGCACGTTAAGTCGTTGGTCTTGGTTATTATCTTAGGATGGCAGTCCATTATAGCATGCTGTTAGGGCATTTAGCGAATGCTCAGCTGACTAGCTACCACCCTCAAGTAGAAAATCTGTCGACAAGCCCCTAACGGTGTGTTCCGGCTGCTGTCATTGATAGCCAGCAATTCTAAGTTAGCCTGAACAAAATTTTCGTTTCATCATCACCTACCATCAGATAAGATAGTGGTCAAAGGTTAGCGTATCAATCATAAAAATAAACCTCTAGATCCCTTCCTTCCTATCTCTTCCCCAGAGTGTTTTAAAAACCGGTTTAGGGGGCTTTTTTCTGATTTTAGTAACTTTGAAGGTAATCTTAAGAGGATCATTATTTAGATTCAGAAAAGATATATGTCATGAACGGACGTTTTGGCAAATCCGTGATGCTGTTTTTCATAACTGCTTGTTTAATAATTAAAAAGGAAATCTCAAGTCCATCTGTTTAAGTGATATAGGTAGGCATTATTTTCGCTAATTTTAGACAAAAAACGGTCGTAGCCACCACGTGCAGCGCGCATTGAGTTTGAATATTATTGAATTCACGTTTTGTTTTATTTTCCGTTGTTGGGCAGCTTAACACACAGCACAGCTTTGCGATGATGCCCTAATCCGTGTAGCGTAGAATTATGGCAAAACCCCATCCCTTTAGGGCATGCATATATTCACAACAAATGCTGTGCCATAAAATAATCGTCATCTTCATACGAAAATTATTGTATAAACGTTTGAAAATTACATATTGTACTTGTTATGATTAATTTTGGTTTTATGACCACCTCCTTGTCTATTGCCTGCGTGCCATTTTGAGATGTAGTTATAGATCATTAATAGGTTTTTTTTAATGTTATTGTGACGGAGCAAGCTCGTGGCCCACTTGATGTTAAGCGGACTAACTTCTGCCTATAACAGATGCATTTCATCACAAGTCACGAATTGCACTGCGCCCATCACCTTGAGACATAGTTGTTAAGTCTCAATGAGGTTAGCACAGTTTTAATAGATTTTATATGAGCTCCTTATTGGAGGAATGATTATAGGTAAAATAGAGCCCTATAATTGATAATCCATTGTCTGTCTGGTCTCAACGACCGCGTGTCACGGTATCTAGCTCAAAAACATAAAGAGATGAAAAACTAAAATTAAAAAAAACTATAGCATATTGACCCAAGCTCGTCCATAGACTAACAATTTAATTAAATTGCATTATTTTTAAATTGGCTTTAGTATATGAAGCAGTGATAGCTCAGTGGCATTGGCTATGCACTGCCGCGCAGCAGGTCCATGGTTCGAATCCCGCCGCGGGCTTGAGCTTCACTGCATGGTGGAAGGGCATTTTGCGAATGGGCATTCGCAAAATGCCCTTCCTAGCCTGGCTAGCGACCACCCTCAAGTAGAAAATCTGTCGCCAAGCACCTAACGGTGTGTTCCGGCAGCTGTCCTTGAGAGCCAGTGAAATTACAGGCACATGAGACTTAACAGCTATGTCTCAAGGTGACGGGCGCAGTGCAATTCGTGACTTGTGACGAAATGCATCTGTTATAGGCAGAGGTTAGTCCGCTTCACATCAGGTGGGACTCGAGTCTGTTTTGTCACAATAACATCAAAAAATCTCTTATATATTTTTTAAATATACATATTATAACAACTTTGATGCTCGATTAAATACGTGCTTTTACAATGTACTAATACGACTACGTACTAATTACGAAAGGTTTCACCACAATATTGTGAGCACGTGAATTCAAGTACGTGAAATCAATAGATATGATGATTGGGTACTAAATATCACGAGGTATTAGTTTTTCGAGAATATTATACCAATTATATATCCCAACTTTTTTTTTTTTCAATATTTCAGGTGTTAGTACTGTATCGATGTGAAACTGAAACATGAAAGCCTCCGGAAGAAAACTGCCATGTTTACAGAAGAGAAATACATAACACATTGCTGTTTATTTCATCGGCCATAGAAGAAAGAGTTTTGCTGTCATTCATGAAATGTGATGTACTTAGCACATATGATTACCGTCTTCAAAGGAGATGAATAATTGTAAGTAGCATTTGTTTTTATTCTCGAATTTTCAGTTTTTTTTTTATTCGGCTACCAGGTATAAACTTTTACTATCAAAACTCTGAGCGTTTATTTTATTATTAAAATACTTGTATAAAATTCTAAACGATTTATTGGAGAAAAATACTAGTATATGACAAAAACGCATTGTTAGACGAAACAAATTTTGATTTAGTTTAAATTTTTAATTAATTAATTTTTAAGTTAAAATTAATTAAAAAGTAGGCTTGTTTCCCTCAGGTCCCGAATGTAGAATCCCCGAAATGTTGAATTCCCACATTAAACCATATAATTCTCATAATATAGATTCCCAAAATGTTGAATCCCGGTTGAATATCCAACATGCTTATTTCATAAAATGTAGACACTTGTAAAGCATATCCCCGTGGGGTGCTGGGTTATAATTGCACCTCCCCATATCATCCCGTGGGTGTTGTAAAAGGCAACTAAGGGAATAATTATACTGGAAGGTGGGCAGCAGCGCCTTTTGAAGAATTACTATCTTACACTGCGAGGCCCAAGCCGCCAGCCAAGCGTGGGAATTACGGCAAATACCCCCTTAATAGGGGAGGCTGTGTTCAGCAGTGGACGATCCGGCTGATACAGTAAAGCTTAACTACATGTAGACAAGTAGCTTTGCTTCTTTTTCCCTCTGTGTCACATTTGATCACAATCATTATCAATATTCAGATTTTTTTATTTAATTAATTATTTACGTAACCCATAGTACTGTATCAGCCTCCCCCATTAAGGGCATGTTTGCCATAATGACCCACGCTTAGCAGGCGTCTTGGGGTAAGCAGTTCCTCAGAAGGAGCTGTTGTTCACCTTCCGTACACCACCTTTCTCCTTTAACAAGACAAGATTGGGGAAGGGGGGGGGGGGAGGTATTCATATTTAAATTAAATAGAAATAATATATTAACTACTTTGTGGACATGATGTTGCGTGTTCTAAATGAGAAATTTTGATCACAGGATAAAATCTAAAAAAAAAGGAATCTCAAGATAAAATTATGAATTAATGTAAATATACCATGTAGTCTTCGGCCCAAATGTAAAATAATTACGTATATATTTTTTTAATTTCAGGCACGATTTGATTGGTGTCTACAAGATAAGCGAACCCGACATTCCTATACTCGTACACTAAAAATAAGGTAAGCTACTCAGCAGTCTTTAATTATAGTTCTGTGCTCTAACTAGTTAACAACTGTATGTCTCAGTGTGACGGGCGCAGTGCAATTCTTTCGGACGAAATGCATCTGTTATAGGCAGAGCTAGTCCGCTTAATATCAGGTGGGTCTCGTGCTTGTTCCGTCACAATCACATTAAAAAAAGTAACATATTTAGGTAATTATATTTTTCATGTCTTTTGTCATAATGCTATGATAAATGAAGGCAAATAATATATTAGCCTACATACAATTAAGACTTTTAGGTTTTCGACCTACATTAAGTTTGGGATAAGAATAAGAAGATGACAATCCAAAAACCCCTGTGGGGTCCCGAGCTAGAATTGCATCTCCCCATATCTTCGTAGTCATAAGATACAACCAAAGACTCTAGACTTCTTAGAAACTAACTCTAGGTTACCCTGAACAATACCTTCGACCACATCATTTACAATCAGGTGAGATAGTAACCTATCAAAAACAAAAAAAACAAAATTTCCAGAACGGAAGCAGCAGCTCCTTTTGACGAACTGCCATCATTCCCTGCGATCCTCAAGCCACTTGCCTAGTGTGTTGGCTATGGCAACTACCCTCCCCCTTAATGAGGGAGGCTGTAATCATCACAAAGGCTATATAAAATACTGAGAATACAATCGAAATGATCGATATTTAGCCGGGTCGTCGTTGATTAACACCCAATACTATGAATGAATTGCAACAAATTTGACTATGGTTTTACGTTTTTTTTATTGCTGATAGGTGAGCCTTTTACCACAATCTCTCTTGATGGTAAGTGATGATGTGGTCGAAGGTGTTAAACAGCTTAACCTAGAAGTACTGGTTCTCAAGGACAGCTGCCGGAACACACCGTTAGGTGCTTGGCGACAGATTTTCTACTTGAGGGTACCAGGCGGGCATTCGCAAAATGCCCTTCCATCATGCGTTGAAACTCAAGCCCGCGGTGGGAGTCGAACTACGGACCTGCAGCGTGGCAGTCCATAGCCAATGCCATTGAGCCATCACTGCTTCAAGTCGTAGTTTGTTAAAGTTTCATATTCAACCTTTTTCTCAAGCTATAATTAAGGAACAATTTGATGGTAACCGGTAATGATGCAACCTAGCCGTAGGTTTCTTAGAGAGGATCAGGTGTGAAAAGGTTTTTGTTTCGTACCATTGCAATGTTTCGGAATACAGTTTATGATACGCAGTCAAATTAATAATTACTTTTTAAAAATAACAGTTGAGTTGAGAAACTCCTCCTTTTTTTGAAGTCTGTTAAAAAGATAAAGGGTGTTTCATGAATATGAACAAAACACCTATAATGAGGCTGCCTCGATGATAATTAGAATTAGATTTACTTTTTAAATGTATCTACTTGCAAATACACGAGTAAACAAATATATATTTTAAGAATTGTCAATTCAGTTACTTCATTTTCTCCGTACACTTTTAAAGTCGTACTTGTGTTAGAGAGTCTCGCTCCTCAGTACTAGGATAGATTATGTATATACATCTTTTTTTTAGTTAATCGTTATTTATAACACACTACAAACTAAACACTAAAGCTAATGCAACGAAAGCATTTAGGCAACTTAAAAGTCATTGCCATTTTGAGATACGTTGTGATGTATCGGTGTAGAGTGAGGGTGCTTCATAGAATTTTAAGTGACTCAAGGAAAGCTGTTGAAACTCAGTAGCAAAATAATAGTACATTTTTAAAATGACCTTGGGGATCGAACCATGGACCTTCGTCACGGCAGTCCATAGCTATTACCGCTCGGCCATCATTGCTTCAAAACTTAAATGTTGTGAAGTGAGAAGATAGTACGTTTGCCTGATGGCAAAGGCCTTGTCTGTACATTTTAGTTGTCCATCTTCGTTCGGCATGACACTGCACTGCACTTAACCGAGACGTTGTTATGTCTCGTTTACTAAATTCATAGATTATAGAGCTCCACTACACAAGCATGACACTGCACTGCACTTAACCGAGACGTTGTTATGTCTCGTTTACTAAATTCATAGATTATAGAGCTCCACTACACAAGGTAAAGGGTACTTGTCCGCTTGTTCTAATCGAATAATTCTTTCATTTTCAGGGCCTTTTCAAGGTGTGAGGCAACAGCCTCAAGATAGTACCTACAGCGTCAGAAAATGGTCGTGCATCATCAGAAAATGTGTAAGCATTTTCAATTGATCGCTTCGTAGCAGCGCTTCGCAACGCTTTGCAATGCTTGCGTGCCAATACCTTTTAGTGTGAACGTGATACTTATAATATTTATACCATTTTTTTTCTTTCGACTGTCATGAACTAAACTCATATTTCTAAATCATCTTCATCAATCTCGGTGGCATTGGCTATGGACTGCCGTGCAGCAGGTCCATGGTTCAAATCTCGCCGCGGGCTTGAGCTTCACCGCATGGTGGAAGGGCATTTTGTGAATACCCGCCTGGCTACCGACCACCCTCAAGTAGAAAATCTGTCGCCAAGCACCTAACGGCGTGTTCCGACAGCTATACTTGGGAGCCAGTAATTCTAGGTTAAGCCTGTTAACACCTTCGACCACATCTTCACTTACCATCAGGTCAGATTGTGGTTAAAGGCTTACCTATCAGAAAAATTAATAAATAATAATAATAATAATAATAATGAAGCGTGACTTAGTAATTCTAGGAGTAATAGGAGTAATCCTAAGACACAATAATTAAAACATAATTATTGGAATACATGACATAAGCAGTTGGCTTGCACTGTAATATTGTTTAAATAGTACTTACAATTGTTACTAATAATTTAGCTTTGAATATTAGTTAGAAAAGGTATTTGTTATAAATCGGAAACAATAAAAATTTATGAAGCTCACTATTGTTTCATTGCACCTCTCCTACCAGAATACAATGCTAAGCTTTTATGAGAAGCTTATATTACGCTTTGCTTTAAGCTTCTTTATAATTAAAAAGGCTTCTTGTGTTGTCTTGCTTGACTCTTCGAGCGCACGATGAGTCAAGACCCCCTGAACATGCTTCGTGTAGAAGAGAGACTCGTCGAAAACTATTGGGGCTAGGCTACGTGGCATTTTTTTAACGTGATTGTGACGGAGTCAGCACGAGCCCCACCTGATATTTAAAGCGGACTATGTCTATAAACAGACGCATTTCAACATTTTCGAATTTCACTGCGCCCGTCACCCTGAGACATACAATCGTAAAGTATTATGTGCCTGTGATTCTACTGGCTCTTAAGGACTGCCGCCGGAACGCACTGTTAGGTGCTTGGTGACATATTTTCTACTTGAGGGTGGTAGCCATTTTAGCTAGCTAGTGTTTCTGATGTCACGTAGGTTTAATTAAAAAAATATTTAAATTGTCACTAGATATATTTTTATCAACTATTGTTATAAAATATATAAATTGATGTTACCTTAAAATATTTTTAATTAGTTATTAGCATTTAATTTTATTAAAGATTTCCGTAAAGTTCCTGAATATATTGATTAAATTAATGAAAATAAACAAATAAAATACTTGTCCTAATACATACTATGATTTAGTTTTTAGATAGGATATTGCTAAATCAATTTTTATTTAACCACGTTACACGCCTTCTAACTAAGTAATACATAAAAAAGCATTATATTGAAAACAGATATTAAAATAACATATTTGTAACATATAATTTTCCACGAGCACTATTTGATAGGACAGGTTTTTTTCACCAACACTTTAAATACTTTACACATAATCATTTCATACACGAATTCTATACATGTGCCCATTTTAATATATAAACAGCCACTTAAAAATCTCTGTTAAAGGTATTAATTTGACCCCTAGCAATAAGTATACAGTAAAATATTGTTTACTTATCTAGATTGTATAGGTTATAAAAATATGACTACTCTTATATTTAAATATTTCTGTCGTAATAAATAACTGCAAATTTCTTTATCACGATAGAATTTTTATTAGTTTATTCAGTTTTAATTTATTGAGATTTGCCAAATATTTATATTATCATTTAAGTTTAATATTGCACTATCATACTATATTGTCGGCCAATATCTCTTACATTTGATCCGCATCTGATACCTACCTACCTATATAAACTTTAGAAACAGCGACAGGAGCGCCACCGAGTTACTTTTTCCGAAACTAAATCGCGCGCGGAAAAAAATCGCGCTACTAACGTCATCTCGTAGCCGCCGCCAGAATTTTTCCAACCTCCGGTCATAACACTCGGCCACGTGCATTTGTTTTGGTTGGCTTTTTTCTGAAAAAAGATCGCATACATACCGGCTCACCTCACCAGCGTCGTAGGTGCTCCAAGCAAAATGGTCGTCATTTTTTTCTTCTCTTTTCAGCCATCTGTCCGTCCTTTTCGGTCAAAAATGCGATCGTTATTTCTGTTCCGGTGCGACTGTGTGCGTCTAGCGGCCAACGCGTAAGATATACGCCACAATTTTGCTATTGCAAATTCAATTCTATTTTGTTGTAAATTAGAACTATTTTGAAATGTGTTTCAAATAGTCTTACGTCTAATGGCGGACGGAGAAAAAATAGAAATATAGGAGGCACGGCGTGTACGATAAAGAGAGCGGGAGTCGTTAACGATTCTGCGCCGGAAAGTTGCGCAGATTGCGTTTTTGGTGCTTTTTTTGGGGGCATCGCCTCACACCAGCGGGTGTTTTTTATGGCTGTCTTTTTCTAGCGCGTGTTCTCGCTCCTTACGGTTTGAGTGTGTACAGGGGGTAGATATGTAAGTGTGCGTGTCCCGACGGGGGCAAGCACCTAGCGCTAGATTTTTGCGTGCAACTTCCTAGATAGTTGATCGCGTATGTATGCGTGGTACATAATGAGATGTCACAGCTATGTGCTGGTAAATAGAGCTGGGACAAAGCGTATGTACGTGTGTTGACGCTGATTAATCATGGGTCTTTCATAATTCCGCGGGCGTGCGGCCTACAATACTGTTATAACTTTTAACTAGACGGGAAATCCATTTAGTTTACCTGCGCCTCCATGTTTACGGCTTTAGGGTGGTTTGATGGATTATGCACCAATAATTTGACGTGCAAAGGTATAAAATTCTGCTTGTTTTTTCCTATCATAAAGTTATTTTTACGCTACTAACTAATGACCATAGCTACGTATATTTCTATGCATGTATTTATTATGCATAGAGTAGATAACTTCTTGACCTATCCTGTTAACAATGATCATACATAATCTGAAAAGACGAGCTAACCTTATGTGGGGAACAGACGAATCAATCATATATGGAGAAAAGATAAGCTAACCTTATCTGGATAAGAGACAAGCTAACCTTTGCTATCTGTAGAAATAACAAGCTAATCTGATCTGGAGAAAAGACAAGCTAACCGTATCTGAGAAGATGAGTTAACGTATCTGGTGAAAAAACGAGGTAACCTTACCTATCTTATTTGGTGGAAAATGCCATGAGCTTCATAAGATACGATTTTAAAATTAAACTTCATATTTCAATTCTTACTAATTTAATATGCTACAATATGTAATTGACAAAGATCTGGTGACTCCGATACTCCTTATATCTATTCTATTTCTTCTCATCAACAGCTGGAAACTTCTAGCTGAACACAGCCTCTCCAAGTCCAAGTTATGGACTTGGCTTTTGAAGAACTGCCATCTTACACTACGTTCCTCAAGATACCCGCCAAGCGTGGAGATGATCTCAAGATACCCGCCAAGCGTGGAGATCATCTCCACGCTTGGCGGGTATCGTGAGGAACGTAGTGTAAGATGGCAGTTCTTCAAAAGGCGCTGCTGCCTAACTTCTGGTATTTTCTCTTCGTTGCCTCACACAACTCCCACGGGAAGATGTGGGTATATCTCATACCTCTGAATCACTATCTATCCCTGTTAAAAAAAATTGCGAAAGCTAGCGTTTATATTTTACCCACGTGGATTGCCAAATATGATAAGGTTCAAAAAGGCGATCTGCCATAAAACCGTACCCAAAGTCTATAACAGATATTCATATTTTGTTAGTCAAAGACTATTTTACCGACTCCGCTTAGAAGGCAAGATAAGGATATGAAACTGGTGATGATGAAGGAAATTGCAGTTATACATTTACCTCATCTAATAACATATCAAGCATTCTTGAAAATACTGAAAAAGGAAACCTGCACCGTCAAACCCAATTCTGCTAAAGAGAGAGACCTTACTCTATCATAAGTGAACTTAAAGAGGTCTTTATTACCAGGACCTGATATACTTAGACCAATATTTCAGTTCACATTCCATGTGAAATGGAACAATACCCAAGCGTAGACCATTCTATTCGTTTCGGGTAACCTAATAAAAAAACACTGCTCTGGCCGTAAATATAAAATACACATACGACCTTTTTATAATACTATACTTTTTATTGTTTTACCGAAACATATTTCGAATAAAGAGGAGATTGGAACAAAAGAGGTAGTGGATATCCTTGCTTGCTGTTGCGGCATATTTCAGTTCCAGCAGACTTTAGGCGAGGGTCTACCCTCATTAGCCCTGAGGATGAGTGCTGGAGGCACTTCACCTGAGACCGATGCAGTAGGCATAGAGGAGCTGACGACAGGGTTAAAGGCATCAGGCACTGCTTCAAAAACTAGCATACCTATTGTAAAGATCATGTATACTTCTCATTGATACACAGATCAGTCACATAATATAAGTAGTAGTACTCTATAGCAATGCCTTGATATTAAATATCAAATGGGAAACGCAATTTAATGCCGTGTAGAAGACTTCGACGGAATGTACCGAATGCAAAGCAGTGACGGCCCAGTGGCAACATCTATGGACTTCCAAGCAGGGGATCATTACTTCGAATTCCACCGTGGCGAATTCGAACTAATGATCCCCACTGCATATCGGTATTAGGGTATTTGATTATTTTTTTTCATGTACAAATTATTTCAACACAAAAATATTTATATTAAAAAAAAAAGTAATCCAATAATTTGTAAATGTGATTTTCGTTCAGCACGCGATATTTAGAAGAAAAAAGCCCAGGCTCTTCTTGAAGAAACCAATTTTTTGTATGTTACTGTGACGGAACAAGCTCGAGACTCACCTGATGTTATGCGGACTAACCTCTGCCTATAACAGATGCATTTCATTATAAGTCACGAATTGTACTGCGCCCGTCACTTTGAGACATAGTTGTTAAGTCTCATGTGCCTGTAATCTCACTGGCTATCGAGGACTATACTGCCGGAACACTTTTTTGAAAATTTGTCGCCAAGCACCTAACTATGTGTTCCGGCAGCTGTCCTTCTAGGTTAGCCTGAACAACATCTTCTACCACATCATCACTTACAATCAGGTGAGATAATGGTCAAAGGCTAACTTATCAGGCATAAAAAAAACACACACCGTTAGGTGCTTGGTGACAGATTTTCTACTTGAGGGTGGTAGCTAGCCAGGTGGGCAATCTCAAAATGCCCTTCCACCATGTGGTGAAGCTCAAGCCGGCGGTGAGGATCGAACCAGGGACTTGCGGCAGTCCATAGCTATTACCGCCCGGCCATCATTGCTTCATAGTAAAATTAAAAATTCTCAAAACATCATACAACAGTACTATAACGACAACTTTCCTGAGAGAACAACAGGAACGAACGGCTTAACGTACCACCTGAAGCAGGTGTACAGACCCACCAACTTATCTGTTCAGGTGGCAGAAAAAAGAACTACAACATTCCTTCAAATTGTGACAGTTTGTTGTTGATTTCCTTGACCAGTAGCGCCCTCGAGAACTGCACAGTTAAGTTGGTGGTACCATAGCTCAGTAGGAAATACCATTAGCGGTCACCCATCTCAGTTAAGATCACAGCAAACATTGTTTAACCTACAAAGCAAGGTCAGATACGAGCGTTTCATTTAAAACTATAATAGTATACCTTAGTGGTTTTTCGCCAAAAAGATATTTTAATATTTTAACATAAAAATATTTTACTATTTTAACAAAAAAATAAACGATTTCAAATATAAAATACACATTATTAGGGTTAAGTCAAATATTACTCATCACATTTCACTAAAATTTAAATGGGACCTCATTACAAGCCCACATATATAAAAAAAATATCATTATCAGTACAATATGAAAAGAGTTATAAGATAACGCACACAACAACAACGGTCGAATTGAAACCTACTTAATTTTTTGGAGTAGGTATCCGGCTGCCTCTTTGATCGAGTGTCTAAAGATTCGTCTAAAGGGCTCGATCACAACACAGCACAGTTATTGGATTTTTCTAACTAAAAATATTCAATAGCTATCTAAAGCTTGAAGCTGTGCCCAGTAATAGTATAGGCAATTGTACATCAACACACATAAAGTCGTGGGTTAACCGTTCTTTGATCATATTGATAACAATTTTCTTAACTTTTCCATAGCCTTGCCTTTATCGAAATGGCTAATTAACTATGCTAAAAATGCAATGCTTGCGTAGACTTGCTACGAAATATTTGAAAATAACGGTCTACGCTTACAACGAACTCGGCGTATCTCTACGAATCGTGTATCGTTTCCCGCCCTTTTAAAATGTTGCTTTACAGTGACATCTAGTGAGATCTTTGAGAACTACTTAGAGTTGAAAATCTAAATTAATATGTAACGCAAGTGGCGTAATGCTTATAAATTTAGTTTTATTTATTTATTATGGTCAATGAAATCTTAAAATATAATAAACACACTGATGCAATAAATATGAAATTGCAGATATAAAATTTAATACCAGTATTGAAAACAGCGCCCTCTGGCAGTGAGTAGCAAAAGCACAACAATTGGGTACGAAGGATTTAAAACTCCCTTCGCTAGAATAAAATAAGGGTGGTCACGGACAAAATTGTGGGCATTTAGCGGGGATTTAAATGAACGTAGGTGTTGTATATTAAGTTCTTTTCGATTCACTTCGGAATGTATTGTTATTATTATAAAAAGCTAGTTGTGTATGGGGCCCAAATTTTACTATCATATATAATAATTAATGTTTCTTATAACTATGATGATATATTAGCAAATTTAAGGAGCTACTAATTATTCTAATATCTGCTAATTACTCTAGTTAAGTATATTAGATCAGATCAAGTTGGTTGTTCATGGAATTATCATAAAAAAATAAAATTATTTTTATTAAATTTATTAAAATACATGTTATTTTGATTTACGAATTTCATAAAATCATAGGGAGTCATAATGGGGATCCCAAGTTTTCGGGCGAGAATAGGTATACCTAACGAACTGTATACCTAACTGGGTAGGTTAATAAACCTTTATGAGGAAACTGGGGTGTTAAATAACAACTCAGAAGCTAATGACACTGCATTTATTTATTTATTTTTATATGATTAGTTTCCCACAAGCATACGGCCCGCCTGATGGTAAGCGGCTATCGTCGCTTATAGACATCTGCAATACCATTAGTACTGTCAATGCGTTGCCGACACTTATGGACCCTGTTAATCCCCTGTCATGCATGTATAAATAAATACTTTTTAATAACAAAATCAAAGACGCTGCTGCAATAGCATATACTGCTCAATATCATAAACATATTTTTTTTCAACAGGCAAAAAACAATAATTTACCGAGCGAATGCTAAGCGCGAGAAATGGACACAGCATTTTAGCTTAGGCAAAAATGCTTTCGTTTGTCTGTCCGATGGCTAAGCTTATTTAAATATACCTACTTTAGACTACACTTAAGATTTTGGGCGCCAGTTTTCTACTTGAGGGCCAGGCCAAGAGCTAGCTACATGGGCACTCGAAAATACTTCTACCATAATACAGTAGCGACTGCCATACTAAAACAACAACTATGACCGACGATTTAACGCGTCTTCTAAAGTACGAAAGCACTGAGTAGGAATAAAAAAAATCGTTCATCATCACATGACATCAACTTATTGAATAAAGCCTCCTCCATTTAGGGGGATTTGCCATACTCCCCAACTAAATTCCATAAATTCAGCTAAAATTTCAATTTATTTTCAGAAGTGATGAGACGGTCAAGTTGCCCGCCTGATAGTAAGCGCCAAGCCTTTCCTTTACAGTTGCTGTGTTATCCTTATCGGTGTTTGACATAGTACTGCAGTGGTCTTTCGAAGACCAAGTTCATAAGTCTCGATCAACCAGTGACTCCACTTACTACAGTACCTTTCACGTCTAAACACAGTAATTGTGCTTGCACACTACTGATTCGTTTGGAATGCAAAAGTTTAGGTCCAAGCCTTGCTTATAATGTAGGTACTTACTTATATATATACTGACAGCGCTCATTCAAGGTATCTACATGAATTATATTTTTAACTTGTTCTTAATATTAAACTGGTTATCATATCATCAATCGTTAATCAATACATTTACTAAATTAATAAATCTCACAAAGATCTACCCACATTAATGTCAAATAAAATTACATAATAACCATTATTCCGTTCAATTAAATGTCATATTAATCAAATGTCAAATTTCTGGCATCAGCCATCATGAACTTTACAGTATTGCCAACTTATAATCTGTAATAAAATATCAATAATAATACTAAATTATGAATATTGGTAATTTACGTATATTTATTCAGTTACGGAATAATAACATTTATTAAGAAGAAAATCAAATAATTTCCTAACCTTGTAATCCAGTTGAATAATAATCGATAAAGTGTCAACTTCACATAGTGAGAGGCCTTTTTGAGAATGCTTGACTGATTATATATAGGTACTATATAAATATTTAAGTAGAAAATCTGTTGCTAAGCATTCATCAGTATTCTCCAGCAGCTATCCTTCAGATCTAGTAATTCTGTGTGAAGCCTGTCAACCATCCTCGATACATTATTTACCAATAGGAGAGGTCAAATACCTACTGCCTCCCAGGAAACAACCCTTGCTATCTTAAACAGGGATTCATCATTGGAAATGTTGACACCAAGGAGGGATCCTTGGTGTCAACATTTCCAATGACGTCCAGTTCCGAAATCACCTTGAAGGCAAAGCCAAATTGGCATCAAAAAAGCTCGGAGTGCTCAATATAGCGAAATAGTACTTATACTTTATTAGTCGCAAATTCGTCCCCATTTAGAGTACTGCTGTCACCTCTGGGCGGAAGCACCTGGATACTAGCTTGGGCAGTGAATTTGCCGTGAGAACCGTCGACGACCTTACAAACTGTACGAGTAAGTCTTAGGAGAGTCCTTGCCGTCTTATGTGTCTTCTACAATGGATCTACTCTGAGGAACTGTCTGACACGATGCCTTTTTCTCATTTTTCCTTTGCACAGCTAGTCGGCGTCAGAGATTCCGTCCTCACACCGTGGAGCCAGAATTGTCATGCACTGTGCAATTGTAAAGGCATTTTCTCCCACATACACTTTTACTACACTCACTTTTTTCTGATATTTTTCCATCTTGATTGTTGACTTTATCAAAAACTAACAAGGTTACATTTGCATTAAAATAATGACTTTAAGGCGAACGCTGTCGCTTATGGTGGAGAATCCATAATTTATATATACGAGTACTTTTATTTAATTGCTAGCTATTGTGGGTACTTGATCTCGTACGTGATACCCACGTCTACAACTGAACTATATACAACACTACAGCTACTACAATAAAAGCATTTAGAAAACCTATAGGTCATTGCAGACTCACAGGCATTCCAAATGCTCCAATGCCCTCTACCGGTTAGCAGCGTGCCCAACATGCTAGCAGCATTGCCCCTTTTAATTGCAATGCTTGCATTGGATTGATTGCATTTGAAACAGGTAACTGAAATGTTTAATATTTTTAAGGCTTTTATTATATCGGGTTATATCCAGTTTAGTAAAGAAATTAATCGAAAAAAAGCCCCTGCTGCACCTCTCGCTTGTACTACAATTTAGTTATCCGGGTTATTAATGGAATCATTTGCATTGGTGTGCAATAACTTGCAAGATAATATGAGGAACATAATTTTAAACTCAAGAATACCATGATCATGTAGAATGTTTTTGAAACAAAGATACACGTAGATAATACTGTAAAAATTGTGTAACGAGCAAGAATGAGACAAAAAGCTTCAACGCTTTTAAACGGACATTAAAATGCTGGCTTATCGTATTAGTGGCTGGCTTATATATAACAATATTTTAAACATGTATCTTTGATTATTTAGTTTTGAGAATCTTTATCATTATTTTTTATGTTAATGTTATACGTTAGAAATTATTTTGATATTTAATTTATGTACAAATGTACTTATAACATTTTCATAACCTTTTTGACGTGTATCTTAATACGAATAAAATACTAGTGACTATTATTTTTAAGATTACAAACTAATATTCCTATATAGTTAATATATATACCAGATAACCTACTTGGTCGACCGAGCTTCGCTCGGGGTTTTTTATAGCGCCATCTCACAATGCTCTGAGGTACCATTACGTTAACGTCCAATTACAGTAGTAATATCTGATTGTTAAATCCAGGATCTTTTACTAAATACTTACATATACTTTAGGTGTCTTACTCTATTAAAGAGAAAATTTGACTTCATTCATAGTTGAACTCATTCCACAAGTCTTTGAAGCATTTCCGGATCTCACGATCACTAGTGAGAGAGGCTTACCTAACAGAGCATAGGTACCTGCCTTGCAACTGGCTTACTCAATCATAGAATATGTACTGCATTGGCTAGGGCTTATGCATATAATGGAGCTATCTTGTTTCCTTCAATAGATTATTTTCGGGAATATTACAGACACCAAGCAAACAGTAGAATGCCTTTAATTAGGTACATTTGTACTTATTATAATTATTTAGCACCGTTATGTATTCTTTCAATATATCGAGTTTATATTTTGCGCTTTCTGATTTAACTACAGCTCAAGCAAACAAAATCAGGACAAAAGGGACTATTAGAACACTTTCGTTGCCATTGTATTGGATTGTTAAGCTTAGACGTTCGTGTCAGACCAAAATCACGTGAGGGAAGATACGGGCGGTCTCTGACATACATATTATGGTGACTGATTACACATTTTGGAGCACTCCGAAAATAGCTGGTTGTTTTGAATTTTAACCAAACAACTAGGTTAAGCAACGTCTAATGGGATCATGCCTTGGTTTGGTAGCTAGTGACTGATCGCATCGTGCTTAGGAAGCACGTTAAGTCGTCGGTCCAGGTTGTTGTTTTAGGATGGCAGTCGTCATAACATGATGATAGGGCATTTTAAGAATGCCCACCTGGGTAGCTACTAGACTCAAGTAGAAAATCTTTAGCCAAGGACCTCCAAGGGCATGTTCCGGTTTTTCAAAACATGCCCTCGGATGTCCTTCCGAATCAGTAAATCTAGGTTCATCATCTATACTTATAATAAAACTGTAACAGGTCCAATTCTGTACAATGAAAATATTTTGCAAAAAAAATTTGCGAGCACTCTGTAGCTGATACTGATGCCAAAACTGTATTTTTTTTTATTTTTGTCTGTCTGTCTGTCTGTCTGTATCCCGGCCGCGTATCACTCCAAAACTACTGAATGGAATTCAATGAAACTTAACACGATTTGAGTTCATATTACGAAGAAGGTTATTGTATACTTTTTATCCCGAAATTCAGCACGGTTCCCTCCGGAAAGGGGATGAAAGTCAAAATGTACACTTAGTTGTAATTTATTAACGCGTAGTCCGATATCAATTATTCTTTTTTGTTAGAATAGTGATGAGTGAGCTCGGAACCCCATAGGCAGCCCGGCACCCCACGGGCACCCCATGGGCTACTGAATGGAATTCAATGAAACTTAACACGATTTGAGTTTATACCACGAAGAACGTTATTGTATACTTTTTATCCCGAAATTCAGCACGGTTCCCTCGGGAAAGGGGATGTAAGTCAAAATGTACACTTAGTTGTAATATATTAACGCGTAGTCCGATTTCAATTATACTTTTTTTGTAAGAATAGTGACGAGTTAGCTCGGAACCCCACGGGCAGCTCGGCACCCCAAGGGCAGCCCGGTACTCCACAGGCATTCCGGCACCCCATGGGCATCCCGGCACCGCACGGGCAGCCTGGCACCCCACGGGCAGCCCAGCACTCCATGGGCAGCTCGGCACCCCACGGGCATCTCGGCATCCTTATTTAGATTTGCCAGCTTGCTAAGATAAAGCTCTAAAATCTGGAACATTCGCCACAATAATTTTTTTTAACTATCTATCTTTTGCCGGATACATTTTGGAGACTGCGCAATGGAAGTGTACAATCTAATATATTTTTGCTCTACCGTAAACAAGGAGAACCTCGGCAAAAAGATACCGTTTTATAATCGAAATTCCAAAAGAAAAACAAGATGGGAGTTATCAAACCCAAAGTAAAAAGCTCCTTTCTGAGCTATGCTATACTAAGAGTGCTTCACCACAGACTACAGCGTTGCTTAATATGAGATAAACAGTGCTCAAATGTGAATAATTATAGTTTGCAGGTACGGCAATCGCGAACGAAGTCGCAGGTACAGCTAGTCGATCATATAATCATTGACCATTAGGTGAGATTGTGGTCAAAGGCTAAAAAGGCATTCAAAAGATATAAAAACAAATGGCTCTAGAGAAAGCTGCCGGAACACACCGTTATGTGCTTGGTGACATAATTTTTACTTGAGGGTGGTCGCTAGCCAGGCGGAAAATCGCAAAATGCCCTTCCACCATGCGGTGAAGCTCAGGCCTGCGGCGGGATTAAAACTATGGACCTGCTGCGCGGGCGTCCATAGCCAATGTCACTGATCCATCACTGCTTCAAGTACTGTATCTGTAAAACTACTCCATCGATGATGATGAAATTTAAATGGGACTTGGAGATGAATGGGAATAACTTGGAGGTATATTCTATCCAGCAAAAGAAAAAACAATTTATAATTTTATTTTATTCGCGGAGTAATAGCGTAACATAAAAGAACCATTAAGTCGAATTGAAACCCTACTCCTCTTTTGGAAGTAGGAGAATAATACCGGATAGAGATTATTTTCCTACTTCCAAAGTAATGAAGCCGATAATCCCGAAACGTCTCCCGTCCTATTACAAAACCCATCGGAAGTATAGTTGCACCTGTGGCTCAGGTATAGGTATAGGATTATTTATTCATGAACGCAGTTGTACCTACCTATCGAAAGTAATGCTTAGAGGCTTGTGCAGTAGATGGTCAGAGACTTATGCGATGATACGTTCAACTTTAACAATATTTAATAATAGAAACTAAAAAAGGCACAATAAGTCATTAAAACAGCTTAATTAATCAATTTGTCTAAAACCAAGTGGGCAAAATTATCCAGCCCATTTCTATTGTTTACATACTAGCAGCTTGTAAATGTCAGCGTTGTCATAATCTGGTTGTCATCTTATTGAAATTAAATAAATCTGTTTGTTGGAATTAATCTTTTAATAACACATCTCTATCTCATTTACTACCGACTTCAAAAAAAGGAGGAGGTACTCAATTCGTCTGTTTTTTTTTATAGTAAATACTATCAAATCTGTGGCACTGCTATATGTAAGATAATTTTTTTAAAAAATAAACATCGAATATCCATATAATATACCTATAGCATTCAGTAGTATACATTTTGTAGTGCTCGCAGCGGAGCTAGCCTAGTTAATATCAAATATAGTATCATCATTATTTAGATAGGGATTCTAGGTAAGCCTGAACAACATCTTCGACCACATCATCACTTACCATCAGGTGAGATGGCGGTCAAAGATTAATCTATCAAGAATAAAAAAAAAATACCATTATTGGTATAATTACTGAGTCCTTACGTGCTTTTGCTTGCTGTGGCACGTTGCTGTCGTTCTGGTTGATGTCTTAAGCAGTTCTTATAGCATGTTGACATGTCTCTGTAACCAAGCACCTAACTGTGTGTTCCGGCACAGACAGACCTGTCTTTGAGAGCCAGTAATTTTAGTTTTCCCTGAATAAATTCTTCTACTGTATCACCTACCATGTAGTGAGATAGTAGTCAAAGGCTAGCCTTTCAGTATAACACAAAATCTTACTTACAAAAGTGCTTCGATATATATTGAAGAATACGAATATTGCGATATTTTAATTTTTACATGTTCTTCATGTAGGGTCATTGTTATCATTTTCTAAAAAAAAGTATAGAAGACGTTTGAAGCAGTGATGGCTCAGTGGCTGTGGCTATGGACTGCCGCGCAGCAGGTCCATGGTTCGAATCCGCCGCGGGCTTAAGCTTCACCGCATGGTGGAAGGGCATTTTGCGAATGCCCGCCTGGCTAGCGACCACCCTCAAGTAGAAAATCTGTCGCCAAGCACCTAACGGTGTGTTCCAGCAGCAGTCCTTGAGAGCCAGTGAAATTACAGGTACATTACAAGGTGACGGGCGCAGTGCAATTCGTGACTTGTGATGAAATGTATCTGTTATAGGTAGTGGTTAGTCCGCTTAACATCAGGTGTGGCTCGAACTTGTCTCGTCACATTAACATACAAAAAAAATACGACATATGTAATTGTATAGTAAAGTAATAATACTTAGTTTCACTTTTATACACAGTTAAAAACTTAACCATTAATTTAACATTTAACATAAAATCTGTATTAAAATATAATAACACTAATTGTAACCATATCTTTATCTAAGATTGCCATTTCTTAGTAGGTACTTATTACAAATCCCTAAAAATAACAGACTTATTTAGCTTACTGAATCACACTCATTACATACTCTTACTCTTCTTTTTTAGGTAACTCCAGTAACATCTTATTTAACGTGCTCTAAGACTAACCATCCAGATAGTAATTAAACAACTTTAAACTAAATATTTCCGAGGCAAAATGAACAGAACATTTACATAAACAAAAATGGTAGCTCACGTCAACCAGGCGATCCATCAGGCAAGAACGGCAAGAGGACTTCTGACACCTGTCCTGGGTTCAAAGTTGCTGCTGCGAACCGGGGATATACAAAACGTACATAAGTTCCAGACTGACGTATGCATCTCAGTTTGATACTTACTATGTTTAAGCACGAACGAGAAACGTGTCCAGGCACAGAAGAACATATTGCTCCGGATAACCACGGGAACCTGACGATACCTATGAAAAAACACAATCATAGCCAGAGGTACGTAATGGAAGTTCGTTGTCAGCATAGCAAAGTAGATGTGCAATGGTGCGTACAACGAGAACTTAGCTTCATAGACTAGCGCCGCTGAATCCTCCTCCTTGTCGTTCACTCTTGACAGAGTGGTCGTGGTTAATGATGCTGCATTTTCAATGACTAAAACAGCCCACAAGATGTGCGTCCACTTGTTGCGGTCTTCTGCATCTCGGAAACTGAACTATGGAGGTTGGCGTCGTAGCTTTGATGAGGTCTGTCCAACGCATTGGTGATCGACCGCGTGACCGCTTGCCTTCCACCCGTCCCTGGCCGGGACGGATTGCCGCTGAGTGCAAGGACAATAGATGCTATGCTCACATCACGTCCGCTCCCAAGGTCACCAACACATCATCAACTGAAGAATGAGCAGAAGTATGATAAACATCAGAAGGGAAGCATAAGAAAACTCATAAGAAATTACACATCATACTTCACGTAGAGCAGCACAAAACTGAGTAGCATGCGTGGACGAAAGAGATACCAAGTGGTCGTTCCACTTGAGAATATGCAGGTGAACTGGGTAGACGTATCACGTATGAAAAACCATCCGATTCCCAAAATAGAGTCTCAGGAGATATTATAATAATAAACTGCATCGAAGCGCTCGTAGCGAAGTTTACTTAGCTGTTCTTAACCGATCAGCAAAGTTAAGCAACGTCGCCCGCGGTCATGAGTTGGATGGGTGACCGCTAGTGACATTACTACTGAGTGCTTCCGTACTTCGGAGGGCACGTTTACCGTCGGTCCCGATTGTTGTCTTAGGGTGGCAGTCGTTTAGCAAGGGCATTTAGCAAATGCCCGCCTGGCTAGCTACCACCCTCAAGTAGAAAATCTGTCGCCAAGCACCTAACGGTGTGTTCCGGCAGCTGTCCTTGAGAGCCAGTACTTCTAGGTTAGCCATCAACCAGACAGCAACCAACATCTTCGACCACATCATCACTTACTATCAGGTGAGATAGTGGTTAAAGGCTTACCTATCAGGCATAAAAAAACATTGCTTAAAAAAAATTAAAAGTAGTCAGCAAAGAATTATGTCGAAGACAATTAAATTTACTAATTTACTTTATCCGTATGTATTTCGGAACATTATATGATAAATTAGAGAAAACATTTTGGGTCTCATTTTCTAAATGTTTGGTTGAAGTAAAAGGGGACTAAAATGCTTCGTCATATTTCGCCCAAAAAAGTACATTTCTGTTCAAATACAACCTTATCTTGGCACTTTTCGAAGCTTACCTAAAATAGGTATTTATAACATTCATTTGCAAAATATTACTTATAGCAATGCACTGATTTTCTCTATATATTTAATCATAATTACCTGCATGCCATTGAAATACATAAAATCAAAGGCGTGGTCTCGATATACATAGCCCCTCTTCTACTGGTCCATACATACATACATCCAGCACAAAATATTAAGTACCTACTTACCCATAAAAATATTCACATTGAAATTTGCCTATTCACATTATTTAAAACAATTTCTTTATCGTAAAATCAATTCTACTTCAGTAGTAATAGGTTTCAATATCATAATAATATCCATTCATAGACACCCTCATCTATTCATAGATAAAAATAGGGTATGGCCGACAAGGTTTAACGTATGGCCTATACATAAAGGGGAATTAGTTTAACATTGTTATTATATAAATTATGTATTTTCTGATTGGTTGTTTTAATGATAATAGATTTACTATCCAATTACTACTATATGATTTTATTAACTTTTATGGGTTGATTCCTTTTGGTCACTTTGAAGGTGAAGTTCTCTTCAGAGGATCATTGTTTGCATGCGGATAAGATAATATTATGTTATGTACAGACGTTTTGGCGACAGACACGTCTTGAAAGTTTTCATAACTCCTTGATTAATAGGTAAAAACGCTGAAATACAGCTGTTTTAATTGTCTTTATAAACTGCTCCTGGACTAATGAAATTTTACTTTCGATAAAATGTGACCAGCTCAAAACAAATCCTTGTTGAAAATTTAAAAAACGGACAATGACGTCTACGTGTAGTGTATTATTTTCCTTAATTTACGCGCGTTTCGTACACATAAGAGGTCGTAGCCGCCACGTGCAGCGCGTACCATTGAGATTGAACCTTAATTCATGTTTTATTTGAATTTCCACTGCGTGTGACTCGTTTACATTATATCTCGCTCCTGGAAACTTGTTACACTCTCTTATACCTCTCAGATAAAACAAGTTCTAAGAATGTTATTATTATTATGTTGTTATCATAAAAAATATCACTGAATATTATCAATTAGCATCGTCTCAATATAGGTATATCTTTATGCATCACGAAGCATTGATAGCCGAGCAGTAATAGCTATGAACTGCTGTACTGCAGGTCCATGTTTCGATTTCCACCGCCGTATGATAGGAAGACATTTTGCGGATGCTTGCCTGGTTGGTTACCACCCGCAAATAGATAATCTGTTGCCAAGCTCCTGCCAGGGTATTCCGGCAGCAGGCATATGAGTCTTAAGAACTGTATGTCTCAGGGCTCTCTGGGCATGTTCGTCACTTATGACGAACTGCATCAGTTATAGTTGCATGTTCTGCCACAACCTAATTTAATAGAAAAACTTATAAAATATGTGTTATAATTTTGCATGGTGGGGAGGCTCTTACGAAAGGCCGCCAAGCTTCCACCATCAAGTATAAAATCTGCCGCCAAGCACCCATCGGTGTGTTCCGGCATCAGTTCTTGAGAGCCAGTCATTCTTGGTTAGCCTTAAAACATCTTGAACCACATCATCACTTACTATATGGTGACATCGTGGTCAAAGGCTAGCTTCTTCTTTTTTGTACCTAGCTATAAAACAAGTGATAATGACAACCTCTTAGATGTAAGTCGTTTGTTCAATATTGATGTCAATAATGGGGGTTGTTAAAACAATCTAAAATTTACAGCCACAAAAAAGGCTTATATTATAGCCAATGTGAAAAGACCGGGCAAGAACATTGGAAGTATTATTTTTAAGTCTTTTTACAATATGTTACGTAATTATACAGATAAAAGACGGTGTTTTGGCAGTAGTGATATTTTTCATTTATCTTTGACATCTCAATAATCCCAACACATGTTCACAATTTCTTTTCTGACTCATTACTCTAATATCTCTAATAGATGGTCCCTATACTAGCTGATGCTTCACACAACAATCCATCGTCATTGTGAGCCTGAAAATATCCAATTAAGATCATATGCCTCTCCCAATAGAAGCGAAACTAATAAATTATCGGCTATCAGTAGTTGGTACCCAACCCTGTGGTGTGCTGGGTTAGAATTGCACCTCCTCGTATCAACCCGTGGGTGTCGTATAAGGCGGCTAAGGGAAAAATACTGGAAAGTGGGCAGCAGCACCTTATAAAAAACTGCCATTTTATACTGCGATCCCCAAGCCACCTGCCAAGCGTAAGGATTATGGCAAATACCCCCTAAATAGGAGAGGCTGTGTTCACCAATGGACGATCTGGCTGATATTGTACAGTACAGTACACCTACCAGCTACTTTCATGACGTAGTCGGTCCGAAATACCCGAAACAAACTAGCCAAGCTGTAGTAACCAATATTTGCAATCTGACTTATATTCAGCGTGCCCGAAGAGCTCATGCCATCCTTAGACAACAACCAAGACCGATCCAAAACACGGAAGCGCTCAGTAACATCTGTAATTACTAATTACGTCCTCTTTGATCAGTAGCTCTGACAAAATAGAAGAAAAGACGGAGGCTCGTAAAACATCAAACTGAAGCCACACTTTTATACATGTGTGCGATAAAAGTGTGGCCATATGAAAGCAAAAATAACTAAATTGTAGGATTTATGGGAGAAAATTTTTTGAAGATATAAATATACAGCAAAATCTGTTCGTAAGAATACTTCGCAATAACATAATATTATTTATATTGCGCAATATTATTATAATATTGCACAATCTTCACGGTTATTGTTTAATATGTTTCGCATTTTTTTTTAAGATATTCTAGACTTTACTTTCTCTAGGACAATAAATAATTGACCAAAGGCGTGTTAGGTTACGTATATGCTATGGTTTTGTCGAAGGTTCCGTAGTTGAAAAGAAAACTACTCGCCACGTAGTTGGATGTATCTTACTATATATATATGTTTGTCCACGTACTTCGCAGAAACCAGAAATTGTATTGCAAAAATTCTTATTTAATTTAATAAAATCCTTACAACTTAGGAGTTACTGTCATTTTTATCGAAATAGGTTCAGTAGTATTCAAGATATACTGTATCAGCCGGATCGTCCACTGCTGAACACAGCCTCCCCTATTTAGGGGGATGTGCCATAATCCCCACGCTTGGCAGGCGGCTTGGGGATCGCAGTGTAAGTTGGCAGTTCTTTAGAAGGCGCTGCTGCCCACCTTCAGTATTTTTCCTTAAATCGCCTCTTACGACACCCACGGGAAGATGCAAAAACTGCACACTTTGGAAAACAATTTAAAATGTATGTCTGGCAACACTTTTGTTTACATTTGTATTCGAAATTATAACCTAAATTGCGTTGTATATTATTAAAGAAAGAACATTATATTAAATATCTACGTGTAATACTCAAGTCGGTTTTTAATTCATTAATTCCGTTATGTGTGACTTGCGTAATGTGCGACGGTCTATCGTGAATGAGGACAAAATTGGCCGAATTTGGATACGTTTGTGTGAGTGAGTTGTGTCTTACATATCTACTCGTAAAATTGGCCGAATTTGATTCTTCATTTTTGATTTTCATTAGACTCCCTCTTTCTTATTCATTTCTCTGAGATTAGTTGTAGGTAATTACTTCTTGCAGTCACCCATCCAAGAAGGGACATCCAGAGATTTTCCTTATCCTATTAGTTATTGGTTATGTAATGATTTACGAATGACAACGAAAACGCTGTTACAAGCGCTTCAGGGATAATATAATTCAATTTCAGTGAATGCCATTAGATTTAGGCCTGAATTTTTTATGAACATTGGAATCCCTGCTCACTTCAGCGTAGACATGTTTAATTCAAAAGTACCCTCTTACTGCCATGTCGTTGTACCTAATCTCGACCGTTGCCAGCCCTCCATAAAGTACACGGTTTCCCTTCCAAAGCTTCCCATTTTTCTCCATTCTACCCCGGGGATATTAATAATATATCACCCTGTAAGAAATCTCGCATACAGGGCGAGGGAGGGTGGCTAAATGTGCCTCGAACCCTACGCGTTAAAACAAAAAAAAGACTGTACATGGAAATTTCAACTTTATATATGAGCCTACACGGTTGTGTTTTAGTTGTGTTCTAATCAACGCTTAATCACCACTGTCTCCAGCATAATATGTATGCTTAGATATAGCGGTACTTAGGCCTTTTTTGCAAAACAACTTTGTGACGCCTCGCGAACCAAGATGGCGGCGTGTTTGCCTCTCTACGTATTTTTTGTGTGTAATTATTTGCTTTTGAAAGGTTTAAATAGATTCATGTGTTGTATGTGAACGAAATCATGCGGAATTAGAGCTTGATTGTTGTTGGAAGGTATGCGTATATACGGGTATGCTTTGTTATTAATTTTATGTGATTGAAAACAAAACAGTTAGGTAGGTAATATTGGAAATAATGTTCTACTGCCTTAAGCTGTTGTTAGTGTATAGGTAGTTAAAGAATGCATTAATTTCAAATTTTATATAGGTATCAAGGGTTGCACTCGGTGAAATGTTGGTACTTAAGTCCATTACTCTAAGACTGTCTTCTGGTCTGCAATTTCCACAAAATTATGTTTGTAATATTCGGAAAAATCGTTTTCTATTTACAGTTTTCGAATTCAAAATACCAGGTACCTATCAAACAGAAACCTGGTAAAACAGGAGCATAGAGATTATGCTCAAGAACATGTATGGAAAAATTCTAGGGTTTTTATAGTACCAAATTTCTCACCTCGATTGGGAATCGAAGGTCTAGAATGTTTTTACTCTAAAAAATTGTAAGTCTGATATTCGCTTAGCACGTGATAGTCTTTCTTCTTAGTCGTATCCCATGACTGAGGGACGTGATTATGGCGTGCAGCCTGCGCCAACACTACTTCCCAAGCTGTGCTGTCTTGCGCCATCTGAATGGCGGCCTGAAGGGTTGATAGTGTTACACCCTGAGTCGCATCTGTCCATCGTGACTACAAGACTGACTTGGTCTCGCCTGACTATGACTTCAGAACTCTCTGCATGCAGATAGTTGATAGTCTTGTCAGAATATTGAGCTCTCTGAGGATTGACTCACTAGTCCGGCGTTCTGCCCAGGGTACTCGGAGCATTTTACGCCAGTACCACATTTCGGATGCGTCAATCCTTGAGCTCACACGTTATTGTCAGTCTTCCTGGGAATCAAAATGGATTCAACTTTACAGTGGGATCCACATATATACATGATCTCTCCGGAAGACTTAGTTCTGCTGCATATGCAGTTCTTAGGATAAGACAGTTAACAGACGTAGCTACTGCTCGCCTAGTTTAGTTCGCGTACTTCCACAGTGTTATGTCGTATGGTGTATTGCTGTGGGGAACTGCTGCTGAGATAGAGACAATCTTTATCCTACAAAAGCGTGCAATTCGAGTCTATAAAATATTGAGATATATAAAATGGATCCTTAGGGAATCTCTGAGGGATGTTTTTAAAGAAATTGATATTTTTACTTTACCAAGTCTGCGCATATATTTGAAAATATTATGTATTTTCGTAAAATTTGAATAAATTTAAATTAACCAGTGACAATAACAATTACAATACATGGAATAAAGATAAAATAGCGGTGCCAGGTTTTAGATTAGCAAAGACAAATAAAAGGTCCTTCTTAGGTAATTGTGCACGGTTTTATAATAAAGTTCCCAAACATATTACAACGCTCACAGAAGGGAAATTCAAGTTGCACGTGAAAAACATATTGATAAAAAATATCAACAACACAGTTTTTGATTACTTAAACGACAAAAATGCCTGGACAATTCTGCCTCTACCAATTTATCGCCTGTCACGTACATAATTTAAACAAATATTTTAATAACTTTATTAAATATAGTAAGTATGTAACACATTGTTAACAGATGTTTAAAAGAATAGCGATTAAACTTCGCTCGTAGCGAAGTTTAATCGCTCGTAGCGAAGTTTACTTAGCTGTTCTCAATCGATCAGCAAAGTTAAGCAACGTCGCGCGCGGTCATGAGTTGGATGGGTGACCGCTAGTGACATTACTACTGAGCGTTTCCGTGCTTCGGAGGGCACGTTAAGCCGTCGGTCCCGGTTGTCGTCTTAGGATGGCAGTCGTTATAGCTTGGTGGTAGGGCACTTTGCGAATGCCCGCCTGGCTAGCTACCACCCTCAAGTAGAAAATCTGTCGCCAAGCACCTAACGGTGTGTTCCGGCAGCTGTCCTTGAGAGCCATTACTTCCAGGTTAGCCTGAACAACATCTTCGACCACATCATCACTTACCATCAGGTGAGATAGTGGTCAAAGGCTAACCTATCAAGCATAAAAAAAATAAAAAAAAAATAAAAAAATGGACCGAGTTTCTTGCCCGTTCTTCTCGCAATGGCTCTATACAATTTATTTGCTGAACGTGGCAGTACAATACAGAATATTTCAATGCTAAAATTTGTAATTGACCTTCATAAGAGAGTCGTAGACGCCTAAATTGAATAAATGGTGACTTTGACTTTGACACGGTTTCAGTGATAGTGCTTGTAATCATATTTAGAAATTCAAGTAGGTAGATTTATGGACTGTGTATAGTCATACCCCTTCGACCGTGTAAAAACTGGAAATTCGTAAACAACTGCGATCGAAGAGTTTTTCGTAACGAAAACAATGGCAAGTATAGTCCCACCAACTTATCTGTTCAGGCCGCAAAAAAAAGAACTACAACATTCCTTCAAATTGTGACAGTTTGTAGTTGATTTCCTTGACCAGTAGCGTCCTCGAAAACTGCACAGTTAAGTTGGTGGTACTATAAAGACATTTTGGCCCTTGTAAGATACCAGAAACAAATACAATGGATTTTATTAAGCAATGCGCAAAATTTTCCAAATAGCGCTTTCAGTTGGTGTAATTTCCATAGGTATAAATTGATGCGTGCATTCTGGATAGTCAAAAGCTTAAATGATTATCTAAAAATATAACAATAAAATAAAACAATATAGGTATATTTCAAAACCATTGGCTAACAAAAGCTGGATAACAGGTTCTTCGAAAAAAAAATAACTAACAATAGATAAATGCCTAACTATTAATAATAATTGAGAAAACAAAAAAGTAAAATTTGAATGTTTGAAAGTATATTTTTAACGAAGCGAAAATCACATTTCCAAATTATTTTTATACCACAACATTTATGCACGCACCGTCGACTTTGTCGCTTAAAAAAATTAAGATTAGAGCTTACATTTTCAGCTCAATCTCAAGCCTAGATAGCCCAGTGGTTAAGAGACCCGGTGACGAAAACAGGAGACGCGAATTTGATTCCCACTCTAGATGATAAAATGCTGTGCAATAAACAAAATATTAAAATATTTTTTGTATCAGTAACAAAGAGGCTAAATTTTATTTGGAAATTAAAGGAATGATTGAAGATGCCCTGAAGGAATTGAAAACAAGAAAATATTTATGTAATCATTGTCTGGAAATCATGTTGTTCATATTATTACGCTTTAACGTTTATTTTGTTTACTTTTGGTTTATCTACACTTACACACCCAACGTGTTGCTCTTATATACTGGTTTCGTTTAAGGATATAAGTCTTCAATCGTAACTGGTTTTATACCAGGACAAAAAACTCTTCGTTCACACCTGTTTACGTAGAGCATGTCCGGTTTCGTTCACGGCTGAAGTGGTTCATACACTCTCATTATGTCATGCTTGTGTTGGTGGTACATACGCTGAAACAACACTATATTGGTTAGCCTGAACAATATCTTCTACCACATCATCACTTACCATCAGGTGAGATAGTGGTCAAAGGCTAACCTGTAAGGCATTAAAAAAAAAACTTCCATTGTCAGGAACCTAAGTATTTGATCAGGTGAGACATATTATCAAAAGCAAAGAAGAAACTTTCATTGATTTATAAGATTCATATGAGTTCTATCTCTGTGTATGTACTTTGTTGTCGGTTATACCGCTACCAAATATGCAACGCTTTTATTTTAGCAGGTTATAACTGATTCTCACAGCACCTACGTGATAAGAAGGTGTAGACCTAACCTTCGTCAGTAAAATATAAATGAAATAAAAACTAAAAAAAATCAAATCGAACATCCCTACGTACGCGGTAGAACACGTGTCAAAACAATACGTAAACATTACACGATTAAAAAGATAAAAACAATATTGGCGCGAATTTCAAAAATGGAACAGTCACCTCTAACTCGGCCACGGACGCCGCGCCGATCGGAAAAAAGAGTAGAACCAATATTTACTCTCGATCGGGCCGACACTTTGCCGAAATCCTTTTATCGATGTGAGTGCGATATCGAATGATCGAGATATTGTCGATTGATTATTTTCTTTGATAGTTCAGTTTTGCGCTTATTTTACAGTTTATTATCGCTTTTTCTTTACGAGGGCCTTTTTATTATTCTCATACATATTGTGCTAATAAAAGGTTTTACAACAAAAATTTTGTTTTCTGAATTAAAATAAAAACAAAGAAATTAGACTAAGATGATTCGAATTTTTATTGTTTTACGAAGAGAAAAGTTTGGCAATTACGAATGATAAATGATATCTGGCAAATGTCCATACGAGCACGCTGACAGATATGTAGATTCGTTGATCAAAGTTTTTAATCACTTTTTGGCAAAATGGCGGGTCTATTTCGTTAATCACATGACGGATTTTGAGTTTTAAGGCTGCAATCAATTCGATTGGCTCCATATAAACTCTGTCCTTAACATAGCCCCACAAAAAATAATCCATTGGTGTTAAATCACACGATCTGGCTGGCCACTTAACCGCTGAATTTCGTGAAATTTTGCGAACGGGGAAATTTCGTTGCAATAAATTGATCGCCTAGGTGGTTGAATAGTTACTGGGAAAGGTTACTTTCAAGTTTCTTTCAGAGTAGGCATATTACCGGGGAGAACAGCCGCACATAGACAAGCTCATAAACTAATCAATTCCAATAGCTTAAAGTCAGATCAATTCACAGGCCAAAGAAAATAGAGCTCATACGCCGTTTTTTACAGTCAACAATTTAAGTACTTTCTGTGAGAAATAGAAATTATATACACATATGACAGCTGTTTCAAATGACGTAATATTTTAGTCAATATTGATTTAACAACGTAGGTACTATAACAATCGAATACAAAGAAAAATCGATACAAAATCAATAGAGTAATGGTCAATATATTGACTTACCGCTTTCGGTCAGAAACTGAGCGCGTTGGATTGAATATCAATAAAAGAATTTGATTAAGACAGCTGTGTAGAGATAAACATTACTTATTGTTCCAATCGTTAAATAAACTTAGGTAATGAACAGATGTTAGTTCCTGCGTCATATCATCTACATTACTCGTAGTAGTACATATCTATTATTTTAAGATTCAAGTGTTACTTTGCGAAAATCCATATTTATAATAAAAAATATGTTTTTAGAAAATATTAAATAATATTACAAGTAAGTAAAGTAAGTACCGGATTCGAAGCCGCGTCCAACAACGTAAGTGCTATTATAGGTGTCGCTCCATCCCAATACGGTGGTTAAAGAACGATAGGATAAATTTGAGTTATGACTCATTGTCATGTTAGCTCAATTGGTTAGAGCATACCCCGGCTAAAGGGTTGGATGGATGCGGGTTCGAATCCCGCACACGACTTAAATTTTTACTCTCGTAAATTTTTAATTTTGTAATGTAATCCGCATTACATATTTGTTATTATTACATTATGTTTATCGTGACTTGGCTACACGTTCAGCAGTACAAACTACACACTGAAGAATTTTATTATTTTATCTTTACGTAGGATGTCAGACAAATCAGAAGTTAAAATCATTTATTCAATTTAGGCATCTACAATGTTCTTATGAATACCAATTACACATGTTTATATTGAAATAATCAACATTGTATCTATTGCCACGGTCAGCAAAAATATACAAACACTGCGACAAAGATTGACCTGATAACAGGGTGATCTTCTGGGTCCAGTTATCCTTAGCCTTCCACTCAACAATTCAACGTCTCCAGCCAAAACATATCCCGCGTTTGGTATTTGAATAGAACCTTATAAGGTAAAGGGAACACTGTATTGGACGTCTTATTGACCATTTTCGCCTATTATTGAAGAATTAAATTTTTCAAATGCAAACTTGTATTATACAACGGGCAATGCTGCACGCATGCTGCACTGAGAAAAACGACTTTGGAGCTTAAATCATATATGCTTATATACATCGTAAAGTCAATATTTAAGAAAGCCACAAAATACACCTAAAAAGGGCGCTTTTGACTTTACATTTTTCTCAGTGTGGACATGCTGCCAACTAGTAATGGACTGGAGGATTCCGACTGCCTGTAGAGGCGTGTCTTTAGGTTTAAAGGGCCTTTAGGTTGTCTAGATTCTTTCGTTGTAGTAACAATCGTTTTTTTGCTACTATTTCACCTTACTACTTGATCACGAAATAATACACCAGATTAGGAGAAAATTTGATGCGGTATCTACTATTTTGTATGTCTATTGAATAGGTAGATTACCTACATCTGTTACGGATAAACGCATTACGAGAAACGTAACGTAATACGTTTCTCGTTGTCTGGAAGAGATCGCTTTTAGCGATAAGACCGCCAATTGTTACCTTATTTTGAATTGTGTTTCTGTTTTAACTATTTTTTATATATAAGGTGTTTCAATAAAGTGTTTCTATCTATCTATCTAATACGAGAAATTTCATTCTAAATTCGAGTATTTCATTATTATAGGTCTACAATTACCAAACCTAGCTTTTTGAAGCGCTCGTAGCGATGTTTGCTAAGCCGTCCTTAACGATCGGCTAAGTTAAGCAACGTCCGCCGCGGTCATGCCTTGGATGGGTAACGCTAGTGACATTACCACTAAGCGCTTCCGAGGGTACGTTAAGCCGTCAGTCCCGGTTGTTGTCTTAAGATGGCAGTCCTTATAGCAAGTTGGTAGGGCATTATGCGAAAGCCCGCCTGGCTAGCTATATTTCAAGTTAAAAATCAAGCACCTAACGGTGTGTTCCGGCAGATGTCCTTGAGAGCTAGTAATTCTAGGTTAGCCTGAACAATATCTTCGACCACATCATCACTTACCGGAGTGATAAAAAGCTAACCTTTAAACTATAAATATACAATAAAAGCTCATATATCAATATATAATACGATTTTAGGAACAACTTATGGTATAATGTGCCTGATGTTCCATATTTTTTAAGATGATAACTTAGTTAACTAGATAATAACTCTTAACGAGGAATATTTTAAATTCGTGAATGCAATTACCATGTCCAATTACCAAACCTAGCTCCAAGCGTGCTAAAACTGTTATTAATATAAAATTTCCCGCCAGAGAGAGTTTTCATCTTTTTTTTTATGCCTTATAGCCTTATACATACTGGGTAAGTGCGCTCCATCATCGATCGCATCATCACTTATCATCAGGTGATATAATTGTCAAGTGATAACAAGTTAAATATAAAAAAAAATGTGTGTAGTTTCAACTACTATTGCCTACATAAGCGATCATATGTTATTTTTTTTATGTATGTAGGTACTATAAGCATATACACTCACACTAAGACGTAGAAAACTACTCGTACTAACGAGCACCATTAATTTACTGTGTAGTGGGATGCCGGGTTAGAATGTCACCTCCCCATTTCTTCCCATCGGTGTAGTAAGAGTCGACTAAGGGAAAAGTGCGCCAAGTGAGCAGCATGCCACTTCTCACGTGGATTCAAGTAGGGTGTTGTGTGCATTAGACGCACAACATGCCTGTATACAATCTTAGTGCCCTGCCAGGGGCTCATGCAATATGTTGTTGTGTTCCTGTCTTATATGTTGTTAGCGTAAACATACAAATACATATATTATTCGTAATATGTTCTTGTGTTTCATCCAGTGTGTTAGAGACAATATTTTGTATGACCCTGAAACTGTGCCCGGTGAATGGTAATAGGCTCGCCCCCTATTACGTGGGACCAAACCCAGTTGACGAAACGTGGGTGTTTTTACACTTCTGCATACTCTTTCGGGGAAAACAGGCGTGATTGTATGTATGTAGTGGTAATGACCGCAGCGGAAGTTCTTGTTATTAAAAATATTATATAAAATAAAGCAACTGCTATTCACTATTAATACGTGTTTACTCCAGAAGGCGGGTAGCTTGATCAACTAGATTCTAGTAGGTCAGCTCAGAACGAATAAGCAAGCTCTACGAGTACTTTGAGGATACAATGAAACATAGTTAACCGACTTCAAAAAAGGAGGAGGTACTAAGGTTTTTTATGTTTGTTACCCCAGAACTTTTGACTGGGTGAACCGGTTTTGATGATTATTTTCTATATAAGATGATGCTTGTCGTGTGATCCCATTTAAATTTCATCAAAATCAGTTAAGCTGTTTTTAAATTACACAATAACTGAAAAATATTTTCCCATCTTGATTATATAGTCAATGACCGTGAATGACAATTGATCCCGTAAGTAGCAAGGGTCACTTAAAGTGTTTTTTTTTATCTCAAAATTGAACCGAATTTAACACTCAAAGTGTGAAATAACTTGTCAAAGTCGTTACCATGCGTACAATATTATGATAATACGTACTTTTGAACTATCATTGTACCGACTTCAACAAGTTATTTCACACTTTTGAGAGTTGAAGTCGGTTCAATTTTGGTAAAATAAAATTTTAGTAACACCTTATAGTGGTCAAAAGAATCTTTTAAAGCACGAAACCTGCTTTCAACATACGTGTGAAAGCTGGTACCATGCCGAATCAAACACTCACTCACAATTTTTGCTCCAATTTCTACCTGACAAGTGAAGGTGTTGTTTATCATTCGAAATTTCCGTGGGAAACTGCTTTTTATCCGCTTTCGTGGAAACGGTTTTTAAAATGCGAACCTTTATAACAGTTCGGGAATTGTTATTTGTTTTACAAGGCTGCAAAGTACTTTTGTTTTAACCTGTGGAAGCAAAGGATTCTAGGATCGATGAATTTAGAATCACAAGCGAAGCGAGTGGTTCAAATTTAGAATCATAAGCGAAGCGAGTGATTCAAATTTAGAATCCTGAGCAAAATCAAGGTTTCAAAGGTACGAGGCGCATAAACACTTTGATTTCGAGCGAAATATACAATTTTACTAAATTTGAACCGCACTACAGCGAGGAAAACACTGGGTGTGCTATGTATAGAAAATCAGTGTTAATTTATATTGAAATTAAATGTAAAATTACCACAATTGCTAATATTAAAGGTAAATTTATTTTTCTGGAACCTCTGTATAGATTCTAATGTTAATTACCTTTACATATAAAAATCACTTTTCCACGTAGATTTATAGCATGAAAAACAACACTTTTCCGAGCTTGTGTGATAAATAAATATCCAGGTGATAAGTATGAATCTTTATTCGCAGTACCTACATATTCCGTTATCGTCACTCTGAAACATGCTCATATATGATGATGAACCTTTTTATTGAAATGGTAGTTTATTTAAGTTTAATATTGCCCGGTAATGAGATGCGTAGAGATTTTGTTTTAAGAAAAGAGAAATCTAATTTCGTTTGATTCTGTCTATCTGATTTTAGAATAATCGTTCAGTAGTTCATAGTTCTAGGTATATAAGCACTTTAACTTAGGTATTAAGCAAGTTGATTCTTGTGTTTATTTACCTATATTTCTTTACCATATACGTAGTTAACCAAGAATCGTATAACAACTGTCCAAATAAACAAATAGGCCAATACCTATTAAATATACTACAAACTTATACTTAAGTTACCTGTGTAGGATGATATACGATATGAAGGCTAGTCACAAAGCTACACAACTCCAAAAACGCAAAAAACAGTCCTCTGCTAGAGTACACAACAATTGTCTGCAACGACAAAAAATAAAACAACAATTGTCCAATGACGATTGTTGTTATTTTGCGTACGTCTCGTATCCACCATCTGCCGTGCGTCTGGCCGTGAGCAAACATAAACATTTTTGCTTTGCGGCTTCGTGATTCGTACTGTTTTTTGGGAATGAGTGACAAGAAATATCTTCAATTAGGTAGTCAGACGTTCATGAAGATTCGTCTTACTTTGCGTATACTGCAATAATAAGATATTGAAGCAGTGATGGCTCAGTGGCATTGGCTATGGACTGCCGCGCAGCAGGTCCGTGGTTCGTATCCCGCCGCGGGCTTGAGCTTCACCGCATGGTAGAAGGGCATTTTGCGAAATAATTAAAAGAGCCAGTGAAATTACAGGCACAGGAGACTTAACAGCTATGTCTCACAGTGACGGGCGCAGTGCAATTCATGACACTTGTGATGAAATGCATCTGTTATAGGCAGAGGTTAGTCCACTTAAAATCAGATGGGCCTGGAGCATGTTCCGTCACCAAAACATAAAAAAAAACTCATACAATTTATCAATTCCTTATCATGATTCTTGTTCGAAGATCTATATAACAACTTAAAGTTAAGATTTTTTAAAGCTTGCTTTTGACCATTATCTCATCTGATGGTAATTAATGAGCGGTATGCATTCAGCTAAGTATTAAGGACAGCTACCAGAACATTTAAATCGGTGTTTTTTTTTAATGGGATTCTTTGTTTTTTAATTAGCTACGACGCAAAGAGTAATTTAGGTTACCTCGTTGGTCGAGTGAAGTGGCGTTGCTTTGGAATCTCGAGGTTCTAGGTTCAAAACCGGGTCGGACAGTACTTTTGAAGAAAAAATCATATTAAGATCTAATACAATAGTCTATTTAGATTAATTTGAATAGCTATCTGAATATTTGTGGCTATCATTTAAAGGGTTATTTAATTAAAGAGCAAATAAAGAGAATCCAGCTGTGTGGTTTTTCGGAAAAATAAATAAATTGGTGTAGAATATGATACATATATTTGCAGGAATCTCGCACAGTAAATATTGATTAAGATTTTATTAGGTAAATTTTGGCAAGATAAAATCAATTTCTTCTGGCGCATCAGCGGCTGCTATTTGCTTATTCTACTGAAAAACAATCATAAGAAAGCTAAATTTCAAACTTACATCATTTGGTTTAAAGTTGAATTTCCATTGATCCCTGAAGTGTACATTAATTTACAACATTTTGTCCATACTCGTAAAAAATAACAGGTTTTCGCAAGTGAACTTATGCAATTGGATTTCACATAAGTTTAGGTAAATATCTGCAGTGGCGTCTGCAGAATCGAGCTCAATGCGAGGGGTGCAACCCTTTTCGTCATAGCTATGTATTTACATTTGTGTTTATGGTCAATCTTTGGGGAGTCGGGCTTATATAGCTAGTTTGTATTGATAGTTTGGTTGGTTAAGTTGAATCACAGTTTCAATTGGTGAGTGAAAACGTAATTTGTTTATGTGAAAATTTATTTTTACCGAAGTATTTACTTAGTAAGTAGTTTCTTAGAACGCTGGTAAGGGCTAAAACTCCATATAACTAATTATATGTCATTGACACTGTGACTGCGTGTTTACTTATAAAGTTAAGTAACTGAGTAATGAAAGACAGGCAGCGATATTAAAAGCGATATGTGTTCGGGTGAAAAACAAAATAAATCATCTCCACAAAAAAAAACTACAAGTTATCCTGCTTAGCAAATAAAGTTACGAAATTAGAATGATGAGAAAACAAATTAATGAATCAAAACCTCCGTTCTACTTTTCCCTTTCTTTGTTATTTCGTAAGCGGCAAAAGATTTCGTGTATAATGTAGGTATTAGACCTGCACGCGACTTCCTCCACAGAATTTGGGTAGGTATAAGTATCGAGGTCCTTATAAAAAAACTGCTTCTGGATCTGCTGACCCTTGTCCCACATCAGATGTGGTTTTGGTCAAAAGTTTTTAGCTATCCAAAATAATTATAATTACAGCCTATACTGGGATAACTTCCATAAATATTTTACATCATTTAAAAAATTCAACAACTTTACTAAAGTACTATCCGTTTGCCATTAACGGAACAAGGTTCCTTACAACATTTTTCGAATCATTTCTCTAATTTTCTAAATTTATTTTGTTGTATCTGATATGCTTGCCTTTGACCACTATCTCACCTGAGGGTAAGTGATGCTTTGGTCGAAGATGTTATTCGATATAGCCTAGAATTACTGGCTCTCAAGGACAGCTGCCGGAACACGCCTTTAGGTGCTTGGGGACAGATTTTCTACTTGAGTATGGTAGCATGGCAGGCTGGCATTTGCAAAACGCCCTACCACCATGCAAATAAAATGAGCTTTATTATTTAACCATAAGTGTCCCGCCTTACATCGTCTTCCCACCTTCCAAAAGGTCTGCCGCGTTTTCTTTTTCTTCCACTGCATCTATCCTTTAATACCCTAGGTTCGATACTCATAGATTTCAGTTTTGCTAAAAGAAATGATTTGCCTACTGTACTTATATTTTAATATAGGTAGTATTGCTGCTTCGGTTTTATGGCCAGTCTCCTCATGTCGCTAATCGTCCTTGGGAACTTTGTATACGGAAATAAAAAGTAAAATTTTGAGAAAAACACGCAAAACTTTTAACAATTATATCCTTGTGCTGTCTCGGAAACATTTTCTTATTGCTCTTGTGCAATCCTTGAAAAAAACACATGGTATCGACCCCACATGAGTGGGAGAAGAGCAGGAAGACGTTAAAAGTAAATGATTATTTTTATCAAAATAAGGAGACGTAAGTTAAAGTTAATTTATGAGTTATGATCGATTACGGTGAGCTGTTGCAATGGGCAGTTATATCGCTCAAATAGTTCTCTGCCAGACATGAGCCAAGCAATTTGTAAGAAATAGGAATAAATGGTAAGGTTTCACAATATTTAAATTCTTACTTAAATTATAATAAAAAATACATAAATCAAAATATAGGTACATAACCAAAATAAATATTTTTTTGTATCATAGGTAGATACAATTTTCAATATATAAAAAGGATAAACAAGCTTTTCTCTATAAAAATATTTAAAAAAACAAGCTATTATTATGTTATTTTTAATATAAAGAACTAAAGTTTTAAAAAAAAATTTGTCATGACGATTCAAAGGAGCCAAACTCGATGAGATTGTGTCGTTTCGTTGTAAAGTTCCTTTGGCCACCTTCCAGCTCCATCATCATATCAGCACCATGTCATCATAATATTGCATTGTCACGCGATTTACACATGTATGCAAAATTTCAGCTCAATAACCGGGAAGTGGATCAAATTTAATTTGCAAGATTTGATGACAAACTTCGGGACAGGTATAACTAAATAAAAATAAAGTAAATAATATCAAGTAACTACCCAAAACATATTTAATAAATAAAACGTTATCTTTGCATTTCACAGTCATCGATTTAGCCTATCCATCGGTTAAAGCTTGAAAGGCGTTGCATGTTAACTGTCAATTTTATCATTCAGTTATTTTATGTTCTGGGTAGTATAACCGGAACTTACTCGAACATTCTGAAACAGACCCTTAATACATTACATTTATAATACCACCTCATTTTGGCTGCACATTTCACCAATAGCTACTTACTTATATAACGTATTCGTGTTACATCTTATGAAAACCTATATCTCCCTAGGAGGTAGCAGTAGAACTCTTTGTGGACGAGTTCGTCCAGGGATGTAGTACTGCCACCATACCCATTCCTAATGGTGTGTTCCGGCAGCTGTCCTTGAGAGCTAGTAATTATAGGTTAGCCTGAACAACATCTTCGACAACATCATCACTTACCATCAGGTGGGATAGTTGTCAAAGGTTAGCCTATTAAATATATAAAAAAATACCCTGAATCTCACGTATTATGTGATCAAGTATAAAAGTTACTTAAACGACTTGGTGAAAAAAAAACGAATAAAAAACCTGCCATAGACAAGATATTTAATACAAAAATCAGTTCAAAAATCGCGGAGTTATCGTGTAACAAACATACAAAAAAAAACTACAGAAAACCTTCTAAAGTCTCCTTCCAACTTCTGTTAAAAATTACGAATTAAGAATAAAAAACTTGTAGTCTGAATACGAAAATGTAAGCATAGAGTAGTTTTGACTTCCACATGTTATTTAATATACAGACCCACCAACTTATCTGTTCAGGTGGCAGAAAAAACAACTACAACATTCCTTCAAATTGTGACAGTTTGTAGTTGATTTCCATGACCAGTAGCGCCCTCGAAAACTGCACAGTTAAGTTGGTGGTACTGTACCTACCTGTCAGCGCGAGCATTCGAAGACGATTACGTATTTATTATTGTTTTGTAAGGAACAAAAGAAGATGATATAAACACTAAGATTATATATCCCGCCGATATTTATTTATCTACGGACACAAAAGACTACGAAACAATGCTAATCTAAATGCAAATGAAGTATTCGTATTACCGGGACTAAATTGAACCTCATTGGTTTATACTTCTTTTGTTAGAGCGCATCTCTGCTCGCGGCCATTTATAGCCTGAACGAAAAAAAGTAAGGAGGAGTTATTTATTGTGAGATTTTTAATCTGTGAACAGCTTTTCGATATTTTTCGCTCAAAAATTAGCATCTCAATACGTTATAATTATACCTACCTATAGAATAAATTATACAGGGTTATTGGTAAATGGCTAACAACCTCTTAGGGCTGACTTCTGCTAGTCCTAACAAACATTTTGAAATGTTTTTTTGTTATGAAATTATTATATATATTTTTTGTTTAAATGCCTACTCCGCGCCACGAGCGCCCGCCGCAGCAACACTGGACCGCGCCGCGCTCACTTTGAATATAAAATATTACTTGCTCAGTGGAATAGAATTTTGAATATTTACATCGAGCAAAGTAATAAATATATGAAATAATAAACCACAGGCACAAGAGACTTTTAACATCAGGTGGTCTTGGTCAAATATTACACATAAACATACTAAAAAAAATTATTACTTTAAAAAAAGAAATAAACATCTCAAAATGTTTGTTAGGACTAGCAGAAGTCAACCCTAAGGGGTTGTTAGCCATAAGCCTGTACAGGTATTTCTTACAATACTTAAAGAGTAGGTAGGTATTACGTCGATACTCTTTGATTTCTCTAACGATGTTATAATGTAGATGTTTTGACTTCGATTCGCACGCAGTCACCGCCGCCTGGGCCTGTCTGGTGGTAGGCAGCATTTTTGCGTGACAGTTTAGGGCATGCGAAAGCTTGCTTACCTCATTCTAGTAGCATTGGCAAAAACCTAACAGTATGTACAAACGGCTGGTGATCGCTAATTCCTATTCTAGACTAAGCTTCAACATCTTTGACCACAACCATCTTTTACTTCCCAACAAGTCATTTGAGACAAAGACGTCAACTGATGAAGGTAGAACCATACTGATCCAAGTAAATTTTTTTCTATATTGGAGTTATATGCAACAAATGCAAGGAAAAAAATATTCAATTGATGCTACATTGATCCAAGTACAAAAATTATATTGCTAGAGGACCTCAATTTTTCACTTTAGCATTATACTTACTTTCAAAAATATATGCTGCTATACTGATCCAATTTTTATTTTGTATCTGGTTTTTTTTTCTGCAGGAACCAACATTTTGACTACTTTTAATCAAAATATTTGATTAAAAGTAGTCGTAGTAGTTTTGTCTGACCTATTAGCCATCATTTCGACAAAGATTAAAGCATAATAAATCACGTATTTTTTTAAAAGTAGTTCAAACGCGTTTCCTTCTTTTCCTCAATATAATGAAAACGATACTTGGATCAGTATGGTTCTACCATCGCCAACTCTCCTATGGAATTCTTGTTGATAGTAATCCATTGCCAGTCTCTGACAAACTAAAATTGATCCAAGTTGCCAGTCTATATATATGTTATCATGGTAATGAGCCATCTGTACAAAACAATACATATATATATATATATTACCAGTGCATGCGCGGGCGCGATCGTAAGCGCACGCACTCCATGATGAAGCGACTCTGAAAGTCGCGAAACCGGTCGAGACGCCTTCTTGACGTAAAAAACCGTAAATTAAATAGGCTAAAAATGTCATTTAATATGTGTCAAACTTACGTTAGTTTTAATCAATTGTTAACACCTTCGACCACATCATCAATTACCATCAGGTGAGATTGTGGACAAAGGCTTACCTATCTACAATAAAAATAAAAATAAACATCTGACTAATTTATCGACATAAGGAATAAGTAGTGGCTTGGTGTTCATTTAGTTTAGCACACCTATTACCTATTTAGCATATAAGTCAGCTTATAGGTACGTCATCCAATTGGCAGGACAAGACAATTTATGAAAATTCCTGATCCATTCCGTGGGTTTGCGAGCTAGAACACTCATCCCCAACCTCTTCCCGTGGGAGTCGTCGAGAAAAATGAATCCTATATGCATGCCACTAGCTCTCACGTCGATTTGTGTAGGTTGGTGCTGCACTTGCTGCTTGCTTATGGGGCACAGCACAACATACCTAATTACCTAGCTCCTTACCAACTAAGCACCTAAAAAAACTGTTCGTTTTTATGTTAAAAAATATATATAGGTAGATTTATCTATTACTGTAGATAACTAAAAGAAATTACATATGCGTCATAAGCATACTAGAAAATTTTTAAATTAAATTTTATAATTTATTGTAAGAATATAAATGTTTTGTTAAATTGACAGACATATTCGCCAACCCGACCCCAATTTAATAAGCATCAGTCAGAAGAGCTGCGTGCAAATCGCACTAGCTGTAATTTCTGCAAAACCTGTTTCATTGAATGTTTTTTATATTTAACATAAAACTTTTTACAACTGGAACTCAACTAAACAAGTTTACGAAAAAGGGTTCTGCAGCATAGCATAGGTACGCGGAATGCGAACATTGCGCTGCATATCGCTAAAACAGGTTTCAGAACGTGTTTGCAACAGACACTTTTGTATTCTGCATTCTGTGAAAAGGACTTTTGAACGCACTAACTTTGTTACATTCTATCAATAGCTAGTTGACAAGTTGTAAAGCTGGCACGTCACAATTAAAAAAATAAAGCAATAGGAACTTTGAATTTGAGTTCCATTTGTGAAATTAAAATTTTAAACATGGAACGTTTCACTTTTTAAATCTAGATGCTACGCTCGCGTTGTCTGAAAGCTACGACTGCCAAGAAAAGGAAATGCGAAAAATGAAACAAGCAAAAAGCGCATAGACAACATTTTTAAAAACGTAATATTCACATTTCCTACTAAGATAACGCTCCGCCGAGCGAAATATGAAAGGAGTTATCAAAACGATCTCGCGCGCACTAAATCACAGTACATAAGGGGAAGAGGAGTCCTATTTACTCGGAAACGGACAAAATAAATGTTTTTATTACATAATGCGAATTTTCTCAGTCTTATTTAGAGAGAACATCTCTGCCGAAATAAACCTTAATTTTGTCTAAAATAAGGTTCAATGTCACTTGACAGTATTTTATTACTATAGATCAATTTACGTTAAGGTAAAAAGCACTTAATATCTGTAACTTAAAGTATATTTTCGAGTGTGAGGGAATAAAACGATGTTTGTATATAAAAAGGTATGGTGCAAAATGTTAAGCAGAGGGATTTGGTCGCCGCCCGGTCGCGCCAGTAGCTTTCGTTGCCTTTCTACAATTGCCTATTATACTTGGTGCATGTATGGGCATATCTACGCAGTGTTTATACAATTATACAATAAAAAAAAAAAAGTAAGCAAAGTCAGTTGTATTAATCGTGGTGAATACAATTCACGTTAGATTCTACTCTGGATGATTGTTTTTGCATAGTTTTTTTTAAATTAATTACGTCAAAATTATTTACATAACCAAGTTAACATATTTTAAAGAAATTGACGTCTTTATATTTGACATAAACATAGAAGAAAACATAACGAAAATGACAGCGAAAAATGTTTAGTGTCTTTCCTGGAACAGCATGCTAGAAGTCCTCATAACATTAGACCTAAGTAGATAATGATAAGATAACAACTGAATTTCATTCATAAATGAAACAAATGTGAAATGCTTTATATAATTTCCACATTTTGTTAGTAGATTGAACATAAGTTATTAATTTTATAAATGTAAACTTAATTTTTCAAATGAGTAGTTTTAAAGTAGGTGTTATAATATGAAGGCATACCATATATAATATATTAAGATACTAGTGCAGGAAAGTAATTTTATTCAAATCGAGAGTACCTACGATTCAGTGAGCTGAACACGAGCCGTAGGCGAGGGTGTACAAGACTTTAAGTTTAATGTTTGCACCGTAGAGCTTTAACGGAAATTGTATACGTAATTATTGAGCAATAGTGTCACTATTCAATTAATTTTTTAAGTTATGGGAAAAGTCAAAATGATTTAGGTATAAAATTTCGGCCCTTTTATATATCTGTATTGAGGACTAATACATAATATAATAGAGAAAACGTTCAGCGAAATAAGTGTCTAAGGGCCACTTACCCTAAATTAAAATATCTAATTGAAAATAATTACTTTTCAAGATTCATGGAATTTCAAAGAATCGTACATTGCGTGCGACTTATAAAAAAGGCTATAATGGTAACGTCTCCCTATCTGCCAATATTAGTAATGAAAAATCGATAAAACCTCCTCGGTGTCAATCTGCTGGCTGTTTATTAAAAATAACAGAAAACGTGAGCGAGAAGAACCCCATCCAGTGACGCCTACGTAATCAAGCTTTTACCAGCAACTGCATGGCAGAGCATTTGGAGATGTTTTCGATAAAACTCTTTCCTTTCATTCTTTGGCAGTTGAACCTAAACTACCCATTACATATTTTTTTAAGACTGGAGGGAAGTTTCGAATTTTCATACAAAAAGAGAAAACGTTTCTACCCCTAAACAATCACCGATTTTGATGATTTTTTTAAATGTTATAGATGTTTTCAATATCCAGCTTTATAGGTTTTGATTTTAATCATTATATTAAAGGAATTTGAATTAATGGGTATTTAAATACCAATATTTTCTCAAAACTTTTATCTCTAGTTTGTAAATTATTTACATGAAAAATAATTATAAATAAGGAAAAAAGAAAACCTGTAAACCTAGTTTATTCTGTATGAAATAAGACCAGAACGCAAATTATGCGCAAATTCTAAGTCAAAACTTGAAGAAACTGCAATTGTCCTTATCGCACAATTTTTCGGGCGTTTAGCGGCGAGACAGAATAACTTTGTCAAAAATACCTATTTTTCTGTTGGAACTTCTCTTCCCCTTCCTCTTAACGTAATAATATGCTGCCAATTAGAATTTAGAACGTAAGTACATAATGTTTAAAGTATATTCTGAAACTGTATTGTAGTCCTTTAATTTAAATGTATGTATTCTATGTTATATCTCTATCTTTTAAATAAATTATTACTTACTTAATACAAACGCAAAAAACTAGTTGTTTTGTATCCGGATCAAAGTAATACAAGCATAACAAGCGCAAAGATGGACAATTGCTACGGTCACTTAAAATACAAAAAATAATTAAAAAGGCAACCATTACTTCTCTTAGAAAGTGCTCGAATCCACTTTAAAAATAATTGCCATTATATAAAATTTTAATAGCAAAGTCCTGCGCATAATTGCGTCCATTACCATTCTCTCTAATGCTGGCCTTAAGCTCACTCGGATTGTAATTGGAGGCCTCATAAAGCGGACGGAGGGACCGGAAAAAGGGGCGAAAAGGGGGGGAGGGAAATGTTATGGAAATGACGTACCGCCATTTCCCCGTTTTTGTATTTGATTATCCTTTCAAGACAATATTTTGCAGGGCCCGGAAATTAATGAAGGCAATTTATGCGACACAGAACGCTGGCTCGGGGTTTTATTTAAATAACTTTTTTGTTTTCTCTTTTTTTTTTAAAGCCGAGGGTTTTCGGTTGTGCCTTTTGTAATTGGACCGTTGTCTGCCAACGTTTTGTTCTAAGCTTACGAAGAGTTATGTTGCGGTCGGGATAGGCTGCGAGGGATGGTAATTTCAACCTTTTCGCTTACGAGAGCAATAGGTGTGAAGGTGACCCTTTTTAATTGGAATATTCTCTTCTTTATTTACTTTTCTCTGAAGTTAACGCTATATAGTACCTATAATGTAGAAGTATCTAATATGAACCAGATAATGGGTAGGTATAGTAAGGTTTTGGTTTATCAGCATTACATACCTATGTATATAAGGTGGCTATTAATATGTTAACAATACTGTAGGGGGTGGTGTGGAATCGGTAACTGAATGTGTTCCACTCAGGTTTTATTTTTACATACACAAAAATTAGTTATATTATATAAGCTGTGACACGTTAGCTTTGGGAATAATAGCAACGACAATGTCGGTCTACGAACACGGTATACTTCTAGGTTAGCCTGAACAACATCATCGACCACATCATCATTTACCATCAGGTGAGATAGTGGTCAAAGGCTAATCTATCAGACATTAAAAAAAGGTATATCTACTCCATTCAAACACTCATCCACACGCGCACGATTGCTACGTGAAATCAATTAACCGCTATACTAGGTAGCTAGGTACCTAGTATAGCTTTTCATTGATTTCGCCTAGCAATAATAATCACCTTATATATATGAATAATATTTATCATTCTAAAAATGTCGCAAGAACCAATTTATAGGCAATAGTAATTTTCACATGAACGGAGCTGTTACACCTTAAATAGCTTGTTTTGTTCAATGATGTCAAGCTTATATATTAATTGAGGCAATTTGGATGAGAATAGCTTTTTGTCTGTGTAATTTAATTTTGCTGTACAGTTTTGCTATTGGAAATAATATAAGTTTGAATATATACTTTAGTACTTTTTAATGTTATGCACGAGGCTTGGTTTTCAGCGATAACCTCTGTGTGTCTTTCGTCACAAATGACGAACTGCACTGATAAGCGCAGTGCACCCTGAGACATAAAGTTGTTAAGGCTCATGAGTGTGTAATTCAGTTCATCAGAAAGCGCTGCTTCCCACCTTCTAGTGTGTTACCCTTCGTCGCCTCTTATGATACCATGGGTAGATATGGGGGGTGACATTCTAGCGCGACACCCCACGGGGCACTATCATGAACACTACACAGCAGGTAATGAAAACTGACCATTCACAGATCAGACGATCGCTAAGAGTATTTTAAAACTAACAATTTTATTTTTGTTTAAACAAATACGTTCAGTTTGTGTATGGTTATTAAATTGGTATGAAACCTTCGGTGTGAGTACAAGACGCACTTGGCCGGTTTTTTACTTATCTACATATTAATTAATCTAAAGCACTTATTCGAAAAAACAGCAGGAAATCTTATAAAAACACACAGGGTTCCGAACCAGGACCTAAATAAACAAGCGTGTCCAACTGTTTGTCCCGGTTAATTAATTTTCTCATTTCCCATTAGGCAGGCACATCCGGTGGCTTTTATATGTTTTGTTAGGAGGAGGTTGCCATGGGTGTCCATATATAATTAATTCTATAAATAGAACATATTATGTAGGTACGGGTGTATAACATTACTATATTGTTTAGATTGGTGACTTCGGTAGATCAGATTTTTTGTTTGATTCCTGGCCTATTTATGGTTTTAATAGTGTTGTTTTTTTTTATGTAATTGTGACGGAACAAGCCCGATACCCACTTAATGTTATGTGGACTAACCTCTGCCTATAACAGACGCATTTCGTCAAAGACGAATTGCACTGTGCCCGTCAAGCTGAGACGTAAAGTTGTTAGGTCTCATGTTCTCAAGGACTACTGCCGGAACACAGTGTTAGGTGCTTGGCGACAGATTTTCTACTTGAGGGTGGTCGCTAGCCAGGCGGGCATTCGCAAAAAGCCCTTCCACCATGGGGTGAAGCTCAAGCCCGCGGCGGGATTCGAACCATGGACCTGCTGCACGGCAGTCCATAGCTAATGCCACTGAGCCATCACTGCTATTTTTAACCGACTTCAAATAAATTAAAAACGTTCGGTGGCCCAGTATGAGTTTTATTTGTGTACGCCGCGAGCAGGTTTACGCGATTTTGTATGGCAAAAGTACAGCCCCCTAAATTAAGCATTTTGTCGTACAAAATTGGGATTACTCGCGCGTATCACGAGTAAAACTCACTCTGAAGTCTTACTGAAGTTGTCGCGTGTATTTTTTTTTATGACTTTTTTCATAATGCTAGATTAAGATGATTGATGATACTCTAAAAAACATACACCTGTAAAATGTTCATTGGACAACAACGAATCGAGCGTCTAAAACAGATGCTTAAGGAATAAATGGCCCTATCTCGTATGTCTTCATATAAAATAGCGGTGCCAGGTTTTAGATTAGCAAAGACAAATAATAGATCCTTTTTAGGTAATAGTTTGCGGTTTTATAATAAAGTTCCCAAACATATTACAATACTCACAGAAGGAAAATTCAAGTTGCAGGTGAAAATCATTTTGATTAAGAAATCTTACTACACAATTTGTGAATACTTAAACGACAAAAATGATTGGACAATTCCGCCTCTACCAAGCTATCGCCTGTCACCTACGTAATTTAAACAAATATTGTAATCATTATATTATATAGTGTGTAACTCATTGTTAAAATATGTTTAAAAGAATGGCGTCGAGTTTCTTGCCCGTTCTTCTCGCAGTGGCTCTACATATTTTTTTTGCTAAACGTGGCATTACAATGTATAATATTTCAATATTAAAATTTGTCTCTGACCTTCATAAGAGCGTTGTAGACGCCTAAATCGAATAAATTATTTTTGACTTTACTTTTGTTAATTTAACTTAATTATTTAATATAATTTCGCATTGGCAGGACATGTGTCAGATTATGAATAATAATATTTCATTAGAATTTCATGTGCTAAACGGTCTTTTTATTTGTACTTATACATTATAATGATGAGGTCTGAACGTTAAGTGATCTAATCATAACCTCCTTCCCCGAAATCTTACAAACTCCTTGTATAAAAGATCTTGCAAAAAGCATAGATTTTTCATAATTTCAGAATATGAAAGCACATGAAAGCCAAACTGAAACACATTTAAACCAACTACAAATACAGTATTAATTAACAACTACCGCCATATTTTACTCACACACACAAACCGACAGGGTTCGGGTAAAAGCAACCAATTTAGGCGCACGCACTTTTGGGGTAATTTGTCACAAAAAGTTGGCAACTTCGCCCCTGGGGCAGTCCCTCCTGGCCCCATCATTTATTATCCTCCCCCAAACCACCCCCGCCCTCAAGGGCCAGTAATTCTGCCTTCAAAGCCTTCGCGGGAATGCGTAATGAGTAACGACGCGGCGTAAATCTCTGGGATTTACCCCTTGTCTGTTTACCTCCCCTACATATTTTATGTGCTTGTTGTTTTTGTTACTTATATAGGTACATACTACCGAAGGTATGAAGGAGGTTGAGTGTGGTGGCGAGGACGTAATTTAAAAATAAATAATTTTGAATAAAGAGCTGTATGGTAAAAGGCAGGCGTGATGCTTACTACCTGAAATGCCTTTTCTAACTCTTCATAATTTGATACCGAGAAATTTACCTTGAGAGTTTTTTTTTAATTTACATTTTAATTCCATATATTTCTCTATATAAAATAATTTTATGGAAATACATATCCCATCAGTATACCTTTGAAACAATGATAGCTGAGCGGTAATAGTTACGGACTACCGTGCCCAAGGTCCACAGTTCGATCCCCACCGCCGGTTTGAGCATTACCTCATGGTAGAAGGGCATATCGCCAATGCTCGTTTGGCTAGCCACCCTTTAAGTAGGAAATCTGTCGCCGAGCAACGAACTAAACTAAAAAATCATAAGATTTTGATGTTTGTAAATTCGAAAAGACAGAGGGTAAAAATAGGGAGGCAAAATTTTGAGCGTAAATAGACCTGATCGAAGGAATGAATGTTCAATTCGCGCAGTAGACCGAGAAAAGATCGAGGCTTTCAAAATGTCGTGTTGGAGGAGAATGTTGCGCATACCTTGGACAGCAAAACGGACAAACAGATCTATTCTGGACCAACTTTAACCAGATTATATATACAATCTGCTACCAACGAGTACTAAGATACTTTGGTCATATCGCCCAGACACAAACAGATAATTTGGACAAGCTGGTTATAGTAGGAAAAATAGAGGGGAAAAGGCCACGGGGTCGCTCACCTATCCGTTGCTCCGACCAAATTAAGGTCATAAAGGCCGACCTGAGACAAGCCGAGGACAGAATGGTGTGGAAGCAGCTGCTAAGAAGAATCACTAATTTCAAATCAATATATGGACTGAAAAAAGTATATATTCTTCCAACGTTATAAAAATAATATGTATAATTGCAAATCGAACTGAATTTAATTACATTAGCTACATTACGATTAAAAACATATTTTCTAACGTTTATTTTGTCTATACAGATCGCAATATTGTGACCGATTACAAATGCTTTATAATCGATTCTTACACCAAAAGACAGTAAATTTAAAAATATTAAAAACTGTCCTGATAACATTTTTTAACCCCGTAGTTCTTGTTTTTAGTAATGTTTTGTGTTATTTCTCGCGTATACAGGGTTATTGGTAAAATGCTAACAACCTATTAGAGTTGACTTCTGCTAGTCCTAACAAACAATTTGAGATGATTTTTTTGTTTTTGGTAATTTTATATTTGAATTTTTTTTCTTTATTTTTTGTGTTTGTTTCTGTTTATTTAACTTAATAAGCACGAGGATCACCTGATGTTAAAAGTCTCTTGTGCCTGTAATATAATATTTTATTTATTACTTAGCTCGATGTATATATGCAAAACTTTATTTAAAGGAAGCGCGGCGCGGTAAAGAGCTGCCGAGGATGGCGCGCTTGCTTATTCAAAAAAAATTATCAGATAAACTAACACAAAAAAAAACTCAAAATGTTTATTAGGACTAGCAAAAGTCAACCCTAAGAGGTTGTTAGCATTTTATCAATTGCCCTGTATTAACGTTATTGTCACTTCGGAATGCACGCTAAAATGATCCTTATATTAACGGTTGTTTGTTTGATTTTCGGACTCTCCTACAGTGAGCTGCTTATTTAGCAGCTGTGAATCCCTTTTAAGAATGTTACCTTTTCCATGCTGGGGAAAGCTAGTCGCTTTAAGGAATTGTTCATTTTTTTCACGTAAAAGGCACGTCTTTTGCAAAATACCCTACAAACGTGCTATAACTGCCATCCTAATACAACAACCAAAACCGATGGCTAAACGTGACCTCCGTAGCACGGAAGTGCAGTAGTGCCACTAACGGTCACCCATCCGAGTATTGACCGCAGCGGACGTTGCTCAACCTAGTAGGTAAGCTCCACTACGAGTGCTTCAAAAGCTCTACGTCTACGGCTTCTCTAACAGCACATAGAACAGCACAAGGATGTACACAACAAAATATAAAATAGATGTTTTCGCTAGCAACATACTAACTACAAAAGACAACGCAGGGATATTATTAGGAAATGATTTGGCTTCGATTTTATGGCCGGCCACTTCATGACGCCAACCCTCCCCACGTTTAGTTATGTTTATTTGTCGTCATGCCTTTCATCCCCAAAGAGGTAGGGAGATCTGTCTAAGTACCAACAAGAAAATCAAACTTTTTTCATCTACCAATCACAGTTCTAGACTGCAGACAGCTTTGGTTTTTAATCAAAATAGCTTAGGAATATAATTCTATAATATATATCCCAGCTGGAGATCGAACCATGGACCTGAAGCCGCATAACATCGCATAACGACACCTGAACAACGAGGCATTACTTATCATTAAAATTTCAAACTTTTCGTTTCACTTAGTTTATAACTCGTGCATTATGCGACTAATCAGAGCTTTCGAAAATTTCATCAAAACCCGACTAACAACGTTTAATTTCAATTATGCAACTTTATACCCTGAAAATACACTGTTTAAAGCCTTAAACTTGTAGCACTTTATGCCAACGCCTTAAAGGCTATTTTGACATGAAAGTTTTACTTTACCAGTGGTCAACAGTGCAGGCAGAGGCGTGACTGGATGGAAGAGAAGCAGATTAGCATGCCCTTTACCTAGTCGATGTAAAGTTTGGTCCCGCCTTATTAAGGATTTAACTGGGTATACAGAGTACGAAATACGTTCTGAACCTACGAATAATTATCCTCATTTCTGTACTTGTTGCCATGCGACTGTCATGTATATAGGGTACTTGCATATAAGGTCGTATTTAGCGGAGCCAACTCATTTATGACGTTTTGTAAATTTTTGATAGGTTTGATTTTGACTACTTTCTTACCTCTCGGTTCAACAATCGATTTTTACCTCTCGGTAAAAATCGGTTGTTTTTAAATTAAAGTCAATTAGCTGAAAAGTGTATTTGTTTAGTTGATATTTTTTTTCTTGGATGAATTAATGGCAATTCTTGTCGATAATGAAACGATATATAAGGCAAGATGATAATCCAATCTCATATAATCTCGTTAGCAGTAAGTATTAGTACTTCTAGGTTAGCCTGAACAACATCTTCGACCACATCATCACTTACCATCAGGTGAGATAGTGGTCAAAGGCTAATCTATAAAAAAAAAGAAAAAAAAAATCATGCAGTACCAAAAGAATGAAGAAAATAAACTGGAAAATACGGTACCTACTTCCACATACATAGGTGAACATAGGTACGACGACAAAGATCTTACTTATAAAGCGGACTCTTTACATGAGGTGCAACGTGATCACTCTACAATTTCCCGCCCAAAGGTTATATATCAGTTGATTTAAAACTCAAATTCAATAACTGACAGTGTGTTGTAGATATAAATCATTCGTATTGGTGAGGCGTGTAAATAGCCTACACCTATTGTGTACTTGCGTACCGTTAATTAGATGAGGTCAATGGAGTCTATAATTATGGCTGACCTTTTGAACAAATTGATGAACCTCCCTGAAAACACCAATACATACACAATGCAGTAGTAAATAGCCCACGTACCTTAAGCAATCCTTGTTATGCCCACAAAACCTTCGAGTTGGGATTTACACCAGACATCGTTCTAGGCGTTCTTATATGGCGACCGGCCGGCGACAAATCCCAAATAATCGGGAGAAAGTCTTGCACAAAAGATGTTACACTCACTGCACTGTGACGTTCATACAATATGGATTGTAATGCAAGTGTTATTTCTTGCGTCTTCAATTGTTCAGTTATTATAAATAAAATTAACACGGAGCGGCGATGTGCGTTTTTTAGCGGAGAGAAAAACGAATGAATTGTCCACACATTACCCTCTATACAAAAATATTTCCTTTGAGCATCTTGTATGCCTTTTGTAGGTAGATTATAACACCAAATATCTACCGAATCGATACTGCTAACGCCATCTCTGGGATCTGTTGAGTTAAAAACTCAGACAGCAGCTGATACGATGGGCTCTGCAGCATATTGGCGCTATCCTGAGGGTTCATCAATTTAGAACTAAGAAATATTATATATATGAGAAAATTAATAAGGCAGTGACGCTTCACCAGGTATATTTTTATATTTTATTTCATTTCAGAAACTGGCTTAATTTTTTTTATCAAGTAATTCTTTGTCAGTATATAATTTACTTTGATTAATAAGTACATATTAACCTTAAAAAGAAGAAAATAAGATACAACGTAACCAAGATATAGGCGTCAAATGCGTTGAGTATTCATGTTACTTATCATACAGTCTTTTAAGATGAAGTTTGTATTTGATGCACTCTTTTGTCTTATTTTCCTTTATAATATAAATATCGGTTCGGTTATATAAACATTCGTGAATATTAACTAATTTCTGAAGACAGCATATAGATAATTAGTGAGTTTCAAAAGAGATTATTGCCACAATTTAATAACTTAAGGGCTCATGCTTCACACAATAAAGACCTATTTCTTTGAAATATAGGTAGCGAAAAGTTGACATGGAATATACGGTGTATATAATATATAATCTGTAACATAAAATTCAAATAAGTTATAGATTTTGATCAGCAAATGGCCTATATTTTCCATAGTGCAGCGTAGATATCTACGATATCTATTATCTACGCTGCACTATGGAAAATAGAACGCAGATGCGCTCTAGTGTAAGTAAGCCTTAAAATTGGTCCTCCACAAATTACCTAAGCTTGCTCCGGAATGACGCCGTATTTACATAATGACTTTATTTTGTTATAAACGAGCGAGGACTGAATTTAAATTCAGGAATTTTGCGTTTTTGTGGCTGGTAGAATTGGGAAAGAAATCATTTGTTGTTTTTTTGTCATTAGGGTTTTAATAATCGCATGGACCCATGGGTTTTAAGAATCGGACATGTTTGGGATGTACAAATAGCATTTCATCTTATTTTAAAAAATAACGCTAACTAAACATGACATTGGGTAGGTACAGAACCACACAAGTTGCTTGGTTGTTTGTAATAGGGCATTTACATTCAGTTTCTGAGACTTTGATCAAAGACTTAATACTGTACGCTCATTGGTGAATAGTAACCAATGACGCGATAGGCGACCAATGAGCGATGATATTCAATCAGATAACAGATCAAGAGTTGGACAAACCTGCCAGAAACTGGGGATTTCTGATCTATATCGTGATCACTGTTTCGTGAAGTAGTGAGCACATTTTGAATACGACATCTCTAATGTTATTGTTTACAATAACATAAATAATATAGCTGTTCGAGCGACCAAATCTCAAAAACAATTGAGAAATAAAATAAAAAAATATAGCTGTACTTAATTTATACATATTTTCTAGCTGTATACCATAGAGAAAAGTACAAAGTATGTACATACTAAATAAAACACAATACTAAAATATTTAAGCAACCTAAAGATCATTGCAGGCCCACAGACAGACCAAATGATCTAGCTGGGCAGCTTGCACAGCATGCTACCAGTAAAACCCCGTTGGATTGCAATGCAATGCTTATTCATTGAGCCAAACAAGGGCCAGCACTTTGATCATCCAAAAAGCGCAACGATAAGTTTTGGAAAATAGAACGAGCTCCCTATCTATATTTATTTTTATATTTTCTTACTTATTTTGTGTAGTTCTTCATCTTTATTGTCCCATCATGCTGTGAGGAGGGTACAATATGACCTCTGTAACAACATAAAACTCGACACGGTGAAATTTTTAAATCTATGGTAAAACAATGAATCTCTTTTTTTTTAATACCTTTTAGGCTAGCCCTTGGCCACTGTCTTACCTGATGGTAATGATGGTGAATGATGATGTAGTCGAGATGTCATTCAGGCTAACTTAGAATTACTGGCTCTTAAAGACAGATGCCGGAACACACCATTAGATGCTTAGCAACAGATTTTCTACTTGAGGGTGGTAGGCGGGCATTCTCAAAATGCCCTCCCACCATTATATTTCGACTGCCATCCTTCCACAACAACCGGTGCCCTTCGAAGCACGGAACGTCCAGTTGTAATGTCACTAGCGGTCACCCATGCAAGTCGTGACCATGGCGGACCTTGCTTAGCCATTCTTAAGCTGATAGGTTAAGAATGGCTAAGCAAACTTCGCTACGAAGGCTTCAAAAGTTAGAACTCGCGTTAAGTACACAACAAAATATAATATTGTGCGTTGGTATAGATTCGATGTACGAATAGAACTTCGGCTATGCCTGAGTTTGTCGTTCCCGTTGAACATTCGCTGTTTTGATTGTTCGCAAGAAACAACACAAAACTCATTCTGCCTCGAACCAAAACACTATAAATCACCAGGAGGCTGAATACACCTATATACTCCAGATGCTTCCCTCTTCCAATACATAATCCTCCGGAGGTCCGTAAATGGAATATTCATAAAACCACCCTTTACGACCTTGTAAAGGGCCACATAAAAATTTAGAGGCAAAAAACGTACACCCTTTAGGCCTCCTCTTGGGATGGGCCTGAAGTTTGTAATTGAATTTTTGCCTGGAGCCGCAAAGGGCCGCCCTGCTTAATTTGGTGGACTCGGGAAAGGGTTGTAAGGGTTGGTACAAAAAATATATTCTTGCGGAAAACGTGATTGTAAGGCAAGCATAAACATGAGCTGAGCTTAAGTAACTTTCAGAGCCAACTGAGCACAACTTGTTTTCTACTTCCACACGAAGAATTTGCTCTACCTATTACTTATAATCGCTCGACTCAGACTTTTACTGTATTTTTTCATTAAATACTGCTCTTTGAACTATAAAGCTCTACTTACCCATAAAGTAACATTTTGATCGATTCAAATAATTTCTTTCTACTGCTTCTTAATTTAAACACAATTATACTCAGCGTATATATTTGAAATTTCTATTTTTAAACTTCTTCTAATATCTTATTACTAATTTTTTTTAATTTAACTACAACTCAGATTTACTAGCATCCCCAGTTTTCTTCCATCCGCATATTTTGCTGTCCAACATTTACTTAGAACATTTATTTAGATTTACAGACACAATACGACAGGTCGTGATTAGGTGCCCTCAGACTAGCCAGTAAAGTGTAAATTATTAACTAAATATACCGGTCAAGACTCACGGCCTTTAATCGTATACACCAGATTAAACTACAAATATCTGCAGGTGTCATAGACCAACTCAGTACCGCGCAGGCAGCTGTTTTTATTATACATACTCGTCCACATAGCAATAAATAACAGTCAAAATTATATTTGTTATTAAAAACTATATTCAACATTAACTTTTTTAAACCAACGTGAGGGCTGACGCTTCGGCTACTTCGGCAGAGCAACTCAAGCGGCGGAAGTATGCTAACCACGGTATGCGTTACATATTTAAGCCGTTTGGTGTAGAGATGTTGGGTCCGTGGGGACCGGGAGCTCATCGTATTTTCCAAAACTTATCAGAGCGCTTGGTCGATGTGACGCGTGATCAAAATACTGGCACCTATTTGCCTCAAAGAATAAACATTGCAATTCAACGGAGCAGTGCTGCCAGCATGCTGGGCACGCTGCCAACTGATAGTGGGCTAGAGCATTTGGACTGCCTATGAGTCCAAATGCTTTTAATGTAGTAGCTGTAGTGTTGTATATAGTTCGTAGTATTTTGTTAATAAAGGCATACCGCCGGTAAAAAAAGAAAAAAACACATTTAGTACCAAGAGTAACAATGACTCTTCTTTTTGTAATTTAGCACTGGTGTATTAGAAAATAATACAACGCTGATTGGGTCTCGTATTCAAAAAAATCTTAGTCTCGGAACTTGAGGCGACGAACACGACGAAAATCTACTGCACAGAACAAAAACAGTTATTTATATACCAAAGATTTATAAATATTGAAAAAACTATAGCTCCGATCGCGCTCACACCAACGGGAAACGATCGGCGATCGCTGCCCGCGTGTAATGATGCGTGGAGCTTTGGAAAATTTTGAAAAAATATATTATGTAAGGGACAATCATGAAATTTTGAATAAAAATACCAATAAAATGTTCAAATTCAAAATTCAAATTTGAAGTTGAATTTGAATAAAATATTAATGACGTTTACACTATTAAACCTATTTAGCTGAAACCAACGTGGAACGAACCGCTAACAGCGGCCGCTATAATTACTAAACACAAAAATATCAACATAGAAACAAACAATGACAACACAAAAAATTCTATTATAAAATTATTGCAATAGTAGGTTTTTGCTGTCTGGTGTAGAAATTTTGTATAGAACAGTACTAATTAAACTATAGTTTAGATGAGCTGCGCTACTGAAGACGCAACTTTAACTTAAGACCTTTATGCTTACTACTTTCCTTCCGACCGGAGTCGAAATGAGTGTAATGAAATAAGTAAGATCATTCTTGGAAATTGGGTCCATGTCATTTTATTCCAGTTAAAACTCGTAAGTGGTGATGAATATTTAAGAACTTTTTGGTATTAAAATCATATATGTTCGTATTATAGGTCCAATCTTGGGTTTAATCGCTATCGTTTCTCCCTTGCAACCTCGCAGAAGGCACGAATTTATATTGTTGTAATCAAAAAGAAATATTCCATTTTTTACATGCAAAGGGTTGTTGGGGTCTCCAATTTTTCTGGCTACTACGTGCTAAAATTTTATTCAGCCTATCCGGATTATATAAAAGAGTAGGTGTTTGGGCTTTTCCTTTTATCTTTTACGATTTTTTTCCATTAATGCGATTCGATTTAGGGTATGTGTTTGGGACGATCTGCTCTATATACGTTTATTTGGATGTTGGTTATTTTTTGTTTCCAAAATTCATTAGTGATCTTCAGGAATATCGTTTTGTGATTTTTGTGAACTGATTTGCCGTACTTTTAAGTAATTTAATTTTAATAAGTTTATTCTAAAATACACATTAGTATACCACTCTAGAATGACAATCCTAAAATTAATATTTATTTATTCATTTTCAGATAGTTTGGAAGCAGATTTTTAATTTACTCTGACTTATTCGCTTATCATCTGTTATTGCCAAACTTACAACTTTAGAGTTATGACTACGACTAAAATATTTATTCGTAGATTTAACTTAACTGGTCTGCTCGTATCTTGGCAAGCATATTACATACTTGCAATAGTACATCTTATATTTGGGATTGTATCATACAGATTTCGGTTTTATTATAAACAGAATAAGAACTATTAATGTTTGAAATAACCGGCTGTACTCACGCGTATTGGTAGAGTATCGAGATTGTCAACCTAGGTATCGGGCATATCCGATGCCCTTAATCAGGTGAGTTCGCGTGTCTAATAAGCACTTATATGACTTAATTTTTATTAATTGGTGTTACGTAAGAGAATTGCGTTGATTTTGTGCATTAATACATCTACTTAATATACTATACTACTTAATAAAATAAAATATTGAGTGAATATAATGATATGAATTGAGTAGAAGAACGAAGAAGATAGTGAACACATTATATTAGTACGACTGCAGATATATGGAGCTTATTACTTGAACTTCCCAGTAGCAGTTACTTATTTGATTCGATTATGAGTAGATTATTTTACATACAACAAACTTCAGTATTATTGCGTAGCGTATAGCGTTCATGTAATAAAAATAAGTTAATGATCTATTTATTAGCAAAATCGTATCGATGTTATATATAATTATAGTCAAAATTGTATTATTTTAAAATTATCACAAGGCACCTGTCCAGATTGTAGATTAACGCAATACAACTATTATTTTTTTATGTTTATGTGACCGAACAAGCTCGAGGCCCCTCTGATGTTAAGTGGACTAACCACTGCCGATGCATTGCACAGATGCATTTTATCACAAGTCACGAATTGCTCTGCGCCTGTCATTGCCCTTGAGACATAGTTGTTAAGTCGCATGTGAGGTTGTGGTCAAAGGCTTACCTATCAACAATAAAAAAAAGTGTGTCTGTAATTTCATTGGCTCTCAAGGACTGCTGCCGGAACACACCGTTAGGTTTAACACACAGGTGTAATGTAATCCGCATAGCAGGCGTTATTGCAAACATAACAGTATTTAAAAAATCACCGTTAGGTGCTTGGCGACAGATTTTATACTTGAGGGTGGTCGCTAGCCAGGCGGGCATTCGCAAAATGCAATGCCTTCCACCATGCGATGAAGCTAAAACCCGCGGCGGGATTCGAACCATGGACCTGTTGCGTGGCAGTCCATAGCCAATGCCACTGAGCCATCACTGCTTCAAGATTGTAGTGTATATTCGTAAAAAAATATTATGACAGGATATTCAATTTACGAGAAACTGGTAGTGGCAAAAAAGAAACATCATTCCGTCCACACTTTCTAATATGGAAAGGGAACTGCTTATACAAACATTGACATTAATTTATTATCTGACAACGGCCAGGCCTCGAAAAACGTCCGTCACAATCTTCACGCACAAACAAGCCTACTCAAATGCCCGTCCTACTCTTTGCTATACCATTTTCGACGACCATTATACCTTGATCTCTGAACCAAGTCGGAATTTCACAAAACTGTACAAAAGTGAGGGTAGTTTGAAAAGTGGGAGATCGGGGTAAACTGGCCTGGTGTCCGTTCGGTATCGTATGATAGATGATTATCTACGGCCGACGTCAAAGTGAATTATTGGAATTTTGAATGGGTCTTTGGAAGTTTTAGTTATTTGTCTAAATTAAACTTAAGGGGAGCTAAATTGTCAGCTCTTATTATAGATAAATAGAAATTTGCTGGAAATCATCTTAGATATAATAAGGACTTGTTATTGGATTGTTTTGGATTAACTGGAAAAAAGTAGGCCTATTTTGACTTTTCAAATGTAATTGCCGAAATAGGTGTAACATAGTAAAAGACTAAAGCAGAAATCAGTTTCAGTTTAAGGGAAGATTGAAAGTTCCTTCATTGAGTGAAAATTACGAAAGTAGTATATGTGCATGATATTAACGTTTCGTACAGGATTCTTACATATTTCTTTAACACACTTGCTCGTAAAGCCTCTAATAAGGAGGTGTCACCTGCATCTTCTAAATATACTTCTTTCCGCACACGTGCTTCTTACTTTCCAGTTTAGTTTTAATTAGCTGTGAGCAGATTGCTACCAAGATGGTTATTGTGTTTTATTAATTTTCCTTAGAAAAACAAACCAAGTATTTCTCGCCTTCAGAATTAGAGATACAAATCACTTATTAACCTCTTTGCTGTTGGCTATACGATATGCTAAGTTACCAAAGGCATGAAGTTTCTTCCCCCTTTTTTATAAATATCTACGCGCATATTTGTATTGAAAGCAATACTATAACACTCGTGCTATTTTAATTATTCCAATGTCAGCTTTTTCTCTTATATAGACCTCGTCTACAGCTTGGAAATAAAAGCCAGCGTAAATACCGTGGCTGCAAATGCAATAATTAACTTTAATACCCGTATCATAACGCACTATTCCCATTACATATTAGAAAGTTACACAAAAAATGCATGTGGTTTATTTGGTTAATTTTGTTCAATATTAGTTACTACAATTTATTCATAGATTGAATCTGCTGCCACTACAATATTTGGTAATTACAATATATGACTCACATTAAAGCAAAATTAAATCTACCTATAAATACATATAAATAAATGTTTCATTTAACAAACAAATCTAATAACACGTATATAATACATATATAAATATATACATAATGTCCCTCTTTGTACAAGCTTTCATAAAAAATCTCTTTGTAATTACACCAACACATGCAATACCACCAAAAACCTCCATGTTGAAAACACTAAACCACACACAGCATAGAAAGCACCCTCTAATTAATTCTACAAACCGTGACTCCCCTGTTTAAGCGAAAATTATTCAAAGGGAAATGCTCAAGGAAGATTGTTGAAAAAATTACGGTATAAAAGGCCCTCCCACAAGTCCGCAGGCGGGAGCCAATTTTGCCCGCTCTCACCACCCCACGCACATGCGTGTTAGCCTCCCTTTACACCTAAACGAACTTCCATTTTGTTTTTGCGTGGTCGTTTTAATTTTCTCTTTTCCTTTTTTGTATATTAGTTATCACTATTCGTTTTCTATTTGTAAGTTGTTTGCGTGACACAATGGAACACACCTTGGTACTAACAATTCAGGTTTGTCTATGACTGTGAAGGTGTGCCCCGGCTGTTTTTTTATGTCATTGTGACTGAATAAGCAAGGGGCCCTGAGACATACAGTAGTTGAGGCTCAAGTGCCTGTAATTTTACTGGCTCTCAAGAACAGCTACCGGAATATAGGTGCTTGGTTTCACATTTTCTACTTGCGGGTGGTAGCTAGCCAGGCAAGCATTCGCGTAATGCCCTCAAACCATACGATGAAGCTCAAGCCGGGGGCGGCGGGGATCGAACCATGAACCTGCACTACCGCAGTCCATAGCTGTCATAGCTGTGAGCCAATTATCATTTTAGGTCATGCCTGTTGATCATCTTTAACTACATCATCACTTACTGACCCAATGCATTAACTTGAGATTGTGGTAAAAAGCTAGTCTATCCGCAAAAGGAAATCTCAGTAATGTGGGAATTGTTGAGGAAGAAGATATGTCCACATCTCTGGTTACCTAACCATGTTTTTACCAAATAATAAGACTCATTATTAGTAATATTGTTTTTATAAACCAAAACACTCAGTAATATATGCCACATGGTCACCCATCCAAGTAATGACTCAGTGTGAAGTGTTTCAAAGCCTTTTCAATCATATTTTTTTATGGGATTTTTGAAGGAACACGTGTTAGTTCCACCTGGTGTTAAGCGGTAACTTCTGTCTCTAACAGATTAATTGTCTCACAAGTGAAGAAATGCACTGCGCCTATCATCCTAAGACATACAGTAGTTCAGTCTCACATGCTTGTAATTTAGATTTTCCTTGCTGGCTCACTACCACTGTTTCCGGAACACACTGTTAGGTGATTTGCGACAGATTTTCTTCTAGAGAGTAGTATTACAACCAGGCGAGTATTTGCAAACTGATCTTCTACCATGCGGTGAAGCTCAAGCCGGCGGTGGTGATCGAACCACGGACCTGAAGCGTGGTGGTCCATAGCTGTTACCACTCGGCTATCATTGCTTCAAAAGTTTGTCAAAATGAGAGTCGTCATATTTTAAAAATTATGTGTTCAAACTTTGAGAAATTTGGCATGCATCTCCCTGAACCTAATCTATGCTTCTGGTTTGCCTGCTTTTCGTAAAATGATTTATTTTCCAAATGATCATTACCTTTATTTTGTCCACTAAGAGGTTAAGTTTTTTTTATGTCATTGTGACGGAACAATCCCGAGGCCCACCAGATGGTAAGTGGACTAACCTCTGCCTATAACAGATGCATTTCGTCAGCGACGGATTGCACTGCGCCCGTCACACTGAGACGTACAGTTGTTAGGTTTCATGTGCCTGTGATTTTACTGGCTCTTAAGGACTGCTGCCGGAACACACTGTTAGGTGCTTGGCGACCGATTTTATACTTGAGGGTGGTAGCTAGCCAGGCGGGCACTCGCAAATTGCCCTTCCACCATGCGGTGAATTTCAAGCCCGAAGCGGGATTCGAACCATGGACCTGCTGCGCGGCAGTCCATAGCCAATGCCACTGAGCCATCACTGTTTCTTTAAATGCATACTCATCTTAATTTATCTGATGAAACTAATTAAGACGATAAGATTTGGCGAGTAGGTTCTTCTTCTTCGTGGCGATGATTCACCTTCAGATGGATGACTATGATATTATATGACTGACTATTGTATGACTGACTATTATATGACTATGATGACTATGATATTACCGCTCAAAAGACTTAACATCTGTTTGTTTTAGAGTGATGGGCGCAGTGCAGTCCGTCACTAGCAACGAAATGCATCTGTTTTAGGAAGAGGTTACCGCTTAACACCTAGAGTAATTATAGGTTAGTCTCAACAACATCTGCGACCACATCATCAATTATCTGATGGTAAGTGGTGAGATAGTGGTCAAAGGCTAACCTATCAGGAATAAAAAAACTGTGGTATCCACTAAGATGAGTACTCAAGAAGTTGCTCAATTTGCTTTACACCAGCTTTATTATAACACGTTTATCCCAAGAGTACATCGGTATATATAAATAGATTGCGACTGCACAGTCAGCGTTATTTTATGTACTATTTTACCTACCCATAACAAAAGCCTCATCGTTGCATGCCCAAGCCAATTCCAGCCCTTTATTTTCCTTACTCATACACGGATACCTATTTACTTACCGTAGATAACGACAAACGCAGACTTTAGATACCAAGATAACTTGGCATCGGTAAAATCAAAACCATTACAGTTTCAACCGTAAAGCGCTACACATAAAGTTATTATGGGTTTCAGTGGGAGGTGAATGTGAATGGTAAAGACCCTGGGGTGGTAATCCATCATAGTGACATTTCTATTTATCTTGATGAGGACCGTACTTCCGATGCTAATGGGTTTTTTTACTGTTTATGGTGAGAAGTAATGACGACGATGAATCTATGAACAATAATTATGTTGAGTCTAAGGGTTGGTTTTGTATACTTTCTTGGTATATCATAAATATACTGAATTATAGCCGAGCCGTAACAGCTATGGAATGTTTTGCCGTAAGTAACATGGTTCTATCCCTCCGCGCACCAGCTATAGCTTCACCGCATGGTGTCGGGCATTTTGTGAATGCTTGTCTGGCTAGCTACTACCTGCAAGTAGAAAATATGTCACCAAGCACATAACAGTGTGTTCCAGCGACAGTCCTTGGGAGCCAGTAAAATTACAGAGACTTAACAACTGTATGTCAAACGGGCCCAGTGCAATATGTAACTTGAGACAAAATGCATATGTCATAGATAGGTACCGCTTAATATTAGCCTTGTGCTGGTTTCGTCACAATTTAATTAAAAACAGATTATAACAATCCCCTCACGTATGTCCCTTCAGAAGAGACATTGTTTTAGTAGGTTAAAGGATAGCATGTGAAGTGCTATCGTATAGAACTCATTAAGTAGAGTACAAAGCTAAAATAACCAAAGCTAATATGCTACAAAGCTAATACTTACATTAATATTTCTAAAATGTAAACTTACAAAATAATAACTAAAGCAAAAAAAAAAAAAAGTTGTTAGATATCTAACATTTGTTGCATTAATATAAGTAGATAAAGTTACTTACAGTTTTTTTTTTATCTTAAGACCAGTTTTTGGAAGTAACAGGAGTCCGTAATAGGTATGAAACCTTCAAATTTGTCCATTACGCTTGTAACCACTTTAGCCTACCTGGCATAGATATTGTTGCCTCTGTCCGAATAGGGAAAGCTTTGAGAATTTCGTATTAAAGATCAGTGGATTGAAAACTTAACATTCAACTATCCAGTTTTTCGTATACAGCCATATATGTAGCCCAGCTATAATCTGCACCGCTTTTCAACATTTGAATTCATCGACCCAAAATTACATCTACAACGAGCTGTGATGAGCCTTTTTTTCATAGTCTAGCCTTTGACCACTATCTCACCTGATGGTAATGTGGTCGAAAATGTTGTTTTGAATAACTGGTACTCATGAGCATAAACCGTTAGGTGCTTGGCGACCGATGTTTTACTTGATGTAGCTAGCCAGGCTGGCATTCGCAAAATGGCTTACTCCCATGCTATAACTGTCATCTCTGCGACAAGAAAAAGGAGAAAGTGGGCAGCAGCGCCTTCTAAAGAACTGCCATTTACACTGCGTATACCTATGCAGCCTGTCAAAACTAGGGATTATTAAAGACCCCGCTTATTGAGTGTTCGGCATTATGTTCAGTGGACAAACCGGTTGATACAACACAGTGCATATACTTAAGGTAGACTAGGCTCTTGTCTGTGTAGTAATCGCCAATCTTTCTTTTTTCAGCTTCTAAGCTCGACATTAATTTTCTCTTATGAAAATTATAATTGATTAATGTAAGCGCGTCTGGACCTTCATTTCGCTCATTCCCCTAACATTTTTTCTTCAATGATATTCCGTAGAATAGTAGATTGCTATACAAGGGTCGAAAGGAATCATTTCCCACACGAGGTATTATTATGGCTATAGTCCGCGTAGGAATTGATAACTTACACCCGTGTTAAGCACTACTGTTAGCTACTTTTCATTTCAAATATAAGGAAAGTAATAAATAGTAGTTTTTCTAAATTACTCATAAATAATAATAACATGAATAGGCTATTTCAAATTTAATTATTGAGATGCAAGAAATATTTGTGAAATTTAAAGTTAATTTTGCAATATCTACGGACGGCTATCGTCCGAATTTATGACTTTCTCCCTTGTTAAACACACTACTTTTCACTACGAATATCAGTAATATAAAAAATGTTTTATGATACACTAACTTGAGAGAGTCACATTAATTCTATTATAAACTAATTCTTTTACCCTTTATATAAACACAATTGTAGTCGTAATTAGTTTTAATAATATAGCAAAGTGTTTTAGAACAAAAAAATATAGACGTTTAATTTTGTTTACAACCATGGTTGCCATGGTTACAGTTACAGCAGAGTACTTTAGAATGAAAAAAACATTAACATGTTATCTTGTTTACAATAATGGTTGCCATGGTTACAAGTCATTCCGGCCCAAGAGAGGGAAGCATTTACTATGAGTTTTTCCCACCCTTAGGTGGGAAGCAGCGTCTTCCACCCGCTACTCAGATCAAATGAACACTACTTTCCGAGAATGAGAAATGAAAAATTGTTTTGCTGTATGAGGTGTCCTATCATCTTTCCTTTTATATTTACTATTTATGCAATGTAATTAAAATTTTCAAAAATCCTATCTCCCGTCTGGAAGTGCCTGCTAAGAGCTCGCAGATGCAGCTGCGCATTTGCCCTGATGATGAGCATCTGATATGCTCGAAACCCGCGAGACGTAATCGATTCCCAACCCAACATAAAATTAAATATGATAAATTAACCGGCATATACACTCAGTATTTGCCGGTTAATTTAACATATTTTAATCTTTTCGATTGTTGATAGCAGGCGTTATATTTTCGTACAGACTGGATTTCTGTCCACCTGATTCTTTCCATCCTTTTCTATTGCCACATTTCCAATGTTTTTATTTTTCTTTATACCTTTGGCTCTCCTTGCCGTTGTCGCAATAATTAATAGATAACAGGAACACAAAACATGACAAAAGAATCTAAAAATCCTTTACTTAACTAGGATATCTTCTTGCCTTAAGGACCATTAAAGGCTTTATAGTATTTAACATAAAGACGATGTTGGTATTGGGATGGAGCGTAGTAGAGCTTTCGCGATTAGCGGGAGCATGTTGGCTCGTAAAGTTCTTTGCTGTTCAAATACCTTTTAACGAGTACTGTCATGGTACGTCTGTACACGGCGGTGGATCAACTGTTTGCAAAAATTGCTTAACTCATTACTCATTCAATATAACAATATTTACTGGAAATTCAGACTTCCCTGTGCGAACAATGATTCTACACGAGGTGGCTGTAAATATGTGACATTTTAAGTGGCAATTTTTATATATATTTAGTAATATTATTTTTCTTTTTTTGTGATCTTCTTTTAACCGGTGGTATGCCTTTATTAACAAAATACTATATACAACACTACAGCTACTAGAATGAAAGCATTTAGTCATTGCAGACTCACAGGCTGTCCAAATGCTCCAGCGTTACCAGTAATTGGCAGCGTGCCCAGCATGCTGGCAGCATTACCCTGTCGAATTGCAATGCTTATTCTTTGAACCAAATAGGTGCCAGAATTTTAATCACACGTCACATCACCTTAGCGCTTCGATACGTATTGGAAAATATGATGAGCTCCCGGTTAATGATTTTTCATATATTTATCTTAAGTTCTTGCTAACTCGCAGAGATTGTCGTTGATCGACAATTGAATTTGAATTTAAAAGTAGCACAAATGACGGATATGTTCAAGAATAGGTACTAAGACTCTAGGTATAAGCAAGGTATATTTTAGTAGCAGTAGAACTATTTGTTCGAGTCCTTCTGGGGTAGTTTCGAAGCAGTGATGGCTCAGTGGCGGTAATAGCTATGGACTGCCGCGCAGCAGGTCCATGGTTCGAATCTCACTGCGGGCTTGAGCTTCAACGTATGGTGGAAGAAGATTTTATGAATGCCCACCTGGCTAGCAACGAAAATCTGTCGCCAAGCACCTTACGGTGTGTTTCGGCAGCTGTCGGTAAGAGCCAATAATTCTAAGTTAAGCCTGCTAACACCTTCGACCACATCATCACTTACCATCAGGTGAAATTGTGCTAGCTATTATAGCAATTAAAAAAAGTTCTCTTCATTAACACACCTATTTCTACTGTCAAGCAATAAAGTTTGCATTACTGTGTTCGGTTTGAAAAGTAAGGCACCGTTGAAATCACAGGCGCATGAGACTTAACAACTTAATGTCACAGGGTGATGGCGAAATGTATATTTGCTATGGGCCAAGCTAACGCCTTAAAACAAAGTGGGCCTCGAGCTTGTTCCTTCACAATCGCATAAAAAAATATTATGAGAAACCGGAATATATAGATTATATGAAGGCCGACAAAGGTATATATAGACTGCGTAATATGCTGTACACTAAAACTAACTTAAAACGCTTGAAACTGTAGCATCTGAAAAAATCTGATTCTAACAAGGAAAATGTTCCTTGTTAGAATCAGATTTTTTCTTTTATTATAAGTATTTGGTGCGCCCAATTACGCCATTGCATAACCAAAAAAAGTAGGCAGAAGTGACCCACGTTCTTCCAAAAATATCTCATCATATAGCTTAGATCGTTTCCCAAAATCGATATATCATTCGTGACTTAAAATCCGTAAAAACTAACAATTTTATCTCCTCATCTCTCTCTCAAGTCGAATTCTTATACCCACGCGCCACGGTGACGTTAAATTTATTTTATATAATAATATAGTGTATTTCCAATCTTTCTTCCGATCCATAATACCTGCAGTAGAAAATCCTCTTCCATAGGTAAATCCGGACTTAATCAAAGCCTTTTGTATTATCCCTTTGTTAAATCACACATCCTTGCGGACCTTTCACGAGCAATGGACATCAGAACAATAGATTTTATTACCGCACTATCACCAAGACAAATGAGATACATACACCTAAAGCTAGGTAAATAGCCTAGCTTTGTCTCTCTCCTACCCACAAAATGCCACCTTCTTTTATACAATCAAAAACGAACAAAAAACACTCTTATCGTCCAAGAAATAAGACAAATTTTTGAAGCGAATGAAAGGAGGATTCAAAACTCCGAGGCATTTTCTTTTACATAGACTATGTTCCCGAATGTAAAGCATAGGAGTGTGGGTATTCTGGCCGACGGTTAGAGTTTGAATTTGTTTGGCAAATCGCAACGCATTGACGCCATTTTGAATGGATTCTGGCGGTCAAAATTTATTGCGCATAAATGTACCTCTGGCTAACCCGGGAGTTAGGGGGTGGTAGGAGTAGGCTTAAAAATCAGGGTGAGGGGGTACGGGGTGCGTTTTTAGCGTTCGCAGCGTCGGCCTATTTGGGGTGTTGATGGGTGACAGGGCTGGACTAGAGGGGGTGAATGATAAATGATGATAGCTTAATCGTTGAAAGCTACGGCCAGTGTAATTGTAAACTCACGGTGTTGTTTGTAGTATTTGTTATTATTATATTAGTTAACTAGTAAATAATATTCAAAATATTTTCGGTTTCAGGGCTTCCTGCTACATTTTCGAAGATATCTTGGACGCCGCTAATTCTGGCTTAGTGTGAGCCTGGCACGATGCTAAAATGTAGGTATGTAAGTATGCATCAAGTCAAGGCACTGATATTATTCTTACCATATAGGTTTTTTTTACAAATGCATGAGAACCTCTACTAATAAATAATTCCTCTACTAAGTCACCCTTACATATCGGTATCTAATTCTTAACAGTACAAATTGATGGTTATCTTGTCAATTTGAAATTGAAATTGATATTTTAACTAAACCAAGTCTGTATATATTTGAAAATATTAAGTATGTTCGTAAAAATCTGAGTAAATTTAAATTAAACAGTGGCAATCACGATTGCTATACAGATAAAATAGCGGTGCCAGGTTTTATATTAGCAAAGACAAATAAAAGGTCCTTCTTAGGTAATATATGTTTGGGAACTTTATTATAAGACCGCTATAATAAAGTTCCCAAACATATTACAACGCTCACAGATAGGTAAATTAAATTTGCACGTGAAAAACATATTGATTAAAAAATCCTAATACACAGTTTCTGATTACTTAAACGACAAAAATGCATGGACAATTCCGCCTCTGCCAAGCTATTGCCTGGCACCTACATAATTTAAACAAATATTGTAATAACTTTATTACATAGTAAGTATGTAACACATTGTTAAAAGATGTTTAAAAGAATGGCCCCGAGTTTCTTTCCCGTTCTTCTCGCAGTGGCTCTATACAATTTATTTGCAGAATGTGGCAGTACAATGTAGAATATTTCAATACTAAAATTTGTAACTTTCATAAGAGCGTCGTAGACGCCTAAATTGAATAAATTATTTTGACTTTGGCAATACATTTACAGTCAGTTCTCAGCGCTTAATATTTAATTACAATTAATTCTATACAGATTGTCTGTGAGTTATTTTATTCAATTGATTCAGTTATGTATTTATAGAGCAGAGGGATAGTTTACTATAATTTATCCAGGGATTACGAAAAATACTAGTGACATAATTACATTGTATGGTTAAAAATACCAGTACGGGACAAACCAATAATCACTATAATAATCCCGGAACTTTTCGGGATTCATGTCCCCCATTTAATTTCTTAAGCTCCGAACCCCTAGCCTAACTCCGGCCCTGGCACGCGTTAACCCGCACCCGCACCCTCACGACCTCTACGCACGTCTCACTCGCACAAATACCAAAAAGAACGCTCCGTCGCTTTCCACCCTTTGCTTAAATTATTGCGCCTCCACTTCTACTCTTTACAACAGTACTTAAGGTTTGCTTTTTTTTCCTTTGACCACTGTCTTATTTTTTGGTAACTTTACGCTGATATGGTCGAAGATAGTAGTAGGCAGCAGCTTGGACTAGAATAGGAACTGGCTTAAGGCCATCTGGTTGGCTACAGATTTTCTACTTTATAGTAGCGCAGCCATTGCTCGTTAAAGCACTGGTAATGAACTGTCGCTCAGCAGATCGATGGTTTGAATTCCGCTGCGAGCTTGAAGTTCAGCCCATGGTATTAAGAGCATATTGCGAATGCTGATAGCCAGCTACCATCTTCAAGAAGAAAAACTGCTGCCAAGAATCTAACGATGTGTTCCAACAGATTCTTAAAAATCCGTTCCAAATTTATTTTAAGCGTGTTTCCACAGCATGCTTGCAAATTGTTGATTGTGCATAAAAGGCTTATCTACCAATAAGATAAAAAAAAACATGCATACAAAACACCACTACCATGCAAATAATCTACGAATATTGTATCTTCAAAGGCTAGTCTTAACTTTCATAACAAAGGGTAGTGATCTGGTATCCTGTCTGATGTTAAGCCACACAGTTACATCATATATACTAATAGTACGTGACATATAAATTTAAATACCTCTGATTGGTGGCTGAATGAACTGAAATGATGGTATCCAACCAGACAACATATTTACCAAAAACCTCTTAGTGCTAACTTAGCATGGCTAACATGGCTGTGTTCTTTGATAGCGACAATCCATACATCTAAAGCTCGATAACGGTATTTATTTAAATCTATCCATCTACTCTATAGAATTGCCTATATTTCTGACTTATCCATGCATTACAAAACAAACTCTAACTCTTTGTAATTAAAGTTGAAATTGTGTAAAAGTGTTAACTGTAAGAACGAATTTCTCCAAAGAACGCATGCTCACATACAGTTTCACTGTCCTTAGATATACGCATTGAAATTTTAACCCTATTCTCAATAGTGTTAAGTTACCTATTTGTACGTTTTTGAATAAAAGTGTGCTCTAAGGAGAGTGGCAGAAGAGATTGTACACACTAGAATTGTTTTGAAGCCAATAATCAACCGAATTAGTTACTATCCTGGTATTGAATACATTCAGGTGTTACTTTGCGGAAATCAGTATTTGATAATAACATATATATTTAAAATATTTTAAGCAAACATTTAATCAATATTTAAGTAAAACACTTAATAAATATAAAAATATATCTAGTGACAATTCCGCCTAATGTAATAATCGAGTCTCGTTCGTGCGTTCAAAGAGTCAAGACCTCCTGAGGATGCTTCGTGTAAAAGCGAAACGCGTGGAAAATTCTTCCGGTTTGGCTGCGTGGCGTTTGTGACGTCACGTCGGCTTAACAGGAAAATTAGGCGGAATTGTCACTAGATATATTTTTATTGTATTACTAAAATAGCTGTTGATTTGATATTTTCTTAAAATCAAGTAATCAATATAAGCTATTCTAGTCATATAAAATCTTCTAGTTTAACCCATGCTCATCGTAGAAAAGGATGCCAAAGGGTCAAAGGAAAAAAACAGTGCAATAATACCATTACGCCTATACTAGTTTTATGGCTCCGATACCTCAATGATTCCGTAATAGACACACCGTGACCCGATACCTTAACATTGTAGTACGGTGGCAGAGTATGCTCTGACTGACTGAGCTAACATGACATTATGACTCATAATTCTTATTTGTCCTCTCGTCCTTTATTCCTCATCGTATAGTGAAACGCAGAGCATACGTTATTACAAAAAAAATATATATTTTTTTCTATACATATCTGCAAAATTAGAACTCTACGCTCTATATATGTCACAGTTTGACAGCTGTCAAAGTGAATGATTTTTTTTGTGATGTTTATTTTATATTTCTAACATTGTAATTTTTGCGTTAACGAATGAGCTTACAAAACTACAACAATAGTAAAAATTTGGAAAAACAACCACTTGAGTGCTATTTAAACCCGTGGCCATCCGTTTCTGTAGTAGGGACATGTTCGGCCAGCTGAGCTATCGTAGTAAGTGAGTCATAACTCAAATATACCCTTTTGTGCCTACTGGTCGCAGGTTTGAATCCCACTCATAGATCAAATTTTTCCTTTCGTTGTAATTTTGTTAGTTGGTTTCTTATGTTAAAAGAAATTTATACAAATTGTTTTACAGCCAATAGGTTACCCCGTAACTATAAAATCACTGGTTAGAAAGTGATTTAAGTCAAAGGCATTGACTTGACAGGAAGGCTCTTGAAGATAAACTGATGAACGATCAACATCATCAGCAGTAATAAGAGTTGTGCTTGAGGGTGCTAACAAGTCAGGCAAGCTTTCGCAAAATGTACTACCCCTATGTGTTAAGATTCCAGATTGCCCAGGCAGGGATTGTTTAGCAGAGAGGCTTCTGCCTATACAATCTGTTTTGAATGCTTAACAACCGGCGATTCACCTGGAAGGCTGGAATGAAGCAGGGTTTTCTCCGCTCCGTCGTTGATCCCCTTAGCCTATCGTGCCCTAGGGATTCCTAACTGGCCAGCTAGTCTCTACTAGGGTACTCACGATTACCATCCAGTCCTTTGAGGCTCCAACGTCACAACACAGTATCACAGTACAAATTATTAGATCAAATCGTAAAGTAACAATTATTAAATCAAGGGTAAAACCAACTAGTTATTTCAATTACTTCCAAAAGTGCAAGAGAATGATTAGCCAAAAGTTTCAAGATATTTTTACGTACAAAAATCCATAGATCACAAATAGACGACTAGCAAAGGGGTGCGTTCCAATTGCCCGAGAAGTTGATCGGTCCGAACACTATGTGAAAACAATAACACATACGAGTTGTAAAAAGACGTTTATTTTATAACCAACAAATAGTAATGCTCATGTTTGAAGGATAGTCAATAATGATATAGCGGTATATTTTGACGCTGATTGGGCTGGGTAACGCCACCAACATGTTAGATAGGTATATTTTAAATAATATTTTACGAAAATATATTTAATTTTAATATTGTTATGTTTGCAATAACGCCTGCTTCGCAAATTACATTACAAAATTAAAAATTTACGTGAGATAAGAATATAGTCATGTGCGGGATTCGAACCCGCGTCCATCCACCCCTTTAGCCGGGGTATGCTCTAACCAATTGAGCTAACATGACATAATGACTCATAACTCTAATTTTTGCTCTCGTTCTTCAACCGTCGTATCGGGATGGAGTGACACCTATAGTTCAACTTGCGTTGTAGGTACCTACCTACTACAAATTAACTTGTTAATGAATATGCAACCTTCCCCCAAGCAGGCGTTATTGCAAACATAACAATATTAAAATTATAAGGTTGCGTCATCATTTACTAGTTTAAAACCAATTGCAAATTTGGTCTTGTTTGTACTACAACGCAAGTTGAACAATAGGTGTCGCTCCATCCCAATACGATGGTTGAAGAACGAGAGCAAAAATTAGAGTTATTGTCATGTTAGCTCAATTGGTTAGAGCATACCCCGACTAAAAGGGTGGATAGACGCGGGTTCGAATCCTGCACATGACTATAATTTTTCCTCTCGTAAATTTGTCATTTTATAGAAAAACGATATAACTTTTCGACGCGTTTCGATCCTACACGTAGTATCCTCAGGAGGTCTTGACTCTTCGAACAATCGAGAAAGTAGTATTGTTTTACATACCATTAGAACCACCAATAAACCAGAGGGTTAGCCAATGCCAATGGGCTGGTTCAACCACTGTTCCCGTGTAAAACGAGCATTAAACCCGAGTGAAGGCGGTGGGCGATAAAAACACCACCCACCGCTTAAGGGGTAACATTACAGCGCTGGGTGAGGGTGAAAAGGAAGGGATGAATAAAATCCACGTGCGAGGGGTTGAAAGACGTATAGCTGGGGTAGCTCTGGTAATGTGAAGACGTCATCAGTAATATTTTTTAAGCTAGGCATATCGTTTTATTTCTATGCGAAACTAAGTTATTTGTCTGTGCTCTTGACTTCTTCACGCCTAAATTGCTTAACCCATTTTAAAGAAATTTGAGTTTCTATATAGTGTAAGTACTTTTAGTCCTGAGCGCAGACACGTTGTCACCTGGAATACAAAATTACTGCTATTACTACTTAAACAATATTTAATATAAAATAGCTATATTGATATCTTTACAACATATTTACATGTATAGAACATTAAACATCTCTTAAATATTTTTTTTAACACAATTATGACAATATTATCTCCTAAAAGAGATTATATTGATATACCCTTTACAAGTAATAACTTTCAAATTATTATGGGTAAATATGTACACTATTATAAATGAATATTAGTAAATATTTATATTATAATAACAATGTTAAATTGATTATAAACTTCAAAATTGTTAATACTTTAATATACAGATGTGACCTTGAGGTGGACTCTCGTCAAGAGGGTAGCAAATCTGTCGCCAAGCACCTTACGGTGTGTTCCGGCAGCTGTTCTTGAGAGCCAGTCATTGTAGGCCTGTTAACACCTTCGACCACATCATCACTTACCATCAGGTGACATTGTGGTCAAAAGTAAACCTACCTATCAGAATAAGAAAAAACAAGAAATAAAAAATAAGTCATATGACTATTATGACCTATGATTAAATATATTTAAAAACTTTAAAATCTTGGTTATTGGTATTCATTATGACTTTTAAATCTTAGTTTTTGGCATAAATTATGACTAACTAAAAACTTTTTAATTTTAAACCTACGTTATCACACAACAATGGCGTATGCCCAACTAAAAACAGAAGAAACCGAAGAACACAAAAAGAACGGACAAAAAATTCTTCTAGATTAGCCTGAACAACATCTTCGACCACATCATCACTTACCATCAGGTGAGATAGTAGTCAAAGACTTTTAGGAATTCAGGAATAAAAAAAAACATTTTCAGGCTTGTTTTTTTATCCTCACGCTTGATAGGCGGCTTGGGGATCGAGTAGGTAGTTTTGCGATGAAAACACATAACCTTGAATTAAACAACTATAACGATAAATTATTCGAGTACAATGTGCTTTAGATGTCTGGGAATAACCCATCCATGGGTAGTCTAAGGTGACAGTTATATTTTGAACACTTTTTTTTCCTGACCGTCCATATTATAACTTCTACGGTGGATACAAATAACTTCCTCAAACAAATTCACAACATGGCGTCGAAAAAACGCCTACTACGGTTTTTTTTATGTACCTAGTGTCATTTACGCCATCAAGGCAAATTTAATCGTGGCACATTAAAATTTGTTAAGCCGTTTAGAAGTTACGTTGGAATAAAGAAACTCACAAACTTACATAATATACATATATGAATTATGAAAACATAACTTGCCTTTTTTGGGCCAGCGTGTAATTAAATTGATATCACTATCATATGCATAATGATGCGCAAGGATTCATTTATATACTTATACTGGTACCCACGAAGCAACGAGGAAGACTCCTTCGTGATTATACCACAGTTTCAGAAAACTTCCACGTACTGTGCTTATACAGAACTCTTCCATCCATAAAATAATTTTAAAAAAAACTTTGTTCTTTGAAAACTCTGAATAGCGAAGAACGAAAACCCTGTAGACGTGGCATCAGATGTCGTAATTTTTCATCACATTAGCATGGGATGGCCGTGCATGCGTTAAGATAAAACCGACCCTCCCCGCTACCACGTAACAGGGATGTAAAACGATAAACATAAAAAAATATCCTTCGAAATCCTGCAAAATGTAAAAATAACTTGTTTAACCGTATTTAGTCGAATAAGGAAATAAATTTGGATTCATTTAAACAGTTTTGTACTTATAATAGTCCCGACTACAATAAGTTATTTCCTTTTTAGCATTCCTACAAAACGAGACCCTAAATATGATTTATATAATATGTTATCTTTATGAAAGTTTAAAATGCAGACATTGTTTAGTTTTAGAATAGTTTTAAGATAATTTAATTCAAACATTTTTGTAATAAAGAAATAAATAAATTTTAAATAATATATATATGTTTTTTAAATAAAAGTAAACTAAATAAATTTGAAGCATACAAATAAACTAAGATTGATTGTCTGTTTGTCCATCCGTATACGAGTATCTGTCCGTCCGTCTGTCTAACTTTTAAAGGGCTGTATCTTTGGGAGCATACGTTGTGGTACTGCTGTAAATCATTAAAAAATAATATAAAAAAATATCTGATATTTAATTTTATAAGACCTTCCTACAAAAAAACCTCTCACTCTCAAATTCTAACTCAATAATCTCTCTCACAGATAGATGCTGGAACACACGCTGGAACTTGGGGATAGCTTTCGTAATTTAGCTGGATTTTTATACGTTACGTATATAAACAAACGATAAGAAATTATATTTTTTTGTTGGCTGAAAATCTTACTGTCCATATATTTAGTATGCATATAGACTTCAGAGTATCCATATATCTTAATGCATAAAATACTTTTACACGACTGCCCAAAAAATAAGTGTTTTGTTTTCAAGTTCATGTGTTTATGTTTGTGATTTTCTTTGTTCCACCATAACTTCTAAACGGCTTAACCGATTTAAATTTATGAGATATCGTTAGATTCATCATAATAGTGCAAGAAACACTAGGTACATAAAAAATAAACAAACTTGCGGCTTATACGCCATATTGTGACATAGAAAATATTTTATTTCATTTAATTTAAATTTTCTTCTAAACCCATCGGTATCGGGTATCAAAATGAAGGGCTTTAAAACCGTTTCATTAATATATATGTAACGTGCAGTTTTAATTTCAATAAAACGTTTAACGAAAGAAATAATTTGCAGTCGGGTTTGTTACTTGTTTAATAAATTTATACATATTTATTGACTATACAAATATCTCACACGACGAAAAAACACAATTTATTGATCACTATCACCGAACTGAATAATTCACAGTTCCGTTTTCAAAATACGGAACCCTATCGTTCCATATCGTGGTACGGGGTGACCGGGTGTGGAGATCCCTTAGGAAATTAATAGCTCAGTCGGCGGGACCCTTCAGTTGAGGTCAGGCACGGGAGCTTTCTACCTACTTCAATAGGTGGCGGCTCTTGTCACGTTACAATTTTTTCGCGTGATGTAGCTTCTTGGCATATTACTATTGAGAATTAAATATTCACTACAGTTAGAATTATATAATTATTATATAAGTATTATTAGGTACTGTAAAGTTTATTATAATCGATTTTACTTTCGTTATTAAGAAAAATGTAATTATATACTATGATGGAAATAATAGTGACGGGTCAGTAAGATCACATCGACCAAGCGTATATAAAGCTTTTTAAGGATAATACCACCATACATAGACTCGCCTGTATAAACCTGAAAGTAATGAAAAGAAGGAGAAGCATAGAAAATTATTTTAAAAAATATGGAACCGATTTCATAAACCAAAAAATATGACATAATTTTTCATGCTGATTCAAAAAACTGGCGTATTATTTTAATTGGAAGCGCTCGTAGCGAAGTTCGCTTAGCCGTTCTCAACCTATGAGCAAAGTTAAGTAACGTTCGTCGCGGTCATGAGTTGGATGGGTGACCGCTAGTGACATTATTACTGAGCGCTTCCGTGCTTCGGAGGGCACTTTAAGCCGTCTTAGGATGGCAATCGTTATAGCATGATGGTAGGGCACTTTGCGAGCTAGCTATCTACCACCCTCAAGTAGAAAATCTGTCGCCAAGCACCTAACGGTGTGTTTCGGCAGCTGTACTTGAGAGCTAGTAATTCTCAGTTAGCCTGAACAACATCTTCAATCTTATCATCACTTACCATCAGGTGAGATAATGGTCAATGGATATGTATAAAAAGCGTATAGGAAAATATATGGACTTCCTTTTGCGTGTTGTCTACATTACGTGAGATATCGAGAAGTAAGAGAACAGCCCTAAAGCAAAAAAAACCCATACTTTAAAAGCATTATCAAATAATTTAATTCCAACAAGTTCATATTTTAAAACTGTTCTAAATTTATATTAAATTGTTTTCAAAACAACATTCAAAAACCTCATAATTAAAGACAGCTGAAGCCGTTGCCGGATAAAACGAAACTTGCTTACAACGAAATATTTAACTGAACATTTTGGAACTAAAGCCGGCGTGCTCACAATGTGTTAACATGACGGCTATATAAAGATATAGCAGTAAGGGTGCCAATAATTTATTTATGGGTACCTATATTTATTGCCCGTGGAGCGTCGGGCTAGAATGTCACCCCCAATCTCTACCCGTGGGTGTCGTAAGAGGCGACTAGGGTAACACACCAGAAGGTGAGCAGCAGCGCTTTCTGAGAAACACTTACTTAAATTTTTCACTTAAAACTGTTTTCCTTAAAAATAATATAGAAAATGTCATTACGATTTATATCAACAAAAAAGACATACTCGTAGGTAACTGAACATTTTTGTTTCGCTAGATATATTTTGGTTCCGTGTAATATTCGACAAGCCTATACTTAGCTAAAGTTTGAAAAAAATATGAAATTTTAAATATTTTGTAAAAGGTCTCCTATAATTTTAATATGGTTCCTTTGCATGAAACTCAGTGCTCTTGTTCTTTTTAAAGATATCATTGAAGTTTTTTACGTGCTATGTTTGTTTTACTAAAGTTTCTTTTTTTTAATATTCCTCATTCTCGTCTCTTATCGTATAAAGGAAATCTTTAATTGAACTATTCCTTTTTAATAATCATCATCGACAGCCGGATGACAGATCTTCACTGTTAAACAAAAGCCTTACCCATAGAACGCCGGATGACAGATGTTCACTGTTAAACAAAAGCCTTACCCATAGAACGCCCCACTGAACGGTTATTAGCCGCTTGTAACCATTAGCTACCCCCGACTTTTACGACATTGTCCTAGTGGGGGGCCAACTCTACGTCTCCCAGTGTAATTTGGTAACCACTCGAAAACCTTTCTTCCCCATCGGTTATCAGTTCGTCGAGCAATGTAGCCCGCCCATTGCCACTTCAACTTGAAAATTCATAAAGCCATATCGGTGACTGGTTCTGTGGCGAATATCCACGTTCCCTTTATCACACAAAGAAACTCTGAGCATAGCTCTCTCCATAGCTCGTTGAGCGACTCTGAGCTTGTCCATAAGGGCCACAGTTAAGATCCACGTCTCAGTGCCATAAGTCATCACTGGTTGAAGACTTTGGTCTTCAGGCTCTGCGGGATGTTTAGCAAGAAGATGTCGCTTAACTTCCCGAACGCTGCCCATTCGAGTTGTTTTCTTCGGGTGACCTCTTTTTATTATACACGTTAAACTATAGATAAACATGTAGATATGCATTTCTATTTGTTATACCATCAATGTTGTAGTAAAGACATAAGAAAGGTATGCTCTCTTATTTTATATGGAGTTACTTTACTGATGTTCTGTTGATGGCGTGTTGGAATAACTGAGTAGTATATTAGTTTTCAGAATTTATTGTAGAGATGATTTTCCGCTTTCCTGAAAATAGGAATTTCATAAAGTCAAAACAATAGAGATATACGGAAAACAGGATAATTATCGTGTGTTTGATTATTTTTGAGCTCTCGATATTTTTGGCACAGTTGCAAGCGCCATGATATCATGTAAACAGTCCATGCGAGTAAATGATCGGCACTAAGAGCAAAAAAACAGTATACCAAAGTACTATTATTTTTGTGTTCTTTATATTGTTATTGTTTCCACTACAACAGGAAAATGATAGGGGTAGTAAAAGGATGAAATTAGAAAGTATAAGATAGATGTGTATCACCAGTTCGTATTTACTAAGCTACACAGGAGGAGTGCATACAAATTGATGTGTTCTTCTAGCTAGGCTCATGAAATATGAGAAATTTTTTTCTTTAGTTCTCAGTATCGAAAGCAATCCAGTACCCGCTGAATATTCTCATGTTCTTAACAGTCTGCAGTAGTTGTTTCAGGCTGTTAATGGCTACCTATAGTATACTTTACTTAAAATTTTACATATAGTAGAAAAATTAAAGAAGAATTGAATCAATTTAATTGAAGCAGTGATGGCTCAGTGGCATTGGCTATGGATTGCTGCGCAGCAGGTCCATGGTTCGATTCCCGCCCAGAGCGTGAGCTTCACCGCATGGTGGAAGGGCATTTTGCGAATGCCCGCCTGGCTAGCGACCACCCTCAAGTAGAAAATCTGTCGCCAAGCACCTAACGGTGTGTTCCGGCAGCAGTCTTTGAGAGCCAGTGAAATAACAGGCAAAATGAGACTTAACAGGTATGTCTCAAGGTGATGGGCGCAGTGCAGTTCGTCACTTGATGAAATGCATCTGTTATAGGCAGAGGATACCGCTTAGCATCAGGTGGGCCTCGCGCTTGTTCCATCAAAATAACAGAAAAAAAAAATACGCTTGAATCGCCATTTTTATACACAAAATTAAAGTGATAATAGCATGATGGATTCACACACAATGGTATAGTATTAGATTTTGCGTAGATACATTTCCCTTTTATTAGATAAAAAGTAGGAGGTTCTCAAACGCAAGTTTTTTTAAATATTGTTTACCTCAGAACTTTTGACTCGGTGAACCGATAATGAAGATTATATTTTTTTATTTGAAAGCTGATGCTTTCCGTGTGGCCGAACCGCTTTTGACTTACACACATCTTTAAAGATACCTATCTTGATGATATAGTAATTGACCATGAATGTCAATAAAAAAGGTAAATAAAAATTGTTTACCTAAAAATGTAAAATCCATCTTAAGGTAAACAATTTTTTTACCTATTTCGATTCAGTTCTGGATCCTAAGCTCACGTCGGACCTTTAGTTAGTATGTTACTATTTATTGTTTTACTTGAGAATCACATGTAGGTACTAAAATGTCATTAAACTTGATGCTTAATCTTATCTTGTATGTACTTACCTCTTAAAACAAAACAACGTTGGTAAAACACGCCCCCTTTTAAAGGAACTCATCCTTTAAAAGAACTTTACCTGTTTTTCTTTTGATACTGTTACTATATATATTATACCTAATATATATACTATAAAAATGTATACACGTCTTTGAAGATAGGAGAGATGGATGTACAGCTTAATCTAAGGGTCTTGATTACTCATAGAAAAACTAACGCAATATATTTTTAATAGTAACGCACTCTCAATTAGCAAGTTCAGCTCAGTAGAAAGTTTCTACCGCCCATATATATCCATTTTGTATAAAATACGACTAAAGTGCAAAGTTAGACAGTGCTATCCTTTGGCGGCTATAATTTATGTGTGTGTAACTTCTAGACGTATGGTTCGCAGAAAAAATATCTTAAGATATTTTAATTAAGTACCTAGGTTTTTTTAATGTGGTAGTTTATACTTTTTTGAAGCAGTGATGGCTCAGTGGCATTGGCTATGGACTGCCGCGCAGCAGGTCCATGGTTCGAATCCCGCCCAGAGCTTGAGCTTCACCGCATGGTGGAAGGGCATTTTGCGAATGCCCGCCTGGCTAGCGACCACCCTCAAGTAGAAAGTCTGTCGCCACGCACCGAAAGGTGTGTTCGGGCAGTAGTCCTTGAGAGCCAGTGAAATTTCAGGCACAATGAGACTTAACAACTATGTCTCAATGTGACGGGCGCAGTGCAATTCGTGAGTTGTCATGAATTGCAACTGTTATAGGCAGAGGTTAGTCCACTTAATATCAGGTGGGCCTCGAGCTTGTTCCGTCACAATACCATAAAAAAGTTTTTCCTCTCATAACCATATTTTTACAAAATATGGTTATGAGAGGACCGAAGATTGGAAGCGATAATATAAAAATTGTTTGTTACTTAATCAATCAGGTAATTGTCCAAACCGTAATTCGTTCCTTGATGAATATAATATTCAAATCCGATTACATCACATCGAAAATGGTCCTACATTTTCTATTAACTCTTATATCGGTTGTAATAACGTCTTAGTCTTAGTCTTTAATCAGTATAACTTTTTTTGTCAAAGAATCGATATGGCTTTCAGAATTTGCCAGTTGAAGTGACAATGGGCGGGCGACATTGCTCGATGAACTGATAAGGATGGGGAAGAAAGGTTCTCTAGTGGTTACCACATTACACCGGAAGACGTAGACTTGGTAAGCCCCCTACTAGGTGGACTAACGACATTGCCGTTCTTTGTGGCGTTCTATGGGAGAGGGCTTTGTACAATAATGAACGTCTTCCGGATGATGATGACTTTTATGGTTATGCACCTGAAATGTTTATTTTTATGTTACTTGAACATTATAATTTATTGAATACTTGACGTTTTTGCAGACGGTCCAGCTGGCGCTAGGCGGGCGGTGCGGCGCTGTGGCGGCGGCGGCGCTGCGGCCTCGCAGTAATTGTACAAAAGTTACCATCCTCAGCTCCACTACGGTGAATTTGTTCGAGCTTCCTTACTCTGCATTGTGCGGCAGACGAGCGGGTAAAACGCTGCGAGGAAAAAAAACGCTGAGCCGTTTGGCTGCCATCTCCAAGTATTGCTTTGCTAAGGCGATCCGAGTCAAAAACAAGAGAACAAAGCTAACACATCGAGTGTTAGGTTTGTTCTCTTGTTTTTGACTCTTTTGTTTCTTGAGACGTTTTTCCTCCTGTAAGAAAAATAATATTTCAATCACATAGTCACTGGAGATTTTCTGCGTGGGATTTTATAAATCGTCAGTTATCTCGGCAATAAAATCAACAAAATCAGTTCTAGTACAGGTTGATCAACATAGATAAAGTCACATGTTTTTTTTTTTTTATCCTGATAGGTTAGCCTTTGACCACTATCTCACCCGATGGTAAGTGATGATGTGGTCGAAGATGTTGTACAGGCTAACCTATAGAAGTGACATGAGTGAAGTGAAGTGAAGTGAGTGAGAACATGTAAATATGTTCACTATTCATACGGGTTGTAGAGTTAGTACCTGACGGCATACCCTTCCTACCCTTAACCCACGTATATTGGGTCGCTGAAGTATGTTTTCTCTTCGACATACTTATGTTTTTGATTGAATGTCTGGGAACTCACCGCAAGATTGCTGAAAATGGTCGTGTTGATTGGATTTAACTGCCTCCCTTCATTTTAACTTCATGAACATAAAAGTAACGGGCTTTAAGATTGTCAAGAGCTCTGTAGTACGCCTGGTGTTCATCAACACTCTTGATCTTCAAAGCATGGTAGTATGATTTTATTATTACTGATATACTAGTGATGTGATATTTTTTAACGGTATTGTCACGGAACCAGCGCAAGTCCCACCTGATATTAAGCGGACTAACCTCTGCCTATTAAAGAAGTATTTTGTCACCAGTGCACTGCGCCCGTTACATTGAGACATAAAGTTGTTAAGGTTGAACTGACCGGTCACTTCTCCATACAAACGTCGTAGGTTGATCACTCCCTTATTTGAGACTTTAGATTCACACTTAAGCATAATACCGATTGATATCGTCACTATCTAGGCTTGTATCATGGCAAAATTTTAAAACGATAATTATATTGTAAGTTATGAGCCTCAAAAACTTTATATGAAAATGTTTCGAGCCTCATAACTCTCAAGTTAATTATTTTATTAAAATTTCGGCATCATACGAGCCTAGATAATGACGAGATCAATCGGTATTTTGCTTTATTTTGGACCTTAATTCTCAAATAAGGGAGTGATCACCCTACGACGTTCGTATGAAAAAGGGGCCGGCCAGTTCACCCTTAAGCCTCATGTGCTTGTAAATTTACTGGCTCTCAAATATATATACTGTTACCGGAACACACTGTTAGATGCTTGGCAATAGATTTTCTAATTGAGTGGTAGCTCGCTCAAAATGTCCTTCCATGCGGTGAAGCTCTAGACGCCGGTGGGTATCAAATCATGGACCTACAGCACGGAAGTCCACAGCAATTACCGCTTGGCTATTATTGCTACAAAACCGATAAATAGATATGACAGTGTGTTGAAGGTTTCAAATAGGCCATACCAGCGGAAAGCGAAAGGAAATTGAAACTTCTGCGATCCCCAAGACGTCTGCCAAGCGGAGGAAAACCCCCCAATGGGGGAGATCTTGTTCTGGTTGACATGGTGACCTTTCTTTTCAAATCATCAACCTCAGCTGCGAAAGAGTTTGATTAAATACTCATTCCAAAGGAATCTCAAGAACTTTAGAAAAAGATCAACTTCTGGCACGCCACTTTGATGCAAATGTATCAAAATGTCGAGGTAAGTCAAAAAAATCTATTTAGACCTCAATTTGTGTGACCCTAAAGTGAATCTAAATATGAGCTTCTAGCTGATTACGTGACGTAACGTTAGTTAAATTACAATTTACAAACGAAAGTAATTAATTATCAACGAAAACATACTCAAGTTAAACCGTATTATAGGTTCAGAACTCACATAATAAAAGCAAGCCTCGACATGCTGACCAAATAAAGCGGGTTCTATTTGCCCAAGGGTCGGGCAAATAGAACGTATAAATAAGGCCCGGTCTCATTAAGTGGAATTCTTCGCCAGGTAATAGGGGTTGACGAAATATGAGAGTCGAAGGCAAACATACGGTAACGATTGAGGATGGTAATTAATTTCAGTTAGTGCGTTTTGATCCTTTTTAGTTACGATCTGTTTTGAAAGCTAATTTAGAACTAGATGCTACTTGTACTTATGTACGTATATAAGAACCAACGTGGCGTTCATTCATATTAAGTACTAAAAATTAGTTACCAAAAAATGGAACCGACTTCAACACTCAAATGTATATAACTTCTTGAAGTCTTGAAGATATGACTTTAGTTCACGAAAGTTTAGAGAACAATATGATATAGGTACTACTAGATACACAAGTCGGTTTCAACATTAAATATGTAGACAATTCTATCTACACAGTTACGTGATATATGAATGTACATATACTTATTAACCACTTTTTCACTTTTAGTAAGTGAGTTGTAGTCGAAAACGATTGCAAGGTAGACCCAGAACAAAGTTAACGAAAAGTTAAGTTTATTCTGGAGATCCTACGACCATCTTATAGTAGTATGATAGTGAGAAATATATTATCAGTAATGCTTACAAATATAACAAAATATTACGGAGTAACATATTTAACTAAAAAAACTTAAAATAAACTAAAAAAAAAACTAATCCAATATTCCGCTACCATTAGGCAGTGTCCCCAAAATGCTGGCCACATTGCCACGTTGTATGGCAATGCTTATCCTCTGTGCAAAGTATATGCCAGCATTTATGTCACAAGTAGCGTCGACCAGACGTTTTGAGACGTCTTTGAATAATAGTTTGAAAAATATATAATATAAATATTGAAAAATGGTATTGTGATATATTTTTTCTTAAATACAAGTTTTATTATTATTATTATTATTTTTCAAACATGTTTTACTTCTCTTATCTTTTATGTATAGCTTTCAGTTGACGATAGTTTTTTTTTATATAGGAACACTTTCATAAATTTCTACTATACAGGTACATAAAACGATAAACATAAAACTGTATGTATTATTCTTCTATTATTCACTGAAGTAAAATATTGTATATTTAAAAGCTACCAGCAACAAGATTCATGAAACATGAAGGTTGGTTTAAGCAAGGAAAATATTGTTTCATTGCTTTTGTTATACATAAACCAAGTAGTTTTTAGTTACTGTGTTAAAGATCTAGGTACCTATCTATATATCTACTGAGAAGAAGATAATATTTTAATATTTTTGGAGTGATGTTTGCGTGCGAGTAAATGTTTCTTATAATTGTCATATTTATGATCATTCTTGTGATATTCAAACAGTCAACAACAATGTTTGTTTTTCAGATAGCGAAGATTAAATCTAAATCTACAATATGTCGTGTTACCAATTACGAGTATGCTATAGAAAGTAGAATATTTTTCTTAAATTTAAACATGTATTTATTTTCTTCAAGTGTAAGTTGTAAGCTAAACATTATAACATATTATTTATTTCCTATTTTTTGCAATACAATCACTTAATTTAACCAGAACCTTTGGAATGTGACGTAACACAACACAAAATGAAGTCGCACATTTACGACTAAATTAAACTGAAACAACAAAACAAAGCGGTCCTTATCGCCGACAGTTTAAACAACAAAAACAATTTCTGCGCGGAAAAAAAGAGAAAAAAACAAAAGGTTAAAAGTTGTCCTTATTTGAATTTTCATTAAAACTTTCTCCCGTCAGGAACAAAGAACATTTATATTAAAAAACTCCGGCCACCGCCAGATAAATATCTGTAGTCTCGAGAGCGGACCCAAATTTCAACTTTTGCCATAGAGTAAGAAGAAAAATACGTCTAGAAGTGAGACTTGCAAATTCTACCAACTTTCGAAAATTTCACCTAATCACCTGTGGATAAAAAAGTCATGCAAAATAAACTTTTAGCAGAGTAAATTCGTAAATGCGTTTACGGAAGGTGTGACTACCGACATGATAAAAAATACAGTAGAGGAAAATAACCATATACATACTCTGCCGACCGCCGAGTACGTGAGACAAACCTTGGAATAAAAAGAAGCTCTGGTTTTTCATTGGATTTCACTATAATTTATAGTGATAATGATAAAACAAAAATAATTTTAATGGTTTTTAATTTGGTTTTTGTAACACTTATGTCACTGATCTTTCGTAAATAAACGCAATAGGTATTGACGTATTTCAATGTCATTCTCAACGTCTAAACGCAATGCATCAGTTTGTTTTACTAATCTAAATTATCTTGAAATATAGTAAATTGTTCTTCCACATAAAGCAATAAAATTTATTGTTATATAGCCATTGCGAGAAGAACGAGCAAGTAATCTGGGGCGTTCTTTCAAAACGACTTTTAATATATATTATAAAATTATTATAATACTTGTTTCAATTACAATGATGACAGTTAGTAGCTTGGCAGTGGCAATTTTCAAGCATTTTTGTCGTGTCAATGACCACAAACTGTTGAATTTTCCTTCACGTGAGCATTGTATTAGATATGTATACAGTATACATATTACAAAAACAATTTAGGACTGGAGGTTTTGAGATGCTAGACATTTTGGTAAGTAGACCTTTTGATGGACAATACCAAATATGGGACTTGCTATGCGACATTAGACCCATCGGCATACTATAGACATTATCAGTCTGAACAGTATCATCACGTTTTTAAAGGAACCTAGCTGACCACCCGCAGTTACTGTTTCAGGAGAAAATCATCGTGTGTTACCATAAACCTAAATCCCACCGTACTGAATTTCCTCAAAACTGGATGAGTAATTTCCGAGTAATTCAAACACAGGCACAAACACTCGCATTCGAATTATATTGTGATAATCAATAAATAAATAAAGTAGAATTGAAGCAGTGATAGCTCAGTGGCATTGGCTATGGACTGCCGCGCTGCAGGTCCATGGTTCGAACCCCGCCGCGGGCATGAGCTTCACATTGGCATTTTGCGAATGCCCGCCTGGCTAGCGACCACCCTCAGGTAGAACAACTGTCGCCAAGCACCTAACGGTGTGTTCCGGCAGCTGTCCTTAAGAGCCAGTGAAATTACAGGCAAAAGGAGACTTAAGAACTATGTCTCAAAGTGACGGGTGCAGTGCAATTCGTGACTTGTGATGAAAAGCATCTGTTATAGGCAGAGGTTAGTCCGCTTAACATCAGGTGGGCCTCGTGCTTGTTCCGTCACAATAACATTTAAAAAAAAAAAAAAAATAATCAGCATCATAATGGTACTCAAGACACTAACTACCCTTAGTAAGCAGGTGCATCCGTTCTGCTAACTATGAAATGAAATACCTAAGTTAGTTTTCAAACTCAAACCAACGTCATAGTGTAATGAAACTCACTCTACACAAAGTAAATAGTTCCATAGTTTAACTATATAGTGAACCAACTGCACTTAGTTATCAAAGTTCACCAGAGAGCCATTCAAAAGTTGAAGTCTACTTGCCTATCTGCGCGTAACTCCTCGGCCGCCCAACTCATTACCGCCCGCCCGCGCCGCAAGACCCGCCCTGCTCACCGCTTGCCTAACTTCCACTGGTCAGTAGGGTTGCTTTCAGAAAGAAGCTTACTAAATTTTTTGCAATACCTATTTTGATTTTATCCTTTTGTTATTATTATAACGCAATCTTTTATCTGAATTGAACTACAACCAAGACTAATTTTAAGAATTTTAATTTATGATGACGCAACCCCATTATTTTATAATATTGCAATATGGCCATCTTAGCGAATAAACTTATAATAAGAATGAAAAAGGTTTCTTTAATTTTTCTGAACTTTTCTAAGACGAATAGACATTTTTAAGCGCTTACGACGATCACAGGTAACCCTTTGATAACGGCAGCTATAAGCTTTTATTTAAAAAATGTAGGTCTCCCATCTGAGAAAATAAGTCAGTAACACATACAATATTATATTATAAAATATGGGCAAAATATCAGAAGGTGGCAGCAGCGTCTTTTTAAGACCTGATATCTTACATTGCGATCCCCAAGGCGCCTACCAAGCGTGAGGATTATGGCTATCCCCCCATTATAGGTGAGGCTAAGTTCAGCAGTGAACAATTTGGCTGATACTGTAAATAGTCAAGCATATACTTCATTACAGTTTTTCTACATGTTTTATAAAACCTATATAAAAAACGAATACAAAAGGTAACCCTATGTCCCCTCAGTTACCCTCTACCCGCAATAGCGTCGACTTTAACGCCCCCCGTAGGGCCATAAAAGGAACTTCGTTAACACAATCTCTAGATGGAAAATGTATTTACAGTTTTTATGCTCCAAGTGTCGTTAGCAGAATCAACTTCAAAATGAGATGTACATTTTTGATGATATTTGAGGTGTCTGATTCTATGGTCATCTGTGTAAAAGACGTAGAAAGACGTTGGAATAAATATATGTGGAACCGACATCATAGAGAGGATATTTAAGTTTTACCTTAGACTGAGTTAAAATGTGTTTTCGAAGATTTGTTTTCTCGGAGGAATATTTTGAGTTCTCGAGGACAAAACAATTCTATTTTCGAGACCCTACAAACTATACACAGCACGACAGGTAACGAAAGCATTTAGCTGTTCATATGCTCGAGCCCACTTCCTGGGCAGCGTATGAAGAATGCTGGCTATATTGCCCCGTTGGATTGCAATGCTAATAATGTTGAGCCAAAAAAGCATTTTGATCACGCGTCGTATTGCCCGCGAGCGCTCTGATATGTTTAGGAAAATAAGATGAGCTTGTGGCCCTTACGAATCCAACGCCTACACGCCAAACGGCTCAAATATGTTAACAATACCGTTATCATACCTATTTATTTGCATTGCCTGAAGTAATCATTTATATATTATGAGAAAAAAACAATCAATTCGTTTATTATTGTTGTTACTCAAAGTAAAAACTCTGCGTTCGAATATGAAAAACTAATTTTATATTAATCTGTACTTTAGAGCACAGCCCTGATGGGCGATGGCAATTTGCTAGGGCCGGTAATGAGATTTTAGGCTCCGATGGGCGTCAACGTCGTTTATTAAAGAAAAGTTGCGATTTTCGACACCTAACTGAAAGGAAATGGGGACTATCAAGGGAATTAACGATTTCATCGGACGTACAAACTTGATTATCTGTGTTGAATAAAATTATTTGAGATCTTTATTTACCAATCTAATAGAAGATTTTGGTATATAACACGTGCGGAATCAAAAATGGTTGTATTCGACTATTTGTCTATCTGACGGAAGTTTTCATATTGCCACTGGTCCACCCACCAACACTACCGCATCAAAAATGAAATTAAAAAAAAACCCTATGTCTATATCTCTATGTCTATATCTTTCTCGATCGTGCGCTCGAAGAGTCAAGACCTCCTGAGGATGCTTCGTGTAGAAGCGAAACGCGTCGAAAATTCTTCCGGTTTGGCTGCGTGGCGTTTGTGACGTCACGTCGGCTTAGCAGGAAAATTAAGCGGAATTGTCACTAGATATATTTTTATATTTTTTAAGTGTTTTATTAAAATATTAATTTGATGTTTTCTTAAAATATTTTAAAAGTATTTGTTATTATTAAAAATGGATTTCCGCAAAGTAACGCCTGAATCTATTCATTAAAACCCTATGCATTAGAAAAACCTAAATTTAGAATCCCACATTACATATAAATTTATTTTATACCGCATTTTTCTAATTATTTATTTTATTTTAGACTTTTTAGTGTCCAACAAAAATGCCAACACTTAATTAAATTTAAACATACAACTATTTTACTTTACATGTTTTTGTAAACCGTATTAAAAAAACATGCTATCCTCCTCGATAAGTTTGGTTATACTTATGTAAATACGAATGTGATTTTTTCTGTCAATTGCATGTTGATTCGGTAATTATCTCGACACCTGCAAAACAAGAGGTAAAATTACATTCACACAATAACACGGCTAACCCTACAATAATGTTAAGGGATTATATTACTCAATGATGATGACAATTCAATAATATATAATTACTTTAAAACTTAAGAAAATGGTGAATAATGTTTGCGTTGCGTTGCGAACAAATGTGGGTATATTTTTGTGAAAGCTTAGTTGGTTAGTCGGCTATACTTAAGCCTATAAGCAAAATAATCTGTTGATAAGCTCCTAATAGTGTACTGGCAGCAGTTCTTGAGAGCACTTCTAGACCTAGTCTATTTACACCTTGCACGACAGTCAAAGGTAGCCTTATGTGTAAAATATTTTACACAAAATTAAATTTTTATATGTACGTTTTTAAATCGTACTTCCTCAAGTAAAGCGGCGGTCTAGCACGTTATCCATTACTGACTTTTACCCCGCGTGAAATTAAAATTCTCTAACAATCCACACTTTGAAAAAGATATATGAGGCTGTTCTTTCATCTTGTCCGAGCAGGATACGCTTATTATGTAAGTTAGTTTAGCAACCGGAGTTGCTAGTTAAGTAATTTGTTAATCCTAGGCACAAAATACCAACTAAAGTCTAGTTGTGTTTATTCTACCAAGTACATGTAAATAGATCCATTACTAAGCAATAAATTTAGAATGAACTGATATTTAGCAGAGTAATGATAGTCTATGAATGATCATTATATTATCTTAACTTTGTTAACCGATAGAAGTGTCAAATTGTGGATATCGTGTAAAAAACATTGACTGCACTTAGCAGTCAAATTTTTTTACATCTGCCTTGTTCTGGAAAATAGTTTCAAAGTTTTATTTTACCTTATTTTCAAGACTTTATTTATGGATTATGTTTTGTATGGTACAATCCGCTCTAATAGCCCTTTGCAAAATGAATAATTAAATAAGCTATGAATAAGATCCACTCTATATTATCATATTTGAATAAAATCTAGTAAGTAGACTTTGTCTATTTAAAACTCGTAAGTACAATCGCTAAGAAAATGCTTATAATTTTGCAACTGGTTGCTATACTAGTTTTAAACAATCATCCACCATTGTAACCTTAGTCGTTTGCGGGCGCGCCTGAGGGGGTGGATGTACCTACTACCTAAAGGGGTCAGTGTGGAGGTCCGTTAAACTTGGGGGTTCGGTATAAAGTTGGGCTCGGGTAAAAGTTGGGGGTCCAGACCTCTGCGGTGGTTATTTATGGCCCTCTCGGGCCCGGTGAAGTGGCCGCCGAATATAAATCCTGGGAAAGACTTAAAATAAGGGTTTAAAGCCCTCATGTGAAATAGGTCGGTCGGTAGTGGTGTGCGGTCGGGATGGGTCGGCCTTTTTTATATGGGATGGATAAGTTATTTAGGTAGGTATTATTTTATTTTATTCGTGAGTGGTTTTGTCCGAATAAAGTTGTTTGGAAAAAATGGTCAGCAAAAATGTACTGACATTGGTTCTTCTTATCACTTCGTTACACTAATTGACTTTTTGATATGATTATGTTACTCATTATAAAAATGCGAAAGTTTATGTGTGAGTGACTTTGTTACTTCTTTAAATAAAATCGAATGGTTCTGCGGATTTGATTGAATTTTTGAATGAAGATCGTATTAAATCTTAGTTTAATTTTTATCTAGATTTACATAGAAGTAATAATAATAATACTTTATTTCACACAAATAATTCACAATTTGGTTACAAACTAAATAAGGATCTTAATATTAGTAATTGTCACATTTAAATATATGGCTTGTATCTTTGTCTTGTCTGTTATTCGCACAGAACCTACACTAAGAAAATGATTTCTTGTGTTGTAGGCTCTGCATACCCTTCATGTGAACAATAATATTAAACATGATAACATGATAGGAAAAATGAAACAATTACATCAAATTAGTATTACAGTGTGGTACATGACTACGTGAAGTTGAGAATTACCTCTTAAAAGTAAATAAATAACATGAAAATTATGGACTGTATTTTAAGTAAATGTTAAGTTTTTTTTTATGTGCGTGTGTGTGTGTGTGTGTGTGTGTATGTATGTGTGAGGGTGTGTGTGTTATAGTAAAAATATATTATGTTTAAGGGATATCGTAAGTTAGGATGTATGCGAGAGATAGGATGAGAAAAGTTCTCTCTTTATGTTATGAAGTGATGAGAGGTACAAGTCGCCCGTTTGATGGCAAGCGGTAACTGTCCACTGTGTTACAGATGCAGTTCCACCATCCTCATTCTGCTAGACCCTCCGATAAGTATTTTTTTATTTTAGCGGGTAGCCTTTGACAACTGCTGTTAAGTGATAATGTGGTCGAAGATGTTGTCAACCTAGAATGACTGGCTCTGAAGGACAGCTGCTGGGTGACAGATTTTCAACTTGAAGTTGGTAGCTAGCCAGGTGGACATTTGCAAAATGTCCTGTACTGTATCCGGTGGATCGTCCACTGCTAAACACAGCCTCCCCTATTAAGGGGGTATTTGCCATAATCCCCACGCTTGGCAGGCTGCTTGGGGATCGCAGTGTAAGATGGCAGTTATTTAAAAAATACTGCTCGCCCACTTGCCCACCTTCCAGTAATTTTCCCTTAGTCGCCTACGATACCCACGGGAAGATATGGTGAGGTGCAATTCTAACCCAGCACTCCACCGGGTAACTTGAAAAATCTACCACCCCCGTACAAACATGAAACAGAAAATAAAACATGCAGCATTTGTTCTATGTTTCGTTTGGCCATTAACTTGTTTTAGAACCCTTCACATCTAATAACAGTAGTCTTTGTATACTACCTACAGCTTTGAGGCAGAATCGCACTGCGGTGGAACGCAAAAAGACGGGCGCTTGGCGTAGAGACCTATCACATGGTAAATTAATCATGGAGCATGATATAACTGATTTAAATGGGGAGGAAGCTGTCGTGCGCATAAGCTTGTTAAAATAATTCAGAACTAAACCTAAATGCTACCATTGTAACATGGTTCGATAGAAATAACGGTTCTTCAATGTAAACTTCAATTGAAAAAGTTGTACTTAGTTATGACAACGATTGATATATATTTTTTATTTTAATTGTATTCCTGATAGGTTAGCCTTTGACCACTATATCACCTGATGGTAAGTGACGATGTGGTCGAAGATGTGGTTCAGGCTAACCTAGAAGTACTGGCTCTCAAGGACAGCTGCCGGAACACACCATTAGGTGCTTGGCGACAGATTTTCTACTTGAGGGTGGTAGCTAGCTAGCCAGGAGGGCATTAGCAAAATGCCCTACCACCATGCTAAAACGCCTGCCATCCTTAGACAACAACCGGGACCGACGGCTTAACGTGCCCTCCGAAGCACGGAAGCGCTCAGTAGTAATTTCACTAGCGGTCACCATCCAACTCATGACCGCGGGTGACGTTGCTTAACTTTGCTGATCGGTTAAGAACAGCTAAGTAAACTTCGCTACGAGCGCTTCACTTAATGAAAAAGGAAGATAGGGTACGCTCTAATGTCACGACAATACAATATAAAAACGAAAATTTAACACAAGAATATAACGCACACAGCTGCACTTCCATTGTATATGTTATATAACGTTTTAATGAATGACAAAGACAAGTGTATGTGCGTCCACTGCAAGAGTGCATTAGACGCCCATAAGCACATTACTGAGACTCAATCATTAGACTTCACCAGATGTGACTACATTGCCATGTTTGAGTTGCGGGTGCCGTTTCTCCTGTTATTTATAAGTTCAATGAGTTACAACCTAAAATTACGTTGAACATAATATACAAAAACATTTGTAACTAAGAAAAACGTGACTGAATAAAAAACGCGTACACAGGTTAGTAATATTTAATTATGCTCAGCAAATACAGAAATGTTATATTTTAAATAATATTTGTTTGTGGAGCATATTCTACAGGCAGTTCGTCAGCACGAAACGTAAAATAGAGTACACCTGAGCCATAAACACGAGCTTAGTTGTCCCTTTTTGGCCTTACGTGCCAAGTCCCTAAAGTGTTTGAAGTGAAATTTATTCATATTCGTGGACATATAATCTGCGAAAAACATACAGCTATTTGTTGCCAGTTTCGAGCGGGCAAGTGCGAGCACTTCTCGGTTATGTGTGTGGGTTACGGTATAAGGGATTCGCGATTAAATAATTTTTGCATGGTGGAAGGACATTTTGCGAATGCCCGCCTGGCTAGCTACCACTCTCAAGTACAAAATCTGTCGCCAAGCACCTAACGGTGTGTTCTGGCAGCAGTCCTTGAGAGCCAGTGAAATAACAGGCAAAAATGAGACTTAACAGGTATGTCTCAAGGTGATCGGCGCAGTGCAGTTCGTCACATGTGATGAAATGCATCTGTTATAGGCAGAGGATACCACTTAACATCAGGTGGGCCTCACGCTTGTTCCGTCACAATAAAATGAAAAAAATAAAAAATATTTTGGTAGCTATCGTTGCGTGATAACAAACGTTACGTCAGATGCGCACCTAATTTTTTTGTATCCTTCTTTATATGTCTCCGGAATGGTAGGTATTAACACGCTAATACTACGAAGAAAGTGTGCGTTATTAATGCATTTTTATTGGTAATTCCAGCGCGCTTGCTCGGTGGTCGCTAGCGGTACCGGACCGTGTGAAAGAAACGCGCGCATGTATCGCGCGACGTCCGTTCGCGTGTCCAAGCGTCGCACGCTTACTTCGAAATTAGCTCCGATATCTCAAGCTGTTTCTCTGCTCAACGCCATACTTGCTAAAATAGTCCGTATAATTAGAATAATTATTCTAAATTATTTTTAATATTACAATCGAATGGTTTTTAAACATACGAATATAACCGTTAATTGTGACGAAATGCAACTGTTATAGGTAGAGGTTAGTCCGCTTGATATCAGATGGCCCTTGTGCTTGTTTCGTCACAATCACATTAAAAATAACATAATCAAATCAGATAAAAATCGATAATGTGGGTATCAGTAGACCTGCTTAAAAGACTTCAATTCGAATTATATAATCACAAAGAATAAAAAAACAGTACATACGTAAAAATAAATACGGAGAAGCAACAACAACTCAAAGCTTAGACCACACAAAGCGGCGTGATGTCGCACACAACTCCTCATTTATACCGACACGGGCGCTTACGTATTGCATTACCTATGATGTATTTACCGTACCTATCTGCTACAATATTATATTAATCTTACTAACGTATATTTGGAGAATGAAAATATAGATATGTAAATTTCGATAGATAGAACTCTTTATAGCAAAACGACGTGATGAATTTACAGAAAATAAATTACAATAATTTTAAAATTGGCAACCTTATCACTTATAGTGACCTCTTCCAGGCAAATATGTTTGGGAAGAAGCGGTAAATAAATGATTATGATGGTTTGATGCACTTAACAGTAATGTATAAAATTATTAGTTCCATTTAATTCAGTACACCATTTTTGTTAAATTATAAATACACACATACACTTAAATTATACTATAATACAATCCAATCCATAAACCGTAGAGAAATGTATTGCTTTCTCTTTTCTGTGACATAAAAAATACATTTTAAATAATGAGTAATAGGACATTACGATACAAGATACCTGAATTATCTAATAACCTATAATCACGCGCTCATACGAAAGGGTTTCTTCACTATTGCTAGTAAAAATTTAAAGCTTTCTAAATTAAGAGCGGTAATATAATGAATGCGTATTGTATAGGTAAGCTGCATTACGTATTGAATAGCGGTGCAGTTAGAGCCACTTTACAATCAAGTGTGTTAAACAAGCTAAGTAAAGCCTATAATTACATATATGTAAAATATGATAAGGTAACTTTGGGTATTAAAATCAATAGTAATTAAACAACTTTAAACGGTTTAAATCGCGTATATTTATCATTATTTTTGTCCCGACGTTTCAAACACTTTGCAGTGATCGTGGTCACGGGGTGACTGTAAAGTGTTTGAAACGTCGGGACAAAAATAATGATAAATATACGCGATTTAAACCGTTTAAAGTTGTTTAATTACTATGTGTAATAATCGCGAAAACCTAAGACAACATTATTAAAATCAATGTTAAATTCTTGTTTAATTTCAGCTCTGTGAATATCTAAAGTAAGAAATCATATTGGGTTATCTACTCATTGCCTTTTTTTGGCGATAGCCTTTGTCCTCTATCTAACCCGATACAGTAAGTGATAATGCGGTCGAAGAGGTTGTTAATCTAGAATTACTAACTCTCAGGGACGGCTGCCGAAACACACCGATAGATAATTGGCGACAGATTTTTTTAAGTGTGGGTGGGGTGAGGGACGCGGGCATTCGCAGAATTCGTAGGGAATCTGCGAATGCCATCCTAAGACAATAATAGCACGGAAGCGCTAAATAGTATTACCACAAACTGCCACCTAACCAAGTCACGACCAGCAGCGGACGTTGATCGGTTAAGAACGACTAAGCAAGCTCTACTACGAGCGCTTCAAAAACACAATTTGTCCTCGTTTGTTGTCAATTCTATGTCTTACCTACATATTATTGTTTTTACAAAAACATACACGGGTTACTATCGTTTTATTTTTATTTACTTTACCGATGATGCGATTTCTGACTTGAAAATACAACTCTAATTTATCCCGCCCGAAATTTTATTTAAATCTAGTTCACCCTTCAGATGGCATCGACGGCATTAGCTAGAAGTGGCAGCTGTCAATTTATATAAACATAAGAATAATATGATCTATGCATGTTATAGGCTATTTTGTTTTATTTCTGGATAATAATATGTGCTGTACTGTATCAGCCGGATTGTCCACTGCTGAAAACAACCTCCCCCATTAGCGGGGGTTTGCCATAATCCCCACGCTTCGCAAGCGTCTTGGGGATCACAGTTTAAATATCAGTTCCTCAGAACGCGCTGCGGCCGACCTTTCGGTATTTTACCTTCAGTCGCCACTTACGACACCCACACAATAGGGGAGAGACATTCTAGCTCGGCACCCCACGGGGTATATAGGTTAAATGTATTAGTAATAAAAAATAACTGAGCAATAGACGTAAACGTCGCTACGTAAACAAGTAAAAGCACATGCTTTTACTTGTTTCAAGTAAACATATGCAAAACCTTATTTCTTCAACTACGAGATGGGTTAAAGTACAGTCAGCAACATTGCAATGCTTCGATCAAGCAATGCGAGTAAAAAATTACATTTATCTTTTCCTACATCTCAAATTCTATGCAGAGTAACCTCATAAACCAATTCTGTATCGTGGAGTATTTTAATAAAGCTATTTTACTCTTAAATATGTTGAATTTTCTCAAATTATATAACACGATTTACCGAAGACGGGACTTGACAGCCTACAATTTTACACCGTCACGTCACCATAATTTCATCCTTGCCGGCCTGACGTGGAGCCCGCCCGAAAATATCTTATGAAAGAATTCATAATGAGAACGGTGAAAAGGGATGAATTGATATGAATTTACCGAGCCTTGCCTACGCGGGCGTATCCAGGGAGTTATAAGTATAAAGGGGGGGGGGGGGATTGGTCAATTAATTTTATTTATTTTCACCGCACGCTTCAGCAAGATTTAATCAAGTTCAAAATTGTGTATATAGTTCTATGTGCTATACAAAATTCTAAAACACTTTTCCGTACAAGACATGATAAAAAATATGAAAGACAGATCAAACAATATGCGTAAGTATCTCAAACCTGTGTATTAAAAGTTTCACGAAATCAGTAAACTCTAAGATACGCCACTTGAACTAAATTATACAAACAACTAATAACACTAGTTATCGTATATAGTAAATTAACAGTGTTTTATTCAGTGTTGATACTTTTGAATAAACCCGCAGGCTAAAACAATACCATAATATAGTATCTATAGAATATTTTGAGAGATATAATGAACAGGGTAAAATATTGTTTTTCAGATAGTGTGAGAATCAAGGCTGCAATAACAATGGATTGCTGCGCAAATGATCATGGTTTGAACTTAACCATGATCTTGGGCTTCACCGCATGGCTGTAGGGCCTCTTTTAATGCCCGCCTGGTTAACTACAACTTTCAAGTACAAAATCAGCCGCTTGGTGATAGTGACGTGTGGCAAACAGGTATGTTTTGGTGGATATCCTCGTGAGCTGACTACTCAAAAATCTCAAAAGTCAAACTATCAACAACAAGCAACACACTGCTTATACCGTTCTCATTCTAGGCTTACATACATCTTTGACCAATTCGTCCATCAGGTCAGACTGTGGTACAAGGCCTGCATGTCAATATAGTCCTTGAGAGCCAGTAAAATTACAGGCAAATGAGACCTAACTACTGTATGTCTCAGTGTGACGGGCACAGTGCAATTTGTCGTTGACGAAATGCATCTGTTATAGGCAGAGGTTAGTCCAGTTAATATCAGGTGAGCCTCGGGCTTGTTCCGTCACAATAAATAAAAAGTTGGTGAAATTAAAATAAGCAAACTTCGAAAAATTATGACGTTTGATAACCATCGTTTATCTCGTCGTTATTGTATTTATACAGAAATCTTCAAAGATAAAATACACTAAGACCACTTTTTTAAAATCGCCTACAACTTGTATACGTTAGTACGTTACTTTGAAGGAACGAAACACTCAAAAATCTTTTTTTTAATACAATTTTCTATATGCTGATAGTTGATTGCCCCTTTATTTCTTACCCTGAGTACATATCTGCTCACCGCCTTTATCATGGGACAAAAGGAATTATAAACAAGTGCCTATGTAAAACAAGGGTTGGAAGCTTTGAGGCATCACGAAGCTTGTGAGTCCTGCACGAATATGATATTTTATCTCTCCTCATTATAAAATTCAAGCACGGGTGTTTGTTTTACCTACTGGTAGGTGATTTAATACGACGTAAAGGCTCTACCTAAAAAATTGGCTACGTCACGTCTTTGTGCTCGGAAGGCATAGGGAGAAGTTTCTAGGCTCTTTTTTTCCAGAAACATTTTAGTAATGTGTAATAGGGGCGAGCTTGTTGCCATCTACCTGGCTTAATTCGAAACTCCGAACTGTAACTGGAAATTTCTTTAACAGAAAAACATTAGCTTTTTATCATTCTCAAAATTAAAGTAATAATCATCAATGGCAGTTCTTTAGAAGGCGCTGCTGCCCACTTTCTAATGAATGTGGTTACAATAAATCCTTTATCCAAAGAACATGCTGATACAGTCCGGATCTAGTTAGCAGCAATTGTATTAGCTCTGCGTTCGTCCACTTTGTGCGGAATGTATTAATTTTAATCAGTTTTACAGGTTTTAAATTAATCCAATACTGATAATCTAGTAAACTCGAGGCCCACCTGATGTAATCTTTTATGCGTTTCAATAATCAGTAAGTAGCTTAAAGTGTTACAAACGGGATATTTACCGTGTTTTTGATAACTTTTGAGCTCGCGATATTTCGGCACTGTTGCAAGCACCGTGATCATGAGTAAACTGAAGTCTATGCGAGTGGATGGTAGGCACTAAGAGCAAACGAACCAGTCTACCCTCTTTCTTGTACGTTTTTTTTAAACACGGTAAATATCCCATTTACAATAATAATTATAGTGTTATTGACCGTGACAGTTTAAAAACACATACCTATAGCTTAGTTAGAGATTTATTTCAAGGCAGTTAAAGATTACGTAAAACAAAGGTCCGAATCCCTCTCGACTTGCTCACAATTGTGGTGAACGCTTGCTAATGAGCTCGTACGACGATTTCAATTTCCCCGCAGCTGACCGGCTGGAAACGTCAGCTTTTTTGGACTTGTCACCCTGACGGCCATTGTCGTCGGCCGTGTAATTCATGTACTAAGTTGAACGGGAAAAACAAAAAAAAACCTTTTTTTTGACCGTCTTCAAAAAATTAGGAGGTACTCAATTTGACTGTTTTTTTATGTTTGTTACCTCATAACTTTTGAGTGGGTGAACCGATTTTGATGATTCATGTTTTCTTCAAAGCTCATGCTTCTTGTGTGATACCATTTAAATTTCTTCAAAATCGGTTCAGCCGTTTTTGAATTACACGCTCATAACTGAAAAGTGTTTTCCGAAAAAAAAAAACTTTGTAACCAAAATTATACAAGTTATTTCACTTTTGAGTGATGAAGTCGGTTCCATTTTTAGGTAAAAAAATATAAAGCAATATTAAAAATTAGAAAAATTAAACGTGTACTTCTATACCGTTTGTTATTTTTTCTCTATAACAAGTCAAATCTGATGTGAATACTAACGCTTAGTTTCAGTTTCCCGAACATAAAGATAATTGCATTATTTTCTTTCATTACGTCTTCAATAAAATGTAAAAAGTAGGCCCTTAAATGGATCTATAGCTACCAGATAGTCCTATATGTGCTAGCGTGTATATAAGCTACGTGCTAAACTGGTATGTTCTTTTTGTCTGTCTATCTGTCCGAGTAGCAGCTGCAACTAGCTGCTGCTAAATGAGGGTGGATTTAATTGGAAGCCACGGTGGTCGACAAATAGACGACCATTTGTTTACGTCTTGCCACCGAGTAGTGCATTTGTAAAATAAAACAGCCTTCCTTGTATACAAGAGAAGTATACGAAATATTTATGTTATACCTACCTAACAGAACTTTCACCTTATTAGATGCCTTCAGGGGTTATGACATTCGACTAGTACACTATATTAGACTACAATCAACTTAGGGAGCGGTTTGTCAATTCCTCCCATTGACTAAATAAAAAATAAACTCAGAATTAATAAGTGGTAAAGCTTAGACGAAGCAGAAAAGGACATGTGACGGACAAAAATTAGAGTCGTTCTGCTATACATTGAGATTCTTTCAGGCTTTATCTATCTATTTTATTTGTGGTATCATTTTACGTACAGATTTATTTATTTATATAGTATATTAACTATTCTACAGATTTCACAACCGAGTAAACTCTCGAAGCCAGACACTATCGAATTCCTGAAAGACTGCCCGCCAATTCTGCTTCCAATCTACTCCAGTTTAAAACTTAAATCGGTCTACATTAGACTGACACGTGGTGGGCAGACACCATCTATGAATAATTTCATAAGATTTCATATCCGGAGCCTAAAATAGGCGACTGCAGCAAATGTTTTGTGAGGAAATGGTAAAGAGAACACAAATATTTTGCGAACGTTACTTATTTTATATTAATAGCTCCCTCTCTCGTCTCTACGAATAGATTGTTCTAAATTACTATACTTGCGATTTAATGTGCGTTCAAAGCTCAAACGTGTTCCAATGAAATAGTTGACTTGCCGAATGATTTGAAAATAACAGGAAATGGTACAACTGAGGCTAAGTCTTGTTTGTAGGTTGATTCAGATTGACTATAGATAAGGGCGAAAAGACTACTTTTAACTATATGACCACGATAGCTCAATTGGTAGAGCATGTTCTGGATGGACGGTCGTGAGTTCGAATCCTACTCATGGTACAAAATGTTTCCATTGAATGTGAATTTGTTCATTTATCTATGACAGTAAGCACCATGAAAATACGTACGTGATGTCTTTGGGCTATACCTATATTTTTATATGATATGAGAAAATAAGTGTTGCTAATTATCATCACCATGCATGCTCGAAAGCGTCTTGGAGATAGTTGCAATATTGGTGTTATGACTTTAAATGATAGTGTGACAGACGGGCACCAGCGAAGCTGCCTGTCTTCCTGTATTCTGGTTAACTGCATGTTTCAAATTGGGACCACACATATATGCCAATCGAAGATTTCAATTGCCACGTCCTTACAAAGTATATGAGTATGTACCATGGACACCTGATGAGATTTAATTATGCGCCTTTGCGGTTATGGTTATGGTGGATTCAAAGATATTTAATAATTGATTCGATGTGAGGGAAGTCTAGATCTAAATGGGGATGATAGATGATGGAAAAGATTTTATGAATAGAAATTCAATGGATTATCATGATTTAAATTTCTGACACACAATTTTCGGAATAACGGAAGTGTGTATGTTTGGTTTGTATTCCAAGTTTTTGATATGAGCGTGTTTTTATTGATTCAAAAGAGCAAGCAGCTTTTTTATGATGTTGTAATAGATTACGGGGAACTTTATAATTAAGGCAAAGCGCCGCAATTCGCACGGCTCTGTACCGTTTGTCAAAGAGAAAGTGATAACATTGAGAAGATAAAAAAAATAATAAACAAAAATAAAAAAATAAGTAATATACTATGTGAGCCATACAAGAATAATCTTTGACTCTAATCGATGTTTTCAACGTCTTTTTTAATTACCCTGTCGTAAAAACAGTAATACAAACAAGTATCAAACTTAATTAGATTATATTGCAAACTTTTAAGTAAAATATACTAGCTTTCCGGCCGCGGCTCCACCCGCGTTTATTTCGGTTACCGCGCAAAACCATAGACTTAGAAGTTTTTCGCTGTACATCCTAAGCCTATGCGCATGAACCTCTTTTTGCCCAGTTGGATTAAAAGTATTCTATATCCTTTCCCGGGCCTCAAACTATATCCATACCAATTTTCATCCAAATCGGTCCAGTAGTTTTTAAGTTTATTCGTGTCATACAAAAATCCAAATATACGAATCTTTCCTCTTTGCAATATAATTGTAGGTAATATGGATATTAATATATCAATAATACGGCGGGGGTGGTGTGCAATCGATAACTGAAAACTGAATGTGTACCACTAAATACAAAAATACAAATTTACGATAGGAAAAATTTAAGTCATTTGCGGGATCGTAAATTTGTAATGTAATCCGCATACCAGGCGTTATTGCAAACATAACAATATTAAAAGCACCACTAATGTTAAAAATATATAGAGAAAATAACATATATTTACAGATTCCCGCTGCGGCTGTTGGGCACCAACGCTCAATACGCGCCTTCACCGCTCCCCGTGACTTCACTCGCAATATAGGTACCTACTATTGCCGCTCCAAAGGATAATGCCTTAAATACAGACCAAAATCCCACTTCGAAGATTCCTTTCCCCAAAGGAAATATCATTATTAAAACGTAATAAATCCCATAAACTGCAAAAACAGCATATAAGCTAGTTGGATGTGGTCGAAGATGTAATTCAGATCAACCTAAAATTGATCTCAAGGACAGCTGCAAGAACATACTGTTAGATGCTTGGTGACACATTTTCTACTTGAGCATGCCCTAAATACCAATATGCCCAACCACCTAAGACAACGATCGAAATGCTCAGTAATACCACTAACGGTCACCCATCCATTACATAACCGCATCGGATGTTGCTCGGTTAAAGACTGCTTAGCAAACTACGCTAAGAGCAATTCAAAGTTAGCTCTACCTTAAATTTTCTTTTATATTTGTTAAACCAATGATGAATAAAAAAAAATAAAGAAACATTATTACTTGCCTCCAAAAGAATGGGAAGTCAATACGAATGTACGTTTCTTACTATATTTTTTTAATGGTGTATCATAGTATATTCTTTCACCCTTCCCAGTATAATGTTAAAATCTATATCCTTAGTAGAATATGTTTTTAAAACTCACATAAATCCTATAATCCTCTTAGTCTTCCTCGTGGAGCCCGAGCAAATCTTGTAGCATCTGCTTTTTATATAAACCTCAGGATAAAGCAAGCATACTTTTAAATTCAGCCACGTCCAACTCGTCCAAGTTTTGGGCACAGAAAATATATTCAAACATATTTTTTTATTATTCTAAATAAATTTAATAATCCTAATAAATTCAAGTGTTGTGTGTGTGCTGTTCCTTTTTTCAAATCAATTCATTTATTTGCTCGAATACGGGTATCAAAACTATAAAATATGTAGGAAGTACAATAGTTTCACCATAAACACCGCTTTGCTCCACCGTCGACCGCGTCGTCACTTACTATCAGATGAGACTGCGGGCAAATGCTTGTCTATTCCCAATAAAAAAATTAAAAAACAACATCATACGAGGTGTGCAAATGTCGATTAAATATATCATATAATTAAATTGAGAATCAATAATAATAACGATGTAAAACATAATTTTTACATTGTCATATTGATCATAATACCTATGTCAATATTTTTTTTACTTTGATTCTCAGGCGAGATCGTCAGAACTGACATTAAAATTAAATGTCCAGGACGCAGGTACGACTTTCCATTGACGTCCGTCGAATCCAGGGGGGTAGAGGGGGTGGGGAGAGGGGGGAGGGGTACCACTCCCCCCTCTTCAAAGGAAAAGTCCCGCATCCCCCCTTTTTTACTTATTTTAAATTTTCCTCATTTTCTGGATTAAAATTAAAATAATAATTTTAAAATCGATTGCCATTAAGGAGGGCAGTGGAAGGGGAGGGTCATCCCTTCCCTTTCCCACCACTTTTATTACAAGGTAATGCATAGTTTTCGAGTTATGCATATATTTGCAAAATCATCACCTCACTTTTTGTAACACTTCACTGATCAAATTTATTGTTTTGTTGGATGTGTAACAGATTTTTTAGCGCTTCGCCGGCCGCTGCCGCGGCACGCTCGCTACGCTAGCTCGGCTCGCGCGTTGTGTTGTCGCAGTTTCAACCTAACCTAACCTGTTTTTTTAATATAAAACGTTACCGAACGTATTGCACTTGACGCCAATTATTATCGCCGTTATTTTCGATTATTTTTACCACATTTTGTATCTATGATTCATATTAAATGTGGAACCATAGACGCAAAATTATCGATAATATCGAAATTAGCGTCAAGTGGAATACGCCTTTAACCGTTCGTAAAACGAAACGTTCATTGGCGAGAATTCTATATAATCTATGCTACCACAGATTGGTCAATCCCTATGGGTTAGCATTAATATTGCAAAATAATTAATTTTCAATACTTTTTTTCTCAAAAACTACGCATTTTCTGATTTTGAAACTTTGCGTGTGTGCTTATAATAATGTAACCTTTCTGTGAAAAAATTATCAACCCTCAACCCGACGTCAGGCAATGGAAAACTGAGCCTTCAACGGGGCCACTTGGTAGTGGGCTGGAACATTTGGACTGCCTGTGAGTCTGTAATGACTTATGGGTATCTAAATGCTTTTATTGTAGTACCTGTAGTGTTATATATAGTTCGTAGTATTTTGTTAATAAAGGCATGGGGAGTATGTACCTACTTATATGATTAGATATAATATTAACTTTAATTTGTCTTTTTTATGTGATAGGAGGGCAAACGTGGTGCGGCGTACCTGGCGGTGAATGATCAATCATCGTCATCCACGGACATCCGCAACACCAGAAGTGTCAAGGATGCATTCCCGAGCTTTGAGAAGGGAATTATGCAAATCTCTTCAGTTATCTACTAGCATTTCATGTTATAAAACTTATTTGTTTCATATTTATTTACTAGCCGTTAATGACCTGCTAATTTGTGGACTATATCTACTGTAAGGCCTTTGAAGACAAAGTCTGGAGAGGTTCATATGACATTTACCGAGTTACCGGTGATTCAACAACTCTCTATGAAATATGAAACTATATCTAAAATAATTATAGCCCTGTTAAGGTCAGAAGTACCGATGGAAAGTGGACTCTTATTAAAACCGACTAATTGCGAGTTGGACTCATACGTCGAGGGAGGTACAGAATGTAGGTACTAAAAATGTTTATTGTGTATGTAAGTATATATATTTTTTTAATGTTTATTTACATAAAACAATATGCAAACAACGTCATTATTAATAGAAATCAATGATACATGATACACTAAAAATAGTATATATTTTCATACAGTATAGTAGTATAAACATATTCCTAGCGGGAGTTCAAAACACATTTGACCGGTTTTTATTTGTTGCTAAACGTTAGATATTGGACTTTAATTGTACCAAGTTTGACGTTTGTATATATTACCGTTTCTACGATAGAGCAAAAACAAATAACCTTAATAAATACACGTTTCTTGTATGTGAACCACCTTTTTAAGACAAAACTTTTGCTAATATTATCATTTGTTAGACAATCCGGTATACCAACTCAAATTCCGTGAAAATTTCAGTCAACTACCTATTACAGTTCCAATGATACAGTCCTTTATAGGTCAGACAGACGGACAATACGGCCCTTTTTCTAGTACTGAACCCTAACAAATATAATATTGTTTTCTTTACCACCATCTCACTTATTGGTATGTTATTCAGGCCATGCATAGAAAAAGAACGAGCTCTATAGGACAGCAGTTACTAAGGAAATACACTTTTAGGTGCTTGACGACCAGATTTTCTCCTAGAGGTTGGTACAAGCCAGGCGCTCGCCTGGCTATGTTCACAAAAGGCCTTAAAAGTAGAGTTTTGAAAAACTTCAAATTTTTCAACGACCCAATGAATTTGAAAAAAATTGGGCATGGCTGATCTGTACTTTAAGCAAAACCTTTTATCTACTCTATTTCATTAACAATAAGGTTCATATTTTGAATGTAACATTACGAGTATCCAAGATAAGTAAACGGATTTATGTCTAGGTTTTTGCTCCGGTACCGTTATTTAAAGGATTTAGTTATTAAGGTTTCATAAATCCTTGTAAACATTTCTTTCCGTTAAATGTATCTGAGCTTTCTTAAAAACTGCGGCAGCTGTAGATTTCAGTTGTTACTCGAGTCATATTAATGGAAAATAATTTACTTAAGGGGCCACGAGTTGCCAAATCAATATTTACAACTCAATATACTAAGTACATTTTCAATTAAAGTTATAAAAAAATATTATGAATGAAAATAATTCATCGTGATTAATTACAATCGAACTGAATTTAATTACATTTTCTTCATAATGATTAAAAATATTTACATAAATATATTTCTAACGTCTATTTCGTATATATAGTCCGCAATATAAGGATAAAAAATAATATATATAACAAACATACCTACATAAAATCACGCCTCTTTCCCGTAAGGGTAGGCAGACACCACAGATTTCCACTTGCTACGATCCTTACAAATCTCTTTCGCTTCATCTACACTCATCAATCCTTTCATACAAAAGCGACGGTTCAGGGTACTCCTGACTTGATCTTTTTTCAGAACATAATTATTATAGTATATATAAAATTTATTACATATTATGATAAAATTATATTAAATTTAATTAATATAAAATTTAATTATAATTATATCATATTAATTTATTTGATTATAATAAAAGTATTATAATATATAAATTATTATATTAATTTAATTAATATAATGTAATAATTTAAATAATTTAATTAAATATGTAATTTTAGATTGCTTCTTTTAATTACAAAATTACAATTATACGAGAAAAAAAATTATAGTCATATGCGCGATTCGAACCCGTGTCCGGACGGACGCGGGTTCGACTCGCGATTGGTTAGAGCATACCCCTTTAGTCGGGGTATGCTCAAACCAATTGAGCTAACATGACACAATCACTCATAACTCTAATTTTTGCTCTCGTTTTTCAACCATCGTATCGGGATGGAGCGACACCTATAGTTCAACTACTACTATAGTTTTATCTGTCGTAAATTTGTAATTTTGTAATGTAATTCGCCAAGCAGGCGTTATTGCAAACATAAAAATATTAAAAATACTTTTTTTAATCCCGTAGTTCTTGTATTTAGTACTGTTTTCTGTGATTCCCGCGCATTTCGGTCGAAAATATTAACGTGATTGCCACGTCAGATGGGCGCTGATATGATCCGTATTTCAACGGAAGCTCGTTTATTTTTCATACTCATTGACAGCGATCTGCTATTTTAGCAGCTGGTTTCATATATACTTGGAAGCATATCCTTACGCTTAATCAGCCTTCTTAATAACTACAGCAACTGTATAGACTTGAGCATTGCTCGAGTCATGGTAATGAAAATGAGCTTTATCTTAAAGAGCATACTGTAAATCCTCTATAAAAGTTTCTAAAACAGCTACCTTATTGCCAACATTAAAACATCCTGTGTCATAGATACCCATAATATCATCCAAACAAGTATTATAATGTTGTAGGTACATTTTTTTATAATGCAACTCCATTTTCAAAAAAGGAACATCGTCAGACACGGGCCTTTCACAACCACAGCGCCGTGTTTAAAAAAAGAACTGATATTCGAATTCACGTCGTATCCCGCCATTTTTGTTCGATATAAGTATTGCCAATATGTATTTTTATAGAGGATTCATATCATGGGTGTAGATAAAGTTTGGTATGCAACTGTATCTACATAATTAGGTATTAATACACTCAAGTGATTCTACATGCTATCATACTCGGCTTTAATACCCCTTATTATACAACAGTTGCATAATAGTAGATTATGATACAAGTGAGCTAAGTTGCTCATTATACACGAGGATTTGTGTTGCAGCCCGAGCCAAAGGCGAGGGCGTAAATCAGCCGAGTGTATAATGAGCGCCGATGTAGGAGTTTCATACGCACTTTTTCAACACCCTTGTGAGGAAAAAAATATTGCACAAATGCGATACAAACAACATACAAAAAATATGGAAAATAGCGCGCAAGTATTTTTTTTTTTGCGCGCGGCAAATGTATTATGGTAGATTACATATAAACCTCTTTGATGTTACAAATCTGTATTACCCGGTTAAATTGAAAATGCTCTGTTTACTCGCATATAATTTGCAGTTAGGTACTAACTTAACTTTGTGGGGATAAATTACCCGATTAAATTGAAAATGCTCTGTTTACTCGCATATAATTTGCAGTTAGGTACTAACTTAACTTTAAAGGGATAATTCTATTACGCACTAGTGTATAATATTATTATGCACGAGGGTGTTATAGTTCGGTTTATGGCCCTAAAAACGATATAATAAAGCTCACTTTACGAGCAAGGGTGTTGAAAATAACTATTACAATACACTTCTTATTAGGCATTGTTTTCAAAGGGAAAAATTATGTTCATCTCCATACGAAGTCTAGTTAGACAGTAAGGCCCTCCGGATTTGCACAGCAACGGTTCCATTTCCATATCAATGCAAATACAATGGGGAACAAAAGGAAAAAACAGCTAGACGGTAAGCGTATTACGAAGAACTGCAATCTAACACGGCGATCCCCAAGACGCATGCCAAGAGCGCGGAATATGCCTTAGGATTATAACATATATTTATATAAGTCGTTCGTACTGTTATACACAGTTAGTAGAGATATATATTTATCTAAACTAATATAATAAAAGGAAAGATTTGATTGTTTGTTTGCATTGAATAGGCTCTGAAACTACTGGACCGATTAGGATGAAATTTGGTATGGAAATAGTTTGAGACACGGGGAAGGACATAAGAGTTTTTATCCAACTGCCCAAAAAGAGGTTAATGGTTTTGTGCGATAACCGATATACCCGCGGGCGGAGCTGCGGCAGGAAAGCTAGTTGACTATAATTACCGAAAGTATCTATTTTTTGTTGAGTACGGGCATAGTAAATATCAGCCGCGAACAGTGAACTGAGCTTTTTTCTACTTGTGATTATTTCCCGGTAAAATCAGAGCTTTTTAATTATTATTATCTTTCATAATAATTAGTTTTGACGCCGATGTAGGAATGATGGCTTTTAGCTATATAAAAAAAAGCTCGGACAAATACAAAAAATGTACATTTTTATATTGAATTTCATTCTGAATTGTGTATATATAATTTATGTTGTGTCAATTGGTTCTTGTGTCTGCAATAAAGAATTATTATTATTCATAAATTTGTTGTTACAATGTTTTAATTTTTTTGTTTTTGTTTTTAGGGTTGCGTAAATGAGACCCTATTACAAAACCTCAACTGTTCGTCAATACATCCATCCGACCTTAAAGAAAGGCTGTATCTATAGACTGGTAATAGGTACCTAGTAATGTTAATTAAGTTTTTTATATTATTTATAGCTGATAGGCTAGGCTAACCTTTGACCACTATCTCACCTGATGGTAATTGATGATGTGGTCTAAGATGCTGTTCAGGCTAACCCAGTATTACTGGCTGTCAAAGGCAGCGAAACACATCGTAAAGTGCTTTCCTTCTACTTGAGGGTGCAGCTAGCCAGGCGGGCATTCGCAAAATGCCCTACCACCATTCAAAATATAATAATATGTTATCAAATGTAACATAATTTACACAGGATATTTATTAATACGGCGAAATGTCTAACAAATAATAAGAATAACGAAAAGTGAAAAATATAGTACTTAATTATAAATACTATACATCCCCATACAATAAAACTTGTTTAAAATAACGTCTGTGTTTTTACTCTATCGTAAACACGGGTAAGATCTGCAAGCGTTAAACTTGGTTTAATTATAGTATACTTACGTACAACAACAAATACTAAAAACAAGCCAAGTGCAAGTATGAAAAAATATCATTTATTTTTATCCTTCTCAATTGATACATCCCCATACAATAAACTTGTTTATATTGTTTCTGAATTTCCTTCTGAATTGATACGGAATTATCGATGTGCGAGTCCATCCCGCACAATTAAAAATATATTTCACAATAGATGGCGCGGTTTCAAATCCCGCACAGGATTATAATTTTTCCTCTCGTAAATTTGTAATATTTCACGAACTATCTAAAAATGTATTTAAAAATATTGCTAATGCTACTATGTTACTATGTTGTAGACCTATTTGTATATTGTTGTAGATAATTAACCTGTAAAAAAACTGAAAGATATATCTACTACATGGCATATACTGATTCTAAAAACGAGCTCAAAACTCAATAATCAGTGGGTTTTATGTTAATATAAACCGATTTTGAATTGATTTAACCCCGATTTTTATATTCTCGTTTTAAACTTCCACGGGTAAAGTGCCTAGATTTTCATTCTCAAGTGATTAAACAATATACCTTACTGCAGCCGTATTTACGTGCGGTAACTAAAGGCGGGTAGATACATAATTAAGGCGAACTCTCGGCTATTTCCCCGCGGAACAAAAGCTCCGTTTAGAATTATATATGAGTGGAGCTTAAAGTTTAGAAGCACTGCTAGTGCAAGTCTAAAAGCTTAGTTGGTGTGCCAATGAATGTTTAGACAGGACTGGAAAATATATAGATATTTTAAAATATATGTGATATTTCCAAGGTTTCACTAGGTGGACTGACGACATCGTTATAGTCGCGGGTAGCCAATGGTTACAAGCGGCTAAGAACCGTTCTTTGTGGCGTTTCTATAGGGGAGGCTTTGTTTACCAGTGGACGTCTTCCAGCTGGTGATGGTGATGTTTTTTAAGTTCTAGATTAATTTAAAGTAATGATGGTGAGCGGTAATGGATATGGACTGCCTTGCCGCAGGTCCATGGTGCAATCCCCACCACCGGTTCGAGTTTCATCGCATGGTGGAATAGCATTTTGCGAATGCTTGCCTAGAACTACCACCCTCAAGTAGAAAATCTATCGCCAAGCACCTTACAATCTCCGGCAGCAGTCCTTGAGAGCCAGTCAAATTACAGGCACATGAGAATTAAGAATTGTATGTCTAAGGGTGACGGGCGCAGTGAAAATCGTCACTTGTGACAAAATCCATCTGTTATAGGCAGAGGTTAGTCCAATCATCATCAGGTGGACCTCCTGCTTATTGCACGATGTCTGTCACAATGATATAAAATAAAACTTTGTAAAGGAGAGCATCGCGCATGTTTTCTCTAGGAGTAAGGCAGACGTGAGTAAACGCCTTGATGGATTTAGGTCATATGTAATAGAGTACGAATCTTTCTGTTTAACCGACTTACGGTTATCAATCCGACTGTATGTTTTTGTATGTTTGTTACGCGTCAACTACGCCAATTATAAATTAATTTTGATGATTCTTTTTTCTTGGGTAGAGCATACCTTCAAGTTAATCTCATTCAAACTTTATCAAATACGGTAAAGTTATTTATTAGTATACTCAATTAACTGAAAAATGTATTATCATACGTGGATAATTTAATGGTAATTGCAAATTGTTTGTCAACAGTATTTTAGTCGGGTGGCAAGCAGTAGGTTTGCATCACTTAAAGGAGTGAAAAAATATTGTAATATGGAAAGTATGAAATAACTTGTGTTAGTCAAATTATGCGATAATGTTACGTCAGTGTCTTGAATCAGCATGCTACCTCAACTACCTTTGAAGCAACGATGGCCGAGCGGTAATAGATAGATTGCCGTGCCGCAGGTCCCTGGTTCGATCCCCACCGCCGGCTTGAGCTTTATCGCATGGTGAAAGGGCATTTTGCGAATGCTCGCCGTACTAGCTACCACCCTCAAGTAGAAAATCTGTCGCCAAGCACCTAACAGTGTGTTCCGGCAGCAGTCCTTGAGAGCCAGAAAAATTACAGGCACATGAGACTTAACAACTCTATGTCTCAGTGTGACGGGCGCAGTGCAATTCGTCACATGAAGAAATGCATCTGTTATAGGCAGAGGTTGAACCGCTTAACATAAGGGGCCTCGTGCTTGTTCCGTAAATAAAAAAAATATAAAACACAATTTGTGTCATTCATTTTAGAGTTGGAAATCGGTATTTTTTTTTCTCTAATGTTTATTAGTGTTTAAAGTTTTCGTATATATAAACTCTAAAGGGGTGAAAAGGATGTGGAAAAGTACTGAGAATGTTCATTACTTCTTACAAGTTGTATCATTCCTGAAGTTTTATAATTGAAACAATTTGTTACAAAAATAATTACGTAATAGATCGCGCTCACTGAATTTAATATTTCAATAGGAAGGTACGGGAAGTAAACGAACGTTCCGTCTGATACAAACAGATTCTAATAAGATAAGAGATGTATCTTAATAGAAAATATCCATATAACGTAATTTACAATATAAATATCTAATAGGATATTTTTAATATATGTCGAGAACCCTCAAAGGCTCAGCATCTAATACTTACACTATAATTACATTCTATCTACATTTACACTAATATTATAAAGAGGAAAGATTTTTTTTTGTATGCAACGAATACACTTAAAAACTACCGGACTGATTTAGATGAAATTTGGTATGGAAATAGTTTGAGACCCGGGAAAGGACATAAGATAGTTTTTTATTCAACTGCGCAAAAATAGGTATTTATTATATAGGTATTTTCTACAGAGCGCTTCCGTGCTTCAGAGGGCACGTTACTATTTTTACGTTAAATATTTAGGTTATGCACGATAACCGACAAACGCGCGACAGGAAAGCTGTATTATATAGTATAGTTCACTCTGTCCAATGAGGAAAAAAATGCCTTCAGAAAACTTTATATACTATTATTAAAAGATATGCGTGTAAAGTCGCATCTGCTCCGAATGTTTTTCCCTAAACACAAACAAACGAAACAGAACTTAGTTTCATGCTTTCCGTTGCTAAAGGAAGATCCTCCTACCTCCTCAGTCTAGTAGAGGGGCAGGGTACTAGCAATTGAACCGACGAAATGTACTCGTACATTGCGTGTTTTTACAATAATGTTTTGTCTATACACAATGCCAGTCCGTTGTGCGGGCGCGAAACAAAGTTTCGTTTACGGTTTTTTGCTGAATGCTTCGAAAAATACGTCGTCGCAAACACGCATTAAAAACATTCTTCTAATGGTGAAATAAAAAAACTGATATCGCTTGAGCTTAAAATCTTAACATTAGTACTTTCAATATATTTTGACATAAGTTTTTTTTTATCATCGTCTTTACATACGCATAGTAATATAATGACATATATTCCCAGTACTTTACTGTAGTGTATCAGCCGGATCGTCCACTGCTGAACACAGCCTCCCCTATTATCTGCGGGTTTGCCATAGTCCCCAGGCATGGCAGGCGTCTTAGGGATCACAGTGTGAGATATCAGTTCCTCAGAAAGCGCTGCTGCCCACCTTCTAGTGTGTTACCCTTAGTCGGCTCTTACGACATCCATGGGTAGAGATGGGGGCAAGAGGAGTGATATTCTAGTCCGGCTCTCCACGGGAATTATTATTAATATAATGTATTCCCAGTACCCTACGAAGAAACATTATACAATACCTTGTTCCCTAGCAATTTTTTTTTTCTTTTTTCCCCTAAATTGTGAGGAATTGGCGTCGCACATTGTGCATTTGCCAGAGTCATGCTTTTTGTCTTCTAGTTTTCAGATCTACAGATAATGTACACTAAAAAATAAACTATACAAACAATTAATAAAAGATATGTACAAATTCTACTCTACTGACCACTATTTACAATTAAAATTTAATTTAAAAAAAAACTGCCTGTAATTGTTTTAAACACTTATATAAGTTTGGAACTCTACATTCTGGTAGAGTCAGCAGCACATTAGAGAGAGGCCGCGAGCCTGTCACGACTTGACTAGCTAAATGTGAACAGTTGTCTGTGACTGAGTTCTAAATAAATCGAGTCTTACCAACGTACAGAAAAGTTGCAGTCCAATGAATTTTTTATACTAGATGTCGGTCACCCGGGACATCTAGTATAAAACATTCATCGGCAAGTGGAGTCAGCGTGGCTTAGCTAGGAATTTATTGAGTGTAAAGGCTGTATTTTAAGTTTAGTATTGGGATAAAAGATTCAGTGTTTTGTAAAGATTTACATTACTTTAAATAATTAGTTTATTCCATTATACAGTACCCAATTTTTTTTTTAGCGTTTTCTGTTTTGTTCATTAGTTTGTTTTAAGAATCTATCATTTACTAGATTATAGCAAGATAGATCAGAGCTAACACATAAATCGTCATTTTTTGGCACAACTTACGTATCCATAGGCGCTCTACATCTGATACCATTTTAATATGGGGGTGGGTGGCGTGGTTTCGACTCTCGCACATGAATGTAATTTTTCCTATCCTAAATTTGTAACTTTGTAATCTGAAACCATATTATTAATATTACAAAAGTGCAGTTCTAGTAGGTTGCATGAAAAATGGTGACATACAAAATTTTGATGTTAATATTGGTACTTTCTATTTTCGTAGAAGCTGTATTTACTTGAGTTCTGTAGACAATTTGGGTTAAGGAATGTCTAAACTTAAAAATAAATACTGACCTAAAAATTTACTTATTACGGGTATTAATATTCATTCTCGTATATATGACAAAGCAGAAAATGAACTAACGCACTAATAATTAAATATTATACAAAGCTTTATTTCCTAACCGTATTTAGCCAGTCAATAAAATTCCCCACAGATGGGCCTTGCGATCGACGTCGACTTGCCGACGCGCGCTCCGCCGGCTGATACAACTATCAATATTATATCAAGCGCGATTGGAACGCACACGGGAAGCTGAATCGATGAAACTTTATCGTCAAATTGATATATTGATGACCTGCTGGTTCCGCGGTGCTTTTTATCCACATTGTTTTAAACCTGATATTGTAATGAATAGATTCAGGCATTACTTTGTGGAAATCCATATTTAATAATAACAAATATTTTAAGAAATCATTAAATTAATATTTTAATAAAACACCTAAAAATATATAAAATATATCTAGTGACAATTCCACCTAATTTTCCTGCTGACTCTTCGAGCTTACGATCGAGAATAAGCTCGTAGAGTTAAGACCTCCTGAGGAAATTTGGCGTAGAAGCGAAGAGCGTAAAAAAAAATCCGATTTGGCTGCGTGGCGTTTGTGTGACGTCACGTCGGCTTAGCAGGAAAATTAGACGGAATTGTCTATAGATAATTTTTTTTTATATATTTTAAGTGTTTTTATTAAAATATTAATTTAATGGTTTCTTAAAATATTTGTTATTTTGATATTAATATCGTTACTATATTAAACAGTATTGCAGGATTCTTCATAAAAAATGATTTTAAGATCATAATATTTTGAAGTATTATTTTGAACCGCTATTAGAAGTTTGCTTAATGTTAAGCAATGTTCGCTGCGGTAATGAGTTGGATGGGTGACCGCTAGTGACATTGTTACTGAGCGCTTCCGTGCTTCGGAGGGCACGTAAAACCGTCAGTCCCGGTTGTTGTACTGCGATAGCAGTCGTCATTGCATGGTGGTGAAGTATTTTGCGAATACCCTCAAACACAACATCTCGTTGAGGGCCAGTTCCCATTTTAGGTTAAGCCTGTTTGTCCCCTTCAACCGCATCATCACTTGCCATCAGATGAGATTGTGGTCAAAGGATAACCTATTGACTAGTAATAAGTACTGGGTATTGACAACATTGGTGTCACGGAATTTCTATCAAGTGGAAAAAATCCGTGGATTTCCTTTTATTTATAGTTGATTTTTTTACCACTGTCTCGCCTGATAGTAAGTAATGATGTAGTAATGATGTTGTTCAGGCTAATCTAGAATTACTGGCGCTCAAGGACAGCTGCCAGAACACACCGTTAGGTGCTTGGAACCGATTTAATGATTGAATAAATATGAAGTTTACTTATCTTCAATGACTTTTTTTAATTTAATAATAAAATAAAATTAATAAAAAAATATCTTTGTGTAAATGAAATAATTGTTCATTACGCTTAAAAAAGATAACGTATAATAAAACTTTGTAATTTACGCGAAGTTTATTTTTCCAAGACCACTAGGTATCATTATTCTCTCCAGTCCGCCAGCTCGTCGGATACCAGCTACAGTGATGGATGACCACAACCAGCTGCGCGCTAATTGTCTAATACTGTAAGTGCAGTACAACAGCTGTTAGGCAATACGATTTACACATTATAACTTGGACTAGAGATGAGAACAACTGTACCTGAGCAGAACTAATTACCTATATCACAGCATACTTAACGAACGTGCACGGAAATCACTGACCAAAAGCAAGAATAATACAATTTCTCCCGCCTTTTTACAAATATAATCTTCTGTTTTTGAGATCGCTCATTGTGCTTTATATATTTTGTCTTTATACAAACAAAAAATATTTATTTATAAGGTACCCTAGTGTCGCGTTTGAAATATTTGGAGGTCAAGATCACGTTATAAGTATACATCTCATTAAAAATGCAATAGTTATGTGTGTATACGCATATCCTTGTATTAAAACAACAGTTTATAGGTAGATTTAAACAATACTAATGATTATGTCATAAAATTACGAGGAAAAATGTTGTCATGTGTGGGATACGAACCCGCGGTATCCACACCTATAGCCCTGGTGTTCTCTGATCGCTAAGCTAACATGACATTATGACTCATAACTCTAATGTATCCTCTAGTTCCCTCGTATGGAGATGGAGCGCGCCCAACTTACGTTGTATTACAAACAAGACTATTTTTTGCATATTTCATCAAAAATGGTCAAGGCGTTTTTGAGTTACACTCCAATAACTGAAATTTTCCTATCTTGATGATATAGTCATTGACACTGAATGACAATCGATCCCGTAGGTAGCAAGAGTCACAAAAAAGGGTGACACAAAATTTTACCAAAAAATGGCACAAAGTTGAAGACAAAGTCGGTACTATGCGCACAATTTTGTGATAATAGGTACTGTTGAACCATCATGGTACCGACTTCAAGAAGTTATTTCACACATTTGAAGTCGGTGCCATTTATTGGTAATTTTTATTTTATTAAAGTAGGTATGATTACGTATATAGGCAACTCAAATTACGGAGGTTGGCTTGTCTCCAAAGTCACCCAGTGCGGAGTGCCATCCCGTTGATCCCGGCGGCAGCGGCGTCCTTTGAAACGAATAAAAATGTGAAATAGATATTTATTCCCATAAATGTTATCTCATGTTACGTACCCAGGTATTTAGAAACCAATGTGCTTTCTTTTTTTGTTTTTTATGCATTTTAGTTTACCCTTTGACCACTATCTCACCTGATGATACGTGTAAAGTAAGCCAAAGATGTTGTTGAGGCTAACCTAGAGTTACTGGCTCTCCAGGATAACTGCCGGAACACCCCATTAGGTGCTTGGCGACAGATTTTCTACTTGAGGGTGGTCGCTACCCAGGCGGGCATTCGCAAAATGCCCTACCACCATGCTATAACGACTGCCATCCTAATACGAGAAGCTGGACCGACGGCTTAACATACCCTCCGAAGCACGGAAGCGCTCAGTAGTAATCTCACTAGCGGTCACCCATCGAACTCATGACCGCTTAACTTTGCTGATCGGTTAAGAACAGCTTCGCCAACTTCGCTACGACGGCTTCTTTTTTGCTAAAGGTAAAACGATTAATAAACAACATGAACAGTACCTAGGTGTTATTAGTTTTAACGATTACCAAACGTTACAAGTTACGGGATAGAAGTATAGATATGGTTTGACAAACAAGATAGTATTTTTTGCAATATGATGCGATTACTATTCGAAATTATTTAGTAAGTCAAGTATTTGTACTGTCTTAGTAGAAACTAGTATTTGAATAAAACGGTATGCGTATACCCACGTAATAACTGCATTTTTAATCATTTTCATTGACTTCATAGCGCAATCTTTAAATATTACGGAAACGTTACTTTCATTATATTCCGTAATTTTGAAAAAAGAACAAAATGGCGGTGGGTCGATATGACACAAAGGTTCTATCCCATTTTTATTTATTTTTATTACCTGTAACACCATTCCTATTAACCAAAGTACAAATGTAAACAATATAGCCATAGCAGCTTGAAACAATACAAGGACTTCATTACCGAACTGACATCGATCTAATCGAATGTCACTTCGTTCCACTCCTAATTAATTCCATGTTCCAATAAACATACGACCTAAAAACCATTCGTAAAAAGAAAAACAGCCAAACGTCGGAAACCGTTGAAAAAACGGTTCGAGTCTCTCGCTCGAAACATCACGACTCGATTGATTCAATTTAAATCCGAACCAAAATCTCATCTAGTAGGGTATACATCCCTAATTATGCCCACGAAAGGACCGAACACAAAAGAGACAAATTTATATACACAACTAGAAAAATCAAACCGGAAACCTTACTCTGCAGCTTAAGGAACAAACATGGCACTCTATTTGCAGATACTTTTTTGCACAACTGCAAATTGTAAGTTTGTAAAAATATAATCGTCTGTTCCAAGCAGAGGGTGGTATAGGATAAGGGTATCCAAAATGGCCGCCGTAAGATTTTGTTCGGTAATATTAATTCAATCTTTGTAATTTATGGGCGGCTGACTGTAGCATGTGTCTGTGATTTATTGTTTTTGCAGTATTAAATTTGAATTAGGCAGGGATAAGTGTGCAGTTAAATTTACGGAGTACCTATGTAATATGATGCTTATTAAATTAAGAATCAAATATTGTATATAATATAAATATACTATATATATAATTTATATACTTATGTTTTTTTTATGCCTGATAGGTTAGCCTTTGATCACTATCTCACCTGATGGTATGTGATGATGTGGTCGAAGATGTTGTTCAGGCTAACCTAGAAGTACTGGCTCTCAAGGACAGCTACCGAAACCAACCGTTAGACGCTTGGCGACAGATTTTCTACTTGAGGGTAGGTAGCCAGGCGGGCATTCGCAAAATGCCCTACCACCATGCTATAACGACTGCCATCCGAAGACAACAACCGAGACCGACGGCATAACGTGCCCTCCGAAGCACGGAAACGCTCAGTAGTAATGTCACTAGCGGTCACCCATCCAAATCATGACCGCGCGCGACGTTGCTTAACTTTGCTGATCGGTTGAGAACAGCTAAGTAAACTTCGCTACGAGCGCTTCGATGTTATATATATGTACAAAATGTTATATATATGTGTGTATATATAATCAGGTAAATGTCATATAAATAAGTATTTGTATAATAATAAATATATTGTAGGTATTACTTGATTTTAAATTATGTGTTTTAGATTATAACGTAGCCTAATTTTCTTTAACTCGATGATTGTTTATATAACCTATATAGATACACCCTCGACATTGTTCCTGTATTTCCTCTCTATTCAAAGGTTACCTGGAAGAGATCGCTATTAGTGATAAGGCCGCCCATTGTGACCCTTTATTCAAAGTTTTATTTAAGATATCGGTAATTTGTATTTTATTGGTGTAACAATAAAGAATTATCTTTCTATCTATTGTAGATAGTAAATTAATTATGTTGTGCCATAATAAATCTTGCACTACCACACCATTATCCGGATGATTTGAGAAACATGCCACTACATTCTAAGTTTTCTTTGTATTTCTTAAACCCGTTTTAGTTGTAAATTAAGTATAAGTTTATGAAACACTTTTTCATGACATAAAAACCTATTTAGATTAAAACGTCAAGTTAAGTACAATAAGTCAGCCTTTTGTACCCTGTATTGCTTAATTTAGTTTAAATTTGTTTTGTTTTGTCCTCTGTAATTATTAGGGTTTCCAAATAAAGTCTTAAATTAGGAGTTTTGTTATAGTAGGTAAGTGGTTTAGATTAAAAAATGGTTGCAAATTTGTTATTTGGTACGAGTACAGTTTTATGGAAACCTGACGAATCGAAGGTTTTTTTTTATGTAATTGTGCGGAACAAGCCCGAGGTCCACCTGATGTTAAGAGGACTAACCTCTGCCTATAACAGACGCATTTCGTCAACGACGAATTGCACTGTGCGCGTCACACTGAGACGTCCAGTTGTTAGGTCTCATTAGCCTATAATTTTAGAATAAACCATGAGCGGAACGAGAGGTTCAGATATAGAATGCTGAGCGTAGCAAATACTTCAAAATTACAAAATTTTGCATGGTAAATGCGAAGTGCTTTATAGCCGTATATATAAATTACTGTTAATGTTTATCAAAATAAAGTGTAAAATTACTACAATTAGTAATATTGAAGGTAAATTTATTTTACTGGAATTTATAAAAAGATTCTGATATTAAAATCTTTTCAAGCTAGCAAATAAAAAGCACTTTTTGTGAGAGCTATATGGTACTTTTTGTGAGTTGGAAATTAAATTTCACATAATTAATAAGAGCAGTATGCTGAGATAGTTTTTTTTCAAGATGCACGCTTTATTTCTAAGCACACATACATATTTGCTGAGAGATTTGATGGCCTCGATTCTTTAAAAAACGATCATATTTTATACCAGAACATGCTAAAAACAAACCTAATTTCCTGATGAGTAACTTCACGTTTCACAAAAGCAACGTCAGTTACAAAAAGAATTCATTATTCACAAAATGAAATTCTCTTTTTTCCGCTCAAGATCGTCAACGCAGATAACACCGTCACAAGCCCAACCTACCCAGCCTCTTTCAACTAACCTCAGAGGGTAGGATCCACGTGAAAAATTAGGGCAAACCCTCCCCCCTCACTCACTACCTCACACCCCCGCCCCGCATCTACCCCCGCGATAATTCACCCGCCACGCGCGGCCCTTGAGAAAAATAGCTCGAAAAACAGAGAAGATTTAACTCGGCCCAGTTTTTTCGGCACGATTCTGAGGAACGATATTAGAAATATATTTTTACAACATAATTTTTTAGTATCAACTGTAGTATAAATTATAGCAATTTGTACTACTTTTGTACTATTGCTGTGCAGATTTTGATATTGATAAACAATTAGAAGCTCAATGACTTCTAAGCTATTTTATACTTAATTCACACTGGTGGAGTTGGAAAAACTTTCACGTAGCCATCCACGTATAAACTGTTAAATAGAAAAGTAGGCATGCTATAGTATACTCTAATAAGTTAAGGAGTCCATATTTGATCTTAAATACATTTTCTTGTTTGAATTCTAAGCACTGCACTTACATTCCAATAAGACAAAAACAAAACAGTAAAGTAGAATCAATAGAGCATCTTTTTGAATTTATTATTATTAAAATTAAGTATTTTAAAATTATACTCTTCATACCAGTAATTTTAGATTAAAAAATCAGAGAGACTATGTCCTAAAAAATTACGAAGATAATATAACTCGAAAAGTAAAAAAACAGCCTAGATTAATATCGTGACTCAGAATAAGAATCAAAAAGGTTGAGCCCTTACTGTGCCTTTAATCAAGGCAAATGTAGCAATTCGCCCGCGCCGACCCGCCTAAGCTGTTTGATGTTTTAACTCACAGGATTTTGGGAAAAACTTTGTTTAATCCTGGGCACCTATATACACAAACATATACATACTTTTATATAGTAGCTACTTGTGTTTTATAAGCGTATAGGTGTAACCCTTTTCAAGTAGGTAATATATTGAAATTCTGAGAGGTCTCTTGTGAAGGGTAAGTACCTACGTGTGGTCGAGTGGGATTAAACAAATCTCGTGTTTATTTATTTTTAATATTAATTCAATATTTTTTGTTAAAGTGTTTTTTTTCCCTTACCTATCATAAGCTTTTCAACTTTTTGCTAGTATTATCAGATTTCAGATTAAATGATCAGTAATTATTTTTTTTGTTTCTAATGGCATCTCCGCAACTTCACAACAGACTTGAAAATAAATATGATTTTGAAAAGAAATATTTTTTTCATCGTAAATCACCACTTAAGCCACTATATATTCGGGTGCCCATAAAAATATTCTAGACATTTCATTTCTAATTTTAATTTAATTCCAAACAGGAAAGCAGTTTATGAATTCCGTTCTACAGAACTGAATTCATAAACTGAACTGAATTCATACATAAATAATTTCAGGAACCTACAGGTTCCTGAAATTATTTTTTAAGTGTTGCTACACCACTTCTAACGTTACACTATAATTTATTACATATGTGTTTAAATGTCTTTAACTGGCGAAGCAATGATAGCCTAGTGGTGGCTATGGACTGTCGTGACGCAGGTCCATGGTTCGATCTCCACCGCCGGCTTGATCTTCACCGCATGGTGGAATGTCATTTTGCGAATATTCGCTTAGGTAGCAACCACCGTCAAGCAGAAATTCTGACGCCAAGTACCTAACGGTGTGTTCCGGCAGTAGTCCTTGAGAGCCAGTGAAATTACAGGCTCAGTGAGACTTAACAACAATGTCTCAATGTGACGGGCGCAGTGCAATTCGTGACTTGTGATGAAATGCATTTGTTATAAGCAGAGGTTAGTCCACTTAACATCAGGTGGGCCTCAAGCTTGTTCCATTACAATAGCATATAAAAAAAGTTTTTTTTTTAATATGCTATTGTATATTACTTGAGAACGAAGACGACTATAATGTAAATGGTATTCTAAAGTCAAACATAATGCGTAATTAACTTTAAACAATTTTTCTCTTCTCTTAGCTTGCTCACTACAGCTATGAGTCTAGGATACCTATGTATGTACTTATTACTACCGTGATATACCAAAGACGAAGGTTAAGATTCGAAGACTGAAGAGTCCGTCTTGTTGGGTACAGCCGCAGGATATGCTGCCTCTAAGCAGCAGTGTGCAAGCACTGTATTTTTGCTTGAGAGTGAATGTACAATTTAGAAATAAAAACGAATGTACCGCAGTGACTAGCGCAGTGCAGAGTCATGCAGAATTCCTCTTACTGTAATGGCCAACCGTGATGCTTACCATAAGGTATAAGCGACCTGTCATTTTAAATCTTAAAAAATACTAATAAAACCACCATTAACCAAGTGTAGCAGGTATAGATATATGGATATATGGAGAGGCGTGAAAAGGCAATTATGCGTAGCCGCCTTCAGGTAACCTCATATACCCAATAACCGGGCCATGACGGTAATCAGGGCTGTCACAAGGTGAGTGCTGTCGAAGATGTCAGGTGTCTCACGCACGCGGCAACCCTCCTCAGCTTACTCGAGTGAGTGAGTGAACGATTAATTAATCTTGTTTTGCACCTGTGTGCGTGCTCATAACGGTTTGAGGGGACGTAGTCGTTAGAGCTAGGGTTGACGCTAAACTGTTTGTGGTTGGGCTTGAGTGGGTCGGTTGGAGGAGAATCTGTTTAACTGTTATCAGCATTAGCCAAACCTAGTTCAACACACCTGTGTGATTTTCTGAGTTTCTTACGTATAGTTACTGATAACCAATGGTTTGTCGCAAACTGAATTTGACTACTTCATATATCACCGCATTTGTTTTCATAAAAAAATATCTTGTCTAATCAGTAGATGTGTGTATAGTGTGTACAAAAAAAAGATTGAGTGAAAATCGAACGTTCGTTCATTTACTTTATTTAGGTATGATAGAAATAAATTTATTTAAGCCTATTTTACGACAAATATACCAATTTATATTTTTATACCGGATAGGCTAGCCTATGATTACTAATCTCACCTGACGGTAAATGATGATGTGGTCGAACAGCATCCTGTTCAGGCTAATTTAGTATTTCTGGCTCTGAAGGGCACCTGCCGGAACACACCGTGAGGTGCTTTGCGACACATATTCTACTTGAGGGTGACAGCTAGCCGGGCGGGCATTCGTTAAATGCCCTACCACCAAGCAAATTAAAAAATAGCCAAATTCAGCTGGGAGACATAGGAAGCTTCTCAAACTTTCCCTGCCGGGTTTAGCATTAGCGATACAGTAGCAACACAGATTACCTCCTATTTTTTATCGATAAGATTCAAACGTAATTATCGCTTGTAAAATATCTTCCTACGACACAGCCCATCCCTTCGGTGAGTGTCCGCTTGGTGTAATAAGTAGTACGACCTGTAAATACCCAATAAGAACGCTTTTGTTTTAGTCCCCGCAACCCGCACCTACCTCTAACTTCGGTGAGCTTGGATCCGAATAAAAATCTTATAATGCGGTATCTATGTAATAATTTCAGTATAATCGGTAATCAGATTCTGTGAGTAGCAATATCGATCGCCCAGAAAGTTCATGATTTGAAGTTCGTATGATAGAAGGTTGACGTATGTGGAAGGCTACCAAAATTGTGTCGTCATAGAGTGTGTCCTTGAGAGTCAGTGACTATTTTAAGTTATGCCCGTTTACCATTTTCAACGATATCATACGGTTAAATGCTGACTCATCAGATGATCAGCAATAAAAACACCGATTAGGCTCGTAAAAATTTAAATTATTTTATTATAGCTCCTTTCCGATCAAATTTTAATTTATATATTAATCTGGCAATTTATTATTATTTATACAAGGTGACAACAAGCATTAATGTACGGAAAAAAACTGTGGCGCTGTATTAAGATATGACTAAAGCTTTCGAACACGTAAATCACAAAATACTTCTTAATATTAGGTCCTTACATATGAAATTGGCGTTTTTCGTACTGGCCACTTTAATCACGAATTTCTCCTCTTTGGTAAGGAATTCCAAATTCAAATTTGTACAGCTATAGACTCATGTATTTGTGCTTCGATGATCGTCATTCATTTGTTTTTTTTCTTCTGTTTTTTTCTGTTTGCGTCACTCATTTTACAAAATGGAAAACCTTAAATATCGCATTATTTACGAGTACGAGTTCCGCCGTGGCACTAGTGCTGCGGAAACAACTCGAAGGGTGAATGATGTGTATGGCGGTCGTGTTGCAAAAGAAAACACAGTTCGTTTTTGGTTCCAACGTTTTCGTTCTGGAAATTTCGACCTGCAGAACAAGCCCCGTGGACGGCCTGAGACTCAAGTTGATAATGAAGAGTTGAAGGCTATTGTGGAAGCGGATCCATCGCAAACCACGTCCGAGTTAGCTGCAGGCTGCAATGTTAGTGATTAAACTGTTTTAATTCACTTGAAGCAAATTGGGAAGATTAAAAAGCTTGAAAGGTGGGTACCTCACGAATTGACTGAAACAAACCGGCAAACGCGCGTCGACTGCTGCGTTACATTACTAAACCGGCACAATAATGAAGGTATTTTAAACCGAATCATTACCTGTGATGAAAAATGGGTTCTTTACGATAATCGGAAGCGCTCAGCGCAATGGTTAGATCCTGGCCAGCCAGCCAAATCCTGCCCCAAGCGAAAATTAACCCCAAAAAAGTTACTTGTAAGCGTTTGGTGGACTAGTGCCGGTATTGTTCATTACAGTTTTTTCAAATCTGGCCAGACTATTACGGCTGATGTCTATTGTCAGGAATTGCAAACCATGATGGAAAAGCTAGCGGCTAAACAACCTAGGCTGGTCAATCGCTCCACGCCACTGCTGCTTCACGACAACGCTAGACCACACACTGCGCTACAGACGGCTACTAAATTAGAAGAGCTTCAATTGGAAAGTCTAAGACATCCTCCGTACTCCCCGGACCTTGCTCCAACAGATTACCATTTTTTTCGAAATTTGGATAACTTCTTGCAAGGGAAAAAATTCAACTCCGATGGGGCAGTCCAAATCGCCTTCAAAGATTTTATTGATTCCCGTCCGACTGGTTTTTTTAGTAAAGGGATCAATGAACTACCTATGAGATGGCAAAAGTGCATAGAAAATAATGGTTCATACTTTGATTAATTAAATATATTACATTAAAAAATATTCGACTTTTTGTTCCTCCCATACAAAACGCCAATTTCATATGTAAGGACCTAATATATTATACACGTACGGGGTCAGGGAAAATGCGCAGGAACTAATTAAGAGCCATTTCACAAAATCACGCTACTGAAGTTTAGGTAAATGCCAGCGCATCGCTTACACAAGCGAAAGAAGTGACGACGGAATAGCGTGACTGTGAGTAACATATTTTGATACTAGCACTCATTAATAAAGAAATCTAAGTTGCAAATTTAAAAATTGTGTGATTGGCATGAGTAAGTAATCAATTTCTTGTCGATTACTTGCTAATGTTATAGAAAAGAAGTAGGCATGTACATTAAATAGTCAACCTGCATCGTGAATCTTTTATTTAAATTTCATCCTTGATGAATAAAAAATAGGTATGTTTGAATCATTTATTGTAACAAAAAAGTTAAATAATTAAAAAATTATACGGCTTAAAATTATATAAATATTTGATGTAACGGCATTGATTAAAAGCTGCGGACTACAAGCTCTTTCTTTTAAATTTTCCAAAAATTGCTACTTTCCTCGTTCACACTCTTCAGTATCTATATCCAGTCGTTAACACTGTCTGTCATAATGACCATGCATAGGACCCACCACAAACGTCCCATGACGTTTTTGGTTTTCCATTACTTTAACATGTCACCCTCATATTCCCATACCATAATATATCACCTACACCATTAAACAAATAACATTTTCATCCATTTACTTTGAGTAGACCAAACAGTGAAATGTAAATATATATTTACAGATTTTGAGGTTTTTTTGTTTTTAAATCGAATATCTTTGATGCAATCTATAATCAACATATATATACTTCCGAAATCAGATTGAAGACGTTCTGAAAAAAGGCCAGGTCAAAAGTACCCTAAACCGACGCTTATGTATGAAAGGATTGATGAGTATAGATGAAGCGAAAGAGATATGTCAGGATCGTAGTAAGTGGAAATCCGTGGTCTCTGCCTACCCCTACGGGAAAGAGGCGTGATTTTATGTATGTATGTATGTATATACTTCTTAGTACCAATGCAATCCTCACTATATACTCTTATGCTCACTATTTCCTCTATAGAAAATAAATGATAATACACCTTTTTATACAAAAAAATACTAGAAATGGGGTTTGAACACACGACAAAAATGGTGGGAAATAGTTATTTAATTGCTATTTCTATTATTTCGTAACTAACTCACCTAGAACTTCGATCTTCTTTTAATATGATAATTTACTATTGTTCTTTAGCCATGAATTGTTACAGATTTTTACGCCAAATATTTTAAAGTAACAAAATTAAAACAACCCAATTGTTTTAAGAACTTTGGCGGGAAAACTGTATTGGAGAGCAATTATTTTTTCTGAAAAACTATACCACCTACTGCTTTGGTCCTTCTTTAATATTATTATTTACATGTAATTTATACACCTGTATTATTTCAGATTTTTTGGTTTAAAAGTTTTAAATTAGTTACGAGATTATTTAATACGCAAATTTGCATCGGTAAGTGTTTGCGTTGCAAAATATATCGAGTGAAAAATGACTTATACATATGCAAAATTGCGGTTTTCTAGATTTATAACTGTTGAAGTAGTTACGATAATAATATGAAATGACGTAATATTTTGGGGCCAAAATGTTATTTGTGCTGGTTTCAGATTTCAACAAAATATTCAAAATACAGGAAGTATACTTACACACTTCTCTGTGGGTAGGCCAAATAATCACAAGTAATTTTAGATCACATCATTTAATTATTCATAAAAAAATATAAATACTGCGTTTTGGTTACTAATTCATGCATAATATCAATAAATAAGAGGCCAAACTGTGTTATCCTTAACCAAATCACTTCACATCACAAGTTTTTTAATTTTTCTGTTGCTGTACACTTAAACTCATATATTTCACAAGATGGATGCCAACACCTATGAATCTGTTCAACACCTTATGGATTCTTTTTTCAAACGTATGGACAGCTTTGAAGGTAAACTCAAGAAAGCTGCACCGTCTTCTGACACTGAAGCTTTGGCAGTAGAATATGCTGCCTTCAAGGACTTTGTTTTTAAGGCCTTGCGCTCACTTCAAGAGCAAATTCAATGCCTGGCAAAGGAAGCAGACCGGCAAGAAATGCATAACAGACGCAAGATTCTGTTAATACATGGGGTGCCTGAGAACCCAAACGAAGTAGTGGCTGAAGTCACTGAACAAATTTTTAAGGAGCAGCTGAAACAGGCGTCGTTTTCCGCGAGTGACATAAGCCGATGCCACAGGATGGGCCGCGCAGGAAATTCCGCCAAATCAAGACCCATTTTGTGTAAGCTTCGTGATGTTTCAGTTTGCGACCAAATTTGGACAGCCAAGACCAATTTGAAGGGATCTGGAGTCACACTCTCGGAGTTTTTAACAAAGACTAGGCACACAGTATTCATGGCTGCACGACAGCGCTTTGGCATCGCGAAGTGTTGGACGAGGGAGGGCAATGTTTTTGTCCTCGGTTTAGACGGATCCCGACATCGCGTCTTGAGTCAGGAAGACCTCGATGGTATTCCAAATATGGCCTCAAAACCAACGGCAACAAGGGAGCCCATCGCAGCGAAGGAGGCCGCGGCACCGGCTAAATCCAGGCGCGCAGCAGCCAGGAAGTAATTCTATTAGGTACGGTTATTTACAGTCGACACTAGGTACCCACATTTTCACGAATCGAAATAAATATGTTCTGCTTTGCACCGTCCAATCACTTTATAAATAGTTCACAATTTTAATTTCGTTTTGTTCATTGTCAATTTGTCAAAGATTCGATACGCCATACGAAGTATGACATTCATTCAACAATTATTGAGTACCTAACTGTAAATGTCAATGTTATGCTGTCAGTTGTCACTAACTGTCAGTAAGTTATGATGTCCATTTATGAAGAAGAAGAAGAAGTTATGATGTGTTGCATAAGCTGATGGATTGCTTGATTTTTCTGCTGTCCCTTTGTAATTGTCTTTTACTCTGTAATCTTTCATAATATTGTTATGCATTATTTTTCTAATTTTCTTTTATTTTTGAGTGTTTAGTTTTCTATTTAAATAATCTGGTGTATTTATTGTATAGACACAGCTGGCGGGTGGACAGCCACCAATACGCAGTAATATCGTTATATTTTTATATACGTATTGTATTTGTTATTTAATATTTTATAGATTTAGGTTTTTATATATATATTATAGTATAGTATTTATTGTAAATGTATAAATCACAATCAGATAGTGATGATTTTCATTCCATTTGTTCATCAGATAGTTTTTGTAGTATTCCGAACCTTTCAAATTTTATCGATTCCGTGTTGGTCGATGTTTCTAAAAATTTTAATGTTTTTCACATCAACGCTCAAAGCATTCCGGCGCATTTTTCCGATATGTTGGCGTCTTTCGAACATTCTCAAATCCATGCTATCCTGGTATCCGAATCTTGGTTAAAACCGTGCCTTCCTTCAAAATTGTATGCGTTACCTGGATTCACACTTGTTCGTAATGATCGCAAGAGCAGTCGTGGTGGTGGTGTTGCCATCTATCTCCGTTCACATATCTCTTATTCCATATTAAGTATGTCAACACAGCCACCACCTCCCAGCTCGGGTGAGCATCTTTTTCTGGAAGTTATACTCTCGCACACAAAAGTACTCCTTGGCGTATATTACTCACCCTCCTGCAAAATTAGTTTTTTTTCTTCTTTTGAAAGGCTTTTAGAAGATCTAACCCCATCTTACGATCATTCTATTATCATGGGTGACTTTAACACATGTTTGCTTAAGCAAGATTCCCGCACAATCTCTTTTGAATCTACAGTCACGGCAAACAATCTTACCATCCTACCATTAACTGCTACACATAATCCCCCCAATTCCACCCCATCTCTTCTCGACCTAATGCTCGTTTCTTCTCCAACACACGTAAAAAAACATGGCCAGAGCGCAGCGGACGCCTTCTCTCATCATGACCTAATCTATCTTTCGTACAAAATTCGTCCTCCCAAAGCCAAACCCAAAATCCTTCTGCGACGCAATTTTGGCTGTATTGACTTAGAGAGTTTGAAACACGATGCTCGTAATTTAGACTGGTATGGTGTTTTTAATGCTGAGTCTGTAGATGCTAAAGTCACAATTTTTAACGATATTATTACGAATCTTTATGATAGACATGCTCCCTTGAGACCAGTGAAAATAAAACACTTACCAGCACCTTGGCTTACACCCGACATCAGGTTACTTATGAATAAAAAAATTGTTTCTAAAGCCAAGTATAAGTACAATCCTACCGATGAAAATAAAGCAAAATATACAGAACGTCGCAATCACTGCAATAAAGAATGTAGAAACGCGCAACGCCGACATATTCATAGTTCTCTTGAAAATGAAGATCCTTCAAAGGTATGGAAATTTCTTCGGTCATTAGGAGTTGGTAAATCTCGTAATAGCGATATTCCTAGAGATTTAAAAATTGATTCACTTAATCAGCACTTTTCCTATTCTGCCAACTTTGATGGCCCTACAAAAGCTGCAACACTAGTTCATCTTTCATCCATTCCAACTCCTGACTATCCTTCGTTTGTCTTCACGCAATTAACTGATTCTGATGTTAAGAGAAACATACAAGCCATTTCTTCCGATGCTGCTGGCAGTGACTGCATTACCAGAAAAATGATAATGTTGGTGCTCGACGAAATTTTGCCCGTTATCCAGCATATCCTCAATTATTCCATTGCCCACGGTACGTTCCCTTCCAAATGGAAAGAGGCGCAGATCATTCCTTTACCTAAAAAAGTTAATCCTTCCACTTTCTCCGATTACCGTCCAATTTCTATCCTTCCATTTCTCTCGAAACTCCTTGAACGCTTAGTACACCAACAGCTCACATCCTTCCTTATCAAAAATAACCTCCTTAACCCATTCCAATCTGGATTCCGTCCAGGGCACAGCACTGCCTCAGCACTGGTCAAGATAACTGATGATATAAGGCATGGTATGGATAATGGACAACTCACAGTTTTAACACTACTAGACTTTAGTAACGCCTTCAATAACGTAGATTTCGACGTACTCCTAGGCATTATGTGTTCTCTTAACATATCTCCAATGGTTATTGCCTGGTTTCGTAGTTACCTGTATGGACGCCGGCAGCGTGTACGCGTCGATGAGACTTTCTCATCGTGGTGTATTACGGCAGCAGGTGTACCTCAGGGCGGCGTTCTATCACCTCTCCTTTTCTCGATTTTTATAAATTCAATTTCCCACCAGTTATCTTCTTTCTACCATCTTTATGCAGATGATTTGCAAATATACGCTCAGGCTCCTCTAAACGAGTTGCCAGCAGCGATCGAAATAGTCAATTCTGATTTGCGACGAATCTCTGAATGGAGTAAATCTTATGGTCTCAAGGTCAACCCGGCGAAAACACATGCAATTATCATTGGCAGCTCAAGAATGGTTTCCTTGATTGACTGGTTTCGCCTTCCACATGTTATCTTTGATGGACAAGTTATAGATTACAGCACCACAGTTAAAAATTTAGGTATCATCATGGATAGGAAATTATCTTGGGTACCACAGCTCGCTGAAACTAGCCGCAAAATCTTTGCTTCCGCTTCTTCTCTAAGAAGACTCCAAAATTTTTTACCAATCACAACTAAAATTGCGCTCGCACAATCACTTTTACTCCCAATTCTCGACTACGCTGACATATCATATCTCGATCTAACTCAAGAACAGCTTGATAAACTAGAACGCCTACAAAATTTTTGTATTCGTTTCATATATGGCCTCCGCAAGTACGACCATATATCCGAGTATCGCAAAAAATTGAATTGGTTGCCTATTCGACTTCGCCGAAATGCACATATTCTACATCTTCTATACAGTATTCTCTTTGTTTCCAGTACTCCTACAAATCTAAAAAAGTGTTTTGTGTTTCTCTATGTCACCCATAATCTGTCCTTACGTTCTTCCAACACTCTCCAACTTAAAATCCCCCCTCATAGCTCTCAGTACTACAGCAAGTCCTTCACAGTACAGGCTGCACGACTATGGAATGCTTTACCACTAGAAATCAGACGTGCCAAATCGATTGGAATTTTTAAAATAATTGTAAAAAATCACTACCTATCCAGTATATAACATTGTAATTATTTGTTTATATTATGTGTAATATATGTAGATGCATATTTAAGTAATTTGTTATATATGTGTTATTTAAAGGTATGTTATTTATGTATGTATAACTTTAGTATATATATATATATATATATTTATTATGTATATATGTAGGTATTTATTTATTTATTTATCACGTATTAGATTTATGTATCTGAATTTAATTATCTAACATTAATTTATTGTTCACCACCGTCTACCTTGTCCCTTATTTCTGTCTATCCAAAGGTTGTCTGGTAGAAATCGCTACATAGCGATAAGACCGCCCATTGTACTGCCATAGGATAATTAGTCTTAATCAATGTAATTTACTTTTACTTGGTAAACAATAAAGAATTTTTGTATTGTATTGTATACTTCATACGTTATCTCAGAAAAATATGGATTTTTTCTTGTATGGGCAAGGATGCATCCTTTTGAAAACCATTTGGATTATGAAAGTCGGGCTTACGCAGATTTATGGTAAATTTGTAAATACGACTATCGACCGCTAACTGGTATCCCGGTTTGTAAAAATGATGGAAAAGCCGGGAGGCCGGTTTGTACAAATTTTCAATAGAAGGTAGTTTAATTTCCAGCTGAAGTTATCGCTGTGTTCACTTATAGACATTAACTGAATCCAAAAATATTGGAAATCAATTATTCGCCTGTCATCTAATCCGCCTAAAACAAAAGTTATAGTGAGTTACTAATTTAAACTAGAATAATATAAAAACTAGCAGACCAAAAAGAAGAAGTCAACCCTGTGAGGTTGTTAGCATTTTTCCAATAACGCTGTATAAGGCTGCATAATTGTGACGTTTCCTTTTTTTAACATAATGGATGAACAGAAACTAAAGATGTAGTTATTTAACAAGACAATAATACTTATATTATGGACAACAAAATAAAGTATAATTTGTTACATAAAAAAAATATCGACATGATCAAAACTCTGTAGTCGCACTATAAACTTGCATCTAAGCGTTCCACGTACGAGACGTCAGAGCAAGGAAAACGAACACAGGTCCTACCTCGATGGGCGCTCGCGCGGTACTGATCGCCTCGCGCTTGTACATTTCAATTTATGTGCATTTCGAGTTATGTTAAATATTTTTTCTTGTCTAACAAAACAGAGTTAATATCACAATTTATTAAAGATCAGATTAATTAAAGAATGAACTTTCTTTTTATATAATATCTGTTTGGAATTACACTTTATTAAACGCAATATATGGTGGTAAACTACTGATATAATTCGTGGAAATTGGCGCAAGATCTTTATTTTTTTTCTACAATGACGATTAATTAGCGATATTCTAGTACACTATGTGTCAACAAGATTATATGCCTGATGCACAGTTTTTTTTTTAGTTAATTTGATGAATCTTTATACAAGAGATATAACTCTGAAGTTGGCTATGTGTACTTTAATTCGTAAAACAAGGTGCGGGAGATTGGTCACTACAAAATAATTAATGTTATGTTTGTAAATCTGGTACATTAACTGAAAAGAGAACAGATTATTCTATTTTTATCAATTATTAAACAACTTGTAGATATTTCCTATGATAGTAAATTAAGCGCTTAAAATCTTCGTATACCGCATTAAAATGTGAAATGCCTCTTAAGTCATATTTAATAAACAGAAAACAAGTAACCCAAATAAACCGACTATGTACACTAACAAATACCGAAGTAATGTATCAATCAAATATGTGCACTGTCCGCTATGGAGTACCACAAGGTAGTGTTCTAGGACCATTATTATTTTTATGTTACATAAATGACTTTCCAAATGTGACATGTAATCATATGACCCTTTTTGCTGACGATAGCACAATTTTGTTAGAAAATGACGACTAAGTATAATGGATTAAGTATTGACATTAACAACACACTTACAATACTAATTCAATGGTTAACTTCAAACCACTTAAATATTAATTTGGACAAAACATATATAATGAATTTTAAACTGCAACATTTAGGATACTTATATTAACCTCGACATTAATTATTTAGGAGAAACAGTAAATGAAATTGACTACACAAAATTCTTAGAATTAATTATTGACAATGAATTGAAGTGGAAGGAACAAATTGAAAATATTTGCAAAATGCTAGATCAATATTCCTACGCTTTGTATAAATTAAGCAGAATAGTAAATAAACAAACGGTATTGACAGTGTATCATGCCAAGGTTGCGTCAATCTTGAGGTACGGAATTATGTTTTGGGGTAATTCGACTGACAAAATATGGGTATTTAGGGCACAAAAACGATGCGTCAGAGCAATAGTAGGTATAAAACAAATAGACTCATTAAAAGAACATTTTAAAAACTTCCAAATTTTAACCATGCCATCTCTTTATATAAGTGAGGTTGCTACATTTGCAAAACAAAATCTGGACTTGTTTGCGCATTATGCTGTAGGTAGTCGGCGAGAGGGGAAATCGCGTCACCTACCGTTCAAAATAACGCTCCAGCGCAAAGGCATATTCTGCATGTTTTATAACAAAATTCCATCAAATATAAGTGCTGAAGATAAGTTGGTGACTTTCAAAAGGGCATTAAACAAATTGTTAATAGAGAAAGCTAACTACAATATTGACGAATTTTTAAAGGATAAACTATATGTATTTGTGTTCTTATTATGTTAAAGTATTATGTTGTTATTTGTTTAAATATAAGGTTATTTTATTATTGTGTATAAAGGTATCGGTTGGACATTTTATGTATATAAGTAATTATTCGTTTAAATATGGTATGCATAAGGTAATCATAATAATTAAATGTTCTTTTTTAAGTTTTTTATAGCAGAGATAGCGGACAAATCAATCTCTAAGACCATAACTTGTAATATACCTATTCTCGCAAGACTATAAATGAATGAATAAATGAATTTCTCATTGAAAAATAAAATTCTATCAGACGATCGAATTTTATTTGGTTCGTTTGGTTAATAAGATATTAGCAAATGTGAGTATGATGAAGTCGAGACTCAAAGATAATCAGTTAAAAGATTCTTTAGTCGCGGATACTATAGATTTTAATTCACTGTTTATTATTTTGAAGCAATGATGGCTGAGCGGTAATAGCTATCGAAGGCCGTGCCACAGGTCCCTGGTACGATCCCCACCGCCGGCATGAGCTTCACCGCATGGTGGAAGGGCATTTTGCGAGTACCCACCTGGCTAGCTACCACCCTCAAGTAGAAAATCTGTCGCCAAGCACCTAACGGTGTGTTCCGGCAGCAGTCATTGAGAGCCAGTGGAATTACAGGCACATGAGACTTACCAACTCTGTCTCAAGGTAACGGGCACAGTGCAATTCGTCAGTTGTGATGAATAGCATCTGTTCTAGGCAGAGGTTAGTCCGCTTAACCTCAGGTGGGCCTCAAACTTGTTCCATCACAATTAAGTACATAAAAAATTAAAAAAGTTTGGTAAAAATAAAGTTCAAATTTTTTTTTTATATTTAAAATTTAGTTAATAATTGTGAGTTGATGGTATCAAATATATTTTATACCACATTTGGTCGTAAAAGGTCTCTTATTTCACCAATTTCAATATCGTATTATATCTCATTAAGTACTTGTGCGTTATTGTAATGTAAAACGCACGAGTTTGTTCTAAAACGCACCGTTTATCAAGATGCTCCGTCTAAAACGAACGGTACTTTTTAAATCTAAGTAAAGAGTGTTTATGTCAGAATAGTGGTCAACATTTTATAAATAAAATTAACTTTGGGAGATAAATTAAAATAAATAAACATATAAATCTTTCATTTAATAAATTTTGACCATAAATTACTTCCATTTAGCTGTAACAAAACACAAAAATATTATTTTAATTTATTAGTAATACTGGCTGTTTTTGTGCCTTTGTAAACAAGTAAAAATTATTCCGCGCGCTTTTTCTTTTCTCAGTATCAAGTGATTAAAGATTTATTCGTTTAAGAAAATCCGAGTTTTATTTATTTCCTCGCAAATATGTTACAAAACGTCGTATGACTTATGTGCGCTTTGATAATTACAGCCTGCTTTCTTGAAGCAATATCGCCTCGGCTGTAATTTTCAACTTACCGCACTTATATCATAATGTACAGCATGGGGTTGTTTAATGTATTGCATGTTGATTTTACTGGCTCTCAAGGACTGCTGCCGGAACACACTGTAAGGTGCTTGGAGACAGATTTTCAGTGAGGGTGGTAGCTAGCCAGGCGGGTATTTGCAAAAAGCCCTACCACCGTGCGGTGAAGCTCAAGCCCGCGGCGGGACTCGAAATATGTACTTGCTGCACGGCAGTCCATAGCCAATGACACTGAGCTATCACTGCTTCATAAAATCTTTTGACTATATTGATGAATTGGGCAGTAATTTCAATGTGCATTATATAAACCGCTCAAAAATAACAAATTATTTCCGACACTATAAATTGATGATACCAATTTTGTTGACGATGGACTGACTGACATTCTAAAAAGCGGACTGTCCAACGGATGTTGAACTACGAATACACGTATAGGTGATAAAATTTGTATTCCGAACGACGCGGATGCTGCCAATTACAACTACAGTCGTTGGGAATAGAACTTAAAATCCTCCTTGGGAGTCTTCGTATCATTTCCTAGATATGCGTCGACGAAACAGACTGCATTGAAAACCGTCACTTAGTCAATACTGAATATTTGTCGCACAAGCTAGGAGGTAGGATTTACAGACCTTGTACAAACATTGGTTTATCCAAGTAGATTCCACAAATCCGTAGCGTGTCATGATCTAGGTGCTAACTTTGATAATCTTTTGGTGTTGTCCGTCTGCGGTGCGAAAGTGTGTCGTGGACGGAGAAGTTACAAGTTTGTTATGGGCGTGCCTTTGAATTAGTTTTGAGGCGTGCCTTTGAATTTAATTCACTCGGCATAATAACACAATTTTTACAAGATATTGGTTTTTATATAGTTTGAAGCGTTTGTATCATTAATTTGGATTTAGGTGTGTGGAATCCCTGTATAGGATCTGATAGGGGTAATCTGGATGAGTTCCTTATCAAATGCAATTGCCATGCAGCTTTGGAAACCTAAACTAGACTTTTCTGGATAGTTTTATGCAACTTGAACGCAATATGCATTCATATCAAGTTTGAAGCTGATATGCGATACCTGTTCATTACAGTTCCAGTGTTACAGGTCTTGTTCTGCTTGTACTGTACCTCATAAAAACATCAAAAATCTATTTATGAGGTGCAAGCGAGAAATATGTGATTAACCTACTTTCGTATTTAGAATATTAGTTGGGAGTAAACTATTCAAATCAATCACTGGAGCTGCGAATTTGCCTGTATCGGCTGATTGATGGCTCAACTGTTTTAAATATAGAAGCTTCAGATACAAGCTGGTATTTTTTTTTGAATAGGAATTTTGTTCCATCATTCTCAGGGAATCTATGTATATCTTTTTATGAGAGTGAGAGCATTAGTAAAGAGACAAGGCATAGGTCAAATTAGCATGCACGTGGAATAATTGCCTAAGATAGTCAAAACGCGGTAAAATTTCAATCCGTCAATCAAACTGTCACCAGATCAGTCAATAAATTGAAAAATAGGAACTTGCAACAGTATCCGAAAAAGAAGTGCGCCATCGAGGCATTCGAAAAAGGATGAACTGATCCATAGTACCCAAAAGGAAGACCGTTTCGCCACAGTATAATGGCAAACAGTAAGCAATGTTCTTTTCGAAGTGGTTCTATACACGTGTGCTGTAAGCAGCAGCAAAACGAATACTCGTAATCATGATTTGTCAACATTCCTTAATAAATGACCATCTGTGGTGGAAGCTTCTTTATATAAATTGAGCCAACGGTCACCGCTGCATGCAGTTTTTAGGTGGCCTTTGATAATAAATCATTTTGTAATTCACTTTGAGTCTGCAATAAAAAAATCAGAACATACTTTCATGACAATTGACTTCATCATGACTTACTAACTCTTCAAAAAGAGGTGAAAAGCTCTATCGAAAAAAATAGTGATTAGCTCAAAAGTTAAGTTAAAAGTTAACTCGTGACGCACCACATAAAACATCTAATAGTAGACAACGGAGTAGATGACAGAAGACGATCGCTTATTTGGAAAATTTGGGCTAAGCTTTACGCAAAAAAAAACACCAAAAAATTTAAAAATGTTTAATATTACGTATCTTTGACATGGCATCAGCCCTAAGAGACTGAAAACTAATTTTATTGAGACACATTGTTCAGAGGTCTTGTATAAAGTGATACTGCCAGCTATGGAATTAAAAAAAATGTTTGTCTGGATGCCCACGAAGGAGTATTTAGCGGAACAAAGTCTCTATTTAATTTGTGGTAGGTATTTTAAAAATCAACAAGTACAATAATGATGAAATGAAAATCAGTAAATTGTAATGCTTGTATAGATCACCTACTGGATATCCTGCTACGAGATCGTACAGAAAAGTGGGGTATGGCATGAGTACTGAAAGCGATGGTGATCTGGGGTCAGAGCACGCTCTTGAACCCTGCCAATGTGTGTTCGCATCGTGAACTAAAAAGTACATTCCATGGACTAAAAAGTACATACCATGAATGTATTGGATGCAAGCGAGAATTCGTTTATCCTGGACTTTTTGAATAGCGCGTTGATTGAGCAGGTTAAATTTTAGCATTAGAGTGTCCGTTTGAAACTTCGAGGACCCGCATTCGATACACTGAACCTCGGGTCGACAGTTATTGGATTTTTCTGACCAATAAATGTTCATTTCTTTTATTTAAGTTATTGCGACGGAAAAAGCATGAGACCCACCTGATGTTAAGCGGTAACAACTGCCTATAACAGATGCATTTTATCCCAAGGAATGAACTGCACTGTGCCCGTCACCCTAAGACATACAGTCTCATGTGCCTGTAATTTTAGTGACTGTCAAGGAATGCTGCCAGAACACACTGTTAGGTGCTTGGTGGCCTATTTTCTTATTGTAAGTGGTAGCTAGTCAGGCGAGCATTCTCAAAAAGACCTTCCACCATGCGGTGAAGCTCAAGTCGGCGGTAAGGATCGAACCATGGACCTGCGGCACCGCAGTCCTTAGCTGTACTACTAACTAAAGATATGAAAATTAAATAAAAATATAAGTAACAGTACACGCTGCCACACACGAAAACAACGTCTTAAAAATATAACATTATCCAAAAAAAAACAGAACCAGGTAAGTGCTATGAGTAGTGTCAAGCAGGTCAATTCTGTACGCACAAATGTTTGATGAGTAAGTTACTATTACACTATTATTATTAATGCTAAAAAGTTTTTCAGATGTTTGCAAACAGATCTAAAACACTGTGAGTTTGAGTTTCTAATTTACAAAATTAAAAACACCATAGGTCTTCAATCAAAACGAGTCCATTTCAAAAATAGTACTAATTTTGGTGTGATTAAAAGCTTTGCATAAAAATATATCCAGCAAACGGCAAAAGTCACACAGTGTCATGGCGATGCGTCGAGTTAAGTGAGTCACTTCCGTGGATTCAACACTCAAACTGCACTGGCGTCTCCTTGTTTTGTTAATAGAAAAAAGTACATTGCACATGCACTTATGTGATGGTGGCAAAATATTAGTCAAAAAATGCTCATATTTTTTTTTCTTAGGCAATTTGAAACTATTTCAGAAAAGAGAACAACTTAGGAATAGAACTCTTTGTTCGTCCGGGGAAGTACTGCCTCCATACTTATTTCTACCGCCAAGCACCAATATTCGCATTACTGTGCTCCGATTTGAAGGGTATAGGTGCACCTACGGTAAAATTATAGGCACATGAAACTTAACAACTTTATACCTCAACGTGATAGGCGCAGTGCAGATCGCCACTTGTGACGAAATGCATCTGTTACAGGCAGAAGTTTTCGCTTAACACCAGATAGGCTTCTAGGTTGTTCCATCACGATAGCAATAAAAATAACTTAGTTATGATCTATGAAGGATACTCTGCTGAGTATTATTATACAGTCCAGAGTAAACTATTATTTCAAAGGTAGGTTAAGACAGCTCTGATTTAAACAATACGAGTAGAACATTTAATGTGATTTGTAAGTCAATGCTGCTGGATAATATCCCTATCTCAGTATAAAAGTGTCACAACAAACACCACCAGCTGAGTGTTACGGCGTCGCGTCGAGTGAGTCACTTCCGTGGATTCAGCTCTCGGACTGCATTCTCGTCTCGTTGTTTTTTAGTCCGACTGTATTGCATTGCGCACCTATTTGATAAGAGGTTAACTTTCATTTCGGAACTTGGAAGGTGCTTTATATTAATTTTTTCATTCATATATATGCATACGCAGTAGAAATAAACCTATTTTTGCCGTTAACATAAAATAAAAACTACAATTTCTTTTGTGTGATTGTATGACACAGATTAACTGATAGCTTTGGCCATATAATGGATCGTGCTTTTTAAATTATTTACTTACACGAACTAAAGATACAATTATATTTGCTAAAATTATACTGTATCAGCCGTATAGTCCACTGCTGAACACAGTCTCCCCTATTTAGGGGTATTTGCCATAATCCCCACGATTGGCAGGTGGATTAGGGATCACAGTGTAAGATGGCAGTTCTTTAGAAGACGCTGCTGCCAACCTTCCAGTATTTTACCCTTAGTCGCCTCTTACGACACGGGAAGAGATGGGGAAGTGCAATTCCAACCCGGCACCCCACGGGGTATAAAATTATATACGTGGTAATTATAATGTTGCGGGGTGCCGGGTTAAAAGTACCAATATCTTCCTGTGGATGTCATAAGTGGTGACGAAAAGAAAAAGAAACCAGCACCTTCTGAAGAATTTTCTGCTAAATACATTTCAATGCATCATCAAAATTACAAAACGTTAATAAGTAGCCTGAACGTTGTATATTGACCGTAGCATATCTGCTCCCTATAGTAATCTGTGTCTGAATTATTCGAAATTAACAAAAGCACCCGAAAACATTTCCACGAAAATTAGACCTTTATCCAATTCCGCAATTCACCAACATATAACCGAAACAAACGAATATTATCAAGCACAAAGAGCTGATTATCATCGCAATTCCCATTGCGGAAGCCCTTTTGTTATTGTCAAATTAGGCAATCCTCAAGATAACAAAAACATCCCTTTTGCGAAGGGAGTAAGGGACAAAAAGCCCTTTTATTAACGACGAGCGAAATTTATTCAGGGAGGGCTTTAACTATCTTCTATATAATCCGGAAGGTGGAGAGGGAGTTGGGGGAGGAAAGGGTCTGTGGTCTCCCTTCAGGGAGACTTATCGTGGAAATTAGAGCAGGCCGGGGAAATGTTATTAAAATTTTTCCTTTTTTGAAAAGTTTTAATTGTATGGCGATTTGGGCTTAGGAGCTGGTTTGTTTACGGAGGTCCTACTGAATAGGTAATATTTGAATTAAAAAAAATAATTATACAAGTAATAATAAAACTTCAAACTATAAATACGATAGATTTCTCTATAGAAATCTTTCTCTATTAAATTGAAATTTCGAACGAAAAATCATCTACTGAAAAAGGGACAGTAGATATAAAACTTATCAGATTGTAACAATTTTATCCGCATAAAATTAAAAAAGAATATATCATAACTGATCTTTCTCATTATGATTGTAGGATTTTTTTTGTTTTTTTTTTTATGTCATTAAGACGGAACAAGCCCGAGGCTCACCTGATGTTAAGTGGACTGACCTCTGCCTATAACAGACGCATTTCGTCAACGACGAATTGCACTGTGCCCGCCACACTGAGACGTACAGATTTTAGGTCTCATGTACCTGTAATTTTTCTGGATCTCAAGGACTGCTGCCGGAACACACTGTTAGGTGCTTGGCGACAGATTTTCCACTTGAGGGTGGTCGCTAGCCAGGCGGGCATTCCCAAAAAAGCCCTTCCACTATGCGATGAAGCTCAAGCCGGCGGTGGGGAACGAACCAGGGTACTGCGGCGCGGCAGTCCATAGCTATTAACGGTCGCCCATCATTGCTACAAAAAAAAAAGGTTAAATGACCTACAATAATCATAAAGATCGTTCCCAGTAGACAATGATTATATAATGAATATTAGTTTACTTCAAGGTTTCTATTATCAGGATTTATCCTTTACTAGCTGCGCCTCGCATCGCATCCACCATGTAATCGGTGGATGCGTGATGGATGAAACGTATCCTGTGTTAATACAGCGCCTCATCTACCTCCATACCAAATTTCAATAAAATTGGTCCGGCTAGTCCGGTTAAAGCATGAAGAAGTAACGAACATACAAACAAACTCACAAACGTCGCCTTTATAATGTTAGTTTGATAAAGATCAATGTATATACTACCAAATATTATGCATTAGATAGAAATTGTCAATTTTTTATTTTCACTATTTTGCTTACACATAAAAGATAGATATATGCTGCCGCGGGCTTTTTTGTAGGACTATTTAAGATAAATATTTCCATTGTACATTATGGCTGCCGGATAGCCGGGGTATGCTCTGACCGACTGAGCTAACATGACAATGACTCATAACAATTTTTCCTCTCATTCTTTAATCATCATATAAGAATGGAGCGACACCTATATTGTAACTTACGCTACTACAAACAAGACTTATTTTTAGTCTCGTAAATTTGTAATTTTGTAATGTAATCTGCACAGCAAGCGTTATTGTAAAAATTAAAATATTTAAATTTATGTTTTATTTCTATACAGAAACATATAAATAATTAAGATAATATGTGGATATGACTTGTAGGTTGCCTAAGTGCTTTCACTGTAGCTGTGTATGTAGTATGTGGGCACCCTGCATCTTTATTTTATCTATTTGCTTTAATCACTTTGCATTGATCAGTCAGTCGTGTTGCGGTTTAAGCTTTTCTACCGACTTCAAAAAAAAGGAGGAGGTACTCAATTCGTCTGTTATTTTATGTCTGTTACCTCTGACTGGGTGAACCGATTTTGATGATGCTTGCCGTGTGGTGCTATTCAAATTTGATTAAAATCGTTTAAGCCATTTTTGAGTTACACTCCAATATCTGAAAAATGTTTTCATATCTTGATGATATAATCATTGACAGTGAATGACAGTCGATCTCATAAGTAGCAAGGGTCACTAAAAAGGGTGACAAAAAATGTTTACCAAAAATGGAACCGAAATCAACACTCAAATGTGTGAAATAAGTAGTCGAAGTATTTTTTTTAACTATTATACCATACAAATTTCCTAGAAATTTACCTGCGAAATGCCCATAAAGAAATTACTCATATCCATTCATTCATTTCTTCACCAACAATATACAAAACCATAATATATAATTCATGAACTTGAATCAGACAAGCACCTACACTATAGATGAAATAACTGTATTCACGCACAGAAATGTAAGCACCTCGTCTGCAACTGCCCCTTCATAAAAGACGTGGGATGGCAGGGTAATTTTAACTATCGTTGTGTGTAATGAGGGTGTGGGAGGGGATTAGAAGGGTGCGTCTTGCAAACGGATCTGCGTGCCGGCCCGATGCCGCCGGCGATTTGTCCCGCACATCCCCTGGTTAAGATTTTGCCAGTGTTGCACAGCTTTGATATTCATGGCGTCTATATTTTAATGCCTTGGAAGTAACACGTAGAATGAAATCGCGATGTCGATGCACGCGTTTCTGACTTTCAAATAGTAAACAAGTATATAGTAAGTAAAGAAAAATAAGTAAAAAAACTCGACTGCATATTATTTATTTTTGGTAAACGTTTTATTTTCTATCGAAATTAAAACTGCAAGCTATGTATATTTAGGCAATTGTTTTTAAGGACTTAATTTTAACACCATACTCGATGGGTTTGAAGGAAAAAAATATCTTACAATAAGGCGTCTAAAATCAGCCAGAATGTGTTTTTTATTTTTTTATGTATTTTGTCACTTGCGCTGTCAAGGCGAATTTATCGATATTTCTTATAATTTCTATCGGTATTCTTATTGTTTCTTTATTCCACCATAATAGAAATTGTGGTAGAATAAAGAAACTGACAAACATACAAACGTATCTAGTGTTTTTTGGTAAGAAGTATATATACTATAAAATTTTAATTAATAGTACATTCTCACCATCCAGGGGGGAAAACGATCTATTTCTGTTCGAGAGTTTGTCCTCGAGAACAGAAATTAAACTTTCTCCCGAGTGACACATAGTGATTTATACTACACCTACGAGAAAAATAAAATCATTATACGTTTGTATTTGTCTCGAGCCTTCTCAGGCAGTAAGTTATTTATGACTTCTTCAGCTGCATTTCTCATTTCTGGTGGCGTCATCATTATAAAATCGTCACTTTCACTATCAGATGACATTTTGAAAAATTATTTAGAGTAATTAAAAGTGTACCTACGTTTGCGTTTTAACCTACGGTTAAAATATCAATTCGATAAAGAACAAAATTTAACCAAACAACAAATCGCCGCTCTTTTTCTCGCGTAGTGCATCAAATGGTTGCCAACCTCCTTTCATTGAAAATCAAATACAATAAAAATCACACCTTTTTATTAAATTTTTTGATATAAAATCTTTTTGAGAATTTTTTCATGTAAGCAGCTAAACTAACAAAATAACGCTACCAGGGCAGGTATGGATTTTTCAACATTCCTTCACTTCCTTGAAAGCCAGTAGTTCTAATCACTGACCATAGGGTGAAATAATTGTCAAAAGCTAGCCCGTTGGATACAAAAAAAAAAGTTCTCTATCGGGTAGTAACTGTATTTATATAGTATACATAAATTCAAGCGATACTTTGCTGAAATCCAAATTAAAAATTAACAAATATTTTAAAAGCATTTAAAAAAAACACTTTAAAATATAGATGTAGATTTAAATGATTCAAAAAGTTATAAGTTAATGTTAGTAATGAATACGGGATAAATCACGTGAATAAGTCATATAGCTCCGACTATAGTTTCAACCACATTCGGTGGTCTTTTTCAAGGAGAGCTCGGGACGCCCGCGTTTACGAGAAATTAATAGTCGGAGCTATCTGACTTATTCACCTGGGTTATCCCGTATTATTGTAACTAAAAATTTTTTCTTACCAACAGTTTTATGCGGCCACTAAAGCATGCAAATGAAAACAATTCATTTTCCTAAACAAACGGACCAAAATATTGGTATTTTTTCAACTTTCGCAAGCGAAAATCATGTTTTCACACTTTCGCGTCTACTCGCGCACAGACTAAGATCAAAATAACTAATTCAATAAAAAAATATTCTTTACTACTTGTCGGTCCACCAAAATATTTATCTAGTCCGGGGCGTTTCTGGGATCTAGTTCCAATAATAGGTTAACCGTTAAATACTCGCACGTGTAACAAATCACTGCACAGGTCAAATTGACCCAACTTCGAGCTCAAACGTTACAGAAGGTCAAAGGTCTTACCTCTCGCTCGCGTGTCTTTTGACCCCTAGCTACCCTTTGTTAGTGACAAGATACTGGTTTCGTTAAGAAGGGTCCACTTTGAAGTGGATTTCTTCAGCTCTCACGCATATTGTCAGAAATTAAAAAATAAAAACACGTCGCTTTCAAAATAAAGAGCTGCGAAAAAGTTTCGCATTTATAAAGTCATGAACATGAGCTCATTGTGAAAGTGATAATGACATTGAAAATTAAAACTCGATGAAAACGTCCCATTGACCGGCGAGCTCGTAACCGAAAAAAAAAAATCAACAACACGCTGTCCCAATAAAAACGTGAAATTGCCGACACTGACATTATCCTATTACGTCATCATTCCATTCATGAAAACGATGGCGAAAAAACAATCGCATCGAAACACGTGTTAAGCGAGGCCATTAAACGCCGGCTATCGAAAAATATTAATAATTATTAATTAACGCGCTTCTGCCGAATTAAAATATTTTTATTGGCGCCAAAAGGCAAAAAGTCGGGAGTTAATTCTGTGGCCGCGGCGGCATTGTTTGCGGGCCGCGTGCATAAAAAACCGAAACGAGCTCGTGGAAAAAAATACAGACGAAACGACGGGAAATAAAAAACGTGGCTGCGTGGAGCACGGCCGTGATTTAAAAATAAAAAACTTCGGACGTCCGTAATGAAATCGAAAGGCGGTTCGTCGATAGCCACTGGAAAAAGGTAAAAGAAATGCGCCACTTTCACGCGTGAGAATTTTGGCTTTTTTGGCATTGCGCGCGGTTTTGGGGCGGTGCGCCTCCATTGCCCCGCAGAGCCGCATCAGAGTCCTCACGCCACGTAAAGATTTTCTAAGACACAGGCTTTCTTTGATGCATGAAGTGTATAAAACATAGAGAGAAAAATAAGCACCATATTGTTACGGCATATACTACGTTTGAAAGAAAAGAAACTCATCTGATTATTTTTTGAAATATCAAACACTTATTATGCAGTAAATTTTTTGGGCGGCAAAACGAACATGTGACCTCTTTTCTAGTAGATCTTTTTTACCGCTTATATAGACTCAAATTTGTGCTATAGATAAGCGATGATCGACAATCCTTTGTTAATTTGGGTTAGGTATGTTATCTTTTTTTTTTACAAGTGCAAAGCCTCTTCGTGTGATGAGGTCTGAAAATCTGATACTCATTATGAGATATTAAATTGCGTTTACCATTCGAAATACGTATACCTATTAGATCTCTAATGATGTGCCTCAACACTCCTTGGTATTACCAGAGCTTAAATATCCATATTCTTACACTGTGGTATCACAGATTAATATTAGGTAAACACACAGAAATGAGAAAATATTTCCCTATGGGTAAACATGTTGCGATATTGACACGAGCGCTGACATTTTATGGCGGGTTTTTTTGTTATGGGATTCTGACAGAACAAGCACTCTGACACATACAGTTGTTAAGTCACTCTGAAGGACTAAGGCCAGCACACTGTTAGGTGCTTGGCTACAGATTTTCTTCATGAGGTAGAGGCGAGCAATGGTAAAATGTCCTTCCACAATGTGTAGAAAGCTCAAGCTAGCCGCCGGCGGCGATGGGATCGAACTTTGGACCGGCGGCTCGGCAGTCCATAGCTGGGCGGACAACTTTTGTTCTTTACAACAACGTTTTTTGTTTTGCTGCTAGGGTAACTATTCTATTTGATCACGTAATACGCGAGATTCGAGGAATATTATTTAAGATCAATAATATTTATATTTTATTACATAACTAAATCATTTCATTTGAAACGTGGGTAACGGGTATTTAATATATTTTTAACGGCTTTACGGTTAATTCGTGGAAACATGTGCATTGGTGTTTAATAACTTTGCTAGATAATACGAGAAATATTATTTTTCAGGTCAACATGCTCGGAAAGGTGTCGTTTATCAATCGAAATCCGAGTGCAAAAGTGATTTTTAACTGTTAACGTGGATAAGGTTTTTAAAATTGGAACCATTATAACAGTTCCGGAATAAATATTATGTGTTTAATGATAATACAATATATTAAATAATTTCAGTAATTTTTTAATTATATTTACACTAAAATAGGCTGCGCATCTACCAGAGATGTGCGAGAAAAAGTAGCGGTGGACGAGGTACCTATTAATTCTCCAAGATAGATCTCTGTGCTAAGCGAGGCTAGGAATAGGGAGCAATCTTATTGGTGGATTATTTCCACTTACACCGCTCAGTATGTCAGAGTAATTGAGCCGTTTTTCTTGAACCTACCATTTTCCTCGCTTGAGTTAGTTTTTTTTAGTTTCGCTCGGCAGATAAGTTATCATCCGTTTCGTACCATTCAAACATTCGCTACGCTCAGGATTCTATTTTTGACCTGTAGTAATTCTAGAATCATTTGATTCCTCAGGTTTTAATAAAAGTACAAGTACATGCGCCAAAAACAACCTTACATAATAAATAACTATTAAACTCGTGTATAGGTACATGGTGCGTAGGAAAAGCAAGAAAGAAAGCGTGAAAATTTGAAAAAACGCCACATAAGTACTTGACATTTCATGGGGTGAACTGGCCGGTCAGTTTTCCATATAAACATCGTAGGGTTATCACGCCCTTATTTGAGGATTTAGGTTCAAAACAAAGCGTGAAATCGATTGTTCTCTTTATTATCAAGCCTTGTATCATAACGTTTTATTAATAAGATAATTAACTTAAGAGTTATGAGCCTCGAAACATGTTCATATAAAGTTTTCGAGGCTCATAACTGGCAACATAATTATCTTTTAAAAATTTCGTTACGATACAAGCCTAGATAATGACGAGATAAATCGATATTATGCTTAATTGTGGACCCAAAATCTCAAATAAGGGAGTGATCACCCTACGACGTTTTTCAACCATAATACTATAATAGTATAACGAACAATTGACGCCTATGATATCCTAAAAAATAATTAGGTACGAACACATACTTACCAACACAAAATCCCTGCGACCCAAAAAAACGTGATCTCCTTGAAAATTGTTCGAATAATCGCCTATTAATTTTAATTAAAATACTAATTAACAGCTCCGGTGCGACAGGCTAAATTGCCCGCTTTGCCCGATTTCGCTCGTTTTCGTCCGGCTTAGGCGCGCTTGGTCTCGCCAAAAAATATTCTTCACACCGACGCGCCTCTCCATTAATTACAATTTTCATAACAACTCTTCGCGCTTATTTTTATATAATCCTTGAATAACTCAGTTAATTATGTAGTATTTTTGTAAATGGTCTCAGAATTTGGTGTAAAAAAACAAATTTTACACAGGTGATGATAATAAATGATTTACAAACTCCTTAAGCAAAAATAGATTAATAGATAAATAGATTGATTTCAGAGCTTTGTGTAAAATATTAATCATACACAAGTCTACAATCGATTTATATATATTTATATTAGGTACAGTATTTTTGTAAATAGTCTCAGAATTTGGTATAAAATAAAAAAAAATACACAGGTGATAATAACTGATTTACAAACTCCTTTAGCAAATATAGCTTTTGTTCGATTGGTTTCTTGTGTAAAATACTAATCATACTCAAGTGATTACAATCGATGTATATATATTTATATTATGTACTGTATTTTTGTAAATAGTTTCAGAATTTGGTGTAAAATACAAATTTTACACAGGTGATAATAATTGATTTACAAACTCCTTTAGCATGTATAGATTTTTATTTATTAATTTCAAAGCTTTGTGTAAAATATTAATCATCACAAGTGATTACAATCGATTTATATATATACATATTTATATTTAACTAAACAAGCATTTACATTAGTTTATAAGTAACATCACTACATAGTATAAAACAAAGTATATTCCCACTGTCTGTCCCTATGTATGCTTACATCTTTAACACTATGCAACGGATTTTAGTGTGAGTTTTTCATACTCGTAGATAGAGTGATTCAAGGGAAAGGTTTATATCTATAATACATGCAAAACATGCTAGAGAAACACTGATAATTTTAGAGGTTTCTAATGTGATATCGTAAATAAACAATGTTTTTTGCGCTTAATGTAAGCAAATAGTGGCTGACGAGATAGATCAAAATAATGTACCACAGTATTGTACAACTTAAAACGGTCTACAAAAAAGTCCGCAATGGCAAAATAAATCTCATAGATAACCCACAATAACATTTTTATCCTTACTTTTACGAGAAATAATTGCTTATTTACGAAGCGTTTTTAAGCAATACTGCATTAATCCTTCTCCAATTAAGTACCTTAAATATATTGTGCATTTAATATAGATCAATATAGCCCTTTGCAGCATATAATTTAGATGAATATTTTCGAAGATATTACAGAATATTTAGTATGAACATTGCACCCGTGCGAAGCCGCGGCGGGCCGCTAGTAACGTATATTACGCTACATATTATGTATTTAAAACACATTATACGAGTATGTATATTCAAATAAGGTTCAGAAATAGCATTTTCATAAATACATCCAATTCATATTAGTATACAGGGTTTTTCTGGTATAATAAATTATTATTACTATTATTTGAAAAATGCTAACTCTTAGAATTGACTTCTATTAGTCCTAACAAATATTTTTAGTCAAATGTTTTTATTATATAATTTTTGATTCATGTTTTAATGCGTTTGTGACGGAACAAGCACGAGGCCTACCTGATGTTAAAAGTCTCTTGTGCCTGTAATTTATTATTTCATATTTGTTAATACTTTCCTCGATGAAAATATTTAAAACTTAAAATCAATCAAAAAAATTATCTAAAAATGTTTGTTAGGAGTAACAGAAGTCAACTCTAAGAGGTTATCAGCATTTTTCCAATAACCCTGTACATCTACAATACAGTATTTATTAATAAATTTTAATGACAAATACTTAACGTGCAATAAGACCTTGAAAATACCTAATCCAGTGAAATGTTAACTTTTTTTAAATATTATTCTGATATTGTGGACTAACTTCTGTCTATAATAGATACAATTCGTCGCAAATAACAAAAAAATTACCATGCCTAGAGTGACCGGCTCTCAAGGACTGGTACCGTAACACACTTTAAGTTGCTCGGCTACAGATTTTCTACTTAAGGGGGGTGCTAGCCAGGTGAACATTGCCCTTCCATCATGTTGTGAAGCTCTATCCGGCGGTGAGGACCGAACCATGCACCTGCAGCACGGCATTCTAAAGCTATTACTGCTCGACCAGTATTGCTACAAAATTACTAAAATCTTATATTGCAATACTGGCGCCATTTATATGCCAAAATTGTCACAATAATGTGTCTATGTGTGGGTATTTACTAACTTATACGGTAACGAGCTTGGCATGTTCTTATAATATTCCTATTCATTACGCCACATGAACGCATAAAACTATTCAGGTACCAAACTTAAATAAATTAATGTCTAAAGATAATGAATAGATTCAGGCGTTACTTTGCGGAAATCCATGTTTAAATAATAACAAATATTTTTAAATATTTTAAGAAAACATCAAATTAATATTTTAATGAAACACTTAAAAAGTATTAATACAAAATAAATATGTGACTTTTTCTCCTAATTTTCCTGTCAAGCCGACGTGACGTCACAAACGCCACGCAGCCAAACCGGAAGAATTTTTGACGCGTTTCGATTCTACACGATGCATCCTCAGGAGGTCTTGACTCCACGAGCGCACGATCGAGAAAGTTTGGAATTATGAGAAATTATCACTAAATATATTTTTTAAGTGCTTTTATAAAATATTAATTTAATGTTTTCTTAAAATATTATATATTAATAAATGAATGTCTAGTTAACGTCAGAATTTAAAATTTCATTAAACAGCATTACATATAAACCTACCTGAAAAAAGTCATGTAATTTTTAATGACACCTACAAAAATTCGCTTATCAACAGGGACTTGCGGGTACGAAAATGTGATTAAAAATATAAAAAGGAACTCATTATACTTCAGCACCGTCAGCTACCTAACCCTTCAAAGCCTCCCCTAATATAATAGACCCTCCCACACCTCCCTGGGTCATAAAGGCCCGTCCCTTCGAAATATCTTTCTACTGAAATTCTCGAACAAAAAAGAAACCGCTGCATCACGGTCGTTTTTAATTTTAACCCTAACGACGCTATTGAAGGCATTTACCGTCGCCCATTACAGCGTTACTATCGGTGCGTACATCTTCCGCGCTAAATGGATAGGAAGGGTTTGGGCATCAGGGGTCGCTGAATTTAAGGTTTGATCCCTGAACGGTGCGCGTAACGTAATTTGGGCAATCAGTGCCCGCACGAAAAATTTAGAACGCCTCGTTCGCTTTAACAATATCTAAAAAGCGCGCTACGTGTTTGGAAGAAACTAAGGTTTTATTCCTTCAATCTCGGTTAAAGGCACCCATCTATATATTAAAAGTTACATAGAACTGGAAGATGAGGGTTCGATCCTCACTCAAGTTTTAAACTTTTACTCTAGATCTTTTTAAGAGTCGAGTGCACGGAGCGCGTTCTATACAAACGTAGTTTCGTCATATTTTAAACACCAAGTGTTCAAACTCGGTGAAATTTTGTATGCATATTGCTGAGCATAATATCTATGCTTCGGTTTTACCAGTTTTTCAACTTATTACTTATTTCTTCCCTAAATGTCAATATAACAATTCCCATACATAACGATTTTCCGAATTATTTTTGAAAATACTTAATTTTACGGAAGTTTGGCAAATCTGAAGCATACATATTAGGCTCAAGGATATGCATGCAAAGTTTCACCGAGTTTAAACTCTTAATATTTAAAATATGACGAAACTACTTTTGTATGAACAGCGCCACGAGCACTCTAGCCTTAACAGATACCTACAGTTTATTTGTGATAAACATATACAAGGTAATTGATAGTATGTATGTTTACTAGAACCATACGAATACATTTCTACAATGCATATGTGATATAGTGATACAACAATACATTTAAAGGGATGTAGATTAAAATGATTTTTGCACCTAACGGTGTGTTCCGGCAGCTGTCCTTGAGAGCCAGTATTTCTAGGTTAGCCTGAACAACATCTTCGACCACATCATCACTTACGATCAGGTGAGATAGTGGTCAAAGGCTAACCTAATAGGCATAAAAAAAAATTTGGTTTTAGTTAATTTAGTCACTTGTAAAGACATAATATATAACATTAGTATTATTTTTAAAGAGCATTGACGCATTCTTATCGAAAACATAATTTATTTCGGATGGAAAAATATACCTTCCAGTGGATGTTGGACTAGCAACCCCAGAATAACGTCTTGATACATTTCCTATTATGCTATGGAAGCGGATGCCGGCCTGTCGAATTTTCCTCTACATTTTATTACTGGTGGAATATTAATGTATTGTACTGCCTATGATAAAGTCAAATAGAATATTGTTATATCCATTCTTTAAAGGAGGAATAAGCTAACGGACTTTTATATGATTCAAAGTCAAATGACTGAACAACGCTGCTCGAATGACATAAACATTTTTTCTGAGGGCAATAGACTTGCTCACTATTAAGTTAATTAAGGGCACATAAAAACTTTTAACTAAAAAAATGACTTCACCAGATCTCTCAGATGTTTTAAGATCAGTCAGATTAGTTTTAAGGCGCATAATATAATTAAGATATTTATGTTAAACTATTTTTTATGTTATTGTGACAGAACAAGCACGAGACCCACCTGATGTTAAGCGGTAACCACTGCCTATAACAAATGCATTTCATCACCAGTGACGAACTGCACTGCGCCCGTCACCCTGAGACATACAGTTTGAGTCTCATGTGCCGGTAATTTTTCTGGCTCTATTAATTCTTGCTTACGGAACTATCACAGAACGAAACTACAAGTAGTTGCACTTACAGCTCACAATAATTAAACATATTAACTATGCGATTCCCATGAAGCTCAGAAATGAGTCATGAATATGCACACAGTTCATTCATTCCCATGCATCTACATTCATATAAATATTTATATACAACGCTCCGTGATTTGCATTTTAGCACTTGGCACCCCTTTGCTGGAGTCAGGACGGAAAAAATCTCAAAAATGACGAACGTTCTAGTAAATGGCGCGTAAAAATAACGCCTGTCGCGTACAGCCACGGAAATTAAGCGGGAGAGGGCCGGGAATTGAGGGCGTATGCTGCCTTAGCATTCTTGGGTTGCACCTCAAATTCTCCTTGTCCTCCAGACTGAAAATAATTTTCTAATTTTTTGAATAACATTGTAACACATCGCATAGGTAAAATAGTTAATCCATGCGCATCATATAAAATAATTGATTTTTGTTCATAAATGGACGATATTGCATCCACGTGATACGTAGAGGTTGCATACAAATAAGCTTAGAAAACCAATTATACTGTCCTAGGTTGTGAAATCCAATGTCCACAGGCCATCTTTGCAAATAAAACTAATGACCCAGCGAAATAACGACCAATATTGCTACGCGGCTTATTATTAAAACTAACACTAGTTACTAGGTAAGTATAACTTTAATATATATATATATACTATTTATAATATACTAGCATATTATAATAAAACCTTCTTTCTGGTCTGAATTTTACATTTATGCACTTTGTGTTTGAATTTTTTTTAGATATAAATATAACTGTACAAAAGTATTTCAAAGAAGACAAATTTAACATTTTAATTATTAAAACTGTACTTATATGATATCTCTTAATTCGGCTTGCCTTACGGCAAAAGCCTCCAACTCTCTCCATTGTTTTCTGTCTGCCGCTAATCTCATCCAAAGTGATCCTAAGGTCATTTTTGGACTGTACTTCTAGGTTAGCCTGATCAACACCTTTGACCACATCATCACGTATCAGGTGAGATAGTGGTCAAAGGCTAACCTATCACGAATAAAAAAATCCTATGGAAGATGACCTAAAAAAAATATACTAGCTTTTAGTAAACGCTGTTTCATTATATTTTTTGTAAGCTGTTACACGTGTTGTTGCGATGGAATATAACTAGGGAACCCTAGTAGAAAAAACACTGATTTGCACTTGGCCGATACTGCAAAGTTATTCAAAATACCTACTTCCCAAACAGGCGTATATTTAGTAAAGCATCCGCCCGTTTGTTTGATGAAGCTTGCTTAATTTCAGCTGCGTTCTTCCTGCCTAATGACTAGTAAACACGGGGCAGGGAGGCTTCCGTAAATGAGGCGCCGATTATTTGCCCCTAAATCGGCCTGCTGCTATATAGAGACAGAGAGAGTACATAACATTCAATCTTCAGCTACAAGAGGATGAATGTTATGTAGGCTAAGGCTAAATAAAGGTGCTAAGACAATGACTATGGCCTGTTGCACATCATTATGTCCATTGCGCCGTGGTTTTGTAGAGGCCGCGATTTTGTAGCAGTTGCGGTGCTACGAGTATTTAAATGAATGCCCTGTAAGCTAGCTACCATCCTCAAGTAGAAAACCTGCCACGAAGCACCTAAATGTGTGCTCCGATAGCTGTTCATAAGAGCAGTTCCCATTCGTCGACCACATCGTCACTTACAGAAAGCTGAAATAGTGGTTAAAGGTTAACCTATGAACTGTAAAAAATCATTCAAGTTCACATTTTTTATTCATACTAAATTTTCAAACGTGGTGTAGCAGTATCGTCCTATTACATGGCTCAAAAATAGGAGTATTAAATTTTCAGGGTTTGTGTATGTATTTTTGTGACTTTCTTTATTCCACCATAACTTCTAAACGGCTTAAACAATCCTAATGTAATTATGAGATATCATTAGATTTGTCTTAACACCGCAAGTGACACTAGGTTCATAAAAAAAAACGAACAGGTGGTTTTAAGACGCCATACAGATAATAATGGCGTATAATAGCGAGCTAAAAAAATTGCGTTATTCCAAAACCATTCAACGGTGAAACAAACTGAAGGGCATTAGAAAACAATTCCAAAAATAAATATAAGCTTGCAGTTTTAATGTCAATGGAACTATAAACAAAAATAAATAACTTGCAGTCGAGCTCTTTACTTTTTTTAACTAATTTATACTTGTTTTCCATCAGATATTCAGTACACTGAAGTTCGAAATTCTTATGCTTGTGTACTGGTTACCTCGTTACATAGTACATATTTACCCGCACCTCCTCCACTAATTGATGCCCGAGCCTTTTTCCCAAGACCGATGTAATGGCGCCCTTCCAGTGAAATATCTTTTTCGGGTTTCGTTACAAAGGGATCCTGAAGGGTTCTGTTTACACTAACTGTGCGTAGTCACTCGTAAAAAGGTTTCCAAGGGCCATGGCTTGCCCATATTAGCATAGGCATAAGGGACCATACCCTGAATATTAAAAATTGAAGATTCCCCGCTTGAATTTCTTTCGTATATAACATACTAGCTTTCCGGCCGCGGCTCTGCCAGCGTGTATCTCGATTATCGAGTTTTCGAGGGGGAAAATTATGTCATGTTAGCCTAAATGGTAGTGGATGGCGCGGGTTCAAATCCCTGTGATGTGTGTGAAGACTGTAATATTTCCTCTCGATTTTTTAAATGTTGTAACACCTTTAGTTGCTTAGCAATATAATTTTTACCCACCATGCAATGACTATCTGACACGGGGATTGTAACCAGGACCTCGGGTTTAAGGGGTTATAAAGCAAATAGAATCAACGAGGCAGTCAAACGTTACATAAAGTTTTTTTAAATAGTACATGGGAGCAACATTTTAGTTAAAAACGATATGTTGCAATTCGACACATGTACATGTGTCACTATAATGGTAAAAAAAAGTATACCTATATTTGACTAGGAGTTATTTTTGCGCTTGAACAGACATTGTATAAAAACAAAATCATAAAACACAACCTTGGTCGGTTGTGTTTTCAATATCAATATCTCTTGTTCAATACCAATGCTTTTATAGTTTCATGTAATTGTACTGTGACTGTTTTCTATAAAATCAGTTAATATGTTTACTAGATATGTTACAATTCTGAAAAAGTACATATGCAAAACTATAGCATCGTCATTTTAAATATGTTTTTAGTTTTTCACTTGAACAATGTCTGTTCAAGTGAAATAATGTTTGTTAACGAAACATAATCCTAAAACTCTAGCGACAAAATTTTCTAGTACAATACCAAATACTTTTTTAATTTCTATAAATCTACATTGGGTTAATCGATAAATATGGCTGGTATTTGAATTAATTTCACTCATAGTTTATTATTTCTTATCTTTTTTTCATTTAGAAAATTATGTAAAATCTTACGAATTTGATTGAATTACTTATGTCCATGAGATAGATAATTTATTGTTAGGAATATTAATGTTACCTATTAACGTTAAACGAGCCTTCAGTTAAATTCAAACTTAGGTAGTTACGCAACATCCCCTTTATACCCTTTTGGGAGTTTAAAATAACAAATTTGTTTTGGGAAGGGTTTTCTGTGTAACGATTTTGCGATAGTATAAATTCAAGCAGTAAGGAAGTTCATCTATATACACTTCATAATTAAAAAATATATTTAAATTAGCCGCCACGAATACATTAAAGATGTAAGAAATAAGAAAAAAAAATTTTGCACTTTATAAATTGGTATCATTTTTATTTTCTTTACTTTTTTATCAAGTATAAAAACTAATACGAAATTTATATTGAGTTTATGATTTTATTAACGTTTAAAAACAGCTCTTTAAAAATAGCTTTAACCTGTAAAACCAACTCTATCCTTTAAAAACAGCATAAACATTTTAAGAATCAGAGCCAGTCACTCTATAACAAAGTAGCAGAACAACTAATTGGAACTGAGACGCACGGCAGCTAAATCAGTTATATCAGACTTCAATTTACCGCTTTAGATCTCTTTCATAAGATTTCAAACATAAGAATATGACATCTCACATGTTCCCTGCAGGAATTGGCAGTGACCAGAGATGATCCTGCTACTCATCATCTCTCACACATCATTAGTCTTCATAAGGTCAGTATTGGTAAACCCATTGCTGATCTGCTTTGGGTATGCTCCCAAGATACATCTTTGAGTCTCCTCAACCGGAAGACCTGCAATTCTCCATACATATGTATTCCCTTGTTTTCTTAATGAATATTGCCTCTAGAGCAATCGGTTTTACATAAAATCTCAGCCACATAGACAGGCCTCTTCTATTTCCTTATTTTCAGCAACCTATCTACATCTACACTAATGTTGTAAAGAAGAAAGATTTGTATTTTTGTATGACACAAATAAACTTAAAAACTACTAGACTGATTTGGATGAAATTTGGTACTAAAAATAGTCTGAGACCCGGGGAAGGACATGGGATACTTTTTATCCGACTGCGCAAAAGAGGTTAATGGTTTTGCGTGATAAACGAAATAAACGCAGGTGAAGCTGTTAAGCTAGTTATTACTGAAGAAAAGATGACCTGCATTACACTAAATGCAACGATTTACCGATTTGGACGATTCATGTCCAAAGCCAATGACCACAATAAAAGTATCTACGATCAGAGGGCCACCAAACATGTAATATTTTTAATATAAAAGAAAATAATAGGAGCAGATTATATATATACGCCTTTTTAATGTTTTAAATCAAAAATTAATTAAACTGAATTTTGGAGGAGAAAACGTCAATCTCGTAAAGTTTCTTCGAGTTCATCGCAGGAGTCGTTATCTTGCTTTCTAACTTGCTTTCCTGTGGGTGGTTTTTCGCCCTTACCGCTGCAGTTATGTATAGCAACATCACCACCGTATAATTAAGGCGTGTAATTTACATGTGTCGACTTAGCTCCGCGAGAGGAGTGATTGATGACTTCGGGAAAATTATATTACCAGAGGAAAGGATCCCCTTCGGGGCGTACCTAGTTTGGGTAGGTAGATGTTGCAGTCATTAGTGAGGTTGTAAAGCTGTTGGGGCTAAGCTAGGGGGTGATCCGCTAATAATTTACTATTAAATTCGAAAAAGACGAAACTTTTGAGATTTTCTTTACCCATTCTTAGTTATGTAGAGCCCACACTTGTACTTGATCAAGTTAAACTTGCAATTGATAAATCAACAGTATTCTTGGGAATTGTAATGGTCTCAAATCTACAGCGGGGTCCCCATATAAATAACCTCTCCAGGAGACTTACACCCATATGATTAAATGTCACGCCAAATTTTACTCCACTCGAACTCGACTTAGGTAATTTCGAGGCTTCTTGAAAACTACCTACAGATTAATATTTCTAAATGACATTTTTTGAGGTACTTGACGTAACTTGAAAGAGGACAATTCGAGGGCGAGTCGAAGTTCTACGTCATAAACACGTCATTAGTTCGAGGAAAATAATACAATTAAGCCCATAGATGAAATTTATAAGCTTTGTTTATATTGAAATATAAAATGTTTGGTTCTCGATATCGTAAGCGTCAAAGAGGTTATTATTAATAACGGCTTAATGGACTATCCATAACCTGACCTTATTTCATCTTAACTAACTTAAACTGTGTTAATTTAGGAACTTGTTTGTCCGACGGTAACTTCACTGAAAATTAAGATATTTGTTCGTATATTTTATCAGTTTGTTTATTAGCTATTGGACACAAAATTTTGAGATTTTAGTCTTATCAGAAGCTCAAAAGTCCAGTGTTAAAAAATTATAATAATGTATTTTATACTTCTGCTTTAATAGTAGCTAAAATTTAATACAGCATACTAAGTTCGAAGTAAAATACTTAGTAACCTACATTTTTACAATTAAATATTCAATTATAAATAGGGATTAAGTTTATAATTTTATTTACACTAAAGTAACCAACTTTACTTGTGAGATATGTATGTATTTATTTACCTTCTCCCTTCATATCAATAGTCATTACTATTTTACCTGCAGGCCTACAATAGCCTTTAGGTTACCTAAATGCTTTCAGTGTAGTAGCTGTAGTGTTGTATATAGATTAGTAGTAGTATTTAGTTATGGAAGGCACATACTGCCATTATAAATAACTTCTGGATTCAAAGCAGTGACTTCTTAGGAACTGACGACTTCTACTGCGATCCCCAAGACGCCTGCCAAGCGTGGGAATAATTGCAAATCCCACCAATGGGAGAGACCTTGTTCAACGGTGGACGTTCCGATTGATGTGGTGATGATGATGATTATTATTATACGATTAGTCATCCATTCCAACAAATGAAACCTATTACCTAATACATTATTTAAATATATCCTGAACGACATCTGAGCAACGTAAACCAAAATATCATCAATAATATCAACGATATCAATAATCTAATATCAACAAACCGCTATTCTAAATAGTATTAAATGACCTTGATTCAGGACTAAATTCTAACACAACCACATTCTATTCACATTGAATTGTAACATGAATACCGGTATAGCAGCAATACCGGTAATTGCTTGTGTAGGCCAATCAATGAGCCAGTATCGACACATATTACCGCCCACCCGTCCGATGGTCTTGAATGAACTCTACGGTCGGCAAAAACATTTCTGTTAGTTTTTAATTTAGCACAATAATAATATATCCTTAAGCTAAGTACATAATAATTGTCTCGGTGAAAACTATAAGCTTTCACCGAAGTCTCGATCGTGCGCTCGAAGAGTCAAAACCTCCTGAGGATGCTTCGTGAAGCGACACGGGTCCAAAATTCATCTGATTTGGCTGCGTGACGTCACCTCGGCTTAACAGGAAAATTAGGCGGAATTGTCACTAGTTATAGGTTTTATTTGTTTTAAGTGTGTTAATAAAATATTAATATAATATTTTCTTTTATTTCGCTTGTTTTCCTTTAGAATTGAAATATAACTACTAAGGGGCAAATCACTTGTGAATCTGTAGACAAGCAAATAAAGACGAATTTCAGTACCTGAGAAGAGGCAATTCCCACTCTAGGTCTGCCCTGCTCGCACCTATCAACATTTAACCAAATATGGGAAAAATAGTACATTGTTCAATAATAATACTATCAAAGACATACAATCAAATAAAAGGTACGACTCGATAGCAAGCCGCAGCTTCAAATTACCTACATAAAGTACATAAACATGGTAATATATGTAAAGCTCTGTCGCATGCTAAGCCAATTTTCATATTTAATTTCTTTTAGTACAAACTTTTGAAATGACTGCGACACGACGACGTGTAAGCCATCAAAAATTGAGAACCTTGTAATTAGTTTAGACGATATTTTTGCATTCTTTGGATTTCCATGCCCAACTCAGAAACTAGCGTTCATTTGCCGTGGTACCATTAGACAGTTCCTTTGATGGTACCACGGCAAATTTATTTTGCCGTGGTAACATTGACTTAAAGGTACCATGAGATATTTATTTTAGATTACATAAGAAAATTTTATTACTGATATTGCCCTCATTAAAATGTATAATCGTAAATTGATTTCTCTACTGCCCTAATATACTTTTTTTTTAAATTAATGTTATGAATTTACTAACACTTTTAATAATAAATAAAATAATTATAGTAAGACTAACATTTAAGTAAATATTTAATGTGCATTATTTGACGAATCAGTGATAGATAGTGTTTATATAAACGTAATTAAATCAACTGCTATTATTTTTGATGTTTATCTGCTGACAGTACCGTCTAGCAGGGTGGTTACACTAATGTTCTAATCGCCGACATATTGTGACGTCACGCGTTTACACTTTCACTACCACAATATAGTGGTATGTACCAACAGGTATTAGGTACCCGTTTAGGTACATGCCTATTTGCGTTAGAGCAGTTAGAACTAATTGCGGGTGATTTGATTAAATAGCTGTGGTTTATGCAAATTTAGTTATAAAGATATAACAACATATTAAGTATATGAGTTTATCACTAGGCGTTGTATCCTTTTTGTGGAGAGGACATACATACCTGGATGCATCATACAGAATTCTGGTTAAAAAGAGAATTTTTAGTTCCGGTAGAAAATAAAGTGATGATCTTGATTTCTTTCGTTACAGTGACAATATTTTATTCGAGGAGACAGCCGATAAAGGTAGTATTCCGCGCTGGTCAGTTGCATATCTGTACAGATTGCTTTTCGGGTGAAATTAGGAGTTCAAAGGTACATAATGAACATACCGACTCCCGAGCGATTCAATAAATTTAAGCAAATACATCTAAAAACCTGCAGACGAGTACACATTCTCTCATAGTGTTATTTAGAGCTCTCTCGAAACTATTAAACTAATGGCTTATTTATTTCCGGATGCCTGGTTTATAAACGTGGTGACTAAAGAACGTATCAGATATAATAAAACATATATTGTACGCTATTGTGTTATTTTAATTGTATATTTTGTTGTACATATATGAACCTTTATAATATTATTGTCTACAGCATCGCTTTGGTATAAACTGTAATGGTGTATGTAATGTGTAAATAAATAATAAAAAAATAAAAAAAGTTGCAGAACAGGTGCTTATATCCTGACAACCTGGACCATTACATTTCAAGGTGACTTTTTGAGTCACCTCAAGAGCTGGTAGTTAATCCTATGACCAACATCTCAATACAACAGCTGAAAGACGGTCACCGTAGAACAGAGGCTTCCCCGTTTAGAGGGGTTACCATAATCTCTCCGCTTGGCTGGCGTCTGGCACCACACTAACATCGTACTTATGGTAAGTGTTGGTGCTGTTAGGAGCATGGCGACAGATTTTCTACTTGAGGGTGGTACCAAGCCAAGTACAAAGCAAAGTATTCGCAAAATGCTCTTCTATTATGCGGTGAAGCTTAAGCCGGCGGTGGGGATTGGACCATGGGCCTGCGTTTGATTTAAGATTTTCATTTCCATAGCTACAACTCGGCTATCACTGCCTATTGGGACAGCCAGTATTGAATCGAATACTGTGCTATTTCTGTTTCTTGATACATATGATTTTGGACCGAAACGTGTATTTTCTGTTTAAGTTACAGGGGAAAATGTGAATACTTAGATAGCACAGTTCCTAAGAAGGTGCTGCTGACCACCTTCATGTATATTATCCTTAGTGGCCTCTTACGATACCCACGGGAAGAACTCCGCGGGCTTCCTTTAGCAGTGGACTTAAAACCTAATGTTCATTCACACAGGGCGATAAGCAGGCATGCAGATAAAATTTTACAAAAGCTTGTTTCGTACACTGGTGTAATTTTGATTCAATCATATAAAATGTACAAACTATTGTAAAATCCGATTTGAACCTTAGAAAATAGGTAAATACCTATTCTCTAAGATTCAAACCGGTTTCACTGATCGTTACGATTCCCGTTAAATCAACCCGAGATTGTTTGATCTCTGCCTCCAATGCATCAAAGACAGGGAAAGCCGTGCCTTGACCCCAGTTCTACTACAAATACCATGTATGTGGTTCACAGGTTCTCAAACTTTTGTTCCAGTCCCCATAAGTAAGTATGGGTCTCAAGTAAGGTCGAGATGATCAGTAATATCGATCGATTCCGTAATTATCTGAATTAATTTGGCGTTTAAAATATCTCATTACAGTTTTTAAACATTTTCAATACACCTAATCGTTTACACTTTGTTTAATTCTACTCTAAACTTCTGCATGGATTAAATTCAGAAGCAATGATGGCCGAGCGGTAATAGCTATGAACTGCCATGCCGTAGTACCCTGGTTCGATCCCCACCACCGGCTTGAGCTTCGCCGCATGGTGGAAGGGCATTTTGCGATTGCCCGCCTGGCTAGCTACCACCCTCAAGTAGAAAATGTGTCGCCAAGCACCTAACAGTGTGTTCCGGCAGCAATCCTTGAGAGCCAGTGAAATTACAGGCACATGAGACTTGTCTCAAAGTGGCGGGCGCAGTGCAATTCGTCACTTGTGATGAAATACATCTGTTAAAGGCAGAGGTTAGTCCGCTGAACATCAGGTGGGCCTCGAGCTTGTTCAGTCACAACAACATAAAATAAATTGGATAAACTATAAACATATTTTTTCACCTCACAAGCTCGGAAATTATCGTTTGTCACTCGAAATCTGCGCGGAAAAGTGTTTTTTATAAGCACCGAAGAGGTTGTTAAAATTCGGACCATTCTAAAAGCTCAATAACATAATTAACCTTTAATATTAACACTTGCAGCAAGTTAACATTTCATTTAAAATTTAAATAAATTACACTGACGTGCTATAATTATTTATGCTGTACCTTATCATTACTTATCATTTTCCTCGCTGTAGTGAAGTGAAAAATTGTGCGTTGCGCCCGGCAAGTTAATTATTTTGCGTTTTTGCGGATTTTCTAAGAACTTCTAATAAAGAGTCCTGAGCGTAGCGAGCTTAGGATAATTTTACAAAATCACAAATAATGATAGGAAAAATTTAAGTCATGTGCGGGATTGGAAAATCCTTCGCTTCCTCAGATTTCAATGCAAGTACTCACGCTGATAATTATGAATTATTTTGTTGAAACACCATACCGATTCATAACCCTGACCTCACATCCAACTTCCACAAGTAAATTTTCCGAAAATAACTTTTTATTATGCTTTTTAGTGACGCATGCTGCTTACAAGATCATTCACTCCCCTAAAATACTGTTCACCATTGACAAGACTTGCAATGACCGTTATACGCTTCGGTTTTACGACTATAACTTAAAAACTACTCAATCCGATTTTGATCAAATTTAAATGGTACAGATTGGGTGGTATAAGAAGAAAAATAAAATCACGTACATCCGTTCATAATTGGCGGTATAGTAGTGTAACAAACATACAAAATAAAACATACAGACAGTTCAAAAGACATAGTGATATAACGTTCTAGGTTTTTAAATATTATACTATTTGTTATATTTGAGAACCACAGGACTGCTGTTGAAAGTGAGAGTGCCAGTTAGAGAAGCGTTAGGGCAGTTTATCGTATATACCTATACCCTAGTCTGTAAAGGTATATATAGGTAGGGATATAATGCTATTACTTGTTTGTATGGCTTGACACACATAGCTATAGACTGCCGTGGCACAGGTCCACGGTTCAATCCCTATCGCAGGCTTAAGATTCACCACATGGTGGAAGGGCATTTTGAGAATGCTCGCCTTGCTATCTACCACCCTGAAGTAGAAAATCTGTCGTATAGTAGGTACTAGCATTTACGTACAAGCCGTATCTACATCTTCGACCACAGCGTCACTTACCAATAGGTGAGAAAGTAATTTGTTGAGTTTCTGTTCAGAAAGAGAGTGTTTTGTCTAATATAGAGGCGATGACGAGCGAAGCGAGGAGCGCTAGGTTACTGCTGACCACATTAACGCGGGAGCATCGAGCGAAGCGAGCGTGGTGCGGCAACAGCCGGCGAAGCGACAGAAAGTTGTCAGGAATCGAATGTCATCTCTTTAGACATCGAATGAAATCATCGATAATTTATAGATAGATTTCTTAAGAAAAGTGCATATAACAAAATATATACTTAATAGATTTCCTAGGTAAATGTATTAGTAGTGTTATTATTGTTAGTATTGTATACAATGACGAATTACACTTTCCAATTAACTCAGCAGAAGTACCTAACTGACACAATGTTATCTTATCATTTGGATAGTGAACACCCAAGTTTAATCTAGCTGAGAGCAAACGCCCAGAATATGTAATAGTTACTACGTAAGTGAAAGTGGCTATTAGTGTTAGGGTGTATTAGATCGGCGTTAGAGCTTATCTGTTGTCACTGCGTTAGTACTGCTGTTTACCTATTCATTACATCATTACTAGACTATACGTTACGTACTACGAATAAATATATTATTATTCGTAAGTTACGTAAGTACAATAAAAATACTGAATATCGGCATCACGAAAAATACTAATTATTTATGATTTAGAAGATTTTTAGAATTTATAAGAATAATATTTTAAATTAAAAATAATTAACATTTTCATTATTTTTCTAAATAATCAATAATTTGTATTTTACGGGATGCCAGACTTTGAGGTGCAGTCAGCTACTTCCGTCCACGTAATCACTGGCAGGGTGGTAGGGCATTTTACGAATGTTTGCCTAGCTACTACACAAGTAGAAAATCTGTCGGTAATGGTGTGTTCCAGCAGCTGGCTTTCATTCTAGGTTATCCTGAAGAACATTTTCAACTGCTACATCACTTACAACTAAGAGAGTGTACATCTGCAATACCATTGGTTTGTCAAAGCGTTGTATATGTTACCCTACTCTTCTTGTAAAGTTTTCTCCAACAATCAACAGAACGTTACAAGAAAATGGGCAGTCAATGTACACCAACACCTTACTTGCCATCGACTTATCTCCTAGTTGGCGAGCTACTCATAAGGTGCATTTTACTTAGAATTGCCATTTATGACATCCAATGGTAGAATAATTCAATTAAATAAGTATATAAAAAGAAAATCAATACAAAAATAATGAAATAATGTAACTAACTATATCAATATATTACCTATGTTATAGAAAAAAAATTGTGAGATCCTTTTCCTACCAGGAGGCAATCATAAGTTGAAAACAGAAAAAAATCGGTAGAAGATTAAACACTCCTTGTATTCTTAAACCTGGAAAACGTCTTAGTAAATTACAAATTTACGAGAGAAAAAATTATAGTCATGTGCGGGATTCGAACCCGCGTCCATCAACCCCTTATAGCCGATATATGCTCTGACCGACTGAGCTAACATGACAATAAAACTCGAACTCTAATTCTTGCTCTCGTTCTCTAGGAATACGTGTATCTAGCGTTAAGTCTCCAAACAAACATTGTACCTACCTGCTACTTTAGCTAGACGAACTTTAGTATCTAGGAGTCTGACGTAACTGAGACATAACTACAAGTTATGCGCCTAAGATATGAACCGTGACGGCCGGGTCATGGAGAGGGAAAGTGCAAACGTGTACACAATATATCGAGGAAGGTTACTATGTATACTAAACCTTAGAGGATGCACGTCAACTCGTGAACAGGTGCTGCTAAATAGAGGAGACCGGTCTGCTCTGGTTGCTTATGGACAACCAACCAAAGTTAATTAATACGGAAGTAAAAGTAATACGTAAGAAAAGTCATTCATAAAAAATAACAATATTCAAATAAAAAAAGAAGAAAAGAAACAACAAGAAAAAAAATATTTTTAATAGTATTTTGTTTTCTGCACATGACTATATTTTTTCATATCGTTGTAATTTTGTAGATAAAAACATAAAGGTACATATATTAAAATAGAAAAAACTACCTTTTATATATATATGTTCCTCCTTAGTAGGTATGTATGTTTTAAAAGTATATTCTTGCAGTTAAAAAAAAATAACATCACACACCAAGTCACGGACCCTGGAGTCTGTCCATCTGTGGAGTAAAGAAAAAAAACCTTAACGGAAATATGAGCATGCTATAGAGCGCGCCTATTCGAGTTTCAGGTCTAAGCACGTGCGTGAACAGTATCACGTATCACGCGTCATGTAATAATAATAATAATTTTATTTCAGTAATTAAACCATAATATGTACATTCAGAAAATCATAAAATAAATAAAAATAAAAATACATTAAAATCAAAAATATCATTACAACAGTCATTATTGAAATCAAAATGAATTATACGAGTATAGATATTTTTTTTACGCAACTCATAGTCTATATATATGTTTAGCCTACTTTCTAAATAATATTTATTATTTAGAAAGTAGGCTAAACTTATTTTAATATTGTTATGTTTACAATAACGCCTGCTCGGCGGGATTACATTACAAATTTAGAGAGAAAAAATTATAGTCACGGGTGGATGCGGGCTCGCATCCCGCACATGACTATAAAAACCTGTACCTACTGCATTTTGCATCTTTATTGTGTGCTGTTATAAACCCTTAACAACGCACTAGATCTCGCTCAGCACCCTGTGGAGCTGCAGTGGGCCCACTATCAAGTTATCCCAGATGGCTCTAAGTATTTGTTACATAAAAAGTCTTTTTTTTCCAAATTATAGGGAAAAATTTGCTAGTTTTTTGATTTTACTACATTTTATAAAATCAGGGTTGTTGTGTAGCATCTGCATGTAGAGAAATAATATTAAAGAAATTCTTGAGCAATCCTAACGTATAAAACTTACTTCACTTTTTAATACTGTGAGGTTCAAATGTTTTCTTTTTGTTGATAAGGCAAGCCTTCGACTTTTTACAGTCATTGCCCGTGGTCCACACATAGTTTACCTAGATCTACCATCGATAAGTTTTTCTTCCTGTGATGCACCAACATTATCATCATCAGTCGGAAGACTTCCACTGTTGAGCAAAGGCCCTCCCCTACCTCAGATTAACTGGGTGTACTAGGAGTGTTTTTATCTGCCCATGGTTCACTTAATCTGGCATAGGTAGATTTTCTTTCCCTTGGTCTACCTGTTTTTACTCCTCGTTTAGTCAGCAAAATGCCAGATTTCATCACTAGAGACCTTGTGGAAACTCTTGTTAAAAACCGAAGAGCTAGTGAAATACAGAAAAAAATCAGATAATGTAGTTTGAAAACTATAGATTTCGGACAGGTAACAAGCACACAGCGCCATCTGCGCTATAGTTTTCAGTAATCAACCCAAATGCCGCGCCGGAAGCGGCATGACGCATACATACTGGCCCAGTCTTTAAAAAAAAGCTTCAATAATTACATAACTGTGTGCGAAGATACTTATTTAAGACTTGGTATAGTCACCGGAATCGTAAGCGATTTTAAAATCATATATTTTAAAAATGTAGTCATATTTAATTTGTATGTTTCAACTGGCCTGCTTTTGATTGATAAAATGTAAACCGACCAAATATAAAACAACTTTTCTTTTTACTATTATATTATTATGTTTTTAATTTCTCATGCGGTTCTTAATTGTTATGCTATATCATATACTCATACATCATAAATTATATTCAACATACAACTTATACTCTAATTAATGCAGTCTAGAATCAGGAAACTATCTTTTGAATTTTTAATATAACATACGTATGAGACTACCTATTACATTTTCTAATGCTTTTCGTGAGATTCCAATGGTTTTTTTATTGGCAAGACTAGCCTACCTAAAATACCTGGCTTTTATTTTTTTAATCCCGTAGACACTCTCAAATTACCCACATAAAGTGTTGCATGTGTTAAAACTTCGTTTTATTTACAATTCAGCTGGAGAGATGTGAGCCAAGGATATGGTCGCAAAATCATTATTTTTAATTTACTAATATAGTGATCGCAGCATCGTTAAGTATATTAAAATATGATTAAAAATATTCAATGTAACTTGCTTGATCTTAATTGGAATAGGTACCATAGTGCGATTTGCTTTGTAGGTAAATCTCGAGGGAGCACGACATCTTCGAATCAAATTATAAAATCTAGCGCGTTTATGTCTTTTGTTCAAATTATTATAATCTGAACAAAAGAAAACAGCTAAAGAACAAAAATCATTCCTGACACATACTATAATTGTTCTCTTATAAATGTGTATACATTTTTTCTGTAAACAAAGCTACGGTAGGTATATATTCGTATCTCAGATTACAACATAGCCGCACCTAAAGTACCGACATTAACTTTAAAAGGGTCCGAACGGCATCTGAAAAGCGTATATCATCTCAAATATCCAATTACCAGAAAGCATTTCGGCGTCCATAACAAAGATATCTAAAACCGAATCGGCGGCGGGCGGCAAGACCCTCCCCCGTGAATCCTGCTATTAAAGAAAATTATGACGCTTGTGTTATCGACCGGGGGCCGAAAGTAAAGGCGCTGTTGCCTAGCAACCAGGGCCACGCCGGCCTAACCCTTCAGAAGCTTTACTTTCCGAGGGTGTCCCCAGCGGGTGGTAGGTAACCCCCGTTTTTCGGCATTGATCCGGACGCTACCGCGCCTGCGTCCTAAACGAAAAACGAACCGAGGAAACGCAAGGTCACATCACTACAACTTCTTTTTTCAAATTCGAATATTGAATGGAGAATTATTGCGGAGAAATGTTGCAGCGTACGTTCAGTAGGACAGTGCCATGTTTCCACTCGTGTTGGGTGCACGTCTTGTATTTCAGGACTTCGTTAAATTCGGTTACAGCTCAAAAACAAAAGTATGCTAGCTAGCTATCAGAACACGCTGTCAGATTTCGACAGTTTTTCTTCTTGACTCAGTTACTTAGCTGGGGGAGTTGGTCAACTTAGCTTCAACTTCCTCAGCTACTAAGCCAGGTGAGTTGGCTACTAAGTTAGGTATGCGTAATGTCCTACCATCATGCTGCACTGTGAGAATGAATATCAGCTCAATTCTAGTGTACGACTATCTCATAGGCACCTGACACTCTCTAGCTTGGTGCTGTCACCTTTTCTAATTAAGACAAGAATGCTGCTTTCTAGAGCCGCGTACAGACATACTGTAAGTTGACCAACTCCCCCAGCTAAGTAACTGAGTCAAGAAGAAAAACTGTCGAAATCTGACAGAGTGTTCTGATAGCTAGATGTCTTTGGTAACCACTCCCTATTCTAGGTATCTTATAGGTAAGAAGTGGCCAACGAATTACTACCTTTTATCCTACACTTTGGCCAGAGATGTTACCTATTCCAAAAGTTAAGCAAGTTTTTCTTACGCTATAAACAATATATATAAAGCCATATATATATACATATGTTAGCTTTGATCATCATGTCACCTGCTGGAAAGTGATGATGCGGCCAAAGGATAGTAAACAAGCTTCAGCTAGAAGGAACTTGTTCTCAAGGACAGCTGTTGGAATAATACGCTTAAGTGATTACCTGCAAATATACATTTTAAGAGTGATAGCTAGCCAGACCAGAATTTAGCAAATTTCTTACAACTTTACTATCAATAATAATGAAATGTCGGAAAAAAAAAGATTTTACAACTATTTTATAATCAGTAACCCACATATTTAATTTTTACCTGACATACTAAAAGGTATTGCGATCAGATCAGACACGTCTCTATTTTCTTATCAAAGAACCGAAACTATATAAACCAATTAGGCATTCAAAAGTCGTTACTTTTTAAAGCGCTCGTCAACAAGTTTAAGCAGCATCCGCTGCAGTTATTACTCATTACTTATAGATGGGTGACCGCTAGTTGTATTTACTACTGAGCGCACCCATGCTTCGAATAGGTCCCAGTTGTTGATGGTAAATGATAATACAGGATGGGTCGATCATTTTGTGATAGCCCGCTAGCTAGCACTCTCATGTAGAAACTCTGTAGCCAAGCACTTAGCGGTACGTCCTGGCATCTGACTTGAGAGCCAGTAATTCTAAATTAACTTGAACAAAATCTTCGACCGCATCATCACTTACCATCATGTGAGGTAATGGAAAGCTAGCCTATCATCAATAAAAAATACCTTCGATCGGTTTGCGCTGAACATGTAAATAATTAACCGTTAAATCTACTAGTCCTATTCCTCTTTTATATATCAATGCTATAAAAATCTAATAAACCAGCCACAGTCTATTTAATTATCCAGAAGCGAGTAAAAAGTGCTGCACACTCGTTCATTAAACGCAGCCATTATAAAATCTAATTATTGACGATGCTCAAACCAATCGTATATGAAATTATCTAATTAATTACACGATTCGAAGCACAGCGCCTCGGTACTCTGACGTGCTTATTAGAAGGGCCATTTAAGACAAGTGTCTTAAAGCCTTGGCAGAAATAATTCACGTTGACATTTTCAGACGAGGGAGGAAAAAGGTCCTGGTAATATAATATTCATTCATATTGAGTGACAAAAGCGTTAAAACATAGAGGTTATAGGTACTTATGGCAATAATATTATTTAAAACAAGTAAATCACAATAATTGAATAATTTCGTATACCTGATGGTAACCAGTTCGTATCAGTTTATATTGCTTCAAACTGGTTATACCTTTTTTATCTTCTTACTATCTTATTTTCACCATTGATAACTAACGATGTGGAGAGTGTAGAACTAAAATAGCTTTGAGAAAAGCTATTATTATATATTGGGTGTTTGGCGACAGTTTTTCTTCTTGAGGGCAGGTGTTTACCAAATCGACAAGTTTGATATGGCGTTATTTAATTAAGTATTATTATTACTTATATACTGTACAGTATGTAAAGACGCATTCAGAACAAAAAAAGAAAGGCAGTGACTCGAAGAGTGTGCCGCTCCACGCGAGCAATTTCATTTTAATTATAAATAGTACATTTTTATTTAAAGTATAAAACTATTGTGTATAAATAATGATGCACGGGAATAACCCTTAATATGAATAACTATAAAACATGTAGTTCTGTTATCATTACTGGCTGTTATTAACGTATAAAATTCAAGTTAAAAAAACTTCACGTAACATTAAAAACATATGAAACAATACTGTAGTTGCGTCGTATCGGAGCACGATAAAAGTTCAAGTTAATTTGGTCACCAGTCAATAAGGAGACCAGTGTGTAAAGTCCAATCTACAACCAACCAGCCACTCGACTTCACTACCTATAAGAAATGCCTTTCCTTTTTACGTTATATTATTCCGTGACTAAATTGCATGAGTCGATTACTCAGTAGTCAATCGGTAAGGTATCGAGATATCGACTAATAATCTGCATATAGTCGTTGATTTTAATCACTACCAACACACTGCTACGAATAAAAAAGAAGAATAATTTTGACCGTAAGACCGTAATGTTCGTACATTACTTAATAATTATGGTTTAAATCTTAAGTTCTTGTTTTAAAACATTGGCCACTTCCATTAAAAATTAAACCTGCTTAGTGTCAGATTTTATGGTGACCCTCTTTTCATAACTTTTTTCATATAACATTCTATAATTAAATAGACATGACAGAAGAAGTACGACTTCTTAAAATTGTTTTTACAATAAGTGCCCACTATTATGTCATTTGGATATTAACCTTTTAACGTGAAGATGGTTACAGCGAAAATCTGAGTAGTATTAAATTAGGAGTTCCAATGTGGGACTAACGCATCGGATACTGCTCGTAATATCAATTCTGTGTTTGGAGAAGACACGGCTATCTAATGAAAATTCCACCTGAAAAATAAACCACGTGAAAGAAGCAGTGGAGCAGCGATAGATAGTGGCATTGGCTATGGACTGCCGCGCAGCAGGTATGGTATGAATTCCGCCGCGGGCTTGAGTTTCATCGCATGGTGGAAGGGCATTTTGCGAATGCCCGCCTGGCTAGCTACCACTCTCAAGTAGAAAATCTGTCACCAATCACCAAACACTGTGTTCCGGCAGCTGTCCTTCAGAGATTATAGGCTAAGCCTGTTAACACCTTCGACCACATCATCCCTTACCATCAGGTGAGGTTGTGGTCAAAGGCTTACCTATCAGCAATAAAAGAAAAAGCCCAGCCACTGAGGTAAATAACCATTAATTGAAGATGACGCTGGAGGCCGTTCCATGTCAAACTACTAAAGTATTAGCGAAATTGTTTGATGTTAGCATACCCACAATATTTATTTATTTGCAGCTGTAATGTACTGTATCAGCCGGATCGTCCACTGCTGAACACAGCCTCCCCTATTAAGGGGGTATTTGCCATAATCCCCACGCTTGGCAGGCGGCTTGAGGATCGCAGTGTAAGATAATAGTTCTTTAGAAGGCGCTGCTGCCCACCTTCCAGTATAATTATTCCCTTAGTCGCCTTTTACGACACCCACGGGACGATATGGGGAGGTGCAATTCTAACCCGGCACCCCACGGGCAATTAAATTAAATTATTTGCAAATTGTTTTATCTGAAAGTATAGCGTCTTCGTGACTCTCCTTACAAACATATAGTGTTGTCATTTTAAATATTTTTAATATTGCAGTAACGCATGATCTGCGGATTACATTACCATAAAAAAACAGATGTCTCATATTTTTAATACCAATGTTAAAAATCGTTGAAATTTTACAAGCATGTCCTTGAGCCGAATATCTATGTTTCAAGTTTGCTAGTTTTTCGTATTATTATTTAATATTAAATTAATAATTTCTAAATGTTCAAAGGTATTTTTAAAATGATTTTACAAAAATTAACAATCCAGAAACCTTGATTTTAGGCTTCGCGTAGTTTGAACATTTACAATATGACAAAACTACGTTTATATGGAAAGCGTTATGATGACAGTTCCCTTAAGTGATCTAACGACTGAAATCCTAAGAGAACAACCGGTACCGACGGCTTAATGTGCCCTCCGAAGTACGGAAGCACTCAGTAAGTAATATCACAAGCGGTCACCCATCCAAGTCACCCCGCGGCGGAAGTTTCTCAACTTAACTGATCGCTTAAGAACAGCTAAGCAAACTTCGCTACGAGCGCTTCAAAACTTTAACCCCTCGTGTAAGGAAATCTAGACTGGTAAAATTTTTGCTTACGTATTTTCATCCTGCCTAAACACTTGTAGAATCAGATGTCCTCATTGCCTATATTTGAAAATGCTTTTTCAACGTTGAGATCCGACTTTTCAGGATTAAAACACATCCACGTTTTATCTTCACATCGCTATAATAGTAATAACTACACATCCTTACTAATATACACATCCATAATTTCACTATGAACTAACAAAATGTGATTCACAAATAAATGTTATAACCACTTTTCTTTTTATAACACTAAACATTTTACTGACGCACGAAATTAACTGAAAGAAACTGCGCTACTACAGATCATAGAAGAACGACTAAAAGGCGAATTTTAATTACTCAACCCCATACCTGCACCGTTGTAAAAATCGTTAAAAATAACGTTTCGCTCTCGCAACAAGCGAACACGGTACAAAGCGAAAATTTAGAAAAAGAACATTATAATGCTAATCAAGTCGCGACTTGTGAGAAAAGACACGCTGTTTTGTACAACTTGTTATTTTTATTATGCTAATTAAAACTGCTAGAGCAGGTGGGGTCATTTAGCAGAGAAGGGGTCATCTTAAATATGAAGTGTTTTCGCTAGCGTTTCCAAATTAGAATTTTAGATTTATTTTGTAGAATGTTCACACGGTTTTTGGTTAAGATTTTTGTATGTTGCATGTGTCGGCGATTGGTGAACGGTGCTCTTGTTTTAAACGAAGAACTAAGTTGTTTTGGTAACTAACTATACCTAAAAAAAACTACCAAAATTACAAATATACGAGAAGAAAAATTTAAGTCATGTGCAAGATATGTCGTTGTCATGTTAGCTCAATTGGTTAGAGCATACCCCGGCAAAGGGGTGGATAGACGCGGGTTCGAATCCCGCACATGACTTAAATTTATCCTCCCGTATATTTGTAATTTTGTAATGTAATCCGCATAGCAGGCGTTATTGCAAACATAACAATATTAAAAATATAACTGTACCTAACCCTATAATGACTTACAGAGATTTTTATGGGTTAATATTATCATAATTATATTATTCATATTGCTACTAAAATCTTATTATTAAAGGCTTACATCAACCATGCGCATAATTATTTCGTTGATAATTATAATAATAGAAATAACAATAAAAATGTACGATTTCGTCCACTGCGAATGCTAAAAGGTCACGCTTACTTAGTAAGATTCGCAAAATTGTGTGCATGAAAATAAATATTTAATTGGAATTCATCTTTTTAGAATTTCTGTTGGTTGTATTCTTCCAATTAGCCTGATCTCTTGGTGATTCTTACTGATCTTTTACATTTGCGTGTAAGTAGGTCATTTCGAATATAATTAACTGAGTAAACTGAAGACCCTTTAGCGAGTTCCATTTCTGTTTACGTGTCATATGACAAAATAACCTATTTATTTTTTCTTTGAATGCACAGGTCTGCATTCTTTTTACGTAGATGTATAAATATAGGTGAACCGATAATGGATGTATCGACAATACTCTTAAGGAAATCTGAATAACAAAAAATATATTTTGTCAAGTGCACCATATCACGTTCCTGTGAAATAAAAGGGGGTAGAGTAGTAGCCATAGGATATATTAATAAAGGAGCTTATGATTACTAATTGCATTGTTTGAAAGCCATTGCAAAAATAGTAAAAAAAAAATAATTAAGGTTTTAATTTTTTTTTTTTTCGAAAAATCTAGTTTTCTGTGTAAAATTGGACAGCCTGAGTCAAAATATTCATTTGAGGAATAATAGGTAAAATATTTTATATATCACATTTCTTAGGACACATACATTATATTTACATATCACATTTCTTAGAGGTCTATAATATTTGGCAAATACCTACACCGTAATACGTAAAGTATAGCTAGGTTTTTTTACCCTAAATACTGACATACATACATTTAGAAGGATTTCCATAAATTCAACAACTACAAACTGTTGCAAAGTCCATACACAAATAGGAATTTCTCGGACAAAATCTCACGCACTCTTGCATATTTTAAACAACCATAGTTCTGATCTCACATAAATTAACAACTGTCCAAGCCTGCATAATCATCTTTGCATAACACCATCCTGCAGAATCCCTTCTGTTATAAAATTTCGCTTCATGCAAATGAGGTCAACAACAAAGTTTCTTCTTTATCATACCTGGCACACGTTGGGTCAAGACCTCTGACCTCGTCTTAAGATTCAACTGACCCTTTGCATTCCCACGGTGACCCCAGGTCAATTATTTATGCAGTTTTTGACCTTTTAATTGGAGCAAGGTGAAATATTGAAAGAGGTTGCTTGAGAACTTGTTTGGATGGTGTTATGCAAATTAGATGAGTGAGAATAGGGTTGAGGTGTTCCGTTACTGAGTCTTGTGGATTGTTTTGAGTAGTTACCTACAGTTAATCGTAAAATAATTGTAAAAGAGTGTGGACGGCTTTAAGGGTAGGTATCATATACCTACAACATCTAGTACATATATATATTTACAATATAAATGGGCCCCGTAACCCTACTCCCTGAGTTGCAAGTCCCAGCACCTGTGATTTGGGCCTCTTCCTCTAGAACGCTATGGACCCGGCACCCCCACGGAATCCAAGGAATGCTAAGCAATTCGTCTGTCGTGCTAAGATATTTTTAGTTCTGGCTAACCTAGAATTACTGGCTCTCAAGGATAGCTGCCGGAACACACCGTTAGGTGCTTGTCGATAGATTTTATACTTGAGGGTGTGATAGCTAGCCAGGCGGGTATCAACATCCGCGACTGACGGCTTAAGGTGCGCTCTCCGAAGCACGGAAGCACTCTTTGTTTTTTCTTTGTGCTTTAATGCTTCACTTAGTAGTAGATCGGTTAAGAACGATTTGGCAATCATTGCTACGGAATAGCGCTGTAATTATTTGTTACATAACCAAATAGTGTGACAAGCTTTTCATATAAATAATGTATACTAACCTGAAATACAAAACCGCGTCATTACATCCATTTTATAAAATAAATTATCTAGAAGCTCAAATAACCAGTCCCTGACTAAGTAGGACATATAACATAACAGTATAGTTAGTACATACATTACTATGTATATACCTAAGTATATATATGTATAGTATTACAAAGTATATAATAGGTATTACGACGCCAAATCACTCAAATATTGTTGCAGGCCTTGATACGAATAAATTCACGGAAAATTTTCCATTAGCGAAATCGAAAATCATTTTTGGCGGTAATTATCTCATATTTCTATAGCGCTCGAGCTTAATACTCCAAAATCCGTGATTAAACATTCTACTCCACTATTCATTATCTATATTAAAATAGCTATATGTAGTACCCCCCTAAAACAGTGCACGCAACTACGCCTGTTCCCCCCTTCGCCCCAAACGCACGGTTTTTCTCCCACAAGATAAAGACCAAATAAAAAAAGAAAACGCGAAAAACCCCCCTGTCCCTTTCTAACGTGCGTAATTTGAATGGGTGCGAGTAGCGCGACATCTAAGCTATGAACGACTCACGAAAACTTCCGCCCCGCCCGAGACGCCGCCTCTATCTGTCTCTCTCACTTTTTCACACTTTTCATACTAAACCCGCGCTTGCGTAAGGTTGTAACTTGCAGCTTTAGTACAGCGAGAAATGATTCTTCTGACTGAGAAGTTAGAGTTGTGATTAGATTGTTGTGTATGGTGCTTTGAAAATATTTTAGAATGCAAAACACTAGGGATTGGAAGGTCTCTTTCGCTCGCAAAAAAGCAAGCCCTCGTGGGGTGGGGGTTTAGATGGCGTAGTAGGGTGCGGGAGGAATAGTGGCTGCCATGATGCTTGCCCGTCGGCGTACGAAGACTGCGTATTAATTTTGGCATAATTCGTGCGGCTATTGCGTATTTTTTTAATGTATTTTAGTAATAGATATAAAATAAAAATAAAATCAGCTATGCATTTGCATATAAACCTACTAAACTTGGGAGACGGTATGATATTACTTAGAAAATTCTCAGTTAAAAACCCTTGGAGATAAAGAAACAAATTGGATAAGTAGGTACTTACATAGTAATATATTTGAATTTAGAATTCTATTATTTAAATGTGTATTGCTTAGTTATTGTTATGAAACGAAAGTGAAAATAGGGAACTAAAAGATTACTTAATGAAATATTCTAACAGATTTAAAAAAACGTTTATATATCATTGCTTTTGTTTTTTTAGCATTTTACGTACCTATATTTTTGTACTTATGACATTTTTTTTTCAAAAGTATCTCTCCCTAAACCAAATATTTTTTTAAGGTATTTTGGTATCGACTGTTTTTAGGGTTCCGTACCCAAAGGGTAAAAACGGGACCATATTACTGAGACTTCGCTGTCCGTCCGTCCGTCCGTCCGTCACCAGGCTGTATCTCAAGAACGGTGATAGCTAGACAGTTGAAATTTTCACAGATGATGTGTTTCTATTGCCGCTATAACAACAAATACTAAAAATAAAATAAAATAAATATTTAAGGGGGCTCCCATGCAATAAACATGTTTTTTTACCGTTTCTTGCTCGATACTAATAACGGTGACAGGTAGACGCTTTAACTATTCACTGAATATTTATTTTTATGTTCTCCTTAAACATAATTGATTAAAACAAAATAAAATAAATAACTAATTATTTTGATACAATAAAAGAGGTTTTCGCCGTTTATTTGCTAAAAATAATAATAATGAAAACGAGATAATGGTACGGAACCCTTCGTGCGCGAGTGCCACTCGCACTTGGCCGGTTTTTTTATTTCAATTTGTAATTAAATACAAATACTATATTGTTTGTTGCTCATAAAATTCATTGCCAACACTAATTATGTAATATTACGCTAATATATGTAATGTTCAACTAATAAACTACCTCAAAATATTTTTTTTTATTTGTAGCTGATAGGCTAGCCTTTAACCACTACCTCACCTGATGGTAAGTTATGATATGGTTGAAGATGTTGTTCGGGCCAACCTAGTGTTACTCTCAAGGACAACTGCCGAAGCACACAGTTTTGGTGCTTGGTGTCTTGAGGGTGATAGCTAGCCAGGCGGGCATTCGCAAAAAGGCCCTATCACAATGCACTATATCTATATAAAGCCTTAGTTAGGAACGTAAGTAGTGGTAATATAAAATTACAGTCAGCTATACAATTATCGAACTTCACAGCATATTTTATGATAGGTAATAAAATATATTTTAAATATATAAGGTTTTATAGAAAATATACAATGAATTAATATTACTAAATTATCTAAAGCAACCGACTTAATAATATAAGAACTATTCCATATTCTCATCTTGGTAGTCGTAAGGGCGACTAACGGTAAAGTGCAATTAAAAAGTGCAATTTTATCAGCTTCTGCCGGGACGTCGCCAGTTCGTTGGTCATATGCTCGCCCACTATTACATGCAACCGTAATATATCTGGTTAAACTTGGGTGGTCAGAAATATGCCTTTAGGAATAAACTGAACTCACTAAAAGGCTTAACTCTGTTTTATGTTTCATTCTATAATGGGGGAATACCTATTTGTGAAAGAGTTCCATCAATAAATATTTAGATAGATAACACTTACTGTACTAACTTATTACAATTAATGGTGCTTACAAAATATATGTCAAAAACAGTACAATCGGTGGCCTTATTGCTAGGCAGCAATCTCTTCCAGGCAACCGTAAGGAGAAAAAAACAATTTGAGTAGGATGGGGGTAGAGTGTAAAACAAAGTGGGATTATTAAACTAGTTACATATTTAAATATATACACAAGTACCTATTATAAATATTTAATATATGTATAAAATATAATATATGTGAGATATATATATATATAATATAGAAAAAATAATACATATTACATAAACATATAGATACCCAAATATAATTAATAGTTGAAGTAAAATATTTAATCATGGCTTATTGAACATTACTTATTTTAACATTATTTTTGAATGAGAGGAGCGATGGCGCTTTTCTTATAGTTAGTGGTTAGTGGTAATGATATTTAAGAGTTATTTTCTTCTTATTACCTGCTCGATATTTATAAACAATTCAGTATGGTGGAATATATGAAATATATTATTGTATCATTTTTATATCGTTGTAAAACTAGCCTAAAATTATCTTTGAGAAACTGTTATTCCAGCAGTCAGTGCTGGAATAACAGTCGCTGCTCATCAGAAGGTGTTCTGATGTGTTACCCTTAGTCGCGTCTTACGACACCCACGGGTAGAGATGGGGGGTGACATTCTGGCCCGGCACCTCACGGGTATTATTATTTTGAAATATAGGTATCATTATGAAATCTGTTACTTTATAAAATATCCTGAAATTATCCTTGAAAAACTGTTATCTCTGAATTTTTTTCTTTAAAACTGCAATTGGTACATTTTATTTATTTCCATTAGTCAGTCCTAATCTAGGAATATACGAGTAGGTAGAAAGTACATAGCTACCAGTTCACTATAAGCTACGGACGATAAACAAGCTTTCCTCTATTAAAAATACTTTCTAAAAACTTATTACGTTCTTGTTAATAAATAGAACTAAAAATTTTAATAAATATTATATGACGATTCAAATGACCCCAAACTCGATGAGATTGTGTCGTTTCATTGCGAAGTTCCTTTGGCCACCTTCCAGCTCCATCATCAGATCAGCACCATGTCATCATAATATTGCATTGTCACGCGAATTACACATATGCAAAATTTCAGCTCAATAACCGGAAAGTAGATCAAATTTAATTTGCAACATTTGATGACAAACATTGGAACAGGTGAAACTAAATAAAAGCTTGTAAAAAAGTATTAGCTTAGACGTAATCTAATTTTTTTTTTCATTTACATCCTTTTTTATTTAAGCTTGGGAAGTCTTATTTGGTTCCGGTTCTTGTCTTAGTCGTTAAAGCATAAGAGGCATTTTGCTAATGTCTGCATTGCTAGCTACTACCCACTGGTATAAAGCATGTCGCCAAGCACCTTTTGGTAGGTATATTCCGGCAGCTATAATTAAGAGCATGTAGTTATAGGTGAGCCTGAACAACATTTTCGATCACGGATCACTTTGCATCAGGTGAGATAGACTAGAAAGACTATTTGCTATAAAGTAATATTCTCTGAGTGCTCTAAGTCAAATTCTATATATTTATATTCTACCTACATTGAGCAATAAGATAAAATATTGATTGTCGCTCCAAAATAAAGCCTTAGTATTTCATGGGAAAATTTACTATTATAAAAATCATAATTTTACTCAGTATAAGTTTATTTTATTCAATAATATATTAAATACTTTCATGGCGCACCGTCCCCTATGACGGTTTAAGTTTTTTTTTTTTATTGCTGATATGTAAGCCTTTGATCATAACCTCACTTCATGGTAAGTGATGATGTGGTCGTAGGTGTTAACAGGCTTAACCTAAAATAACTTTCTCTCAATAACAGCTGCCGGAACAGACTGTTAGGTGCTTGGCGACAGATTTACTATATTCACATAATGCCCATCCACAATCACTTGTTTTTCAGTCACGGGTTCGATTCCCACCCGGGAATCCACCAAAGAAAAAATATTATGCCTTAATAAATTGTAAATACACTTTGAATAATAAATATAGATATTTAAGTTTATGGCTTTCTAATTTAATAAGTATAGGCATAGCATTAAAACACGTTCAATAACACATAATTACGTAGGTACGTACTTAGCTATCTCTTTCTCTCTACCTTTAGCTGTCAATCAATGATCACGTCGTTTCATCCCAGAGTGATGGATGAGATAGCCATTAAAACTGCAGACACATGAAGATAAATATCCACCATCTCCAATGGATTACATTGGTGCTTTGAGCGATATGTATGCATGGTGGTAGGGCATTTTGCGAATAACCGCCTGGCAATCTACCACCATCAAGTAGAAAATCTGTCGCCAAGGATGTAACGGTGTGTTTCTGCAGCTGTCCTTGAGAGACAGTAATTTCTAGGTTAGCCTGAACTACATCTTCGACCACATCATCACTTACCATCAGATGACATCAACTCCCCCTACCCCGTCGGTAGATATAGAATATTTATTAGGTCATGAGCATATTTATTTACCCAACAACTAAAGGCCATATTTCCTCAACGGTGTGCCATATTTCCTTCAAAAGTAGTTCAAAATATTGTACAGGTTCTTGTACCGTTTTCTATTTCAACTCCATTTCGAAGTTATTATGCCCTAGTAGAGTGTGACCGCAGCTGGATTGAGCTCACCGTTTGGTTGTAGGCCGTTTTGCGAGTGTATGCCTGGCTGACCACCGAGTACAAAACTACCTACCACTAAGGCAGAAAATCTATTTCGATCTAACCTACCCAAAGAGTAAAACGGGACCCTATGACTCCACTTGCCCTGTGTCTGTCTGTCATCAGGCTAGATTTCATGCACCGTGATAGACAGTTGAAATTTTCACAGATGATGTATTTCTTTTCTAGCTATAACAACAAGTACTAAAAAATGGCCACTTGGTCGATTTATCTAATTATTCGATTATATTATCTTTCTGGTACTTTCCAGTCGGGCTCGCGTACGAAGGTTTCCCTATATATTATAAAAAAGGTTATAATATAGCGTCTAATGTTGAAGGTACAGACCTATTATACCCTTTTTTGTTTTCAAGAAGAGTACGGAATTTGTTTGTTGTTCCAGTATTGTTAATTTTTCACTGTATTGTGGAAAATTCACATCTACTTTAAAGTATCAAAACGGTGAGCATTAAAGTATAATTACGGATACGCCATAATTTATAAACTGAGAAAAACGACTTTAAAGCTTAAATCAAATTTGACCTTTCACCGTTGAATTGTAACTACGCAAGGTGAATTCACAAGTCTTAAAATGGTTTTCACCAATCAATAAAAATGTACCATGTTTTATAATAAACAAAACCGTCAAAAACGCCTTCCGTAAAGTATTTTCAGAATTGAACTTGTCATACGTTAATAATTGCAGTATTATATATACAATATACCTTACTTTTACGGCGGTTTATATACGGTGATTATAACTATAACGTACGACTTAATCAGCCTCATCGAAAAGTCAACATTTAAGAAAGACCAGAAACGAAAAGAATCATTCGCCTTCATTGACCTCGTTTAACGACTTCTGTTGGAAGGCGTTTTTGTACGTATTTACGTTTGGTCGGTTTTTTGCCTTATACCATATAAATTGGCCGTCATTAGGGCGCTTTTGAATTTAGATTTTTCTCGGTGTAAGAATTGTCATTCAATTAAATCTTTAGGAAGTAAGATTTCAGCCACAAATTTCAATATATTTTTTTGTATTTAAATATCTCGTGTTACCTGTTAACCAGAAGTCTCCAAATAATATAACTTTCAAAAAGAAAATTGGCATTCCGAACCGAAGCCAGAATCTATCCAAGGCGGCTTCATAATTGTGGAGAATAACTTTAAGAAAGTTATTATAGATATTTGGTTCCACTTAGTATGCAATAGTTCTCAATAACAATATCCTTGGAGCAGTTTGCATGGGCATGCAAAATATTTTAAAATGTATTTTTAGGTACACTCTGTTACAGAAAAGCACATTTTAAAATATCTTACATAGCGATAGTAGGTTATGCCAATGCCCGTGCCCAGATAAAGTATAGACCGCTCTAAGCACGTAAGAGGCTGTCCTTTTTGCATACAAATAGGAAAAATGTGACTATCTTTAAGTCTGGAGGTAATAAGGCAAGCTTGTTCTAATATATTCTTTCTTTGACTACAATGTCACATTCACATGATATCCATACGTGATCCCCAAAACGCCTCCCAAGGTGAGGATAATGTCAAAACCAGGGAGGGTTTGTCATAAATGTAAGTAACACCAGAGGGCAACCGGAATGATACAGTACAGTAAATGTTTTATTATTTTTTTATCACCATGCAACATCAAATGCCCTACAAATTTTGGTGTTGAAAAACTGACTACGCCATCTATGATCGAGTAGCAACTATAAGGTCAGTTTAAAGTTATAAACATAAAGAGAGAGGATGTCAAAGCTAGATTTCTGTGAACGTGAACAAAAATATTATTTAAATTAATAGTGTTATTTAATATTTACTAAACATAAAATGTATAAAATTTAATATAAAATGAATTTCAATGTTATAATTTGATTTCATTTAGTTGTCGTAAATACCGTTAGATGTCACTACTGTTTTGATAGTCATATGCACACGTCAAGGTTTTTTCTTTTTGTTACATCGGTGTCTCAATTACATTTAGGGAATTCCATATTAATTTTAAGACTGCAATTAAATAAGTAAAACTTTCTTTACATACAATATATAATAATCAAAGAATAATGAACTTGTTGCCTTGAATAGTATTGCTACTCCATCATAGATGTCGCAACATTCCAAATCCATGAACTTCACAAACCGGGTAATTTTCAGCATCTAGTTTATTTAAACATCTTTAACGTGATTTGAAAACATACAACAAGAAAACATACACTTCAAAAAAATATCATTTTATCTTTTAAAAAGGTATTACACTGGTAAAAGCGAATAAAATATAAAAGCCGATACAATTGCAGCAGTCAATAGTTCCATAGGTTAAATAATAGAGAACGTATACTTTCCCTAATAGAGGTAGAATTTTGGGAAATAATGTGATAATTAAAACTAAAGGAAAGCTGTCTCCACGTAGACGCGCATTTTTATATGTTTTTATATTAGTACCGCACAAGCACGAATCACACCAATGATAGAAAGAGTTAGAGTTAGTTAAATTTAACAATAATTGAGATAAATACCAAGAATTATTAATATATACCTTTTAAATTTTGCCTAATTTGAGGTCGGTGTTATCAGCATCTTACCGACTTTTACAAGTTATTTCATACTTTTCAGTGTTGGAAGTTGGCTCAGATTTTCCAATTTTTTTTCAAAACTGCCATGCCCGCTCTTGGCAGGCGTCTTGGGTACCGCAGTTTAAGATATCAGTTCCACAAAAGGCGCTCCTGTCCACTTTCCGGTACTTAATCTTGAAATGTCATTAAAAAAATGAAAATATCAGGGAGCCAATAAAACTAAATGAACTTATTTAGATTTGTTTAGATCGCTTTATAATAGTTCAAGCAATGTGGTCCGGAAGAGGTCCTGAGGATCAGGGATGCCACTCATGTTGCCTTGAAGATGACAGATATCAAACCGAATTTTAATCGATAAGGCGTTTGAGCTAGTATCATATAAATGTTGTACACCTAAGAAACGTAGTTTTCTCATTAGTAAAAAAATGATTAATTATACAGTCATGAGGTTTCCTCTCTACTATTGATGAATTGAGTGCATTGATATGCCCACTTAAAAATAACAATTAAAATCAATTTTCAAATATTACATACACCTTTTTTACACTTATATTACAAGCCCATGGGGTGCCGGGCTAAAATGTCTATACATCGCTACCCGTGGATGTCGTTAGATGTGACTAAGGGTAACACACCAGAAAATAGGCAGCAGCGCTTTCTAAGGAACTGATATCTCACACTGCGATCCTCAAGCCACCTGCCAAGCGTGTGGATTATGGCAAACCCCCCATATTAGGAGAGGCTGTGTTTAGCAGTAGAGTATATGACTGATACAGTACAATACCTAAAGCGACTCTATAATACATTATTTTTATCATTTAATAATAATTTATTTAATAATAGGTTGCCATTACGTATATACGAGTACTATTTTTTTTAATAATTATAGCACTGACTCCAAGGAACTATTTATTCATTTTTGAATTGGTAAGAAATTTGTTTACCTTCGTTTGTTCCAAAACATGTTTTACCTTAAATAATAATATAATTATTAATGAATAGATTCAGGGTTTACTTTGCGGAAATCCATTTTTAATAATAACAAATATTTTAAAAGTATTTAATAAAACACTTAAAAAATCTTTATAAAAATGATATATATAAAAAAACTAAATGAAAAATAAATGATCTACGAGCGCACGATCGTGCGCTCGTAGAGTCAAAACCTCCTGAGGATGCTTCGTTTAGAAGCGAAACGCGACGAATACTCTTCCGGTTTGGCTGCGTGGCGTTTGTGACGTCACGTCAGCTTAACAGGAAATTCGGCGGAATTGTCACTAGATATATATTATTTTTATAAAGATTTTTTAAGTGTTTTAATTAAATAAATGTTTTCTTAAAATACTTTTAAAATATTTGTTATTATTAATATAATTATTATTATGTTAATTTCTTTTTACCGGGTTTTATCGTCTAACAAATTCTATTATCGGCGGACATTGGCACAAAGTCCAAATTATACAGATAACGCAATCGAATTATCCCTGGCGTCACGTAGGTATGAAGACATTCGCTTTAGGAAATTTATACTGAAATGGGGATGACGCATGGTGCGTATCGTTAAGTTTGTTCCTATTGGTTTTATATTCATTTGTATCTTTTTAATTGCATATATTAAGACTAGTCAGCCTTTGACCACCATCTTACTTACCTATTAATTAAAACACTAGAGGTGTGTAAGATATGTATAGTAGAGTAACTTTAAATCTGGTGTTACACATTACATGACGTGATGATGTACACTTCATTGAATAGTCCGGAAATTTAGATGGACCTTTTTTTACTTAATAATACTTTTTCCGTCTCGTGAAGTCCGTATGTACGGCTTTAGAACAACTGACATATGGTCCGTCCAACTGACGTATGGACTTGGCAAGTTACTAACGCGAAGTTCAAATATTTTGTGCACAATGTTGACCCAAAAGAAATATTGAGTTACAAATTTAAACAGTGATGGCTCAGTGGCATTGGCCTTGGACTGCCGCGCAGCAGGTCCATGGTTCAAATTCCGCCGCGGGCTTGAGCTTTCACCGCATGGTGGAAGGGCTTTTTGTGAATGCCCGCCTGGCTAGCTATATAACCACCCTTAAGTAGAAAATCTGTCGCCAAGCACCTAACGGTGTGTTCTGGCAGCTGTCCTTGATAGCCATAGTAATTGGTAACAGGCTTAACCTATGTTAAGCCTGTTAACACCTTCGAACACATCATTACTTACCATCAGGTGAGATTGTGGGCAAAGGCTTGCGTATAAGCAATAAAAAAAAACTGTGAGTGATAATTTAGCCTTACTTTTCTGCTAAGCAGACATTTTTCTGCTAACAGGTCATGAGTGCTACATAGTCCAACGGAAAGCATTGTCGATGCGTGTCGACTCTACACAAGGTATCAGCTGGATTCTCTTCTCTTGATTCTTCGAGCGTACGATCGAGAATTAATAGTACTCGTTCGGCAGTCCAAGGCCAATGCCACTGAGCCATCACTGCTTCATATAGTTTATTAATTTATCGAGGCTTTTGGTGGAGCTGACATGTTAATAGAGTGCTGGCTTGTATCCCGGCCAAAAAATAAGTATTAATATACAGCGAGGTAACGCAGCCTTTTCCCTCCACCAGAGGTTTATAACATTTTTAGTACAATATTTTTGCCAGAAGTCATCTTAAGAATTGTTTATAATGTTTTAATAGTGTTAGGTTTGCAATAACGCCTGCTATGCGGATTACATTGCAAAATCACAAATATACGATAGGAAAAATTTCCCGCACATGACTTAAATTTTTCCTATCGTATATTTGTGATTTTGCAATGTATATAATGTTGTTCGAATATATCTGCGTCGAAACAATGTTTTTCCAATATATTAAAGTAATGTTTTCCAAAAATATTTTATTAACATTTAGAAAATTATTGATTACAATGTTTTTTTTTTGCAAAGCAATGCCTAAATCTATTAACTAAATAGATTTAAAATGGTATAATTTTCTCTGGTATTTGCTTATCATAGAGTGTTTAACCATTTTTAAGTACATAAATGGCGATATAATTGAATGGTTAAGTTATAATTAAAAATCATTTTTGATTTAAAATAAGAAATAGAAAAGGTCTCGCTTTCCTTAGAATTATGTTTCACTGCTGCAAGGGAATCAGTAGATATAGTTATATGGTAAACTTAATGTGTCCCCATACTGGGGTGTGTCGAATCGCACCCGCAGAATCCCGTCGAATCATCTTCACCCTCCCTGATGAAGATATGCAAAGTCCCGGACTCAAAGGTAGGTACTTTGTCGCTGGCAGGGGAATTCAAACGAAGATATAACATATCATAAGGATGTGCCCCGCCGTCGATATTTAGTTCCTAGTTAAGCCTGTTTACAATATTCGACTGCGTCATTGCTTACTATCAGGTGAAATTGTCAAAGGCTAGTTAGTCTATTAGATAAAAAGAAGGATTATCTAAGGAACATTGTACTCATTCCACCCGGGGCATTTTTAACACACGTTTATATCGTACGAGGTGCATCTTTGAGACCATTAGAAAGGTCATAAAAAACAGGTATAAATTAATTAAAAATTAAAAAACCGGACTGCAAACTATTTATTTTCGTTAAACGGTTTATCGTTTCATTGAAATTAAAACTCTAAATTATATATATTTATAGAATCGTAAGGTAATCGTAATCTTAAGGCTCTTCATTTTGATACCCCCTTCGATTGGTTTGAAAGAAAGATTTTTTTGTCTCACAATACGGCGTCTATTATCCGCCAGTTTGTTTTTATTACTTTTTTTAGTACCTAGTGTCACCTACGCTATCAAGAAGAATATAATGATATATACATTAAAAGCGGTTGAGCCGTTTAGAAGTAATGGTGGAATGAAGAAACTCACAAACATACATATATATATAAATATATATAGATGAACTATGAAAACATAACACTCATTTTATTGGGCAGTCATGTAATAAGCTATAACAATTGACATGTTTCTTTTGTGTGACAGTATAATACGGTATTTATTAACAAATACAGTTACAAAAATTATGTTAATACATTATTATTAGTCAATACAAAGTCAAATATAATTATAATACCTAAAAATAAAATATAGTTACTCAATGTAACTCAGTCAAATAAACCCCCGCGCATTGGCCTTTGGCCAAAGGTACCCATTATACTCGCCGCATTGCCTCTTTGTATGGCAAGAGATATGTGCTGGCTTAAGAAAAAGCCAGACCGAGGGTCACGACCCTTTTCCTTCAGACGACACCCTATGGCATGAACGAGTTTTTTGGCATCACTGCTCCATGGTCCGGCTGTCTCGACGGCAAACGGCACAAAGTCATATACTGATTTCAGGCATGAGTATTTGACGTGTTTGCCTCTTGCAGCAGTCTCTGCACCCGCACCTGCACTCTGTTGCGTGCCAGGAAGGTGGCAGGATGCAAACGTGCAAACACATGTCGCATCCCAAATAAGGCATCGACCTCTCTGCCATGGGATCAGCGTTAACCCGTCCGGCCGCTTGCCATCTGAACGAGATAACCCTGGAGGTTCCAACAGACAAGGTATTTCCGCTGAGACCAGGGCTCGTCTGATGACATCATTCATGGCGTGGTGGCGGGACATTCGCCCAGCACTGCGCATGCAACTTAGCCTGTGATGCCCGTTTGCATCAATTTCTGTACCGCATATACATGTGTGAGGTTCACAAACTGTACTGCCCAAACGAAGTGCCGTGGCCACTCTTAAAGAATCATTGTCTAACAACGTGCCCATATGTGGAGATGGCAAGGCATGGAGCCAAGCACCAGATTCTGGTTTAGCAGCAGCTTTAAGTCTGGCTAACTCAGCACCCGAACATTCATCCAGAAGATTTAAAAAGATTTGTCTCGAGGTAGTCTCTTCCCAGTCCCTCTGTTTATCTAATTTTGCAGGCTGGTCGCTATCAGGGCACAGAGCAGACCACGCACTTAAGGCTCCTGGAACAAATGGGATCCGCAGCATTTCACCTTGAATAGAAAGAATTTTAGTGATAAGCTGCGCAACCCCATAAGAGGAAGCGAGAAAAGCGATAGGTCCTGATTCTTGTAGCCGACGCACACCCAGCCCACCGTGTCGAACAGGTAAGCTGGCCTGACACCATTGCGTTTCACTCAAGTGAACATTAAGTGTTTCCTCGAGTATTCGTCGAAGAGTTTCGTCGAATTGTAGTACCTCTTCCGGAAACTTCCAAGTGGGAGCAGTTCTGACCAAATACGCCATCTTGGGCATCGCATAACAATTTCTCAAAAGAGTCAAAGAAACATGTGCCGAAGTATTTAAGATGGTCAGCAAGAGATGCTAAGATCTGGGTTTTTGTCTGTATGCTCTTGTTGACACCCTCTACGAAAATAGGTGCACCCAAAAGATCAAAGGAGTCTTTGTTCATAACTTTTAAACCGGGAATGAGGGACATGAGTTTTGGAAATGTTGCCGCCGCCGCTGAGTTACAAGCAAAAAGTTCACATTTCGAGGTGTTGACCTCCAACCCTAGCTCTTTCAAAGCTGGGAAAAGGGAACGAATATCTCTCTCAACTATATCTGGGCTTCCTCCAAGTGTACCATCATCCAGATACCACACATTTAACGGTGCCTTGAGTGATGAGATGGTCTTGTGGATACCTATACTAAATATTAGTGGACCTAAGGGGTCGCCCTGCTGTGCACCCATCTGGGATATTATGTTTGAATCATTATAAGATAGATTACTCGGTATGGAGTAACATTGATGCAGAAAAGGGAAAATGGATGGTGCCAGGTCTTTTACTTCAGACAGCATTGCATTTCTTTCAATACTATTGAAAGCGTTGCGTATGTCAAGTTTGATAATGACATCATTGCTGTTTTCCCGCATAGCAAAAATCCGAGTAGCATGTATAGCTGCTTCACACCCAAGAGCTGTACCAAAACCTACCTGATGAGGCTGCAGGTATGTCGAAATGTCATTTTTTACAGCACGACAACAAAGCTTAGCTACTAGACGTCGAAACGTATTACCTACCGCAATTGGCCTTACACCTCCATCTTTTTTTGAAAGTGCGCATAAGGAACCACCGTACATGTAAGGGCATACCTCGGAATTTAGTTGGCCTTTCAAAAGAAAGTTACAAAGACGGGTCAACGATTCAAGCAGTCGCGGACCGTTATCCCCAGCTGAGTAAGAGGTAAGTTCTTTAAGATGTTCTGGGCGCAAACCATCTAAACCCGACGCGGAGCCACTATGAAATGAGGAAAGTGCGCTCATGACGTCCTCAGTGTTCACAGTGAGACAAGGAGTTGATGGGTCAAGAGTTAGAGAAGTATCTGAAGGTCGAGAAGAAGTTGGGTGCTTCTCTTTTAGAGCCTTCAGAGTATCGTTATTGTTTGGAGCGAGGCTGCAGTCTGATGTCAACAGGCGAGCTGCTCCCCTAAGATCTCCTTCGTATACTTTAGCTTCCACTAACTTGTAAAGGGAGGGTGGCCTACGTGGGGTGGAATCGGCTTGTAGGTCCAGTCCAGTGTTTTCAATATTTTCCTTTACTTTAGCTGTCAAAGATTTATTTTCACTTTGATCGGGTATTCTCAAGGATGTGAAGGAGAATGATAACAAAGCGAACCAATCCTCAGCGCTATTCGATTGAAGGCACTGTTCAATTAATGACACTAATTTGCCAGACGCCAAACATCTTGCTCCTTTTGGCACATGCCTAAGCACTCGAATTTTTGATTTGAGATTAGGCAAATCATGGAGAGTTAGATTGTGACCCCTTGAAAGAGACGAAGTGTTGGTGATGACAGGTGTAGTATTTATAGAAATAAGGTCTCTGTGTTTACGGCCAATATGCACTCGAAGACCGTGTGGGGCAGAGTATAGTTTCACGGAACCAGGGCAATGAGGGCAAGGGATACGCGCGGAGGTTGGCATCATTACAATGAGAACTTATCAAACAAACTGCCAGAAATAATTAGAAATCGAACATTATACAAAGAAGATAAAACTATCAAAATACAATACAATTATAAATTAATAATTTCAATTATTAAATATAAAGTAAACCGGAATTAATTTAAAAAGAATATTATGAGTACTAAAATGATATCATTCAATAATATAAATAAAAGAAAAACGATCCTTGGTGCTAACAAGTAGGTAAAGTAATCAGTTAGAAAAAACGTTATAAATTGTCAAACTAAATATTACTTATTACTAAAATTGAACAATCTAACCATTTTCTTTGGTTGGATACTTGCTCCTTAGGTTACCCCGGAATCTTCAGTTTCGCATTCAAGGTCGACGTCGTAATTTCTTACTATTCCGCAGCAATCACCCACTTTAGCGTACTGCAGCAGTCTCGGGATATTTTACAGTAATGGTAACACTGTTACGTCAACGAATTGTCAAAGTCGAGTTCCATGCTGACAATTGAATTTGACACTCGGACATACATCGAGTATGTGGGTAGCACATTAATAACAGTTTATGTGGGTATTTAATTATTGCTTATCTTTTAAAATTTTAGGGATCCCGTCCTGGTTTTATGGCTTGATAACAAAGTATGATGTTCCCACGGCTGTAAACTTTGTATAGGTATCACTACTGGCACCAAGTAACTGATATTTTTCTTACAAAAATAGAAAAATGTAGCAGGACTAATGTTATCAATGGCAATGTTGCCATTTTATCTGTTAATCCGGTATTATATTGTATTTTGAAAATATAAACATAAAAGTCCACATAGAAACAGTTTTTTAAACAAATTGTTACCCATTTGTTATGAATATAACCTGTGTATCTCGTACACGAAATTAGTTACAAACCTGAAATTTACTACTACGTTTAAAAAGTGACCCAAAGATGAATATATGACTAGAAATTCAATTAAAAAAAATCTAATGACGTATTTATGGGAAGTAAGTCAAAGAAACTTTTTGCATCCTACATGTGGGGTGTCGTCGTCTAGAGCCCATTGAGAACACTACAAACATATTGTATGTTTTTTATCTTTAAAAATGATTAAATGGGCGGCGGATAGTGATCAATTTTAGAATATTTTTGTAACAAGGTTTATCTCTTTTTTAAACTATCACGGTTCGGTTGCGGTACATATCCCGTAAGTAATAATATTAGTTAAGGTTTATCTCAAAAATTAAACTTGTCCTGAAATTAGGGTGCATTATGTATATATATGTATATAATACTTTTAACCAACAAATACTGAAAATGTCTATTTACAATGTGGTTTTTAGGATACGATCAAAACCAACAAACAGTTTTTTCTTTTACTGGCTATTGCAATGCGGAATCCTATAAGAGCCGGTCCCAACCCGCACTTGGCCTGTTTTTACATCACCTGCGTCCATCGGTAGAAGTCATCTTTACGCAAGTGTTCTATTGGCCACATCCTCACATATAATACCTTTGACAATTACCTTTTACTGACAAAAAGTAACTGTTCTATGTCGTTCTACTTTGTACTCGTAGCATCTACGAATCAAATAGATTATATTTCAGTATTTAGTTTTACATCTAAGTTAACAGCTTAGAGATAGACATATGGCCTTTTGCATGGTAGTAGGGCATTTGCGAATGCCCGACTGGCTAGCTACCACCCTCAAGCAGAAAATCTGTCGCCAAGCACCCAACGGTGTGTTCCGGCAGCTGTCCTTGAGAGTCAGTAATTCTAGGTTAGCCTGAACAACATCTACGACCACATCATCACTTACCATCAGGTGAGATAGTGTTCAAAGGCATAAAAAATATAAATAAATACTTTAAATATCCCACTACTACGCTAAAGCCTCTCAATTTCTTTTATACAAAATTAGCAGTACCGCTTATGGTCAGTTTGGTATTAAGTTAAAATATAAATATAACTGCAACTTCAGTGGTGTTACTGGTATTTAGCTTTTTAAAACACTCGCTGTTCTAACACAGCCGATACACCTTCGGGGATGAGCCTTTTGAAGATGTTGGACGGTGCTTTGTTAATACTCTAATCTTAAAAAAAATAAAAACAAGCAGTTGAGTCCACGTCTCTGCGAACGCTAGGTGGGTCTAATTTATTGGTGAGCCAAGTATCTTCAACGATTCTAATGGCTTTTGGGAGTCAAGGTGCTCAAACTGGTTTGTTGGCGCTCCATTACAGAGGTACCACGCTTCCCGTGGGGATGTACCTGTGCTTTGTAAATATAAGTCGTTGACCCAGCGTCAAGTACCGCATTACTCTTCTTAGAAGCGAATTTCACTGTGGGCTGCAATTTATTTTGCAAAAATTTAATTGACTCTGAATTCGAACAAGATTTAATTCAGCTTGATCAGCCGGAAGACATCCTCTGTTGAACAAATGCCTCTCCCATCGAACGCCACAATGAACTGCTATTAACAAAGATGAATTGTAACCATTGGCTACCCGAGACTTTTACGATTTCGTCAGTCCACCTAGTCGAGGGGAGATACCAACTCTACGTCTTCCGGTCTAATGTGGTATATAGAATAAGCCTACGGAATTACTTTTTATCGCCATTTAACGAAATTAATCTAAATATTACACATGTAAAGTAGACAGACAAGTTAATTAGTATGAAGATGTGATAGTTTAGTGTTTAATAATTAAACACTTATACATTTATAAAACATAATACATGTATAATTAACTAGGTACAAATGGCCATCTGCTAGTCCTACCCGTCCCAGAGTTTGTCAAGGGTTGTGTGATTCTCGTGCACCATTAATCACTTTAGCTTACACCATTTTGCTTACAACCTGTTTTCGTAAATACATCGTACCTATACTATATAGTGGTTATTAACTAAACAGGGTTTTATATGCTTTTTGCATTATTTTTATTCCACTGCAAAACAAAGAAGAAAAGTTCTTAAAAACGTATTTTTTTTTATATGGCCAAGCATAAATATTTTTGTCTTATGGTATGGACCAAACGAGCAGGCGTATCACTTGGTGGTAAGTCACCATTATCAACGGGCATAGGCAAACCAGAGAAGTTGAAGATTCATTGCCGGTTATTAAAGTTTGTGAATAAAAAAAATATACATTCAAATGTAGTTAACAATTCAGTCCTTCCCCCACCTTTATTCTGGAAGAAATCGCGCTGTGTGTAAAGACCGCCCTTTGTTTCTTTTAGTATTTGTTTTACGTTTTTATAGGGTAATTAAGTAAAGTATTTAATTATACCTGTTCATATTTTGTAATCTATGTATGGTATCATATCATTTTATATTTTAATTTATGTACGATAAAAAAGTAGCACTGCGCTTCACAAAGATACCAGATAATATATTTGATATAAAGTATTTGAAAACACAGAATCGGTACAAGAAAGCCAACAGTGCGCAATTCTAAAAAATCAAAATAAATACACATCTACAGCTGTAGATGTACATCGTAGACTCTCCGTTCAGCTGAACGGAGAGTCTACGTGCTACGACGCGTAGCAATACCTAAGGAAGCACTTAAATCATAAAATTATTATGTATTAGAGAAATTATTGAATGTTCAGTGTTGCTGAATATTAAAGGTGATTGGCTTTTCATGGATTTTAACTTCGATGACGAGCTTCAGCTACAGAATCATAGAAGGAAATTGTACCCTCAAGATAAAAATCTTTAAATACAATTCACATCGTCATCTCTTGGTATTATCTTTAAACGCATCATCACTGAACACCACAATAGATAATGGCGAAAGGCACTGTTTCAATATGTATTAAAATTACATACTGAAACAGTGACAACATTACCAATCGATTAACCATCTGATATACGTAGTAATATGTAACATACTAAAGATATTTTAAGAAAACATTGTATTAATATTTTATTACAGCGCTTTAAAATATCAACGTAAATGTAGTAACAACTCCGCCTAATATTCCTGCTAAACCAATGTCAACTCTAAAAAGCCGCGTAACCCAACTGCAATTGTTTTAAACGTTTTGCTTCTACATGAAGCATCATCATCGCACGATCGAGTTGGGCTTATGGGCCGCAGAAAAATTAGACGCAATCATCATTAGATAATTTTTTTAAAGGGTTTGTCTGAAATTGAATGTTTACTGAAAATATTTTTAGAATATTTGTTAACACAAAATATGGAGTTCAGCAGTCATTCCTACTTATTTTTTTTTATGCCTGGTAGGTTAGCGTTTGACCACTATCTCACCTGGTAGTAAGTGATGATGTGGTCGAAGATGTTATTCAGACTAACCTAAAATACTAACCTAGAAGGCTTTCAAGAACAGCTGCCGGAACACACCGTTAAGTGCTCGGCGACAGTTTTTCTACTTGAGGGTGGTAGCTAGCCAGACGGGCATTCGCAAAATGCCCTACCACCATGCTATAACGACTGCCATCCTAAGACAACAACCGGGGCCGAAGGCTTAACGTGCCCTCCGAAGCACGGAAACGCTCAGTAGTAATGTCACTAGCGGTCACCCATCCAACTCATGACCGCGCGCGACGTTGCTTAACTTTGTTGATCGGTTGAGAACAGCTAAGTAAACTTCGCTACGAGCGCTTCAAAAATATATGTATTAATGATACGCGTGGTGTAAAAGTGGTAGGTTATATTATAACCTCTCACTTTTCTATGGTTCATACCGATATTATCAGTGGTCAAGTTAGGTTAAGTGGTGTGACCACTTCAAGTGGGATCGGCGGTAAAGTAAATTTAAACATATGAAATGAATCATAGGAAATCTATTTATTTCGTTCAGATGCAGGCTTAAAGATGAAAGAACTGTTCCATATCCTACTGTTGGATTGTGTAAGAGGCGACTAAGATATTTAAAATATGGCGAAACTACCATAGAAATACTACATAGGAAGCGCTACGCATACACTATGAATTACTTTTAATTAATAACTGCCTTATCAAAATGAATTTTAAAGTGAACTTCACACGAGCATTTCAACCGCCGCGTTTCACACGCCACTGTATTTACCCGCCATTACCATCACCCGAGCACCCACGTAGCGAAGATCATTATCTGCTACGAGAAAGTTACGAGGAATCTAGTTAGACCCTCCCCCTCTCAACCCGCTGTGGCCCGTTCACCCGCCCCCCGCTAACTTGTTATAACCAGTTTAAGCCAGTTCAGTTTAGTTGGGCACCTGCGATACAAGGAAACTTTAGTTTGTCTTGTACTGGGTGCCTATGTGTTTGATTGTTATCAAGTACGTGAGGGAAATAACGATCTACCTCGTAGACCTTCGTATATATACATATATGTAAATCATGAATACGCAGGTCTCATTTTATACATGAGTGTCGGGGTAAGACACATTTTATTGCCAATAGGCTAGCTTTTAACTCCTGAGGTACTACAGGGATCGTGTAATGAAAGATTGCCACACGATCCCTCTAGTAAACAAACATCAAGAAAAGCAATTGAAGTTCATAACAGCATTTCGACTAAACTCAACGTTCACATCAAGATGCAATGATCGTCCTCACATACTGACCTTAAATTACTTCGCAAAAATCAACTAAATACCAAAAAAGAACAATAGCTATTATAGAAGTCTAGAAATAAAGACAACACAAAGAGGCTGCTTGAAGGCTATGACTTGAATAGTAATTGGCTCTCAAGAACATCTGCTGGAATACACTCTTGGTGCTTGACGACAAATTTTCTACTTCACAGGGGAAGATACCTACCAGACTTGGTATTTTACAAGTTTAATTTTGGGGAATGTGAAATTTTTTACTTCGTTCCTCCATCGGATACATGTGCAATATTATTTCATAGATACATTTGTATATATCTATGTATAAACATTTAATAACCGTGCCGTGAGTATTGACTTAAATAAATGTTTTTTTGTTTAATTCGCTTCTATACTGGGGTGGTTTAGGAAAAAAGAAAATTAGGAAAAACCCAGAGGAACAGCCAAACAATCTATATAATCAGAATTTTGTATAGTAATTGCCATACCAGTTCGGATTACTTATTATAGATGGCGTTCGTAGCAGACCTATAGTTTGACAGCGTGTGGTTGGTGGCGGACCTATCGCTACAACTGAGGTACGTTCCTATAATGCCTTGGGCAAATATTGATCGAGCTATAAATTAAATTTGGCTAGACAGAGCATAAGTAGGTCGCCTGGAACAGGTATAATCAAATATTGTTAGGATCAAATTAAGATCGATTGGAGTGCTGGAATGGCCTGTATCCGTGGGTAGAGCAAAATTTACCTTGGCCAAAGGAATGCAGGAATGTACCTACTCCATATATAAAATACCTGTTTTTAACAAATGTGACAGTGACAGTAATAAAAATATTTTTTTTCTGGGAGAAGTTCCCGATGTAATTGTGTTCAAACGTTGAATTTCCCACCACAGGCCGTGTTTCCATCTTAATCAGATTTAGTTACTTACCACTATCTACTGAGTTCAAATCCTAAATACGTCTGGATGTGCCATAAAATATTATATTAGACAAATTTGTCTGGCCGTTTTTAAGGGCAGTTCCACACAGTACATTTATTTTAGTTTTATCTATTAAGATTGTACCGATTAGTTTATAATAAGTGTGATATGTTTTTGGTGAAATTCGTCAATTTCGTCTAGGACACACGACGTTTAATAAAGCCTAATCTACTCCAATCGACATCATTAAGTTCGTGACGATTATGTCATATATATGTATGTATTCATAGTAAGCAATGTATAGTCAGTAGTTTAGTAGGATGTTTGATCTTTAGAACTTTTACATGTCATGGAAAGAGACTCATAGTTTTCTTCTCAAAGTAAGCTGCACATATATCAGGAACTAAGATATATCATTTCTGTTTTATATAAGAAATATTGTTTATAAAACTACGACTTGTCCAAGGAATAAAACTATATAGGTACATATAAGATAGAGCAATTAAAAAGGCTTATGAGATTATCTATTCGACGATCTACATTAATTTCAATACATAAACTTATTGTTTTATTGGTTCTATTATTAGACAAGCTTATCTTTTATTTTTAAAGTCCTAGTCAAGGTTTATAACTTAAAACTGTGTATTACCACCCTAAAACGGATTAGGCACTTAAGTGTCCGCCCAAATAATTTTCATATAATCCTATATGTTAGTGCACAGTTATCTTTACGATTTTCTACCAGCGAGGGTCTGAAGGTCACCTCCGATACTTAAATATATATTTATTTGAAGCTGTAAAGGGTATACAGTATGGAGGTAGCAAATCTGACCCCTTTTTATTTCAGTATATACCTTTGATTGTTTTTAGAGTTCCACTAATTAATTACTTGCTCTCAAGGACAGCTGCTGGAACACACCGTTAGGTGTTTGGTGACAGATTTTCTACATGAGGGTGGTAGCTAGCCAGGCGGGGATTTGTAAAATGCTCCACCACCATCCTATTTTTTTTTATGTTATGGAGTGGCAAACAAGCAGACGGCCCACCAGATGGTAAGCGGTTACCGTCGCCTATGGACATTTGCAACACCAGGGGCGTTACCAATGCGTTGCAGACCCTGCATGACTCATTTAACACGCTTTTTGAAGGAATCCATACTGTAGCCCTCCGGACAAACGATCATGGAAGATCATTCCACATTTTGCACGTATGCGGTAAGAAGGAACGCATAAATCGAGCTGTGTGAGACTTCCAGGACTCGATTATGTGTGGATGAGCTTTTAACCGGTGACGACTGATCATATAACGACTGCGATCCTAACAAGTTAACCGGAACCGACGGTTTAACGTGCCCTCCGAACCACGGAAGCGCTCCGTAGTAGTGTCAATAGCGGTCACCCTTTCCAACTCATGATCGCGGCGGACGTTACTTAACTTTGCTAATCGCTTAAGATCAGCTTAGCAAACTTCGCTACGAGCGCTTCTACAAATTGCTTCAAAAAAAGATTCCGATTCCGTTTGTATGCCAAACATATACAAAGGTCCATTTACTTAAAAACCGAGATTCCTTAGAACCGCACTTGGAATTCGCTTTCCTTTATTGCACTGTCCCCTTCAAGTTCCCGACCTAAGCATCCAGTTCATTCTGACCTCCACACCATTCTGTTAATAGTATTATTGGTAGAAAATCTACCTTCAGAGTATATAAGTTGAGGTCAGCACTATTTGGACAGCCAAAGCTCGCTTGATGCTTTTGCGAATGCGGGATATTTGGAGTAAATGAGTGCTTGAAAGGTATTGTAGTTTGTGCGTCTCAAAGACAAAAGCAGCTGAACAAAAAAAAATAAAAATATGTCAGACCACAGCGTTTATATGTGCGCATGAAAATGTTCACAGCCATGACGTTTTCCGTTTAGCGCATGTATATTATGCATGCCATTAGGTTATCTTCAAATAGTGGTGACGGAACAAAGCACGAGGGCTTCTTGGTGTTAAGCGGTAACCTCTGCATAATAATAATAATATTGAGATTCCTCTCTCTGCAGCCCTAACCACCGGTAGCTTGGGCTCTGCCCCGCTACCAGCGGCACCCTAGTTTTAAGTTTTTTATAATATTGATTTTTGTAATAATTTTGTAGAAAAATTATATTATATGGACAATAATAATAAAAATATACCTGTGCCTGTAATTTCAAGGGCATTTTTAAACTGGAACACAGTAATGCGAACATTACTCCTTGTAAAAATAGTTATGGAAGCAGAAATTCCCCGGATGAACTCGTTCAAAAAAGTTGTACTGCCACTAAAATTATGTTTTGTCATAATCCCCACGCTTGGCAAGATCTTAGGGATCGTAGTGTAAGATGGCAGTTCTTCGGAGAGCGCTGCTATTAAACTTCTAGCATTTTGTTCTATGTCGCCTCTTACGATTTCCCTGGGAAGATGCAATTCTGTCCGGCATTCCACGAGGTATACCTATAAATACGAGTAGCTACCTACATAAAGCAAGAATTTCCGTATAAGAATTATGATTTTCAATATTTAAATATGCAATTGAGAAATGATTAATGTTTCCCTCTACTGCTCAGCCACTTTTATATTTTGTTAAAGTTTTACAAGTAAGATAGGAAAAAATATTATTGCGTTGATACTTCTGGTGGTTATTGAGAGCCAGTAACTCTAGGTTAGCCTAAACAACATTTTTCAACTCATCATCTCTTAACATCAGTTGATAGTTGATCAGTTGATATAGTGAACAAAGGCTAGCTTATCAGCACTAAAAAAATAGTAACTTGTTCGCAATGGCAGCTCCAGGAAGAATTTTGATATCTTTAGTCAATTTGATATCCTCAATACGGCGTCGTCTAACTAAAAATCCTTTTATTTGACCGTTTTTTAATTAATGCACAAAATAATCAATATATCACTAGTCACGTCTACGTAGATATGTATATGTGAATGCTTCTATACATTTCCTAACTGAAAATATTCTTATAACTCATACTCACCCATTCAAAGCCAAAAATAGAGATTATTTTTCAGGAAAACTACGCACCATTAGACATTGGCAGCCTGCTTGATCATCACGCGTAAACTCTTACCTATTTTAAACGCGTTAAAAATACAGTAAGACACCTTTGAGGTAACCCTAGGTCGTTACACGCTAGAGCTAGTATTGAGGTCGATGCAACCACGCGAACGCACGCACCCTGCGTGCCAACCCTAGTGCTCACTTGAGATAATTATTTTTACGCACTCGCATAGTAGTTGTTATCGAAACTGTGACGCCCTGAACGCTGCTTGCTGACGACAACGAGGTAAATATTCCAGTTTTTTTAAGATAGTTTAATAATCATCTCGTTCCACTGAATTGGGGTCAGTACAACATGTCTTCTATATCTCATTAAAGACTTGAGGTGGCTGTGGCTCGAACGGGAGGTTGGATATGAAACGTTTTTATGTAATTGGCCTATAAATAGTTCAACTTAGGAAACATTGCAAGTTGCCTTTGAGCACTCTCTCACCTGATGGTAAGTGATGATGTGGTCGAAGATGTTGTTCAGGCTAACCTAGAAGTACTGGCTCTCAAGGACAGCTGCCGGAACACACCGTTAGGTGCTTGGCGACAGATTTTCTACTTGAGGGTGGTAGCTAGCCAGGCGGGCATTCGCAAAATGCCCTACCACCATGCTATAACGACTACCATCCTAAGACGACAACTGGGACCGACGGCTTAACGTGCCCTCCGAAGCACGGAAACGCTCAGTAGTAATGTCACTAGCGGTCACCCATCCAAGTCATGAGCGCGGGCGACGTTGCTTAACTTTGCTGATCGGTTGAGAACAGCTAAGTAAACTTCGCTACGAGCGCTTCAAAAACGCGTCAAAACTCAAAACAGTTCAGCATTTTGAAGATTTGGACTAAGAATTGTAAGTGAAACACACTCGCCTCAGGCACCGCCAGGCGAGTGTGTTGTCAAAGGGAAAACATCTGAATACCTTCGTCGAATAAACATAAAAATGGCTGAAACCAAACTGGCCTCACGCTGTAATTCTGTCATTACAAAAATCTGTACTAGTTTTTAATAACTATTTGATAACAAAACTATTAGCTACTACTTATTACAAACATAAATTCCTAATTTTACTTAAAACGAAAATTCTGAAACAATTAAAAATACCTACTTGGCTTTAAAAAAAAATTATTCAAAGTTATGTAATAATATCGTAATATACACACGATATTAACCAACATACTTTGTGGAATGGTATATGTAGTTATAGTATTTTCTAAAAAAAAAAACTTACAAGTTACGCGTAGATTTTGAGACAAGTGTTTTGAAAAGACGTGTTAATTTTCTCAACAAATATGAGCTGGATTTGTGTAGACTAATATTGGAACTCAAAAATTATATTATTACAAACTTCAATATGTTTTACAAAATTACTAGTATCGATTAAATATATTTTTAAAATTTTATGAACATTAATTTCATACAATCATTTAATGTCACATCCGTGACAATATCTTTTAACCTCACAAGCTCTGAAAGGCGCTATTTGTCATTCGAAGTCTGTGCGGAAAAGTGCTTTTTATCCGCTAGCGTGAAAAAGGTTTTTGAAATTGGAACCGTTACAAAAGTACCAGAAAATTAAAGTAACTTACAATGTTATCAATTGTAGTAATTTAATTTTTAATATTTCAATAGTTATTTATGCTGCTTTTCTTGCTGCATTTTCTTGGCTGGAGTGTGATGAAAATTGTATGTTTCACTTGGCAGAAAAGTTATTTTGCGTCTCGTGCCATTGAAACCTTTGCTACACTCAAGATTCTACATTTGAAGTCGCTTCGCTCATGCTTCAATCCTCGAACCCTTCGCTTCCTCTGGTTTTAATAAAAGTACTAGAGCCAAAACTCAACATGCAAAAAAAAATGTTTGCTTAGAAATGGAACTGACTTCTACACTCAAAAGTATGAAATGACTTGTCAAAATTTCACACTGTTGAGTGTTGAAGTCAATTCCATTTAATTTTTAGGTAAAAAAAATGTACACCCTTTTTAGTGACATTTACTACTTACGGGATCGATTGTCATTCACAGTCACTGACTATATCTTCAATATATAAAAACATATTTCAGTTATTGAAGTGTACCTAACTCAAAAACGGCTATACCGATTTTGATGAAATTTAAACGGATCCACAAGGAAAGCATTAGCTTTCAAAGAAAAAAGAATCATTAAAATCGGTTCACTCAGTCAAATGTTCTGAGGGAACAAACATAAAAAATACAGTCTAACTGACTACCTCCTCCTTTTTTGGAAGTCGGTCAAAAATTACTATTTATTATGAACGAACCCTTTGAAAGCTGGTCAAGCGGACTACTTTCTTACTACTCATACTGCCACATAAAACACAAAAAATCACTCCAGAATTTGGAATGGTGTACATACTTTGTTTTTACTCGTCCTTACAGTTTTATTCCTATAATCACGGAACCTAATACAAAGTTGAACCAAAGGCAATAAAATGAAGCGTATCTTTAGCGATCAGATACTCAAACTACGCACATAAAGGTCTAGCACGCTCATAAACTGTTTATCTATACGCCTTCGGCTAAAGGCTTGAAGGGCGTACAAGTCATAAGACGTAGTACGAGTAGTTGCAGTGGCGGAAGCGAGTAATATAAATCTATTCAAAATTAAATAATGTATATCCAAATGATACGTCGTCTCATTGCGTGCGTGCGTGATTCAACGTTCAAAACCCGTCAATCTATGTTTAGTTAATGTTGAGCACATGGCGAGCAGGCTAATAAATGATTTACCACTAGGTCTTCAGCCAAAGTCTTGAAATATATGACATAAAGCGGAGGTCAACAACCGTCATCAAAATTTTCTTATCATAAAATAGAATCTAATTTTTATGTGATAATTATTAATCTAAGTTAAATTACATGCATATAAAGACAAATTGCCAGCATAAGAATACAACCGGTAGTGGGCTGAAGCATTTGAACTGCCTGTGAGTCTGCAACAACTTGTAATAATTAGTTACACCATATCGATTACTATATTATGAAAACAATTCATTATCAAGAAAATTTACCATATTTGCTCATAACAGAATCAGATTTGATTTATATGTTTTAGGATATAATATTATCGAAATCACATTCCTCAATATATAAAAATAAACGCACCGCACGGTTTGGAAGATAGACGTCGAGAATGGCAGCAAGTCGCTAGGGTAAATCTTTTATATATTAAAATATTCATATGTTGACAATAAAAACACATACAAAATAATAAAATAAATGTGAAGTGGTATAATATCGTAATAGTATGTTTGTAGGTTAGTTTATTACATGTATGTATATTTGTCTTACATGCCGCAATAGCGCCACGGATATTAGTAAAATTTGGTACTTATATAGATTTAATAAATCCTGGTTAATAGGTTATTTTTGATAGTTATTTTAGTTTACTGAAGACGCGATATCTCTATAAGTTTAACGTGGGCCAAGCCGCAGGTGGAAGAAAGACAGTTCCATAAAAAAAAATTAAATAGATAAAACGCTATTGGTTTATGACTTGTCACAACCCAAGAAGTAATTTCCACGAACAGTAGTAAAGTATCGTGATGGTGATTACACTGTAGCTTGTAACGTGTGCTCAAGTTCCATTCCATCGCCTCGCCTTGCCTCGCTTCGCCTCGCCTTGGGCGGGCGTAAACAAGACAATGTCCTTATGTAGGATTTACATGTGTTAAGTACATGCAAATTGAAGGGTCTTTGTACATAGGTTAGTCACTAAATTGATTACAAAACGATTTGTGGCTAATTGAAGGGATTTATTGTTAAGGAAGTGCTCTACGCAAAGCTTGGTAGTCGTTCTTAATAATGTTATTGGCAATAAAGTAGGTTAAACAACTTTCTCTCTGGTCAATATTTGGATGGGTGACCGGTAATAGCTTTATAACTGAGCTTCTCCATGCTACTGAAGATACCTATCGATTTAAGGTGTTGTTTTATTATGGTAGTCATTAAGCTGCTTGGGACTTGAATGGTTGATTGTATTCTAGCCCATACTTCTCTTTCCCTTTCTCTATCTCTCTCTCTCTCTGAGAAAAAGACCCGTTTTCCAGCAATTGGAACGTAATGAGCTAATACGGATAAGGCTACACATACGCTTGGAATATTTTTATTATTATTGTTAATCAAGCCTTTGACCACTTTCTCTCAACTCACAACTTAAAAAATCTGTCGCCACGCAACTAACGTTGTATATAACTGTCCTTGATAGTCAGGTTCCATTCTGGATTTAAACTGATCATCACCAACAGTGTTCAAAGTGTATTGTTAAATATAACATAACCTAATGTTGTCTAAGGTTTTCGCGATTATTACACATAGTAATTAAACAACTTTAAACGGTTTAAATCATAACATAACCTGCCGTTGTTGAGTTTCACAGCATATTCATGGTGGTAGGATATTTTGTAACGGCTCACTAAGCTAGCGACCACCATAAAGTACCACATTTTCCACCTGGCAAACTATCCTAACGGTGTGTTATGACAGCTCTCCTTGAAAGCCAGTTTCAATTTTAAGTTTGGGTAGATAGCGTCATCGACTACGTCGTCACTTACCATCAAGGGAAACAGCGATAGACCGGCTATCCTATCAGTTATAAAAAACAATAGCGAGATGATACACAGCAATAAGTGCGGGTAAAAACTCCTCTATGAATTTCTGATTATTATTTTTCTGTTGCTTTGTGAACATGAATCTCATTTCGTAGAGGTAAGACATTATTCTATGGGATTTGTTTTTATTTACTTCTTCCTTCCAAAATCAAACTCGAAGTAAAGCCAACACAGTAGCAATGTATAGGCAGTCCTGTGATGATTTACTAAATATACCGGCTAGCACTCACGGTGTTTGGTCGTAATCTCCGACCGGTGTTCGAGCAGTAAAGATCTCATTCTCGAGGAATGCGGGCAGCTTCGAGGGCTGTTAGACGCGCACTCAACACCGTGAGTGTTAGCCGGTATATTGGTCCTTACATATGAAATTGGCGTTTTTCGTACTGGCCACTTTAATCACGAATTTCTCCTCCTTGGTAAGGAATTCCAAATTCAAATTTGTACAGCTATAGACTCATGTATTTGTGCTTCGATGATCGTCATTCATTTGTTTTTTTTCTTCTGTTTTTTTCTGTTTGCGTCACTCATTTTACAAAATGGAAAACCTTAAATATCGCATTATTTACGAGTACGAGTTCCGCCGTGGCACTAGTGCTGCGGAAACAACTCCAAGGGTGAATGATGTGTATGGCGGTCGTGTTGCAAAAGAAAACACAGTTCGTTTTTGGTTCCAACGTTTTCGTTCTGGAAATTTCGACCTGCAGAACAAGCCCCGTGGACGGCCTGAGACTCAAGTTGATAATGAAGAGTTGAAGGCTATTGTGGAAGCGGATCCATCGCAAACCACGTCCGAGTTAGCTGCAGGCTGCGATGTTAGTGATAAAACTGTTTTAATTCACTTGAAGCAAATTGGGAAGATTAAAAAGCTTGAAAGGTGGGTACCTCACGAATTGACTAAAACAAACTGGCAAACGCGCGTCGACTGCTGCGTTACATTACTAAACCGGCACAATAATGAAGGTATTTTAAACCGAATCATTACCTGTGATGAAAAATGGGTTCTTTACGATAATCGGAAGCGCTCAGCGCAATGGTTAGATCCTGGCCAGCCAGCCAAATCCTGCCCCAAGCGAAAATTAACCCCAAAAAAGTTACTTGTAACCGTTTGGTGGACTAGTGCCGGTATTGTTCATTACAGTTTTATCAAATCTGGCCAGACTATTACGGCTGATGTCTATTGTCAGGAATTGCAAACCATGATGGAAAAGCTAGCGGCTAAACAACCTAGGCTGGTCAATCGCTCCACGCCACTGCTGCTTCACGACAACGCTAGACCACACACTGCGCTACAGACGGCTACTAAATTAGAAGAGCTTCAATTGGAAAGTCTAAGACATCCTCCGTACTCCCCGGACCTTGCTCCAACAGATTACCATTTTTTTCGAAATTTGGATAACTTCTTGCAAGGGAAAAAATTCAACTCCGATGGGGCAGTCCAAATCGCCTTCAAAGATTTTATTGATTCCCGTCCGACTGGTTTTTTTAGTAAAGGGATCAATGAACTACCTATGAGATGGCAAAAGTGCATAGAAAATAATGGTTCATACTTTGATTAATTAAATATATTATATTAAAAAATATTCGACTTTTTGTTCCTCCCATACAAAACGCCAATTTCATATGTAAGGACCTAATATTTAGTAAATAATTATGTCGACTCACGTAGCTACGTCACTATTTCCGAAGCGCTCGTAGCGAAGTTTACTTAGCTGTTCTCAACCGATCAGCAAAGTTAAGCAACGTCGTGCGCGGTCATGAGTTGGGTGACCGCGAGTGTCATTACTACTGAGCGTTTCCGTGCTTCGGAGGGCACGTTAAGCCGTCGGTCCCGGTTGTTGTCTTAGGATGACAATCGTTATAGCATGGTGGTAGGGCATTTTGCGAATGCCGGCCTGGCTAGCAACCACCCTCAAGTAGAAAATCTGTCGCCAAGCACCTAACGGTGTGTTCCGGCAGCTGTCCTTAAGAGCTAGTACTTCTAGGTTAGCCTGAACAACATCTTCGACCACATCATCACTTACCATCAGGTGAGATAGTGGTCAAAGGCTAACCTATCAGGCATAAAAAAAATATATAAAAAAATGTCTTTATGAAAATATAGTACTGTAATGTATCGCGTTGTAAGATGGCACTTCTTCAGAAGGCGCTACCACCGGCTGGTAATTTTGCTTTAGTCGACGTATGCAATCATCTGTTAAATTGTATAGGCAGTACTACTGCATAATGTTTTCGTGAGACGGGACCGCTATGTCTGGTTTGTTTGTTAATTTGGTAGTCAGTCAGACTAGACCCCGTTTACAATATTTAGGCACTCCTACCTCTGTTCGGATTCATTTCCGGCAGCAAATAGTCTTGCCTCCGCCTTCATACACTCGTTAGTGTATGTTATGTACCATCTACTCATATACAAATGGCAGAGAAACGAAAATTGCAATAAGTAAATAGTAATTATATAGATTTAGATATATTATGGAATATACCACCAATTGAGAATTCAGAGCCAATGGCGGTTTGGCAGGCGGCAATCTAACGCATCATATGTTTGGTAAAAACCAAAATATACACCATTATGTATAACACATATAGTGTTAACCTGGGAGAGATGCTAATAAGGGAGATATGTCCAGAAAAATGAAATAAGAAAATAGTGTTCTTCCTGGACACATCATTAGTTGATCTGCTATTCAACACTGGAGAAATTTTACAAAGCGTATTTTAATAAAAATTGCGTGCTTTGTATTTATTACATCATAAAAGGTAGCCTTTTGAACCACATACGAAAATTAGCCGAAGTACATTTTGTCGGCCTTTATCAATTTTTCTCGCAACGATAAATCCGGGCAGTTCAGAATTTAGTGACATCACATTATTTTGAAAATAACTAATGGTATATTGTTTACTTGTTATTGCAGGCGACTATACAACATTTCGACAAACAATTCAGTCGTTACGAGAGATGAATGGTAACAAACAAACACACACACACATGCAAACCTTTACAATGGCCACATTAGAATCTCTACTAACAAATAAATATCTGCTGAATTTCACTCTTCTTGAAAAAGAAATATAATTCCGTACAAATTATAATTGAATCCATCAAACTTATAGAGTACGTAAATTATTCTGCTTGCTTTCTTTTCACCATAAGAAATACATCTTCTAAGCTCGACAGATTCAACATATTCCCACAGAATCCCATCACAGCTTGAATCCCACGACACTGCTACCAAAATCAAAATAGCCCAGGGTCAGAGACCAAGGTTCAAATCTGACCAGAGCACAGACAACGGATGCTGCAATATCTAACTCATTTATATGCACACACCTTTTCATTACACAAACTTATGAAACAGAAATCAAAATATAAACTTTCATTCAATTGTCAACCCTATCTTATAAAAATAAGATCTATAGTGATGGGACGCGATTGAAAAAGCCGGTTGGTCACTTACTCAGCACCCTTAATTTGTCCGAACATAACCGGTTCGATATACAATAGTTAGCCCTATTAACATAACTCCTTGACCAGACACTCATTAATATTTATAAAAAAAAATGAAACGGTCAGATTTTGGATCACAATTCAGTGTTTGGTGTGATTCTGTTAAGATGACACAGTTAGTGTTAGTTTGTGCTTCAAGATTTTCAAACGCAGCTATCGATATGTGTAATCAATCAAGAATTCCGTAAGCGTTTTTTTTTTCTTTAATAAGTATGTCAAATCTTACTTAGATTTGACATCCCCGTGTGAGAGAGTGACAGAGACATCTCCGTGTCTCTTGCATTCATGGAGGTAGGGCAACTTGCGAATGCCCGCTAGCGAAAACCCTCAAGTAGAAAATCTGTCGCCAAGCAGCTAACGGTGTGTTCCAACAGCTGTCCTTGAGAGCCAGTTCCCTTTTTGGGTTTTATTACCTTTCCTGACTTTAACCATAATTTCGCTAACCATCAGTAACTTTAACTATTTAGAAGCAACGATATAATCAAATACAGAATACTCATTTATATATAAATATATATGCTATCATAAATATCTCGTCCATTTTTAATTGTATTGGGCGTATTATTTTTAGATTTGCGGCTTTTTTTTAGTTACTGCATCTTGATCATCAAACAAGTATCAAATCTCTTGTGTGCGTCGTCGTTGTGTCAATTATCACATATACTGTAACAGCCGAATTGTCCACTACTGAACAGAGCCTCCTCCATTAAGGGAGGCTTTGCCATAATCCCCACGCTTGGCAGGCGGCTTGGGGATCGCAGTTTAAGGCATCAATTCCTCAGAAGGCGCTGCTGCCCATCTTTCAGTATTTTACCCTTAGTCGCCTCTTATGACACCCACAAGTGGGAATAGAGGGGGCGACATTCTATCCCGGCTTCCCACGTGCATCACTTTTATATAAATATATTAATTTATAATAACAATGATTATATCAAAAAATATATTTTAGGAATACAATTAAAAAATGTGTCTAGTGACAATCCTGCCGATTTTTCTGCTAAGTCGACGTAACGTCGTAAACGCCATGTAACCTAACCGAAAAAATGTTCGACACGTTGTTCATTTCTACACAAAGCATCATCTGGAGATTTTTACTCTTCTAGCGCTCAATCGAGAATGAGTATTTTTATACTTGTATATTTTTTTTCCTTTTGTTTTTGATATTATTATAAATTTAATATGAATTTCCGCGAAGTAACACCTGAATGTATCAATTGTCAATATATATTTTTTTACTTTTACTTTATGAATTTGTTGTAACACGCAGGTATCTGAACTGCAATTCAGGTCTGATACATTAAATTGTTATATAATTTCTTTTTAGTTGCTTTTTGTTCTGTGTGGAATAAATAAAATCTGTCGCCAAGCACCTAACGGTGTGTTCCGGCAGCAGTCCTTGAGCCAGTGAAATAACAGGCAAAATGAGACTTAACAGGTATATCTCAAGGTGATGGGCGCAGTGCAGTTCGTCACTTGTGATGAAATGCATCTGTTATAGGCAGAGGATACCGCTTAACATCAGGTGGGCCTCGCGCTTGTTCCATCACCACAACAACCTAAAAAAATTAAATAAAACAGAAATGCTGCTACTGCTTAATACTACTAAATAATACATTTGATGTTTATAATAGATACAAATCAATAAATTAATCCTCTCAATTCCAATATATTATATCGCCTGCAAAGCAAATAAGCTAAAAAATACAAAGAAAAGGAATCTCAGAACTAGGTAAGCATCACCAAGAGCAATCATTCAGTCAGGGACACGATATAACCACTGAGCTACAATAGTTACTACTTCGATATGATTTTGTAAAAGTATGTATATAAAAATAAAATACTCGATAATTCTAACAACAAAACTATCAATAAATCGATATGGCGTCAGGCGGGTTCATCACTAATTTACAATTTTATGGGCAGAGGGATTCAGGGGTGGGAACTCCATTAGTGAAGCTTGCCCCCGCTACAGTTAACCCTGGAGCTGGAGGATGGTTAGCAAAAAACTCATTCGATCAAGGTTTATTACACGACTGCCCAAAAAAAGGAGAGTTAAGTTTTCAGGGTTCATGTATGTATGTTTGTGAGTTTCTTTATTCCACCATTGCTTCTAATCGGACTAACCAATTTCAATGTATGATACATCGTGAGATTTGTATAAACAGCGCAAGTGACACTAGGTTCATGAAAATAATTAAAAAACAAAGTGGCGAAATTTAGACGATTAAGATAAATAAATATTTTTTTATTTATCCTGTAAAATTATATTGATCAGTATATCTAGGCTAGTCTGAACAACATCTTCAACAACATTACTTACATCAGGTGAGATAGTAGTCAAAGGTTAGTCATAGTCGGTATCAACTGGATTGTCCACTGCTGAACGCAGTGGCAGACCCCCACGTTAAGGGGGGTTTGTCATATGTTTTTATATAGCCTTTAAGCTATATAACAAATTTAATAAAAACCTGATCAATGTATAAAAGCAATAAAAGGTGTTCCTGTTCAAATGTCATTTCTTTTTATACAAGAAATGTATGTTTTAATTATTACCTAAGGTAGAGCTTACTAATATTGTTAAATAATGTTATGTTTCTACCAAAAAAACCTTAAGGGTTAATTTGCAAACGCTACAATTTTACGCCTCCCGACAAGAAACGCGCGTGCAAAGGAGAAAGGAGAAAACTGAGACGGACTGGGGGGAGATCTTTAAGATACGTCGCCATGGCAACCCACGGCCCACACACACACGCAAAACTATCGCTAGTTTAATGATAGTTCCGTAGAGATGTGCATCGCTGATCGATAATTATATCGAAAAGTACAATCATTTACGAACACATTTACTGTACTGTATCAGCTTGATTGTCTACTGCTGAACACCCATCATGGGGGGGTTTGCCATAATCCCCACGCTTGGCATACGTCTTGGGGATAGCAGTGTGAGATATTACTTCCTCAGAAGGCGCTGCTGCCCAGCTTCTGTTATATTTCCCTTAGTCGCCCCTTACGAAACCCACGCATAGAGATGGAAGGGTGATATTCTAGCCCGACACCCCATGGGCCTAACCCGGCCCCCCACGGGCCACATTAGTTGTTTTTAAATTTTTAAAAATAAATATGAATTTACAATATAAATTTGATGCACATGGTTACAATTAATCTAATTATAATTTGCAAATTATACTGGAATATGACAATTACTATTACTACAGGGTTACTAGGTAATGGCCTCGATCTCTTGACAGTGTTGTGAATCACGTTATTCAATTATAAAGTAACGCATTATGCAAAATTGAGTCATAGTCGATATATTTTATGTTTTTGTATGTTATACGGATAGGCAAAGTTAAAAATGTATTCTAACAGATCCATGGCAAGAACCTATTTAAACTTTTTGTAGTGTAGTTGAACATTCTTTAACAAGATCGGTTTTCAAAAGCGTCGTCTGTAATTTCGATTCCTGCTCGAGACGAAAATATTGTGCTTATAAACAAAATGTGTAAATGTAATATTCACTTGGCTATGGTATGCTAGTGACATCATTACGAAAGTACACTATAAGACAAACCTCTTCGTTCGGTCAGATGAAGTACTGGAGTCTGGTTGATAGCTACATCGTCTCTTATGACGGTTAAAGAACAAATATTACAATCAATAGATTCAGGCGTTACTTTGCGGAAATCCATATTTAATAATAACAAATATTTTTAAAATATTTTAAGGAAATATCAAATTAATATTTTAATAAAACACTTAAAAATATAAAAATATATCTAGTGACAATTCCGCCTAATTTTCCTGCTAAGCCGACGTGACGTCACAAACGCCATGCAGACAAACCGGAAGAGTTTTCGACGCATTTCGCTTCTACACGAAGCATCCTCAGGAGGTCTTGACTCCTCGAGCGCACGATCGAGAATCTCGATCGGTTTGGCTGCGTGGCGTTTGTGACGTCAGGTCGGCTTAGCAGGAAAATTAGGCGGAATTGTCACTAGATATATTTTTATATTTTTAAGTGTTTTATTATGATAGTAACTTGATGTTTTCTAAAAAAAAATTGTTATTTTCAAATATTACAATCAGTAATAGTCGTAAAAAAAGCTACAAACATTTTTTGATCTCAGAACATTTCTAAGAACCTGCAACGGTGTTGAGATAACCAGTAACCCTGATAGGGTTACTGGTTCCCATTATTGAAGTACTTACGCCACCTGTAATAAACAAAAAAAAACTTGTTAATAAAGAAGTAGTCACTTTATTCTTGAACTTTTGAATTATTTGTTTTTTTATACTTGATAGGTTAGCCTTTGACCACTATCTCACCTGATGGTAAGTGATGATGTGGTCGAGGATGTTGTACATTCTAACCTAGAATTATTGTTGTTTTATGTTCAGCCTCCACAGCTGGATGTCGTAAGTCCGCATTCGCATTAGGAATTTATGACTTGTTTCTACAGGTGGAATTGGATTTCTTCAGCTTTATCTTCTTGAAAATTCGCCTACTCATACGTTACTCCTGAAACCATAATGGTCTTAGACATTACTTCGGATGGAAAAAGATAACTTCCAGCGGGAAAAACATTTTCCCATCCGAAATATTTTTTATGTTCAATGTAAAGGGGTGGTTATTTTTTATTTTCAATAAAGTGACAAGGCTTCTATATGGCAATGTCAGACGATTGCAGTCCGTGAATTGGATAATTCAACATTAGATAACAAGATTGATTTCAATATGTCATCCTATTAACATTATAATTGCGATTGTTTATTACCTCCCAAAACTAAACTAAGTTTGATAAAATTTGGTGCTGAGATTCCTTATATCCTAGAATAGGACAAGAAATATTTTATCCTAAAATACTTAGGATAGTTCTCAAGGCAGTTCCCCCGTGGGGTGCCGGGTTAGAATTGCACCTCCCCAATATCATCCCGTGGGTGTCGTAAGAGGCGACTAAGGGAAAAAATCTGGAAGGTGGGCTGCAGCGCCTTCTAAAGATCTGCCAACTTACACTGCGATCCCCAAGCCGCCTGCTAAGCGTAAGGATTAAGGCACATACCCCCTTAATATGGGAGGCTGTGTTCAGTAGTGGACGAGTCAGCTGTTACAGTTCTCAAGAAAGTGCGATATAACCGGTACCTAAGCTATCCAAGCCGTCGATAAAAGCCAGTTTTTTATACATAATATTATAATATAAAACATGTGATTGTTAAATCTTGTTGAATAATCGACTGTACCTTTCAAAGTTTTCCCAGCACTATTCACTCACACTGCAACACAAACAACACTAGCATTAGGAGAATTCGACCCGACCGCCGAAGTTTTAGTTATTAAGCAAATGCTTTGTAAACAGTTTGGGCGGGCACCTTCGGTTATGTACGTTTATAAATAGGTAGCGCTGTGTTAAGCTTCAATTAGGTAAATGCTAAATCTTTCGGTAGTTGTCGGTATACTCCAATAAGTATATATTAAACAGTGATAACCTAGCGGTAATAGGTACGGACTGGCGTGCCGCAAGTGCATGGTTCGATCCCCACCTTGGCATGAGCTTCACCGCATGGTGAAGGGCATTTTGCGAAAGCTTGTCCGGCTAGCAAACGAAAAAAAAAAAGCCGGCTGTCAAATAAAAAATCTATCGCGAAGCCGACAGTGTGTTCCGGCAGCAGCCCTTGAGAGCCAGTAATGCTAGGCCTACTCCGTTTACCATCCACGACCACATTGTCATTCACCAACAGGTAAGATAGTGATCAAGGGCTAGCCTATCATCCGAAAAAAATACATTTGAGCCATTTTTTATAGCAGGTACACAATATCCTTACTTATTAAAGGCACATGTGGTTTATATTAGGTGACGAGCAAAGTGAAGCGCACTTTATGATTTATAAAGACAGGTTTGTTATGGACGTGATAAAATAACGTTATATAACCTTCAAATATAGATTGACCGACGAAAATAATAAATACTTACGAATATACGAGACTTAAACGCGCAAGTACCTAATTTTTTTTACAATATTTGACGTGCGTCAGTAAATCAAATTTACCGATGCGTGACTGTTCAATTTCTTTGCTGTATCGGAACATTGACATTAACATTCTTGTTCTCTTATTCGTTGTTTAATTTGTCCTCGTTTGTCAAATTTGATCTCCAAAAACTGCCTTTGGTGGGAAAGTCGTTGTTTTCCCTCGACAAATTAAATATTTAATGTATTAATAACCATTTCTCAATTGTCTCAGATTATTGTAATGATATAGTGGAGTAGCGAAAGCGTCACATTAGAATCTCGAAGTCTTCTTATTGTTTTTGGGGGCGATATGTCCTGCACTGACGTTCCGATTGGGGTGTTTTGTGCTTTTCCCCCGCCAGCTTCTATCTCGAGGTCTTAGGTTTGATCCCTGCTTCTCTAAGCAGGGATCAAACCTAAGACCTCAGACAGTTATTGAGTTTTCTGAAAAATTCATTCTCATGGAGTAGTTGTCTGGACTGTGGAACTGAGTACGTTAGATGGAAATAGGATTGGTGACATAACAGCAAAACATGACTAAAAACTTCTGCCTACCCTTTTTGGGAATACAATTTATTTTTATAGCTAATACGCTAGCCTTTGGCTACTATCTCACCTGATCGTAAGTGATGATGTGGTCGAAGATGTTGTTCACGCTAACCTATTATTACTGGTTCTCAAGGAAAGCCCCATGCTAAATAACGGTTGCCATCCTAAGACAGCACCCGACGGCTAAACGTGCCCTCTGAAACACGGAAGCGTTCAGTGGTAAAATCACTAGCGGTCACCTATCCAAGTCATGATCTCAGTATACGTTGCTTGACTTTGTTGATCGGTGAACAACGACTAAGTAAATGAACTCATCATATCATGAAGATGAATTAATTTTAGCCGTAAGTAGCAAATCTGTCTGAAACCTTACGTTTAGTTCCGACCACTTAAGAGGCAGTTCTTTCTATGTTAAGCCTACCATCGCGACCACATTATCACTTACATCAAGGTTAAGGTAGCAGCAATAAAAAAATATCGAATTCAAAACTGCCATCAGTTCCAAAGCTCATGGTGTTACAGATCTAAACAGATACAGTATAAGTAGGTACACACCAGCTTTTTTTATATAGAAATTTGTAAGCATATAGAGAGAAAATTCACAAATACTCCTAAACGAAAATGAAACGAATCAAACGTTTCCATTTTCACGTAAACACCTCCAATGCCACAAAATAATTCAACCCAAGACCTCTACATTAGACCCTTCCCGACCGTCCTTAAGTTCTTATCGACCCGCACATTAGGGGCTTAAGGCTACGTCCTTAATACGTCCCCCTGCCCCCCTCCTCCTAGCCCCCTAAGACATATTTCATCGAGAACTCCTCCTTAACTACCGCCCGGGGCTGGCAACTTTAAGCGATATTTTACATGTAAATAATATACAACGTACGTGTTTCACTTGTATTGTAGGTTTTGTGTTTGGGACCAAAGTTTATTTTGTGTGAACCAAGCACATAACAGAGAAATCGCTTCACAATTCATAGATATGTTTTCCTGTATTTTTTCCTTCATGATCGTGTAAAAAATATGCATCAAAGAAGAGAACATTTTCTCAAGACTTCATCATGTGTCATTCATTTATTTATGTATAAGATTTCATTATTACTTATATAGGTAACAAAAGCTTTCCAAAACAAAACCATAATCGGCGTTGGTATGAAGTACGTAATACTTTATATAGCTTAATACTTTAGGACGATCCGTTTTACTACTTACTTTTGAATTTATGCTCGACAAATCCTATGTCAATAAATATAGGTACCTATATATAGGTTTTTCGATCGTGCGCTCGTAGAGTCAAGACCTCCTGCGTATGCTTCGTGTAGAATCGAAACGCGTCGAAAATTCTTCCGGTTTGGCTGCGTGGCGTTTGTGACGTCACGTCGGCTTAACAGAAAAATATGGCGGAATTGCCACTAGATATATTTTTAAGTGTTTTATTAAAATATTATATTAATGTTATCTTAAAATATATTAAAAATATTTGTTATTTTTATATAGGTACCTAGGTTATTAATGTAAATAAATCATCCCTTATCTTTACACCTTTCAGTACATTTGGGAGTAGAGAGAATACTTCTTTTATTTTTTTTATTTGAATTCTTGATGATAATATATAATCATAGATAGATAATTCTTGATATGTGAAATAAAGCTATAATCAATGTAATAGCGCTAATTTTTAACCCTGAAATGGTCACATTTAGTTTCTTAAGTACAAACCGTTATATAACGTAATGTTGAGCTGGCGACCTATATAAATACATATAAACTTACACTGATGGTATCCATAGATACATACACACAGAACTTGCGACCGCGTAGTATCGTCGAAGCCATGCAAGTTTTAATGAAAACGGCTCCTCTACAAACACACCGACATTATACATGTATTATATTGGAGGGACTGAATAACTTAAAAATTTAGCTATAATAATATATTGGTGTCACATATTTTTTTTATGCTATTCTGATGGAACAAGCGCGATCCCCTCTTGGTGTTCATCGATAACCTCTGCCTATATCAGATGCAGTTCGTCACTTGTGACGAACTGCATTGACGGAGCGAACTAAGAATGCGCCCGTCACCCTATGGCCATAAAGTTGTTAAGTCTCATGTGCCTGAAATTTCACCGGCATCTATACCGTTCAAACCGGAACACAGTAGTGCGAACATAATTGCTTGGCAGCAGAAATAGGTATGGTGGTAGTACTTCCCCGGACGAACTCACACAAATAGTTCTACTGCTACTAAAATCCATTTAAATATACAATGCAAACGCAATAAAGAATATTACTTAAATTCATATTATACAAATTTAATGTGACTGTTATTGTACGATCATTACTAATGTATTTTTTACTGCACAAGAATTTACAACATAAAATTAGTATTGTCCTAAGAAATAAAACTTTATCGTAGGAAATCCCCCAATGGTTACTATTGTTAAAGTCAAAAGATGCTACAGTCGCTTTTGATCTGCTATAGTTACTTTAGACCAGTATATACTATACGTATGTAAAGTTAAAATTTTACATTTGGGTTTCAAGTTTATTATAATAGCATAAAGTTCTATATAAGTTCAGGAATCAAAACAACTTAAATTCCTATTTTACGACGGAAAATAATTAATAACGGTTCCATACCGTGAAATTTCCCTATTTTCAGTCCTTAGTGTGTAGGTGATAGTTTGCTGGGAGAGGGTGGAATTACCGCAAGATTGCTGCCATTCTTTAGGCCTCGTCCCTTGACCCTCAGAGGGTACGTAGAAACCTTGCGTGAGAAAATTATATTATCACCGACGGTAGGTAATGGAGTGAAATTTCGATATGGCAGGGGTTTGAGCTTTGATGAGATTTTCTTGAACAAAATTTGGCCGGTATAAATAACCGCCGAGAACTAGTCGTGTACTGCTGACTAAAAAATCATTTATCAACTATGATAACGTAATGTTGTCTTAGGTTTTCACAATTATTACACATAGTATTTAACAACTTTATACGATTTAAATCGCGTATTTTTATCATTAGTTTTGTCCCGACGTTTCAAACACTAAGTTACCACGATCACTGCATAGTGTTTGAAATGTCGGGACAAAAATAATGATAAATATACGCGATTTAAACCGTTTAAAGTTGTTTAATTACTATATGATAATGTAATTAATAGGTAGGTAGGTATTACTTTAATGGACTAAGAATTTATTTCATACTTACTGCGAAGAGCTAGTACATACATTCTAAAACTAAAAGTTCTTATCGTGCGGGATATCCGTAAACAAAAGACTGAGAGACCTGGAAGAGACTTTCATGCGTAAAATTCATTCTAGTCCTGAGTATTCCGCATTTCTATAATGAAATTCAAACCGAATCCATAATGACTGGACGAAAAACAACTTGCTCCATATGGATCTTTGTCTAAAATAACTATGAGTCACAAATTATTTGAAAAATTCTCAGTGATGGGCGAATAAGATGTACCCAACATAGAGGGAAAATATAACTAATCTGCTATGTCAAAAGTTTCATCGAAAATATAATTATGAATCTTATCAAAGTGTGAAAGAAACACTTTATTATTTTTAAAACATGTGCTCCCTTCCTTATCTATAAAGTCACTAAACTGTTCGGTCAACATTTTCTCATTGTATTATAACACTTTTTCAGCTGCAGGCAGGTGAAGCCCCTTCTCAAAGCAATTAGGTTAGTGTATGAGTCAAAGGAATATTAAAATATATGTTTTCTTTTTTCAATTTTGAACTATATCGCTCTCACTTAAGGATGCAGGGATGTTGCCATTAGGGAAGTCACCCGTGTGATCTTTAAAAAGATTATTCCGCATTTTTCACAACTAGGCCAAATAATATGGTAACCCTAACAAAAAATCATTACTAACTCAGTTTTCATGGTGAGGTTGTTTAGTTTTGAGAAGATTTAGGGATGTGTATTCGTGTTTCGTTTGCGGAACTAGTCCACTCTTTGGTTCATTTTTTTAAAACTAAATTAAACATTTTTATAGTTTGTTTGCAAAAGAGATTGCACCCAAAAAAAGTGATTCTTCAACGACGACACTTTAGAGCATTCTACCAGGGCACAGAAAAATTAATATTATTTCTCTATGACCAAGGGTACAAATGATGGTTAATAATGAATATTTATATGTCAGTACGAAAGAGAATATATTATGTAGATCCTAGCTGCCAACCGCCTGCGCTTTATTTCAAATATCACGCTCCTATGGACACTATTTAAAAAAAACGTATTCATTGTAACAAACTTTTTGTTTTATATGATTTAGAACTTTCAATACCTATACTCCAGTTCTCATCTAAATCACTCAGCCATTCCACAAGAGAGCGGTAACAAATTCACAGTCTCTTTCAAATTAGCATTATGCTTAGATTCAGTAACCAAAGGACAAAACAAAAGCCTACTAACAAGACTGCGCTGTCTACCTACTTAACTCTCTGTCCATCCGTCTGTCCTTATGCTACTCTATCTAACGTACCTAACAATGAGTAACAAGGCTCCAACCTTGGCTGCACCACCATTTACCATCTGGCGAGTAGGTGATAAAACTAATAGTTAGGGTGAACTGGCCAGTTAGTTTTCCGTACAGACATTGAAGGGTGATCACCCCTTATTTAAAGATTTAGGTCCAAAACAAAGCATGATATTGATTGATCTCTTTATTATCTAGGCTTGTATCGTAATTTTTTTTTAATAAGATTATTAAAAAAAACTTGGTTCGTAACTATGATCCTGGAAACATTACATATAAAGTTTTCGAGGCACATAACTTTCTACTTATTTATCTTTTTGAAATTTTGTTATGACGATATAAATCGATATTATGTTTAATTCTGAATGTAAAATCAAAAAATAAGGGAGTGATCACCCTACGACGTTTGTATGGAGAAGTGACCGGCCATTTCACCCTTAACAGTATAAAAAACTATTAAAAGTAAAAAAATATAATTTCTCATTATCATTTTTCAAGGAGGCGATACAAGAAAGTACCCGAAAAATTATATGTCGGGTGCCGCCTTCTAGAGCTCACTGAGTAGAGAACAACAACAATTGTATTTGTTTTTATTTAACTAATAAAAGCAATGGAGCCGTCAAAGTTGTTTGTTGCAGAACTTTTTTGTTACGGCTTCTATCTTAAAAACTAATTAATGTTGTTAGGAATCTGAAAGTACGGTTTTATTACTTTCAATGTCCTGTATTTAAAATGAAAATACTGGTAACGCCGATTTAAGGTGTATTGAAACTGTAATTAAAACCGACAAACATTTTGTCTTTTGTAATAAAAAGAGCTGAAAGAGCGAGTCAAGGCTCGAACTTATAAAAAATTTGCAAGAATTTGTATTTTTCTTTCCTTTTTTTTATATTTCCGATAAGACTTTCACTGCAATCTCACTTGATGGTAAATGATGATTTGGTTAATCTGGCTTAAGGACATATGCTAAAACACACGGTCCTCACCGTATTTGGTATCAGATTCTCTTCTTGATGGTGATAGCTAGCTAGTTTGGCCATCACCATTTCCCTACCACCTTGCAGTGTCGGAGATTTGACGCCAACGACATAACCTAATGAAATATTATATTATCTTAAGACATCCACGGAATGCCCTTCATAATAAATGCCATTAGCGGCTACCTGTTGAAGTAGTGACATCAGCGAACATTGCTTACCCTATAGTTAACTTCGTAGGTATGATAAAAAATCTCCACTTTAAGCGCTTCGAAAGTAAAAAACATCAAGAAAATGACTCCTAAACTATATTTCAGTTGGTCCCATCCCTTCAGTCCCTTTACGCGCCAATGAAGGTTACTGAAGGGCCGGAGAACACTCCGGGAAATTGGGTCATTTGTCCCCACTGCCGCTATCGCTCCTCTTCATGCCAGATTGGTTTTTTGTTTCATCTCGCCCACATGTTACCCTAGGGCTTAAGACTTCTTCGCCTTTGTTCTGGCAATGGTTCCGATTTAATTCGATAGAAATAAATTTTTACTTGGAAAATTATTGTTAAAGACCTTTACTCTAGCACAGTACGTTCTATTTCTAATAACTATTTTGTTTCTAAGTACAATGCTATTATTGATCTTTGGAAATCAACCTGAATGTAGAATCTATAACTCGTTTTTAGGTTTTTGTTAAAATGATACAATAATTAGGGTATCATGCAATATATGTATAGCATAATTCAAGTGTACCTACGCTTATACAGAAAAAGGCGTAAGAGAATATTTTTTTCCACTTAAGTGCAGTTATTAAAAACATGAACAAAATTTAGGTTTCTTCTTAATTTTTTTTATTCTTACATGAATTGTGTGCCGTCACTCCAGGATTTAGAATGAAACTGTTCAGTATTCTTCTTGGATGTCGTAAGAGTCAACTAAGAGGAAGATGTAATGAATAGGTACCATGTCGACATGAGTACGGTGCTGCTGAACATTAAGCGCATAACATAGCACTTAAAGCCATCTTAATTCCCTTTAACCACTAATCGAGGCGGGACAGCTAACCAAAAACCCAAAGCCAAACTTTAAAAAAGAATTACTGTTGTTTGAGCACAAATATCAAAACTAGCATTAACAGTCATAACGTGCTGAATCGTTGAACAAGGATCTTCCCCATTAGGCATTATGTTTTTCCAAAATCCCGAAGCTTGGCAGGCGTGTTGGGGATCGCAGTTTAAGATGACTGTTTTTTAGTAGGAGCTGCTGTCTACCTCCCCTTATTGGTCTCCTTATAGCCTCTTACAAATCTCACAGAAAGATATATTTCACGTGTATTTCTATCAACGTAGGTACTTCGGCGAAAGAAACAAATAATATTACCTAATGCTTTAATATTTTATACTGTTCCGACCCCACATAAAGTGGAACAAGGATAAGAAGGCGAAGATGTTTCAAACATGCTTTATAAAGTATACCTAAAACTGGGAGTGGGATATTATGTATACAGAAACAAAATTAAACCAAAAGTCTACAAAAGTAACCTTTTCAATCAAAACAATGTCAGAAATGAACGCCTCACCGAGTGTTCTAGAACTCCATCCAGTTATCTACTCGTTTAATATTAGTCTTAACTCCCCCTAAGTTTCTCGCCCCCTTCTTACTGCCCTGGGGTTAACACCCACGCTCGAAAACTGCGCCTCTTTGCCGACGCCCGCCTTAATATTGGGGTGGCAAGGGGTGGCAAATGGGGCCACCCTTCGATTATTAGTTCGCTCCGTCAATCTTTGCCTACACACGCGAGTTATATTTTGCTGAGTTCAGAATATTGGTTACATCTGAGATCATTATAGTAGGCATACTATCGTAGACATTATTCTACAATGAAGCGTTAGAAATTAAGATTTTAGATTTTTTAAAGAAACTTGTACAGCAATGTAGTGTTTAAATAAATATTTTTTACAGTTAATAGGTTAGTTTACTACTATCGCACCTGTTGCTAATGAATGTAAAATAATTAGGTAGGTAACCTAGAATTACTGGCTCTCCAAGACAGCTGCCTGAACACACCGTCAGATAAAAGGACAGATTTCTACTTAAGGGTTTTTTTTATGTGACTGTGACGGAACAAGCACGAGGTCCATCTGATGTTAAGCGGACTAAGATCTGCAATAACGGATGTTTCTGTCACACTGAGACATACAGTTGTTAAGTCTCATGTACCTGTAATTTTTCTGGCTCTCAAGGGCTGCTGCCGGAACACACACTGTTAGGTGATTGGCGACAGATTTTCTACTAAGTAGCTAGGCTCGCAAGATGACCTCCCGCTATTCGGTTATCTCATGGAAATTATACGATAGACCTACTGCGCGGCAGTAGCTGCTCGATAGCTATTGCCACTGGTCTATCGCGTGTTAAACCTAAGACTGGTATAATCGTATAACTAGTATATGCATATTCGATAGGCGATCTTAAATACTCCTTTCGGAAGGTGTCATCCAGACCAGAGAAACAGTGAACTAATTAAAGTTAACGTATAATTATAAATTTAAAAACATAAAAATATCATCAGGTCGATATATCTAGCACTCACGTTTCAACGATATATTTAAAGGTCCTATGTAATCGTGGATGATTTAATGCCTATCCAATCTAATGATTGATCTATAAAGGAAAAAGATTTAAACTAATTGATATGTATTTTAAATTGACAAGCGCAGGAGTCTTACGTGAAGCTACTTCTCGATAGAGATGCAAAACTTTTAGAACATGTAAAGTGTAATTTATGTTTCCTATAGTGACAACGCTGTGAATTAGAAAGTTGTTAAAGGCAATAAGGACTATTTATTAAGTTACCAAAAAAATTAAAAAAAAGAAAGTTGTAAACAGTGGCGCATGTTTCAAACGTCGAATGTAAGTTCAAAATGCTGGCACCTATTTGGCTCAAAGAATAAGCATTGCAATTCAACGGCACAATGCTGCCAGCATGCTGGGCACGCTGCCAACTGGTAGTGGGCACTTGGACTGCCTGTGAGTCTGCAATGACTTATGGGTATCTAAATGCTTATATTGTAGTAGCTGTAGTGTTGTATATAGTTCGTAGTATTTTGTCGATCCAAACATAACACTCATCATTTGTCTTCTACATATGTGATGTAGAAGACAAATGATTTCTACAAGATAGCAACGCGAGCCACTTTGAATATTTTACGTAAAAAATCATAGGCGTTATTTATGTATCGATTATGTGTATTTCCTCGCCATGCAAAGGTTTCCTGGAAGAGATCGCTGTTAGTTATAGCCCGTCGGATGTAGCACTTTAATCTAAACTTTGTTTAAGAAACAAATTTGTATTTATATAGTGTATCAACATAGAAACATCATTCTATTATATTTATATTATTAAAGTCAACTGGCCGCCAGCATGCGATTTGGTCGAACACGGTTAGATATTTCTCTGTGGGGTTTCCTTGAGAGAAGGAGAGTGATATAAATAGAGAAACCTGTAACGTGGAAAACCTATATACTAACATGCTAAGTTATTGCCGAGAAACTCGCGAAACATACGAAAGTGGTATCAAAAACTACGTCGAACGAATCAACTCTTGTAGAATGTGCAGTATATAACTGATATACATATTTCATAAATAAATAATATTAGGAGGTGTTTAAGATGAACGGTACGTTGATGATGGGAAATTTAAAATTGTATCATTTTGTAAGTTTTGTAGCAAGGTCGTGTAACTTGATCACGTGATACGCGAGAATCGGAGAATGTTTTATACGATATATTTTTTTTAATATGAATTGAGGAATTATTTGTATTGGGATTAAGATATAAGTATTATATATTATAAGATATAGATATAAGTATTCAAAACATACAGGCAATATTATTTTTAACTCGCGAGTATCATAACCATTTAGAATTATTTTCAAACTTAGTTACACAGGAGATATAGCTGTTCAATTCTTATAAAACTCTCCACAGACGTTTGTTACCTTATGTTAATCTTTAATAAAAAAAATATTAAAGCACCATACATTTTCGAGACTAGAGGGACCTCCTTTGCACGTTGATGGCCGATATTCGACAAATTATAATTTTTTGCTATTTAGGGTAGGAAGACCGAACAACTAAGGAATCAACCGAGGGTTCTTTGAAACGACTTTCATTCATTTTCTGATTCATTTTATGATTCATTACAAAATTGATCTCCTATATCACACACTAGATGGGCAAATTCGGGATTATCAAAAATAAGGTATTCCGTTATTAAACACCATTCA